>OX424563.1:21635580-22267132 GCA_949152475.1 Terebella lapidaria | reverse complement strand
CTGATTGGACCATTAATTTTCGTGTTATGCGCGCAGGCATACAAACGAACAAACATGGAAAAAGGGGACAAACGGACAGACCAAAATTCAATACCCTCTCCCCCTATCAGGGCGCGGGTCAAAACATTCTACCGGCACGAAACGTAGTTTCATTATACCACGATGTCTGATGGAAAAGACATTTTGTCTGGTTTTGTTTTTATTCATAATAATTTCTTATTCTAGACTTCTCATTAAAATTTTGTGGTATTAATCATATAAAATTGATACGTTCCGTTAGCGTTTACAATGTTTTCTCTGCACCAAATGAATGAATTGATATTTCAAGATAGTTATTTTTATTGCCATCATTAAAGATAGAGTCTGGTCATAGCAGGAAGTTTATTAGTAAAGTGAATCGTATGAATTAACGTGGTGTTTACAGCATGTTGATATCTTAATTGTTTTCAAAGTTATGAAGATTTATTCAAATTATTTCCCGCCAAAATTAACACCTAATTATGTATTATAATTAGTATTCATGACGTCACACCAGTATAACGGGTGGGGAGACTATTCCAATCGGTTATTTCAGCTGATGACCGTTACATTTTATGTGGAATTTCGATCGTACAACCATCGATATTTCAGCGAATGATGGGGAATTGACCAGGAAAAATTATTCATGAATTCTAAGTTATTGCGACTTTTGGATTTTCACATTTTCTGTGCGACATTTTCGTGGTCGCTCAATGTTGAGCTGTAAAATTTCACAGCTATTGTTCCTATTATCAAGGCACATCAAATTTTCGACCAGGGCCAATAATGAGGAGTTTTGGTCTTAAGACCATTGGTCATACGCCATATCTTCAATTGGCGAAAGAAAAGTACAAAACTATAAAATCATGCTGCTCACCTTCAAAGCGCTACGCGGGTTGGCCCAAATGTACCTGAAGGAACTTATTCAGGCTCCTGACGACCGCGGTCGATCTCGTCGCTCCGCTTACCAGAACAAGTTGGTTGTTCCACGAACACGGCTTGCCACCTATGGGGACAGGGCTTTCTCCAAAGCATCGCCAATGCTATGGAATAGTCTCCCCTTGCAGATCAGGAATTCACCCAGTGTCCATGTGTTCAAAACGAGACTCAAGCACCATCTCTTTGATAATTATTAGTTATATGTACATGTTCAAGTAGTTAAAATGTAATAATGTATTGTAATGTAATAATGTATGTACAGCGCCACTGAACATTTTGCTAAGTGGAACTGGCGCTATATAAGTGTCCTATATCTATATCTATATCTATATCTATATCTAAGCTAGTTGGAAAATTTCACATGCAATGACGAAGACTTTTATTCGATTTTGACAAAAATTGAGAAAGACAGAGCCTCTGCCATAGCGCTTCATTCCTATAAATTTGAAGCTGATTGGACCATTAATTTTCGTGTTATGCGCGCAGGCATACAAACGAACAAACAAGGAAAAAGGGGACAAACGGACAGACCAAAATTCAATACCCTCTCCCCCTATCAGGGCGCGGGTCAAAACATTCTACCGGCACGAAACGTAGTTTCATTATACCACGATGTCTGATGGAAAAGACATTTTGTCTGGTTTTGTTTTTATTCATAATAATTTCTTATTCTAGACTTCTCATTAAAATTTTGTGGTATTAATCATATAAAATTGATACGTTCCGTTAGCGTTTACGATGTTTTCTCTGCACCAAATGAATGAATTGATATTTCAAGATAGTTATTTTTATTGCCATCATTAAAGATAGAGTCTGGTCATAGCAGGAAGTTTATTAGTAAAGTGAATCGTATGAATTAACGTGGTGTTTACAGCATGTTGATATCTTAATTGTTTTCAAAGTTATGAAGATTTATTCAAATTATTTCCCGCCAAAATTAACACCTAATTATGTATTATAATTAGTATTCATGACGTCACACCAGTATAACGGGTGGGGAGACTATTCCAATCGGTTATTTCAGCTGATGACCGTTACATTTTATGTGGAATTCCGATCGTACAACCATCGATATTTCAGCGAATGATGGGGAATTGACCAGGAAAAATGATTCATGAATTCTTTATATTCGGATGCTAAATCTGTGTCCTCTACATATATTATCACGAAATATATTGTTGTATGGCATCCCAATGAAAAAATATACCATAAATATGTGTAGTCGAACATCGCCATACCATCCATCCCTTAGATACTGTCCATAGCAACGCCGTTGCTAGGGACCTTTGCTCATAACTAAAAAAAGTTATCATGATGATGAGGCATTTATTTTATGTTTTAAATGAAACACATGAATGTTATAATGTATTTTTGATGAAAATTAGCATATTCATGAAGTTTGGGCCCATAGCAACCACCGTTGCTAAGGGCAGTATTTCGGGCGTTGTTCACTTGGGGACGAAATTAGGTTATTAAATTCTGATTATGTTTAATACTAAACGCGACAAAATAGTTAAGACTAAAAAAATGTAAACAAAAGGTGAAACATCAAGAGTTATATGTTGCTAACTATCTTAAAGTACTGGTGTGACGTCATGAATACTCATTATAATACTTAATTAGGTGTGAAAAGTACTACACAAATGTTGTTATAACTTTTTACCAAATTGAGATATCAACATTCTGTAAAAACTGCCTTAATCCATGAGTTGCACTTTTTCACATGTCAAAATTGAGACACTTTTCATTTTGACTGGACCCCCACTTTTTAAAATCCTGTGATATTAACGGTAATAGGTAATAGGTTGATACAATATGAGTGTGGTACTTCATCTTTCCTCTGGATGATGTCATTCTTCTGATATCGACCACGTTAACTCTTGGTGACTGTTGTTCGGTTTTTCATGGCTAGCGATCCTAGCACGTCTTCCATTCTATCTTTAAATAATAATAATAATAATAATAATAATGATAATAATGTTTATTGATAACTTTTACAGGCAAATGATAAAAAACTTAAGAATATAATTGTTGTCGGGCACCATGATAAACACATGAGAACATGCACTGTTAGAGCATGATATGTCATCTAATTACTATTAAAGCATAGACCACAATAAAATTATAGCACTATATATAAAGCTATATATACGACAAATCGAAATGTCGTGAATGTTGATAAAATTGTTTTTGAGTGTTGTCGTGTGGGGATTTTTTGTACGAGTGGTACGGGGAATAGTCCAGCGAGCTTGTAAGCTATGCTATCACTTATTTGGTTATTACCTTGGCAGGAGTTGTCCAATTTGTTTTTTTTTTATGTAAATACGTAAACAATGTACTGGGTTTTAAAAAGCATCCTAAAGAATATTTGTGAATTATGATCTGAACACGATATAAATATTATTAACTCATGTATATCGTGAGGTTCGGTAAACAATATTCCATATGAAGCTCTAATGAGGTGTGTGTGTGTCATAGAGAAACATCCGCCTGCCTCGTCATGCTTATCTGGAAAGAAAATTAATCTTATACTAATAAAAAATTTGGCAAATGTAACTTCCTGGGTGTTTGGTTGTGATTACGTCCACTCGGTTTGTGACTGCATATCACTTTGGTATAAATCTGTAGTATAAACTAGGAGTGCCACAAATTCATCAGGATAAAGACAACATGGATAAAACCTTGAGTTTTGTATATATGTTCACGCTGTTTTCTCTGTTGTCCGTGTCTTACGCGACAGGTAATAGTGTGATATGATTCATTACATACATATGGTGTCACATGCGGCAGACGCCTGTAAATAATTTCAAATTTATTATTATTATTATTTTTATTATTATTATTATTATTATTATTATTATTATTATTATTATTATCTATCTTGCAGTTCTGAATGAGACCTATTGCACTGGTGTGGAGTACAGTCACCACCACCCACTCTGTCGAGGGGATGAGGTGATTCAGGTGGAGGACGTGTTTGTCTATGACTATTACGAGCGGGATGATCGGCGCAGTTCGTGTCTCTATGACTCCCGTGACACGGAAGAACGTTTACTAGATGTGTATCCTAACAGTTTCGCCAGCATTGTGTCTGCTTGTGACGGGAGAAGGGAGTGTTTGGATTTTTATGTCGATAATGTAAGATTTCCAAATGAAGTCACAAGCAACTACGTATTGATGGAGTACGTATGTACTGGCCACCACACGGGAGGTGAGGTGTTATATCATATGTATTATTGTCTCTGATTGTTATTGATCCAATGTGATTAATTTTATGCATTACGCACCGCCGAAAAATTTTGATCGACATTAATCCGAAATATTACATACATTATGTGATGTTTAGAGACCTAGTAGCATGCCGATGGAAGTGCTTTTCATTTAGTCTATTATGAATAATTTTCAATAAATTCGAACGAATTTTACCATGGGTTTCGAGATATTGAACCAAATAGGCACTCCTTCCGTAAATTGCCGAAGATTTTGATCCTGATTTTAGTGTTGGTCACGTGGTTGGTGACGTCCGTTGAGGCAGACCTGTAAGTAAATGTAGCTAGCAAGGTAAACTCCATGTCATTTATTCATTCCCCTGATGTATGTTTGACAATTCAAGTGAACGGGTGAAATGGCAGAAATATGGCTTTTCTTGTCTTGATATTTAGAATCAGTACTATTTATTCACCTAGAACGGAGGTTTGTTGAACTGCAAGATGTCCAGTATTTGCTGGATTTTGCGTGTTTTCTGTTGAATCGCATGCATTTTGAAGTGATTATTCCTTCTTTGAGCTGGCCACCAAATTACGTATTTTACGTTTTCGGCGAGCCATCAAAGCACATTCTGCCTCAACTGACGTCACGAAGACGGAAGCTATTTCTTTCATCGGCTGGAGAAGGCGATCGTAATACTGACCCAGTATATTCCATTATATGTCGCTGTTTTTAGTTACCAATTAATGCGAACACCTTTTTTTATCACAAAATGTCCACAATGTCTTTATGTGAACAGGAATAAAACCATATGATGGTACATTGCTACTATGACTTTAAAATATTGCCAGGCTTCCGATTGTTCCACGCATCCGTGACTTTGGAATGCCCGCCCATGAAGGAGATCAAGGTTGTTGCTGCATACTATCATTTCTATTGTATGGAATCACCTCATCAGCACGTGGGTGAAGCTTATTATAATAACATTCAGGAGGACTGTGATGGTAAATCATATTGCTAGAATGTGGAATACAAAACCAGAAATGGTGTGTGTGACAAACATCAGATATCGTCAAGCGGAGTTGCTGTGTACTTCAAATGTCATACTTTTGCAAAAGCAACAACAACGACGACAACAACAGTAACAACAGCAACAACAACAAGTCGGCGTGATCCGTCAAATGGAAAACTAATTGGTAGTGAGTAAAAAATCCCCGCGCGAAACGTATTTCTTCTCACAAACTACCAAAAATTAGCCCAAGGGTTAAGAAGTGTTGTCGGACAATATATATTTTAGATATTAGTATTTTGTCCCGTGACCTTGAAAATAAGGTCATTGGTCAATTCAAGGACACGATAATATTCGGCATATGTCATTTCTAGTATGTTCACAATTGATTCCTAAGCTGTAAAGTCAATAATAAGCGAGATATTAGCCATTATGTCCTGTGACCTTGAAAATGAGGTCAAATGTCGAATTCAAGGTCATAGCAATATTCAGCATATATCATTCCCTATACATTCATAATTGATTCCTAATCTGTAAAGTCGATAATAAGCGAGCTATTAGCCATTTTGTCCTGTGACCTTGAAAATTAGATCAAAGGTGAAGTTCAAGGTCATGACAATGTTCAGAATATATCATTTTCTATATGTCCACAATTGATTGCTAAGCTGTGAAGTCGATAAAAAGCGAGATATTAGCCATTTCGTTCTCTGACCTTGAAAATGAGGTGAAAGGTCAAATTCAAGGTCATAGCAATATTCAGCATATATCATTTCCTATATGTTGACAATTGATTCCTAAGCTGTAAAGTCGATCATAAGCGAGATATTAGCCAGTTTGTCCTGTGACCTTGAAAAATGAGGTAAAGGTCAAATTCAATGTCATGACAACATTCAGAATACATCATTTCCTATATGTCCACAATTGATTCCTAAGCTGTAATGTTGATGATAAGCAAGATATAAGCATTTTTGTGCTCTGACCTTGAAAATGAGGTCAAAGGTCAAATTCAAGGTCGTGAAAATATTCAGCATGTATGACTTCCTATATGTCCACAATTGATTCCTAAGCTGTAAAGTCGATAATAAGCGAGATATTAACCATTTTGTGCTTTGACCTTGAAAAACAGGTCAAAGGTCAAATTCAAGGTCACGGGAATATTCAGCATATATCACTTCCTATATGTCCACAATTGATTCCTAAGCTGTATAGTTGATGTTAAGCGAGATATTAGCCATTTTGTACTCTGGCCTTGAAAATGAGGTCAGAGGTCAAATTCAAGGTCACGAGAATGTTTGGCACATATCATTTCCTATATGTCCACAATTGACTCCTAATCTCAATATTGAGTGAGATATCAGGCAAAATGTTTCCCATTATAAAGCATAGGAGAATTTACCATGGGAAAGTCCCATTTGGGACCTGTCGAAAAAATCAAAATGGCTGCCACACGCAGACCGGTGATTCAAGGCCAATGAAACTTATACACGTCACAGGGGTATATGAGAGAGTCTTTCGAAACAAAAATCTCAAAAGTGGTCAGACAGTTTTTGAGAAAATGGCCGCCAGAGTCCAAAATTGCTCTGACCTTGAAACCGAGGTCAGAGGTCAAATTCAAGGTCACGAGAATATTCAGCATATAATTTCCTATATGTCCACAATTGATTCCAAATGGCTAATCTCAATATCAAGTGAGATATAAAGAAAAATGTTTCCCATTATAAAGCATAGGAGAATTTAACATGAGAAAGTCCCATTTGGGACCCGTCGAAAAAATCAAAATGGCTGCCACACGCAGACCGGCGATTCAAGGCCAATGGAACTTATACACGTCACAGGGATATATGAGAGGAATCTTTTGAAATAAAAATCTCAAAAGTGGTCGGACAGTTTTTTGAGAAAATGGCCGCCAACGTCCAAAATTGACTGTTTTTCGACGAAAACGGCCGCCATTTTGAAAAAAATGCGAAAATCAAAAAACTAAAAAATACCTCCCTCTCGAAATATTTTTAGGCATTTTTGTGCAAAATTTGAGAAAAAACCGATCGTAAACTTTAAAGATAAAATTGTTGACGGACGGACGGACGGACGGCTATACTGCCGCTAGGGGATTATGAGGTACTGCCCTTGCGAGGTAATTTTGGGGGTCAGTTTCACCCTTGTGAAGATACCTCGGAAGGACACGCAAAGTAACTCACAAGGAATGCGATATTCTACCTCACAAGGTCTCCAGTTGGACACTACCTCACAAGATCATACAACTTGGACACTACCTCACAAGATCATACAACTTGGACACTACCTCACAAGATCATACAACTTGGACACTACCTCACAAGATCATACAACTTGGACACTACCTCACAAGGTCATACCACTGGGACACTACCTCACAAGGTCATACAACTTGGACACTACCTCACAAGGTCATATAACTTGGACACTACCTCACAAGGTCATACAACTTGGACACTACCTCACAAGGTCATATAACTTGGACACTACCTCACAAGGTCATACAACTTGGACACTACCTCACAAGGTCATACAACTTGGACACTACCTCACAAGGTCATACAACTTGGACACTACCTCACAAGGTCATACAACTTGGACACTACTCCCAGGTTGAACACTTCCTCACAAGGATTCACCAGCGGACTTAGACATACATTGCCGCACAAGGTCTCCAGTTGGTTAATACACCACCAGTCTCCCCTCTTGTACTACCCGCACAATACCTCAGTCTTGCCAGTTATAACACTAGTTACCAATTGCCCACAAGAGTTTTAGCATTCAGTAAGGTCCGACGCTGCCCTATATAAGGGGAGACCCCCCTCCCCTCTCCCGATGCTCTGTAGTGGTGGGGGAAGGGGAACGATTGTCTGAGTTTTTATTCCGAAAGAAATGGATATTTCTTTGGATAAAACTACAAATTATCAAATTATATTATGAATTTATTTGCATTATCACACACATTAACACAGTGCACATATTTGCATGATTCATGTGAAATTAACATCAGGTACTTTTTTACCCTTTCAAATGAAGATTACAACATTTGCTATATCGTCATTCAACTTCCACTGTGACAAAAAAATTAGCCCAAGGGCTGAAATAGGTTACCAGAAAATGTTGTGTTTTTTCAGTCACTATGTGCTCTGACCTTGACAATAAGGTCAAAGGTCATCAGAATATTCAGCATATATCATTTCCTATATGTCGACAGTTGGTCCCCAAGCTGTAGAGTCGATAATAAGTGAGATATTAGCCATTTTGTGTTCTGCCCTTGAAAATGAGATCAAAAGTCAAATTCAAGGTCATCAGAATATTTGACATATATCATTTCCTTTATGTCCCAATTGATTCCCAAGTTGTAAAGTCGATAATATGCGAGATATTAGCCATTTTGTGCAAATGACCTTAAAAATGAGGTCAAATTCAAGATCAACAGAATATTCGGCAAATATTTCCTATATGTCCACAATTGATTCCCAAGCCATAAAGTCGATAATAAGCGAGTTATTAGCCATTTTGTGCTCTGACCTTGAAAATGAAGTCAAAGGTCAAATTCAACGTCACCAGAATATTCGGCATACATCATTTCCTATATGTCCACAATTGATTGCTAAGCTCTAATCTCAATATTAAGTGAGATATTTGTAATAATGTGTCCCATTATGAAGCACAGGAGAATTTAACATGGGAAAGTCCCATTTGGATAAGTTATAATAAGCATAATGGCGCACTTCGAGCGACTCAAGGCCAACAAAACTTATACACGTTATGAAGGACATAACAAAGCATCCTTGTGCAAAAAAAAAAAAGAAAAAAAGTTACTGAACAGAATATGAGAAAATGGCCGCCAAAGTGGCAAAGTCCAAAATTGGCCGATTTTCTACGAAAACGGCCGCCATTTTGGAAAAATTGCGAAAATCAAAAAACCGAAAAATACCTCCCGATTGAATTATTCTTTAGGCATTTATGAGCAAAATTTAATAAAAATTCGCCCGTACACAAAAAAAGGTAAAAATGTACATGACAGACGACGAACGCAACGCTATGCCAATAGGTTATCTGATCATAGGTCCGGTAACCTAAAATAGTGTTGGAATGCGAGAACAACAGCAACATTCTTTCTAGTCTTATCTAGTAACATTCTGATACTCTGAAACTGATGTGTTGGCTGAAACACCCTTAAGTTATCCTCAAGTTAATATTTCCTATTCATATTTGATATTTTTTTAATAATGTTCGTGTATGATCTCCTTTGCAGCTGTCCGCCATTGATTGCACTTTGTGCGATTGCATGCAGACATGCTTTCTTTCCTGGAACTTTTTTTTGGTCAAGGCATGTGCTGAAGAATGTACGTAATTCTCGTGTTTCTTCTTCTTCCCAGTTAACATGCGGCCGCTTGGCAATATGCTCTTCGGCACCTGTAAACCAGTTTTCAAGTAGTCAAAGCAAAAATTATATTTTGTTCACCAGGCATTTTGTGAATTTCAATGTAATTGGATAAACACCATGGCTAAGTGCACGCAAACTGCGCTGAAAAATAATAAACATCTTGCATTATTAGTCACTAATTACAAGTTACCTGATGGATTATCGGGAACGTAATCTGGGTCAGACACCTTCACCATGTTCACCTTGATGGCTTTCACCGAACCTATGAACAAAGAGAACATTATACTAAGCTATGCGACTATAAATTGTCTATACATATATAAATACTCGGAAAATAATACCTAGAAATTCCTATAGTAACTGCATGAGAATAGGACTCTCACGAGGTCTCCAAGTGGCGAAATACCTCACAAGGTCTCCCAGTTTAATAGCTGTCTCCCAATAAAGTGCATCAAATTACCTGGAGGCGGTTTTCGAATTTTACGTAACCACTCCGTCCCATCACGATGCTTCTGCAAGTCTCTCTTAATCAGTCTGGAGTTTTTCGAACCTGTTGATAATTAGTACCAATTATCAGAAGCCAGTAATCTTTTTAGTACCAGTAAGTAAACTTTCAAAAATATGAACTTGAGGAAAGTACATAATTTTGACCGAACATGTATCTGGCATTGAAAAATGGCCACTGAATCGTGTAATATTCAACCAAAACTCGCACATGCCTGCTTTACTGGTACTTGCTACAGTTTTCTTCCTCTCTGGCTGACTGTACGAGTCGTCACTGTCTGTTGTATCAGTATATTTCCTTTTTTCTGCAACATAAGCCGAAAACTACATAAAATTTTGTCATCAGCACAGGACGTGAACATTACTGACAAGACCATTCCAAATATGCAGTTTAAACAAGATACCTACCACAATTTTACCAAGTTCAGTTGCAAAAACTTGCTGACCTGTTTGGCGACGTCTGTTAGAGCTGGACACTGAGGGCTCTTCAAGGCCATCGTCACGCCCACCATGGTCATTTTCACGCCGACCATCGTCATCGTCACGCCCACCATCGTCACGCCCACCATCGTCATCATCACGCCCACCATCATCACGCCCAACATCGTCGCGCACACGAGACTTTCTCCCAGCCACTCCTATCAACAAGGTAATGTATAAAAGATGAGTCACTGTGTCCCAGTCTGCTACTCAACAATACAATTCAAGAGGTTTACTTTGTGGCAAACACTTGCTGACCTGTTTGGCGACGTCTTTTAGACACTGGGGGCTCTTCAAGGCCATCGTCACGCCCACCATCGTCATCGTCACGCCCACCATCGTCATCATCACGCCCACCATCGTCACGCCCACCTTCATCACGCCCAACATCGTCGCGCACACGAGACTTTCTCCCTGCCACTCCTATCAACAAGGTAATGTATAAAAGATGAGTCACTGTGTCCCAGTCTGCTACTCAACAATACAATTCAAGAGGTTTACTTTGTGGCAAACACTTGCTGACCTGTTTGGCGACGTCTGTTAGACACTGGGGGCTCTTCAAGGCCATCGTCACGCCCACCATCGTCATCGTCACGCCCACCATCGTCATCGTCACGCCCACCATCGTCACGCCCAACATCGTCGCGCACACGAGACTTTCTCCCTGCCACTCCTATCAACAAGGTAATGTATAAAAGATGAGTCACTGTGTCCCAGTCTGCTACTCAACAATACAATTCAAGAGGTTTACTTTGTGGCAAACACTTGCTGACCTGTTTGGCGACGTCTGTTAGACACTGGGGGCTCTTCAATGCCATCGTCACGCCCACCAGGCTTTCTCCCTGCCACTCCTACCAACAAGGTAATGTAGAAAAGATGACAACCAGAAATATTTGAACAAAACATACCAAATATTGAGATACTTGGTACTAGCATACAGCCATACACACCTTCTGCTTGAGCATAGTCTGTCAAAGTTTTATCAATAGCTGCAAAGGGGAAAAAAATCCTCATTCAAAAGTTAGTTTGTAGTACATGCATGATAAAAAGTAAGGGTAATATTGAGTATATTATTGTGTAACCGGACATCTTACCAGATATATCAATGTTGTCCAGGTTGTTTCCCTTGAACTTCCCTAGGACACCATACTCAGACGCTATAAGAAGCTTTGCGATCTTTGCCCTCTCAATGATCCCGGATGTTTGGCGATAATGTGTTTCATGAACACGCAACGTGTGACCCAGGTGTCTGATGAGATACTCCATGTGATTGTCCGGTAGGTCAAGGGTCTGCAAAAATTCATCAGAGGATATATGCGAGATAACAGCATCAGGGCTTTTTTACTATATATCTGTGTCTCAATGTCATAAAAATCTACCCACCTGTACAGATGTCGCTAATGTTTTTCGTAAAAGAGTAGATTTCATCAACACCGGGAAGTTAAGATTCACTTCTGCATTGGATGCTACTTTGTGTAGAACTTCACCTGCTCTCATTGGATATTCACCTGCAAAATTGTCATTTAATACACACAATTTATATAACTTCAAAATTGCCAGTACACACACAAATTAAGTATTAACTATTCAAATGATACTATTCTACCTGATGTAGGGAAAATGTATGGGTTGTCCTCATTGATGCGTGCTTTTGTTCGATTGTCGACATCACATAGGAAAGCCATCGCTGCTTTCGTGTCCTTTGGTACAATAATAGGCACTCCCCGTCCAAACTTTCCTCTTACAATGAAGACGTCTTGGTCAGTGACTAACTGTTTTTCTACATTTGTTAGGTCTACCTCATTGATGAGTTCATCATGATTGTCTCTCTGTTTCCAGTTATTTATCCTGAAAAATAAAATAGATTAAAGTTTTTAATATTAGATTACTCTATCAAAAGTCTAGCATCATGCTATCTTGTTCGGCTTATAAAATGATTTCACATTTGTGTAATAGACTTACCTGGCTCCCTCAAGCTCCCCTGGTCTCCTCTTGTTGTATGTTACTAGTCTTGCAATTGTATATTCTGCGATTTCCGCAAACGACATCTTGTCATCTAAATGTAGCAGTTTGGACTTGAGGTATGTAGTAAACTTTGCACAGTCGCTAGGTGTGGGAAGCTTCACAACCTTGTTGAACTTTCTTTCCTCCAGCAGGGACTGGCATAAAGATGTCACTCTGGGCTTCCAGTCTGTCTTCATCATCTGCAAGAAGCACTTTCCTTCCGTTACAGTTTTTTCGTCACCACTCGTCATACCATAGGAGATCTTGAAAGTGCATAAACGTTCGATGTCAAAGCCTAGCTTGAGAGCAACACTCGGATGTCGGAGATCTTCTTCAAGGTAATCATAGTCGTCACCTTTGTGACTGTTTTGCAAGGCAGCTTCCACTACCGTATCGAAGTGAGAAGGTTTCAGCATCGAGGGCATATCTGTTATGGCCTGTTCTGCTCTGTCGTCGTCTTCTTTGTAAAGGTCTCGTGCCTTAATCAGAAGATTCGATGAAGCCCGGACTCTCTGTGAAGAATACCTAACTCTTTTCGATTTGTTCCGGATGCACTTTCTATACCAGAAAGTGGCTAGTTTTTTTAGAAGTATATCTGATTTGATGACCCTTGTGACCTTGTCCGTACGCATGTGTGCGAACATCTTTCCAAGTATTTTGTCATCCATCTTGCTGGTATTCTGGGGTGCTTTCCGTGACTCGGCAATGTACACAAGCTCGCCCTTCTTATATTTCACGTCTCCCTTCATAACACATCTGTATCGATTATGTTTGGCGATGTCAGCGAGGGCGTACCAGCCGAAGCAGTTGGCACAGCTTCCGTATAGTCCTATATCAAACGTACTTCCTGTACTTCTTCTGACAAGGAATACCTCTCCCTTCCTTCTTTTCAAGACCTTGGTGTTGTTGAGATCATTCCCTTTATTACGGAGACATTCTATGGCTTGCTTTCGATGCTTGCTACGTTTTCCAAGTGCCAACAGCCGAGCCACCTCAGGTTCATCATCATGCTGACCAATGAGATGCTTCGAAAAATTACTGACAACTTTCGAGCAGAAAAGGCAGCAGTGTCTACTGTTAAAAATGCGTTTGCCGTTTTCTTTCCTTACAGCAGACACGAAAATGTCAGGGTATGTTACATCATGGACATATCCGCTTCTTGCTGGTGCGACCACATCACGATTTGCATCACCTTCGG
Source organism: Terebella lapidaria (assembly GCA_949152475.1). Classification (NCBI taxonomy): domain Eukaryota; kingdom Metazoa; phylum Annelida; class Polychaeta; order Terebellida; family Terebellidae; genus Terebella; species Terebella lapidaria. The sequence continues at coordinate 22,253,368 of OX424563.1, read as the reverse complement.
ATTCATTATCACTGCCCATACTACTATCTGTCTCTTCACCAGTCTTGGTTCCATTCGTGTGGAGTGATACGTGCGGACTGCCACTAGATTCGCTGTCTCCATCATCATCAGAATTAGGCTCGTCTCCCGTTTCTCCATTCTTGGATCCCTTCATGTGGAGTGATATGCGCGGAACTGAGTTAACTGAACTGCCACTTGAATCACTGTCTTCAACGATGTCATCAGAATTAAACTGATCTCGAGTTCTTGGTTTTTTACGAGCCATCTGCTTATTTCTGTTTCTGGACCTTCTCCTATGGTCAAGTGTACGTTTTCGAGACCTACCACGGTCCACCATCTTTGTAGATCTATTAGCATCGGCCTGTGGTTGGTCCTGAGTGACTTCCATCTCGACCTGGAATGAATCATAGGGGTATGTGTGCTAGTCTACGTGTACTTGCACCACGAACAACATTACAGAGATGTGCAGAAATATTTCATCACAAACCGTCTCGGCCTGTGGCTGGTCATGAGCCACGTCCGCCTCGGCCTGTGGCTGGTCCTGAGTGACTTCCATCTCGACCTGGAATGATAGGATATGTGTGGTAGTCTACGTGTACTTGCACCACGAACAACATTACAGAGATGTGCAGAAATATTTCATCACAAACCGTCTCGGCCTGTGGCTGGTCATGAGCCACGTCCGCCTCGGCCTGTGGCTGGTCCTGAGTGACTTCCATCTCGACCTGGAATGATAGGGTATGTGTGGTAGTCTATGTGTACTTGCACGAGGCACAAATTTACAGAGATATGCAGAAATATTTCATCACGAACCGTCTCGGCCTGTGGCTGGTCCTGAGCCACGTCCGTCTCGGCCTGTGGCTGGTCCTGAGCCACGTCCGCCTCGGCCTGTGACTGGTCCTGAGCTACGTCCGCCTCGGCCTGTGGCTGGTCCTGAGCCACGTCCGCCTCGGCCTGTGGCTGGTCCTGAGCCACGTCCGTCTCGGCCTGTGGCTGGTCCTGAGCTACGTCTGCCTCGGCCTGTGGCTGGTCCTGAGCCACGTCCGCCTCGGTCTGTGGCTGGTCCTGAGCCACGTCCGTCTCGGCCTGTGGTTGGTCCTGAGTGACTTCCATCTCGACCTGGAATGATAGGGTATGTGTGGTAGTCTATGTGTACTTGCACGAGGCACAAATTTACAGAGATATGCAGAAATATTTCATCACGAACCGTCTCGGCCTGTGGCTGGTCCTGAGCCACGTCCGTCTCGGCCTGTGGCTGGTCCTGAGCCACGTCCGCCTCGGCCTGTGACTGGTCCTGAGCTACGTCCGCCTCGGCCTGTGGCTGGTCCTGAGCCACGTCTGCCTCGGCCTGTGGCTGGTCCTGAGCCACGTCCGCCTCGGTCTGTGGCTGGTCCTGAGCCACGTCCGTCTCGGCCTGTGGCTGGTCCTGAGCCACGTCCGCCTCGGCCTGTGGCTGGTCCTGAGCCACGTCTGCCTCGGCCTGTGGGTGGTCCTGAGCCACGTCCGTCTCGGCCTGTGGCTGGTCCTGAGCCTCGTCCGCCTCGGCCTGTGGCTGGTCCTGAGCTACGTCAGCCTCGGCCAATGGCTGGTCCTGAGCCACGTCCGCCTCGGCCTGTGGCTGGTCCTGAGCCACGTCCGTCTCGGCCTGTGGCTGGTCCTGAGCCACGTCCGCCTCGGCCTGTGGCTGGTCCTGAGCTACGTCCGCCTCGGCCTGGAATGATAATCATGGGGGTATGTGTGCTAGTCTACGTGTACTTGCACCAAGCACAAATTTACAGAGATGTGCAGAAATATTTCGTTACAAACCTTCTCGGCCTGTGGCTGGTCCTGGGCGAAGTCCGCCTCGGCCTGTTGCTGGTCCTGAGCTACGTCCATCTCGGCCTGTGGCTGGTCCTTAGCTACGTCCGCCTCGGCCTGTGGCTGGTCCTGAGCTACGTCCGCCTCGGCCTGAGGCTGTTCCTGAGCCACGTCTGCCTCGGCCTGTGGCTGGTCCTGAGCTACGTCCGCCTCGGCCTGTGGCTGGTCCTTAGCTACGTCCGCCTTGGCCTGTGGCTGGTCCTGAGTGACTTCCATCTCGACCTGGAATGATAGGGTATGTGTGGTAGTCTATGTGTACTTGCACGAAGCACAAATTTACAGAGATATGCAGAAATATTTCATCACAAACCGTCTCGGCCTTAGGCTGTTCCTGAGCCACGTCTGCCTCGGCCTGTGGCTGGTCGTCTGCCTCGGCCTGTGGCTGGTCCTGAGCTACGTCCGCCTCGGCCTGTGGCTGGTCCTTAGCTACGTCCGCCTCGGCCTGTGGCTGGTCCTGAGTCACGTCCGTCTCGGCCTGTGGCTGGTCTTGAGCCTCGTCCGCCTCGGCCTGTGGCTGGTCCTGAGCTACGTCAGCCTCGGCCAGTGGCTGGTCCTGAGCTACGTCCGCCCCGGCCTGAACCATGACAATCATGGGATATGTTTGTTAGTCTACGTGCACCATACACAACGTTACAAAGATGTGCAGAAAAAAATCATCACGAACCTCTGCAGACTGCCTCTCAGCTAGCGAAGTCTGTGCCCATGCAACATCCTGTATAAAGGCTCTCAACGTATGTGGTCTTGCCTTCAATCGGTCTAAAAAAGATAGATAGGTTAGGCTCTATAGTTTCCAAGATACATCAGATATGGCTGAAAATTTAAAAAAATTGACTCGGCAAAATAAATTCCAGCCCAACTTCTAAGGCATATTCGTCTAAGGCCACGGGTATGAAAATATGCCAGGTCATTTTCACTCTACAACAAAAGGCAATAAGGGTCTCCCTCATGACATTTGTGATCAGTCGTGAAATTTTACAACAATCGGTTCAGCCAAATTCAAGTTATCATGCGGAATCCAACGGTGGAAAGTAAAACCTGAAACAAAATAAGGACATTTCGTGCCAAAATGCCCTAACAAGAACAAAACAGCAGGAAACCAACTGTCATTGTGGCTTATCAATAAACACTGCTGCTAGTTGATACCTTTGCCTTTTTGGATGAATTCCATATTTTTCACTAACTGTACAGCCTTTTCTTTCTTCACAGTGAATCTGATACATACCACAATTTCAGTGTGTACATCATGTAACATTCCATAAATTAGTGGATTTTTTCATTGGATCAAAAGTATTGCATTACTATGCATTAATGTCATATATAAAATATATATTTTTTCCACCACTACAAATTTCTAAATATGTCTTGCTAGATGTACTTACTCTGCATTGTCAGAATGACAATATACATCCAGAAGTGTTCCATAATCTTCAGTGCATAGCACTGGCCAACACATGGTCCCGGTTCCTGGTAGCGGACACCAGAGCAGCTGTCCTGAAATGTAGATTGGAAAAGTTTTTGTTCCCACTAGAAGTAACTAGAGGCAGTGCAACCAGTGTCCCCCCGACTCCCCCGGACCGCCAACATCAGTGATTGCTGATACATTCAATTTGTGCAAATTGTGGAATTGTGGTCGCCATCTTAAAAGCGTAAGATTGTCGGCTGAGTTCAGGACAAAACATTCGTAAAGATATCTCTTCCTCTTAGAGAGTGTACAAGCTCGGTGGCTCACGCCTGGCGCCTCACGCCTCGCGGGAACAACCTCACAACTATATGTCCCCCCTCCGGGGGACAAAAACTTTAACATCACAACTTTACATGCGTCTATCGCTAGATAATTATAAGTTATAATTATAACTGCTTCATTTCAAAACAAACCTTCCAAAGTGTCCATCATGTCCATGGCGCTAACTTGATATGGTCAATGTGAAGCTGTAAAGACAAAGCAAAGATTTATGGATTATACATCAGATGCAGGTACAATTCCACCAGATGCAGATGCAGGTACAACTCCACCAACTCGTTCGGGGGATACAATGCATAGTGGGTGTACAGTGAGTCAAATTACATTATCTGATTATATAGACCTACAGCCCAAATGTACGCAACCTGAGTTTCGCAACCGGAATTTATCATTGACATTGTAGTCCCTCACTATCCTTCCTTTAAAACAAAAATCAGTAATCAAATTTAAATCGACTAGCAAATGATACAACAAATTTAAATCACTGAACATACTTTCATAGCTAAATTTAATCTTGCACCAGCAGCCTAGAAATCTTTTACATTTCTGAATTTTCTACATCAAATTCATACGTTAGTTATTACGTTTTATAACCTCAAGCCTTGATATACTAGTAGCAAATCTGAACATGCGGTGTTCAAATTTGGTTAATGATCAGCATATTAGTAAATTCACATTTTGAAAACACTAGCAGAATACCAACATATTATTCATACATATAATTCCAAAGGTAAAACAAACAAGTATGCAAGCTAGAAGCTACTTACCATAGCAAGCTAGAAGCTACTTACCATATCCAAATATCCAATTATGATTCTAACCAAAAAAGGTACTTCAGAATAAACCTGTGGTGTGCCCACCCATAAAATATGAGAAAATCTGTTTCATAAAAAAACACTATGGAGTTGAATCCAAGAAAGTTGATATCAGTGACAATTAGGTCATAATTTTGACAAAAATGCAGGGCCCCCACAAACTCGTGTTCAAAGTAAAATGAAATAAGCACTTTAGGGGGTTCGTCCTCTCTGAAAGGAAACAGGAATTAGCCTTTGAAAGATGAAAGCTTGAAATTTATATTCAAAGTTTAACACGACAGGACATACTAGTAACAAGCTTCCTCCATTTGAAGTTTTGACATAATATGGACACAAGGACTGTGGCAACCTACAGTTGGACACTACCCCACAAGGACTGTGTCAATCTGCAGTTGGACACTACCCCACAAGGACTGTGTCAACCTACAGTTGGACACTACCCCACAAGGACTGTATCAACCTACAGTTGGACACTACCCCACAAGGACTGTGTCAATCTGCAGTTGGACACTACCCCACAAGGACTGTGTCAACCTACAGTTGAACACTACCCCACAAGGACTGTGGCAACCTACAGTTGGACACTACCCCACAAGGACTGTATCAATCTACAGTTGGACACAACCCCACAAGGACTGTATCAATCTATAGTTGGACACTACCCCACAACGACTGTATCAATCTACAGTTGGACACTACCCCACAAGGACTGTATCAATCTACAGTTGGACACTACCCCACAAGGACTGTATCAACCTACAGATGGACACTACCCCACAAGGACTGTGTCAACCTACAGTTGGACACTACCCCACAAGGACTGTATCAATCTACAGTTGGACACTACCCCACAAGGACTGTGTCAATCTGCAGTTGGACACTACCCCACAAGGACTGTATCAATCTACAGTTGGACACTACCCCACAAGGACTGTGTCAATCTGCAGTTGGACACTACCCCACAAGGACTGTATCAACTTACAGTTGGACACTACCCCACAAGGACTGTATCAATCTACAGTTGGACACTACCCCACAAGGACTGTATCAATCTACAGTTGGACACTACCCCACAAGGACTGTATCAATCTATAGTTGGACACTACCCCACAAGGACTGTATCAATCGACAGTTGGACACTACCCCACAAGGACTGTGTCAACCTACAGTTGAACACTACCCCACAAGGACTGTGGCAACCTACAGTTGGACACTACCCCACAAGGACTGTATCAATCTACAGTTGGACACAACCCCACAAGGACTGTATCAATCTATAGTTGGACACTACCCCACAACGACTGTATCAATCTACAGTTGGACACTACCCCACAAGGACTGTATCAATCTACAGTTGGACACTACCCCACAAGGACTGTATCAACCTACAGATGGACACTACCCCACAAGGACTGTGTCAACCTACAGTTGGACACTACCCCACAAGGACTGTATCAATCTACAGTTGGACACTACCCCACAAGGACTGTGTCAATCTGCAGTTGGACACTACCCCACAAGGACTGTATCAATCTACAGTTGGACACTACCCCACAAGGACTGTGTCAATCTGCAGTTGGACACTACCCCACAAGGACTGTATCAACTTACAGTTGGACACTACCCCACAAGGACTGTATCAACCTACAGTTGGACACTACCCCACAAGGACTGTATCAATCTATAGTTGGACACTACCCCACAAGGACTGTATCAACCTACAGTTGGACACTACCCCACAAGGACTGTATCAATCTACAGTTGGACACTACCCCACAAGGACTGTATCAATCTACAGTTGGACACTACCCCACAAGGACTGTATCTATCTACAGTTGGACACTACCCCACAAGGACTGTATCTATCTACAGTTGGACACTACCGCACAAGGACTGTATCTATCCACAGTTGGACACTAACCCACAAGGACTGCAGGACTGTACCAATATACAGTTGGACACTACTCCACAAGGACTGTATCAACCAGACATGTAGACTACTCAAGAAATAGCATGAAAATCTGGCGAGACAAGTTTTTCACTTCGACTTGAATGCCATGAGTGTATATTATCCGTGCAATAGGAGTGGCTGGGTAAACAAGATTAGGGATAAACCAAGGTGCAGAAATTGATATTTTCTGTGAATTCGAGACCATGAAAGCAATGGAATTAAAACATTTTCAATTTTGTTACCACCAGGCCGGTGTTTCCCCCAGCATACGACACCCAATTGGTACAAACTACCGTGATTCCATGTATTTTAGCCAATCTAACTGCTGAATACTGTGCATCTATACAAGGGGGCAATGAAGCCAAATCGTAAGTCGCATGCAGTTGTCAACTGGCGTTCCATAATAAATTTAAATTGGTTTATAAATCGGAAAATTTCGTCAGATGGACAGTGCTAAATCTTTGAGCAATCATGAATGATCAACGAGACAACTCTATGACCGAGCAATCATTATATAATAGGGCTAAAACAAGTCAATATTTTCTGACCCGAGTACTCGCCATGCTTGAACCGACTCGTAACCGAGTACTCGGTATTAATTATAACAGGATAAGTCCGATAAGAAATGGCCTGGCGGGAAACGCGGGGGAATGTGGTAGTCTAATATTATTCCGTTAATTCGCCAGGTGGCGCTCGTCATTGTGATTTCTGGAATTTCCAGGAACTTGTTTACCAGTTGCGAGTTGTAACAAAGCGGCAAAGTGCAAACATTTCATATCAGTGATCAAGTGTCAATGTCATTTCACTCAAAAATATAAATTCAAGACGGAATTGGTGTATAGAGTAATCCAGCCTATTTTCGGACACCACCAGAAATCGGACACTTCATGATTTACCACCAATTTTCTATGTCAGTTATTATGTCGCAAACAAATTTTCTCCAGCACTGAAACGAGCCAAGTGTCTGTGGTCTTTGCTGGTTTGAAGAAATTTCTGCGAAGTGTTAGCAAAGGTATCTAGTTTGATAAGTTCCACAATGTTAGCTTCCCTGTTAGTGTTAGTGTCCGAAAACTGTCTAGTGTACTCTATATGATCTTCCTGTCCTCAGGGCTGCGTAATTTTCTTTCATAACTGATCTTTAGCCTTGCAACAACTACCGACTGACAGCTTCATGTATATAGCCTAAAATTATAATGATATAGTTATTATTCTTAAAGACACAGAAGGTGTCCGATTTCTGTCTGGGGTGTCCGATTACTGTCCCTTGAACTCACAGTTCATAATTCACCAATATCGAAGTCAGGACAAAATAATATTTCCATACGACTTTATAACTTTTACCACATTTACGTGCATATGCCGTTGCATGTATAATAAATCATCTGGTATTTTTCTCTACAGTCATTATTGAGATTTAACCTTAAGTGTCCGAAAACTGTATGGATTACTCTATATAACTTTACTATGCTATATGTTCACAAATTAATGGAAAATATATCGTTTATTAACGAATTTATACCCCATGTCTTATTTGAAATTATTTTCACGAGTACTCGGTTATGGATTTGAAACTCGGTTTGTGACGAAACTCGACTCGTAACCGAGTACTCGAGTACTTGTTCTGGCCCTATTATATAATCGTTCATCGATGATTGATTGGATGAATTATTCCGATGATTGATTTCAAATTCCCAACCGATTCCCAACACTACACACTTGGCCTTTTTCCGGATATCCCAACTCCTTATCATGGGCGGCCGGGTCGTGAGCGCGACCGAGTCGCGTATACAATGACAGATCCCATACAATGACAGAACTTTGATGTAATTGACAGCTACCTACAATGTGAACTGAAAGATGCCCCTGAGCCCTTCCTTGATTTCCTCGTGGCTGTAATTTTATTCAGTAGATCTATTACTTTGAAATTTTTCCCAGGCAAGATTTGGTGTCAATAAATCCGGATTTTCATCTAGTCCATTTCCAATTTCCACTAGATCCTACAGGGGGTATGCCCGATTCAACCGCGCCCCCATTCGACCGCACACTAAAAACAGAGGCCGCTTATTCCGTGTGTTGTATAGGTTTGTATAGAGCGGTTGAAATGGGTCCGCGGTTGAACTGGGCTGAGAGCCCATGCAGTAGACTTCTAGTCTACACCCACGCCCACGGTGAGTGTTTATCATCCATTATCGCTCATTTCATGTCTTCAAATCGAATTGATTTCCAACTGATGTTCCTTTTCACACAATTTTGAGTGAACCACTTCAATACTCGTCCATGGCTAAAAAAAAAATATGCCGAAAAAAATTTGGCTTAACTGTCAAATAGTTCTAGTGCCTAGACTCTAGTAGATCTACTGTAGTGGGCAAATATCAGTTCTGTTCCCCGTGTTAAACAATGCTAGACTTTACATTGAGGGCGTTATGATCTCCCAAAAATTCGACAGGTGCTCCAAAAACTTATCAGTGATCACTACGGTTTCTCCTCGCTGCGCTGGTCCCGAGACTGAGAGACGCCGACTGGGCCGAGTCAGTCAGCAATCACTGGCAATCGGCGGGGTGGGGGGGGGTCTCTCAGTCTGATGACTCGACTCGAGTCGACGGAGCACGCCAGACATTGCAGGTTTTTAGAACTATCCATGCATGTGTTACTAACTCCGATTTGGGAGAATCTGTAGGATTAATACCCTATCTGCGATCATTCTAGCATGTCTGATTTTTTTTACATTTTCGTCTTTTTCATGATCTTGGCAGCCTGAACTGACAACTTGCTGCCCCGATCCGAGTGGCGGATCGTGCAGATCATTTCATCACTGCGTCTATGTCTACCCCATATTTTAACGCCACGATAGCTGCTCTATAACAGTCCTGACCAACAGTGACAAATTAGCAGTCATCTATACGTTTAAATCAAGCACTTACTGCACAAACACCGCTATCTTGACCGACGGACATGTTCTCATCTCTGTCTTTTGCGCGTCACTGCGCATGCTCAGAGTAATACGCGCATAGGATTGGACGAAAATTGACGCGCCATATGACGTCACGCGGGTGATTTGGCGGGAACGATCCCTGGGTGAAATCTGGTGAAATCTGGTGAAATGACTCGTTCACGGTATGCTCGCAAGCCGTGGCTCCATCTAGGTTCGGGCAACGAAACCACATTGGACACTGTTGGACATGTCAACGGACGGTTCCTCACAAGGTCGATTTCAACGACATGCCAAAAATGCCTGTAACCTCACAAGGGGGGATATGGTGCAGTATCCTTGTGAGGATACCCCATAAGGATTCAATACCTCAGAAGGACGTGTCATACCCAAAAAGTACCTCACAAACCGTTGCCGGGCGACCGGCTAGACGGACGGACGACGGACGCAACGTGACGGCAATAGGTTATCGGGCCATAGGTCCGGTAACCTAAAAATGATTACTACACGTAGGGTAGATCTATCCATTTTCTTCGACAACATTTCCAAGATGATGGCTTTATTTACAAAGGTAATCTTGGTAGTACATGTTAAGCAGTATATTTCACACGGCAACGATGGATTAAATCTGTTGGTTTAGCAGAATTTATCATAATTTAAAATGGTTTCAGAAAAACTTTTATTTCTTCTTCCGCCGTTTTGGTTGCCTTGATGTATCCTTGCTATACTTCAAGACTGCTCAGAAATGATTTGTAGAAGAACCCTATTGTTTTTGAGTCTGGACCGAGGTCCGTGAAGACGATTTCAAGGTTGATTTAGGGACTTTTTCCCGGATGATTCAGGCAATGGCTGCCGAATTTCGCACGTGGGTTCATATACCACCAAGGAAAAATCCTGTTCCGTCAAACTTTGACCTAGAGCTCGAAATAATGTTTTAGTGATGCGTCCGTGAGGCTTCCTGTATAGCAGAACAAACATTATGTTCGGACTCGTTGTCCCAGACAAACATGTCTCTGGGGGTATTTGGGATGAACTTTAGTCTTAACATCAATTTATTTTTGCATTGCGTGTCGTAGAGCTAAACAAATATTATTTTCAGACCATTCACAATGAACAAACATGCCTAATGGGTATTAGGTGTAAACCTTGACTTAAAGTTTTTTTGCTGAATCAGCATTTTCCATTTTCGCTAATATCTCGGAGACGTGCATAGTACAATGAAAATAACTTTATCATTTTGGACTGGTTGCCCTAGACATGTCTCATGGGTATTGAGGATGAACTTTGACCTTGACCTGAAATTTATATGCTGGGTCGGTCTTTTTCATTTGGTCGATATCTTGAAAAACTGAATATCACGCGGTGAAACAGACAACATTTTCAGACTCGTGGCCCTAGCCAAACATGTGTTAGGGGTATTAGGGATGAACTATGATTTGACCTGATTTTTTCTGTGAGTCTGCATTTCTAATTTTTGTCGATATCTCGGATAAAGTGCATCACATTGACTCGTCGTCCTAGACTTACATGTCTTAGAGGTGATAAAGATGAACTTGGACCCTGACCTGAATTATTTTGCTGTGTTAGCATTTTAAGTTTTTGTTTGATATCTCCACAACAATATGCCATAGAGCGAATCTTCCGGGGCCAACTTGTTATAAATATTATAAATTAATCTTTACACCGAAAGGCCTGCAAGACATAGTTCACATAAATTTACATTGTAATTAACGTGAGATCAGTTACCGAAAGGCGTTGCTATCCATTGCAGACTACCAGGAGGTGTCACGTGGATGCATTAAATACGCCAATGCACCGCCACCGGAATGTGAGGAATACAGTTATGACTATGAAGGACAGATCTCAGATACAGATCTCTGCAATGGCGCCCCCTACGTGACGTATGCGGCGTCCAGCCTCGTTCTGGTGACTGTGACGTCACTGTGGATGAAGATGTGAACGAAATCAAACAAATGAATCAGATACTACATAGATTTACAGAAACCATAATTCTGGCATAGCGTGAAATATTTCTGTTATTTTGATTACAAAGAAACAACTAACTTTTTAATTGAGCAGATTTTCATGGAAATGTACTCATCAATTTGAAATTAATAAATTTTCATACATATCTGTGAGTTTTTGTTGCGCTAACAGACGATACAAAAACGAAGAAATTATTGGAATACGAGTATTGGGAGTAATTGAACATTACTTACATCAGAAAATAAATATATGTGAAATCGATTGTACAAATAGAACGAAGAAGGGTTCACACACAGAGATGAAACATGTGTATCGAACTATTACAACCAATAAAACAATATCTGTTGTCCAATCGAGACAAAGCACCTACGTATATATAATATATAAGTAAAACTACACACAATTATGAGTGAACTAATGGAAAAACCAGACGTGTCAGTGTGAAAATATGGGACATATTTATACGAACAAAACCACACACAAATATGAGTCATAACATGAGTCGCATCATAACGAGGAGTTTCGATCAAACTAAGTACAGGTCCGTTTTGAAGATGTTGGTATATAGCCTGTGTGCAGATCGCGCTTGGTGTCAAGCTATGAGGCATATGAGTTTTTCACCGAACAAGTGGTTTAGGGGTGAGGCGTCCGCCACTGGTGCGGGAGGTCGAAGGTTCGAGCCTCGCCAGCAGCGTGTTCTGATGTGGCCGGTTGGTGAGCCGTCACCTAGTTTAAGAAAGATTACCGATTACCTCCCTGGTGGGCGCCTGGCATATATAGGAATCGGGGTAAAACTGTACAAGAGAAAAGTGTCTCATAAGCCTGATTAAAGATGGACCTTTCAATAGGGGTGATACTGTAATAAAAAAATTAGCCCAAGGGCTAAGACAGGTTACCGGACAAGATATGTTTTATATTCCTGTGACCTTGAAAATAAGGTCACTGGTCAAATGCAGTCAGGTGAATATCCAGCAAACATGTATATGTAAGTATCAATCTATTACCACCAATAGCCAGATTTTGATGATGCCAAAAACAAACGTAAACTAGAAGAACATTTTGGAATAGAAACAAAGTCCGACCAAATAGTTTATCCAAAGACACACTGGCGTCATCAGGGGCAGACAGTATGTTAAATGTAGTTGTTTCTACTGTACACCTGATGGAATTAGTATACAACTGCCCAACAACCTATGAAAAAAATTTAGAAATCTGAAACAAACCCCATGGAATAGATATATGACGAGTGCATAAGTACCTAATCACAAGCCAGAAAGCTACTGAACTGATGGTATCCTCGGGGACAGATTCAACGTCCGCCAGCAGTGACACCGACTCAGTAATATGAATGTAAGTATCAATCTATTACCACCAATAGTCAGATTTTGATGATGCCATAAACAAACGTAAAATAGAAGAACATTTTGGAATAGAAACAAAGTCCGACCAAATAGTTTATCCAAAGACACACTGGCGTCATCAGGGGCAGACAGTATGTTAAATGTAGTTGTTTCTACTGTACACCTGATGGAATTAGTATACAAATGCCCAACAACCTATGAAAAAAAATTAGAAATCTAAAACAAACCCCATGGAATAGATATATGACAAGTACATAAGTACCTAATCACGAGCCAGAAGGCTACTGATGGTATCCTCAGGGACAGATTCAACGTCCGCCAGCAGTGACACTGATTCAGTGATATGAAGTTAGTATCAATTTATTACCACCAATACCTGGTAGTCAGATTTTGATGATGCCAAAAACAAACGTAAAATAGAACATTTTGGAATCCCGATATGTCCATTGTTTGCTAAGCTGTAAATTCAATAACAAGTAAAACAAAATAGCAATTTTGTTCCATGACCTTGAAAATAAGGTCGAAGGTCGAATTAATGGTCATCAAAATATTTGGCATACATGTACATCATTCCCTATAGGTGCACAACTGATTCCTAAGCTGTAAAGTCAATAATAAATAGGGCCTGCACGATTAATGGGTTAACCGCCGATGGCTAGCATTTTTTTAATAACCGCGAATAACCGGCTGTTAAATCTCCAAACGATTAACCGGTTAACCGTCAAACATCGGTTAACTGTCTTTTATAACCTTGATCAGTGATCACCAAACCGTCTGCTCATGCTCCTGAGGCATGCTTTTGAGGGCATTTAAACTCGTTAACTTTGTCGCCATGGGGCCATAAAGCAATCTGCGGTTTGTCGCGGTCGCGTGGATGTGTGCCACCTGCCAAAGGGATTATGTGTGTGCATCTTTCACAGATACACAGGCTCGCGGCTTTCTCTCATATTAATATCGAAATTAACAAAGTTAAATAGGGGAAATACAAGTTTTCTTAAATGAAACATAAAGACACCTACACACACATAGACATATAGCAATCAAAACCATTCGGGGGACGTATTAAGAAGTGAACCCCAAACACTTCGCCTCAGGCTTAACTTCGAATGGTAAAGATTGTATATGTGAAAGAATGTGCAATGTCAGGTATAACGCAATCAGAACTGGAAAGAGAACATATATTCAGTAATATGCAAAATATGTACAGTTAATACAGTTTAGTTCATTGAGTTATACATATATGTTGAGGTTATATTTCAATAGTTTCCAAATCTTCAGCAAGAAGTAAAAGATTTTAAAATATAAGGCATAATGTGTCCCATTATAAAGCATAGGAGAATTTAACATGGGAAAGTCCCATTTGGGCCGAGTTTGGCCCAAAATGGCCCACTTTGAGCGATTCAAGCGCAACGAAATTTATAGGCATCATAGGAGTATGTATGAGGAGTGTTATGTATCAAAAAGAAAAAAAGTTACTGAACAGATTTTGTGAAACGACCGTCAAATTCTAAAATTGGCCATTTTTCGAAGAAAACGGCCGCTCTGACCTTGAAACCAAGGTCAGAGGTCAAATTCAAGGTCACGAGAATATTCAGCATATATCATTTCCTATATGTCCACAATTGATTCATAGTCTCTAATCTCAATATTAAGTGAGATATTAGGCTTAATGTGTCCCATTATAAAGCATAGGAGAATTTAACATGGTGGAGTCCCATTTGGGCTGAGTTTGGGCCCAAAATGGCCCATTTCGAGCGATTCAAATGCAACGAAATTTATACATGTCACAAGGGCACATATGAGGAGTGTTATGCATCAATAAGAAAAAAAGTTACTGAACAGATTTTGAGAAAACGACCGTCAAAGTCCAAAATTGGCCATTTTTCGACGAAAACCGCCGCTCTGACCTTGAAACCGAGGTCAGAGGTCAAATTCAAGGTCACGAGAATATTTAGCATATATCATTTCCTATATGTCCACAATTGATTCTTAGTCTCTAATCTCAATATTAAGTGAGATATTAGGCTTAATGTGTCCCATTATAAAGCATAGGAGAATTTAACATGGGAAAGTCCCACTTGGGCCGTGTTTGGGCCCAAAATGGCCCACTTCGAGCGATTCAAGGGCAACGAAATTTATACATGTCACAGGGGTATATATGAGGAGTGTTATGCATCAATAAGAAAAAAAGTTACTGAACAGATTTTGAGAAAACGACCATCAAAGTCCAAAATTGGCCATTTTTCGACGAAAACGGCCGCCATTTTGAAAAAAAATGCGAAAATAAAAAAACTAAAAAATACCTCCTTTTTGAATTATTTTTAAGCATTTTTGTGCAAAATTTCAAAAAAATTCGCCCGTAAACAAAAAAGATAAAAATGTTAACGGACGATGGACGGACGGATGGACGCCGGACGCAACGCCATGGCAATAGGTTATCGGACCATAGGTCCGGTAACCTAAAAATGCGAAAATCAAAAAACTAAAAAATACCTCCTTTTTGAATTATTTTTAAGCATTTTTGTGCAAAATTTCAAAAAAATTCGCCCGTAAACAAAAAAGATAAAAATGTTAACGGACGACAGACGGACGACGGACGGACGGGTGAACGGATGGGCGTTACGGGCGGACCCAATGTTAAATTTCCTATCTAAACTTTCCCCACAAGTCCTGAAAAAATCCCCATAAGACAGCACTTTTGGCTTAAACTGTGGTTGTGGGGCGTTTTCAGCATTATTCCCCCTAAGAAATCCCCATAACTCCGTTCCGTTTGCCCGGACGGCCGGACGCCGGACGCAACGCCATGGCAATAGGTTATCGGACCATAGGTCCGGTAACCTAAAAAAGTTACTGAACAGATTTTGAGAAAACGACCGTCAAAGTCTAAAATTGCCCATTTTTCGACGAAAACGGCCGCCATTTTGAAAAAATTGCGAAAATCAAAAAACTAAAAAATACCTCCTTTTTGAATTATTTTTAAGCATTTTTGTGCAAAATTTCAGAAAAATTCGTCCGTAAACCAAAAAGATAAAAATGTTAACGGACGACGGACGGACGGACGGACGGCTAGACGGACGGACGGACGGACGGACGCAATCAGAACTGGAAAGAGAACATATATTCAGTAATATGCAAAATATGTAAAGTTAATACAGTTTAGTTCATTGAGTTATACATATATGTTGAGGTTATATTTCAATAGTTTCCAAATCTTCAGCAAGAAGTAAAAGATTTTAAAATATAAGGCATAATGTGTCCCATTATAAAGCATAGGAGAATTTAACATGGGAAAGTCCCATTTGGGCCGAGTTTGGCCCAAAATGGCCCACTTTGAGCGATTCAAGCGCAACGAAATTTATAGGCATCATAGGAGTATGTATGAGGAGTGTTATGTATCAAAAAGAAAAAAAGTTACTGAACAGATTTTGTGAAAACGACCGTCAAATTCTAAAATTGGCCATTTTTCGAAGAAAACGGCCGCTCTGACCTTGAAACCAAGGTCAGAGGTCAAATTCAAGGTCACGAGAATATTCAGCATATATCATTTCCTATATGTCCACAATTGATTCATAGTCTCTAATCTCAATATTAAGTGAGATATTAGGCTTAATGTGTCCCATTATAAAGCATAGGAGAATTTAACATGGTGGAGTCCCATTTGGGCTGAGTTTGGGCCCAAAATGGCCCATTTCGAGCGATTCAAATGCAACGAAATTTATACATGTCACAAGGGCACATATGAGGAGTGTTATGCATCAATAAGAAAAAAAGTTACTGAACAGATTTTGAGAAAACGACCGTCAAAGTCCAAAATTGGCCATTTTTCGACGAAAACCGCCGCTCTGACCTTGAAACCGAGGTCAGAGGTCAAATTCAAGGTCACGAGAATATTTAGCATATATCATTTCCTATATGTCCACAATTGATTCATAGTCTCTAATCTCAATATTAAGTGAGATATTAGGCTTAATGTGTCCCATTATAAAGCATAGGAGAATTTAACATGGGAAAGTCCCACTTGGGCCGTGTTTGGGCCCAAAATGGCCCACTTCGAGCGATTCAAGGGCAACGAAATTTATACATGTCACAGGGGTATATATGAGGAGTGTTATGCATCAATAAGAAAAAAAGTTACTGAACAAATTTTGAGAAAACGACCATCAAAGTCCAAAATTGGCCATTTTTCGACGAAAACGGCCGCCATTTTGAAAAAAATGCGAAAATTAAAAAAACTAAAAAATACCTCCTTTTTGAATTATTTTTAAGCATTTTTGTGCAAAATTTCAAAAAAATTCGCCCGTAAACAAAAAAGATAAAAATGTTAACGGACGCCGGACGGACGGACGGACGCCGGACGCAACGCCATGGCAATAGGTTATCGGACCATAGGTCCGGTAACCTAAAAATGCGAAAATCAAAAAACTAAAAAATACCTCCTTTTTGAATTATTTTTAAGCATTTTTGTGCAAAATTTCAAAAAAAATTCGCCCGTAAACAAAAAAGATAAAAATGTTAACGGACGACGGACGGACGACGGACGACAGACGGACGGCCGGACGCCGGACGCAACGCCATGGCAATAGGTTATCGGACCATAGGTCAGGTAACCTAAAAAAGTTACTGAACAGATTTTGAGAAAACGACCGTCAAAGTCTAAAATTGCCCATTTTTCGACGAAAACGGCCGCCATTTTGAAAAAATTGCGAAAATCAAAACTAAAAAATACCTCCTTTTTGAATTATTTTTAAGCATTTTTGTGCAAAATTTCAGAAAAATTCGTCCGTAAACAAAAAAGATAAAAATGTTAACGGACGACGGACGGACGGACGGCTAGACGGACGTACTAACGAGAGGGTATTATGTGCCTATTTTCTTGCGTGCCTATTTTTTTAAGCTTGTGTGCCTACAATTTTTTTTACTTACAACACGTTTATTCGTGACTAGGTCCACAAACCTTGGACAAACTGGACACACAAGACTTGGACATACTGGTCACACAAACTCAGACACTAGGCACACAGACTTTGGACACTAGTCACATAAGCTTGGACACTGGTCACACAAACTTGGACACTGGTCACATAAATTTGGACACTTGTCACACAAACTTGGATACAAACGTTGGATACTGGTCACACAAACGTTGGACACTGGTCACACAAACGTTGGACACTGGTCACACAAAGCTTGGACACTGGTCACACAAAAGCTTGGACACTGGTCACACAAAGCCTTGACACTTGTCACACAAAGCTTGGACACTTGTCACACAAAGCTTGGAGACTGGTCACACAAACCTTGGACACTTGTCACACAAGCCAAGAACACTGGTCACACAAACCTTGGGCATTAATCACAGAATTCTTGAGCACTAGGACATTCAAGTTGCATGATTCCTCTGTATCTGGGTCTTCTGGTGAGATGGGACTATACTGTACTGTAATCCTATATGCATACTGAGCCACATTTGATACATGTACCTGTATGGAATTATGGTCCATGACATTTTAAGAGGAACAGGATGCAACTTGAATTTTCACCTTGCAAATGCACTTTGTAAATAAATACACTTTCTAGAACTCCCAAGAATATTTATTGAACAAAAACATTTCATATTGAAATGTAAATCATGCAGAACTACTGTTCAATCCTCGCAATCTAGAAATACAAGCGCAAGTATTATCTTTTATACAAAGATGATCTCAAAAGTTAACCTGATATGAATCAAACATTGAATCTTAATTAAACAGTATCTCCGAATTGTCGATCAGAGATTATCATCAATCGAAGAGAAATATATAAATCAAGCAGAACTGTTAAATCCTTGTATGCTAGAAATACAAGCACATGTCACAACTTTTCAACAACGATGATCTCAAAAGTTGATTTGATATGAATCGAACATTGAATCTTAATTATTAAACAGTATCTCCGAATTGTCGATCAGAGATTATCATCAATCGAAGAGAAATACATAAATCATGCAGAATTGTTTTTGTATGCTAGAAATACAAGCACATGTCACAACTTTTCAAAAACCATGATCTCAAAAGTAAAATAAATAAAACACTGATCAATCGTAATAAAACGTGTCTCGTGACACTCAAGGATCAAAGATCCATCAAAGATATATTTCTATGCATCATTTTTTAGTTTTTTTTATCATGTTTGAGCATTTTTTAATTATCAGAGGTATTGTTCGTGATTGGATGATCCCGCCATTCTCTTTGCTCAGTTGTTGAGCTTGTTGTACTTCTGGACGCCCTGGTGTGACCTTCCTCTTGAAGTTTTCACGGAGGTATTTGCGTAGCTCATCCTCCTCATCAACTGTCCACGCTTGACGTTTAACTTGTATCTTGGGCCTCTTACGACGGGGTTCGAATTCATCACACTCGTCTTCGAGCTCGTCTTGATCATGTTCATCATCTTTCGCCGGCGTGTCCACCTCTGTATCTTGGTGTACTTCTATGGATCTTCTCAAGTCTGTTCTTCTTTCTGCAGCTTCAATGATGTCCGGGAATTCTATGTCGTTCAAAGCTTTGCCAATGTAGCTGTTTTGAATATTCAGATCTTGCATCAGTAGTAACTTGCCCACCATCACCCTCTCAAGATATGGGCTCGTCATGCGGTAGTGTTGGAGATGTACGTCCTTGGTATGACCCAAGTGCCGTACAACCCAATCGAGTTCATTGTTTTTGAGTTTGAGCACTTGATTGAGTGTCGCCATATAATGGCGCATAGTCACAGATGTGATGCGCTCTGGGGCCTGGAGTCCAGCGTCAGTACAGGTCGACTTCAGACAATCATACGCCCTCTGAGTTGAATCTCCTACAAATGTACGAGAACTTAAAATGACATATATCTCCCTGGCTATTTTATTCTCCAAATGGCAACATACTGCTCTGATACTCACGTTGATTCGGGAATAGGTAGATGTTGTTTGTCGATACCTCTGCCCTCAGTCTCACTTTCGGATCTGACAAGAATTCCAAGGCTTTGATGGTGTCTTGTGGTATCAATACAGGAACACGCCTATCATTCTGCAAAAACACATCAATACTTGTGAACAAACCTTTCATTCAATATATACATTTTTATCTTTGCATTTAGAAGCAATGAACAGCGTATCTCCATGAGATCGTGACTCTCAAGTAGGAACTTGTCAGTGTCTGTGAGTTCTCCCATTATAGCATCATCAATATCTGCTGCCTTCTTTCGACCGACAAAGCTGCTCATTCTAGAAAGAAGTTCATGTGATGTGTGCACATAAATTAACAGTAACAATTCTCCTATTGAATCATCCTCATTCGAAAAGTTGAAACAAATACAGGATGCACCAAATTTGATGTGTGATACTCACTTGGTGGCCTCCAACTCGCCACTTCTTCGTTTATTGTAGGTCAGTAGACGGGTGAGAACAGTTTGTGCCACTGCTTTGTACGAAGGCCAGGTGACATTTCGTTTTGACAAGTCAGTGGTTGCAAGCTTGTGTGTCAGATGCCCGGAGAGCTTTTGAATATCTGTAGGCTTTGGAATTCGTTCCAATTTGTTCAACTTCCGTTCATTCAGAATTTTCTGCGCCAGCCGCGTGACTTGTTCAGCCCATTCAATTTTAACCGAGCTGAGAAACTCTTCAGCCTCAGCTTTTACTTTCACCCAACATGGGTTTGGTTTCTTATCATTCTCTCTGATCGCGAGTGTCAACTTAGTATTGACCATCCTCAACAGATCATATTTGATCTTTATAGCGTTACTTGGGCTCTTTAGCTCTTCTTCGTCATCTAGCGCAGCTGTGTCGAGTGCTGCTTGGACTATTTCGCTGAAATAGGCTGGTCTCAAATACTCCCATAAAGATTTCTGCATGTTCTCGGGATTGCTACTCTCCACTTTGTTTGATGTGTTATCACTCTTCGGTTGTTGCGATTCTTTTTCCCGAAGAGCAGAAAGCAGTCGTGCACAATGCCGCATGTGCTCAGAAGCATAATAGCGTCGTTTTACTACATTGCTGACATTACGGCGTAACCAGGATTCTCCAAGCTGCAAGATCAGGAAATCATTCTTTGCAATTGTGCTGATGTGATCATTCTTCATGGTACCGAATACTTCCTTCTTCATAGTTTTACTCGGTGAATGCTTTATTCTGTCCTGCAGCAAGTCGCTTTGTGTTAGAAGCTCTCCTTTCCGAGGTCTGTCGACTCCCGCTTTATATCCCTGGCAAGTTTTCACATGACTTGGAAGGCTGCTTTTGATGACCCAATCGTAACACTTAGAGCAGGTTCCATACATCTCATGGTCAAAAGCCGTCTTTGGACGCCTGTGCACCAAGAGCTCCCCTTTCTTGCATTTCACAACCTGAAGGTTATGGATATGGTCACCCTTTGAACGTAGGAAAGCGAATATATCCTTGCTTGCTTGCTTATTCGCCAAAGCCTCCTTCACCTGGTCTTCTTCTTTATGCTTGTACGACATGTGCACAGGAATGTGTTGCACAAGTTTTTGACAAAAGAGACAAGCATGAACTGAATTTTGCACCCTGCTTGTTTTCCTATTTCTGGTGAGCTCAACCTTCTTGATTTTCCGTACATATATACCTGGACAGTTCTTGTCCCTCACAATTTCGCATTCATCCAGGGGTATATCGCTGACTTCTGGAACTTCACTGTTGTTGTTCGAATCAACAAGGCTAGGCTCACACATGCTTCCTGCTTTTCCACCCTCTACGTCAGATGTCACAACAGGTCTGTCATATGTCAGATCCGATGTTCCAGCTTCATTTTCTATAGCTATTTCCGATGTTTCACATGCCCCAGTAAAGCAGGTCGGAGATTCATCACTTGACTCACTTGAGGATGCAAGATCTTCTTCCATAGGCAGGTAATCAGAATCTTTGTCATCATAACTGCAATAGGATTCATTGTCTATGTCGTTGCCATCTCGCGCAGCAAAAAAATTGCAGACAGTATCTGTCATGGTTTCCCTACAGTCAGATGTTGATGGGCCCTCTTTCTGATAAAGTTTGGACATGTGTGGAAGAACTGGGCTCTCTCCATAAGACTCTACGCTAGAATCTACAGCTTCATCAATGGAATCTTGAGTCACTAGATCGGCCAGTGAGACTTTTGCTGCTGTCTCTCCCTTGGCTACCTCCTTGCCCAGTTTACAATTTGGGACTGTGGTCGACGACATTTCCCGGTCCGTGATCAGCGTCACGTTCTGGGGGCCTCTGGTCACCATTTTGTGTTGCTCCTCAGACAGGAGGTCTGCAAGTAACAAGGAGCATACAAATTTAAAATTCAATTCCCGATGCAGAACACAACAACCAGCTGTATATGTCAATCATGATATATCTTGTTCTTCTGAGGAAGAACTTGTTTCTGGAGTAACAGTCAGACATTGTAAATCTCTGTTCTTCTCTTGCAATTCAGCGATGAATTCTGCTGAGTGAAACAATAGAATCAGTACAGTGAATTATAAGCAAAATTACTGGTGGTGAACTGTGTTCAGTGCACAATAACACAAATGTGTTAGCATCCCTCACCGTCGATACTGATGGAACACCCGCCTTGGTTATCCAGTGTTACAACCTCGTCAATGGAATCTTGAGTCACTAGATCGGCCAGTGAGACTTTTGCTGCTGTCTCTCCCTTGGCTACCTCCTTGCCCAGTTTACAATTCGGGACTGTGGTCGACGACATTTCCCGGTCCGTGATCAGCGTCACGTTCTGGGGGCCTCTGGTCACCATTTTGTGTTGCTCCTCAGACAGGAGGTCTGCAAGTAACAAGGAGCATACAAATTTAAAATTCAATTCCCGATGCAGAACACAACAACCAGCTGTATATGTCAATCATGATCTACCTTGTTCTTCTGAGGAAGAACTTGTTTCTGGAGTAACAGTCAGACATTGTAAATCTCAGTTCTTCTCTTGCAATTCAGCGATGAATTCTGCTGAGTGAAACAATAGAATCAGTACAGTGAATTATAAGCAAAATTACTGGTGGTGAACTGTGTTTAGTGCACAATAACACAAATGCGTTAGCATCCCTCACCGTCGATACTGATGGAACACCCGCCTTGGTTATCCAGTGTTACAACCTCGTCAATGGAATCTTGAGTTACTAGATCGGCCAGTGAGACTTTTGCTGCTGTCTCTCCCTTGGCTACCTCCTTGCCCAGTTTACAATTCGGGACTGTGGTCGACGACATTCCCCCGTCCGTGATCAGCGTCACGTTCTGGGGGCCTCTGGTCACCATTTTGTGTTGCTTCTCAGACAGGAGGTCTGCAAGTAACAAGGAGCATACAAATATAAAATTCATTTCCCGATGCAGAACACAACAACCAGCTGTATATGTCAATCATGATATACCTTGTTCTTCTGAGGAAGAACTTGTTTCCGGAGTCAGAGTCTGACATTGTAAATCTCTGTTCTTCTCTTGCAATTCAGCGATGAATTCTGCTGAGTGAAACGATAAAACCAGTACTGTGAATATAATCAAAATTACTGGTGGTGAACTGTGTTTAGTGCACAACACAAATGTGTTAGCATCCCTCACCGTCGATACTGGTGGAACACCCGCCTTGGTTATCCCGCGGTACAACCTCGTCAGGTGATCCTGTGGTTGCTGAATTACCCTGTACATGCAGGTTTCTGGTTGGCAGTGCATTATGTGGGCCAGTGGTTACTTGCTCCGTGAAGACTTCTGCATCAACATATAATATATACAAATATTTATTCCAAATTTTCGAAGAGGTCAAACTGTGTCCAGATGATCAAGAATACCAACCAAGTATATCATACCTTGAAGGAAACCTCCTCCTGTATCCAGAGTCAAAATTTCGCACTGAGAGGTTGTGGTCGCCACCTTTTCCTGTAGCTCAATGATGAATTCTATAAATGTCAAGGATATATGGATGAAGTGTGGAATCCACTTTTTGTATCATCAGCTCTGACCAGAACATTTTGTATAATACACAAGTACATGCATGTGTCGGTTGTTTCAGCTTCATTTCGGTTGTTTTAGCTTCAGCATGTGCTCCTACAAATTGTAAGAGTACATAGGATCTTCAATGAAACTGATTGGAATCCACTTTTTGTATCATCAGCTCTGACCAGAACATTTTGTATAATACACAAGTACATGCATGTGTCTTACCATCTGTTTCTGTCAAGAAGCCTCCTTGGCTATCTGGCATGACTGTTGCTGCTGTTTCGGCTGGTTGTTGGGCGTCGGCGTCTCTGGTCACAAATCGTGTCATTTTTGTTTTAGCTTCAGCATGTGCTCCTACAAATTGTAAGAGTACATAGGATCTTCAATGAAACTGATTGGAATCCACTTTTTGTATCATCAGCTCTGACCAGAACATTTTGTATAATACACAAGTACATGCATGTGTCTTACCATCTGTTTCTGTCAAGAAGCCTCCTTGGCTATCTGGCATGACTGTTGCTGCTGTTTCGGCTGGTTGTTGGGCGTCGGCGTCTCTGGTCACAAATCGTGTCATTTTTGTTTTAGCTTCAGCATGTGCTCCTACAAATTGTAAGAGTACATAGGATCTTCAATGAAACTGATTGGAATCCACTTTTTGTATCATCAGCTCTGACCAGAACATTTTGTATAATACACAAGTACATGCATGTGTCTTACCATCTGTTTCTGTCAAGAAGCCTCCTTGGCTATCTGGCATGACTGTTGCTGCTGTTTCGGCTGGTTGTTGGGCGTCGGCGTCTCTGGTCACAAATCGTGTCATTTTTGTTTTAGCTTCAGCATGTGCTCCTACAAATTGTAAGAGTACATAGGATCTTCAATGAAACTTATATATTGGATCTCAAAACAAAAATTTACATGTATATTGGACAAAACTTTCAATAAAGCTGTCTACATTTAATGAAGTTACATATATATGCTAGTCACATAAGCTTTGGACACATGTCACATAAACTTTGGAAATTGGTCACACAACAAGCCTTGGACACTTCCTAGTGGCCATACATCGGACATAGGTCACACAAGTGTAAAGTTCGGCGGGCGCCCACTACAGGGCGTCCGGCACTACTCTAAGGAACACTACAACCAGGTACAGTCAGCCCGGAACGAGTCCGGCCGTCATACACTACGACATAACAAATGCATCTCACCAACTCCTTAACTACACGAGGGCATGTTGCTGGCCGGCCTCGCCGAAGGCACTGTCACAGAGATGGAACTCTGAGCCAGCCCGACGGTCTGCCAGAGCCTGTGTCACACCACCCCAGGTGGTAAGAAACCGGTGATCCACAGAGCGTGAGCTCCCGCGTCAGCAACGGTCTCCCCCACCTGGGCCCCCAATGGAAATCGTCCCCAGGGCCCGCGTGGGCCTTACCCAAGACACAGGGAGGTAAAGCTCATGGCGAGCCTCTCGTCCTGCCTCTCGGCTTGCTCTGGGACAATCTCACAGACCAAGCCAAATGCTCGCGTATATATCGAACTGAGAGGCGGGGGGAGAGACTAGGTCAAACCATTGTTATAGTTCACTGGGCGCGATTGAGTACAGTACGTTGCTGGGCAACGCACGCTCCGAGCGGGAGCGATCTAAAACTAGGCCGTAATACTGGTTAGTGTTTTACAAAGACTCCTGCCGCGATCTTTGGGCAAAATCGCCACACAAGCTTTATTTGGACACTGGCCACACAAACTTTGGACACTGGTCACACAAGCCTTGGACACTCCTTAGTGGCCACACCTTGAACATTGGTCACACAAGCTTAGGACACTGACCACACAAACTTTGGACACTGGTCACACAAACCTTGGACACTCCCTTGTGGCCACATCTTGAACATTGGTCACACAAGCTTAGGACACTGACCACACAAACTTTGGACACTGGTCACACAAACCTTGGACACTCCCTTGTGGCCACATCTTGAACATTGGTCACACAAGCTTAGGACACTGACCACACAAACTTTGGACACTGGTTACACAAATCTTGGACACTCCCTTGTGGCCACATCTTGAACATTGGTCACACAAGCTTAGGACACTGACCACACAAACTTTGAACACTGGTCACACAAGCCTTGGACATTCCTTAGTGGTCACACGTTGGACATTGGTCACACAAGCTTAGGACACTGACCACACAAACTTTGGACACTGGTCACGCAAGCCTTGGACACTCCCTTGTGGCCACACCTTGAACATTAGTTACACAAGCTTAGGACACTGACCACACAAACTTTGGACACTGGTCACACTAGCCTTGGACACTCCCTTGTGGCCACACCTTGAACATTGGTCACACAAGCTTAGGACACTGACCACACAAACTTTGGACACTGGTCACACTAGCCTTGGACACTCCTTAGTGGCCACACCTTGAACATAGGTCACACAAGCTTAGGACACTGACCACACAAACTTTGGACACTGGTCACGCAAGCCTTGGACACTCCTTAGTGGCCACACCTTGAACATAGGTCACACAAGCTTAGGACACTGACCACACAAACTTTGGACACAATTGGTCACACTAGCCTTGGACACTCCCTTGTGGCCACACATGAACATTGGTCACACAAGCTTAGGACACTGACCACACAAACTCTGGACACTGGCCACACAAACTTTGGACACTGGTCACACAAGCCTTGGACACTCCTTAGTGGCCACACGTTGGACACTTGTCACACGCAAGCAATAAACTCATATACATGTAGACATTTTCCATACAAAGACGACCACTTTGGTAAAACATTCAAGTTACAATAACTTACCTTCCACCCAAGTGAAATCTTCGATGAAACAGGTCTTTGTATTTTCTTTTTTTTCTTTGTCAAAATTGCTGAAAATGAAAACAACATCATCGCTCATCATCATTATTTATTATCATCGATCATGACAGTAAGATACATGTACCATGTGACTGGTACCTCAGTACAGCTACATTATATTTATCAACAAAAACAACACAAGTCATGGACACTCACATCAAGTTGTTTAATTTTCAAAATTTGATCTCACTAAGTTTAAACACAAAAGATAAACATTAGATAACACTACATGTATGTTCAGGGCGTAATACACTAAATGGCTGGAATCTTACCAATCACATTTTCACGGATCTTGTGTTGGTCGTCACCTTCACCAAATTTTTTTAATATATCTTCCGGCTTGATTCGGATCCTGTATTTTGTGTAATGGATCACGTTATTCTTGCAAATTCTTTGTACAAAAACCTTACCAACCCAGGTAAAAATATAATAATGGAATTGATCAATAAATGTTCAATATATAGGTGATAAATATTCAACACAGGTAACCCCCATTCTCAGTTTTATTGGCGATACGCATTTGAAGAACTCACTCTGCATTGTCGGAGTAACTGAAAACTGTGTTCTCTGTGATCTTTTGAACAGGCCAGTGCACGCCACACATCCGGACCCACAAGAACTCCGGCTTGTGTTCAGCGGAGTCACTCATTCTGTGTAAATTAACAAACAATGCATGCATATCACATTATGAAAAGATGCCGTATTACAAGTATAAAAACTAAAATGTATATTATTTGTATGGTAAAAAAAAACCTTTCAGAGCATTCAGGATGTTCAAACACACAAATTTATAACAACTTTCAAATAGCAAAGGCCTAGTGATGTCTATGTACAGCATTTTTATCCTTCAGCATTCTCAAAGACCGGACCAAACTTCCGTATATTTTCAAAAATATATCATGAGCACACTCCATGTATTTGTATTAAAATGTGAAAACGTGTAAAACAGCTACAATATGTTTACTTGTATAAATTTTATTATTGCACATATCATTAAAAAAATTAAGTTTCTGTTGGATATACTACTGAATCTGAATATGTTTCATTTCAAGTTTCTAATTATTTTTATTTTAACTTGGAGGCACCAAGTTATAACACTATATATATATATATATATATATATATATATATATATAGTGTTATAACTATATATATAGTGTTATAACTTGGTGCCTCCAAGTTAAAATAAAAATAATTAGAAACTTGAAATGAAACATATTGGCTCATGGCGAAGAGCCAAAAAAGTCATCACCTCGCCAACGATTTCTAAGTCCAATATTCACTGTCATTACAATTTCTATCGATCTCACATGTCCCATAGAAGGTCTAGGACTTGTTATTTCCTTAATAACTTGAACGACTCAGGAGTAACATGCGGCTAAGTGTTTGTCGTTTCTATGAAATGGACTATTTTGGCTCATGGGTTTTTGACATCAATTTTTTCTTTAGTTTCACGTATATATTTACTTCGAATTTTTATATTTTACTACTTTATACTAGTACATCACATATAGCCCATAATGGCCAGGTTTCGTGTGTAAATGGTAAAATATATAAATTGGCCAATTCGTGACACCGTGTCTGGTTACATTTGAGACCGTGAGCCAAAAAGGTAGATATCTCGGTATACCGGTATATATATATTTATGAACACCTTATGCATTCAATACATTGTATTGCGAGATTATACCACACGCATGACCCACCTACCCCGTATATTCCACACGTACTATGTAATACTCCCCATAACCTACTACTCTGTGCACCGTACACATTTACCTGTATAGGCCTACACATTCCGAATTACTGTCTACACTGTCGCGTTTCACATCCTACATCCGCCCTGTACAACCTGCAACTACTCCATACATCTCGCACCTACCCTATACACCTTCCACATACCCTGTAAATCACGCACTTCCCCTTTAAATCCCGCACCCGCCCTGTAAATCCCGCACCTACCCTGTAAATCCCGCACCGCCCTGTAAATTCCGCACCAGCCCTGTACATCCTGAACCTACCCTATACAAATTCCGCCTACCCTGTAAACCCCGCACCTACCCTGCAAATCTCGCACCTACTCTGTAAATCCTGCACCCGCCCTGTACATGCATCTAGACTGTACATCCCGCATAATGACATGCGTCTCGCCCATTATCTGATACATCACGCACCTGCAATGTACCAGTATATCGGGCGCCTGTCCTGAATATCCCGCATAATCTGTAAACCTTCCACCTACCCTATACATCCCGCACCCACTAGTACTCTGTACTAGTAGGCCTGCATTCTCCACCTACCCTGTACATCCTACCCAATTTTCTCTATCCCTTCCCCCCCCCCCCCAACATAAGTTTTTCAAGATAGACATTTCCGAACGCGCATCATAGGGCGTGCATACATGATGGAAAACATTTGCAACACATTCATTCTTAGGCGGATTGACATAAAATTTGCCAGCATGTTTAGGATAGTATACAGATGTTATAATAAAACATAGCGCTGATTTCAACAAAAACTGCACAACAAATGCCCTAATATATAGTCGTTTTTCCGTCACACTGGATTTATCATGCAATAATCGGACAATAATTTCCAAAATGTTGATAAATTATCACCCACAGGAAACTATGTGATCTTCAAGTCTGTCTTTATTTTTCATGTGATATGTATAGATCAAACTCATTGATTAAAAATTGCGCGACACTGCGATGGATTTTGTTTTGCAAAACACTGAACGATATTTCACTTACTAAAATGAATGAACAGTCTTAGAAAAAAATTCATACGCTGAAAATTTCCAAAACTTAGTCTACATGTCTAACGGAATGTACGTATGAAATTGATGATATAAAATGTGAAGGTAACTGGGCGATTTTGCCCTAAGCACGCGGCAGGTGATTGTAAACATAAATGCCATTTATGTGGCCTTTTCGTACTTGGCCTTGTTTTGACATGCTCCGTTCGAGCGTGCGTTGCCACGGCGACGTATTGTAATTTACGCTCCAGTAAACTATAACAATGGATCGATTAGACCTCGCGTGCGCCCTACAGCTTGTGGTGTATTATATATACACTGGAAGCGACTCGATCGAGGAGATTGTCCGAGAGATCGAGACTAGGATGCACACGAGGCTCGCCATGAGCTTTGTGTTCCCTGGGTCTGAGTAGTGGGCTCCTAGAGCCCTGGGGACGATTTCCATGGGTGGCCCGGGCTGGGAGAGACAAGTTGCTGACTCGGGGGCCTTCGGCCCTGTGGATCGCCAGTTCTCTCCCTTCCCGGGACGTGTGACAGAGGCTCTGGCCAGCATGTCGGACTGTACGGGGTTCCGTCCCCGAGGCAGACCGCGGCTCGCCAGGCCCCACCAGTTAACACCGTAGGGATGAACTAGTTTCTGAACGGTGTCCGTAGGCCTGGGAGTGTCGGGTGGGCTGTTACCTGGTTACCGTTAATGCTGAAGTAGTTACCGTGTCCGCCGCGACCTCCGGTGAGCGGCCCTGCTGCAAGGATCCGGAATAGCGGATGCGCGTCCGCAAGGACTCGGATGAGAGAGGACTATCCTCGAGGATCCCGAAGAGCGGACGGTAGTCAATAACTTTACATTGGTGCCGTGACCAGGATCAGTCCGACAGTGTTCCATCGCAGCCTACCGTCACAGCATTGTAGCCTCCTTAGTCCCTGGGGATCGCCCGCTCCTCAAGGACATCTTAGGAAAATGACGAAAGAAAGAGATAAGGCCAAAAATAAGGCTGATCAACCCAAGGGGGGGGAAACGGGTGGTAACGTCACGGACAACACCCGGTCCAGCGACGGCCGCCGTGAGAATTCTTCGGATGACTCCGGCGGTAGGAAGGAACGCGCGGAAACCTCCGTGGACAAGACCCCGTCCGCGGAGACGACTCCGGCGTCCCTGGCTCCGTCTTCGGACGTAGAGTCGAGCCCCGCGGGGCCGCAGCAGAGTTAGGCGCGGTGGGTGGAGCTGGCAACGGCGCTTGTGCTGTTCAAGCGGAATCAGCCGCCTCCGAGCGTTGACCCGTCGGCCATCCTTAGTCCGGGGATGTCTGGGCCAGTAGCCCCTCCCCAAGTCCTGCCGAGTCCGCAGGCGCCAGTGGCCCCCGCAATGGGACCCGCGCCTGCCCCGCGGCTCGGAGGCACCACGTTGGCGACCGCGTCGACCGTTCCGACGGTTGGAGCGCAAGCCGCGTGGCCGACTTACCCTGGCACGTACAGTGTGTCGGACGGGCAGTGGCAACAGGCGGCTTCGGCCCCAAGCTTTGCCGCCCCTTCTGGAGCCTACCCAGTAGGTTCGATGGGAGCCCCGCCCGCACCTAGCCAGAGTGGGTTTTTAGCGGGAATGACCCCGGCGGCAAACATGAGCTTCCCTGCTCCTATGTCCGCGGCGTCGATGTTTGCTCCGGCAGACTCCGCCGCAGGCGCAGGAAGCGCGCGGAACTTGCCGCTGTACACGGACGACCCCGGAGCCGGGACCGCACGTCGGGCGCGTAGCAAACGCGATGACGGGCCCGACCACTCTTCGTGGCGGAAACGGTTCAACGGGGATAACGCCGACTTGGAGGACTACTTGCTCCAGGTATGGCGTACCGCCGTGTACGAAGGATGGTCCCAGCATGAAGCTGGACACGTCCTCGCGGGGAGCTTGGAAGGAAAAGCTCTCCGCGTGATGCCGTGTCTGCCGGTGGGAACAGTGACGTTCGGCGAGGTTGCTCGTCAACTTCGCCTGCTGTTCACGCCGACGACCAATCGGCGGCAGTCTGAACGAGAGTTCAAGGCGCGTACCCGCCAGCCGACTGAGTCCGTGACAGACTATGCGTTCAACCTACGCATAGTCGGCCGGAGAGCTTTTCCAGACATGGACTCCAGACGGTTTGAGACGATGCTGATCGATCAGTTCATCGATGGCCAGCCTTACCACCTAGCGTACGGGCTGGCCACCCATGAAAAGCGATCGATGGAGGAGGCAATAGACTCCGCGCTTGCGCTTGAGGTGGCTGTCCGCCCTAGACAGTTGCCTCCAGCCCCGGCTCCGGCCTCGGCTGTACCCGCGCAGGCGGCGACTCCTCCTCCGGTCAAGGCATCGCAGGTAACCCCGTGGCAGGACCCGGTCGTCCGGGAACCCGCCAGGGAACCTACCCAGCAGTGGGTTAGTGCGCCGGCACCCTCTACAGGGGCGCCCGCACATGCGGCACCAGTCGCCGCGCCGTGCTCGCCTTCGGACGAGTGCGACATGGAGGAATACGACCTCGGCGTCGCGCAGATGATTGCACACTGCGCCGGGATCGAAGCTCCGGGACCCGCAGAATGTTGCGCGTTCTCCGGACCAGCCCAGAACCGTCCCTGCTACTTCTGCGGAAAGCAGGGACACTTTTGGCTGAAGTGTCCGGAGTTGTTGGAACGCCTGCGGTCGCGCGGATACCAGGGAGCCCTCCCTGGCCCGCAACGGAGGAATTCCTTCCGGTCTGGTCCTCCGGGACAACAGAACCGGAACCCGCAACAGGGAAACTAGATCCGGACGTGGTGGCGACCAACACTACGTCCGGGGATAGTTGTTCGGTGGCAAACGATGCCGCCCCACCCGCTGATGAGCAGGACGAACCCCAAGTAGATATGACTTCTCCGGAAGTAGTCCTTGGAGATCAGTCCAGCTCCTCCGCGGCTGAGGCGGATGGCGAGGACTCCGTAGATGAGCCCAGCGCGTGTGAAAGGTATCGCCCTACCTGCGCGCTGGTGAGGGACCCTTGCTGGTACCTGCCCCTGTCCTTCGGACGGGAGCCGGTCCGGTTCCTCGTAGACTCAGGCTCGGAGGTGACCCTCGTGGCCGCCGGAACGTTTAGGAAGGAG
This sequence comes from Terebella lapidaria, assembly GCA_949152475.1. Classification (NCBI taxonomy): domain Eukaryota; kingdom Metazoa; phylum Annelida; class Polychaeta; order Terebellida; family Terebellidae; genus Terebella; species Terebella lapidaria. The sequence continues at coordinate 22,221,056 of OX424563.1, read as the reverse complement.
CCCGCGCTCCGCAACCTTGAGTTGCGGGATCCCGGACCATATAAGCTCTACGGAGCGGGAGACAACCGCATCCGTATCCATGGCATCATCGATCTGCCTATTACCCTTGGGGACAAGGTGTATCTGACAGAGGCGATCGTGGCGGATATCGGAGCGGCCGGGATTATTGGGATGAATTTTCTACGGGTCCACCGGGTGATTGCCAACTTTAGTGCTGGCGAGTTCCGAATGGGAGAGGACACACACTTCCTCTTCCGCTCGGGCCCGATGCATTCATTCCAGATGCGGACATCGCGCACTGTAGTAGTGCCACCGATGAGTGAGATGATCATCGAGACGAGGCCGCGTCGTACCCACATGCCCCTCGATGGTCGACCGTGTATAGTGCAACCCGTGAGCAGTTTCGCCGCAGGAACTGGGCTCGTGCTGGGTGGGGCCCTGGTCATGTCCAACCCCCGCGCGATGCCCATCCTCGTGGTGAATCCTACGGATGCTCCGATTGTACTGAAGCGCGGATGCATAGCAGCCACTGCTATTCCCGCGTCCTCGAGTCGTGTCCTCCCCGACAATCCTGTCTGCCGCGCTGCGTGCGCGGCGGCGGCCACCGGGGATGACCCGTTCACCCTGCCGGACCATTTGGAATCTCGGGTTCCGAAGGACCGGTTGGATGAAGAGCAGCGCCAAGCGCTCCGCATACTGCCGCAGCAGTTTGCGGAGCGCTTGGCGCTGTGTTCATGTGTTCATGGGTCCTGATGGTGCGGTTGGCAAAACTGACGTCGCCAAGCACCGCATCGACCTCGTGGACGAGCGTCCTCTCAAGCAGCGTCTTCGTCGGGCAGCAATAGTGCACCAAGAGGTCATAGACCAGGAGGTGCAAAAGATGCTCGAATTGGACATCATCGAACCCAGTGACAGCCCTTGGGCCAGTCCGGTGGTTATGGTGAAGAAGAAGGACGGCTCGTGGAGGTTCTGCGTGGACTATCGGAAACTCAACGATGCCACGCGGAAGGACTCATATCCTCTCCCGCACATTGAGGATACCTTCGATGCCCTGGCTGGGTCGCACTATTTCTGTGCTCTGGATCTGGCCTCCGGGTATTGGCAGGTGGAGATGGAGGAGAGTGATCGGGCGAAGACTGCCTTCGTTACCAAGAACGGGCTCTACCAATTCAAGGTAATGCCGTTCGGGCTCTGTAACGCACCAGCGACGTTCGAGCGCCTCATGGAGATGGTACTTAAAGGGTTCCTCTGGAAGCGATGTATGGTCTACATCGACGATGTCGTCGTGTATGGCCGGTCATTCGAGGAAACCCTCACCAACCTCCAGATGGTGCTCCATCGCATCCGCGGAGCAGGGCTTAAATTGAAGCCAAGTAAGTGCGAACTATTCGCGCAGGAAATCCTGTACTTGGGCTTCATGGTAACGGGCACCGGAGTGAGACCAGACCCCGCAAAGGTGGCGGCCGTGCAGAAATGGCCTCCGCCCTGCAACGTGGCGGACATGAGGTCCTTTTTGGGCTTCGCGAGCTACCACCGCAGGTTTATTCGCGGCTTTGCGGAGATCGCGCGTCCCCTTACTAGCCTCACGGAAAAGGGCGCCGATTTTGTTTGGTCCGCCGAGCAGGCTGACGCCTTCTCGGGACTCCGGCAGGCCTTGGTAGCGGCCCTGGTGCTGCGGCACCCTCGTCCGGACTGCGAGTTCATCCTGGACACTGACGCGAGTAACTTCGCACTCGGCGGTGTCCTCTCGCAGATCGTGGACGGGCAAGAGCGGGTAGTAGCTTATGCGAGTGTGGCCTTGAGCCGCTCTCAAATGAACTACTGTACCACTCATCGCGAGTTGCTCGCGGTGGTTACGATGACCAAGCGTTTCCGGCACTATTTGTTGGGACGCCATTTCCGCTTGCGGACTGATCATAGTTCGCTGAGATGGCTCCTCAACTATAGTGAGGCCGATGACTTGGTGGCGCGGTGGCTCGTCAAACTCCAAGAGTATGACATGCAGATAGAGCATCGCGCTGGTAAGTTGCACGGCAACGCGGACGGCCTGTCCCGTTGTCATAAGTGCAAGAATCCGGGTTGTGCAGGAATGGCGCCATTCCAGCAAGCCGCGGATTCGTCCTCAGACTCGGAATTGGACGTTCCGGGGAGACCGCAGGCCGCCGCCCCCTCTAACAACACGGCGGCCGGAGCGTCTAGGGCTAATCTCCGCGCGCGGACCCGCCGTTATCGGTGAGGGCGTCCCGCATACGAAGCGGAGGTGCGGCTCAGCTCCAGCGAGTCCTCCTCGAGTCCGGCGGTGTACTCCTCGTGGGTACCCTCGTCCTCTGGAGAGTCTGAGTATGAGCGGTCCTTGCCCCCTGTGGTGATGGCCGCTGCGGCGCAGTCGGACGCGACGGATGAGGAGCCTAATTACTTGGGTGGCTACTCTCCGGCGCAGATAGCTGCGGCGCAGAGAGCTGACAGAGCTCTGGCACCGGTAATTACAGCCCTTGAGGCCGGCCAGAAGCCCTCGAAGGATGAGCGAAAGACCTACAGGGAGGAGACCTTGTCTCTAGTATCTCAGTGGGAACGACTCTCCATGAGGGATGGCCTCTTATACCGGCGCTATGAGCCACCGACCCCACTGCCTCCAATATGGCAGTTGGTGCTTCCGGCGGAGCTGCGGAAAGAAGTACTCCACCAGTTGCATGACCTCCGGGTGACCGGTCACTTGGGAATCCGGAGGACCGTCCATAGGCTACAACAGCGCTTTCATTGGCCTGGTAGCGGCTTGGACGTGCAACGGTGGTGCGCAGCCTGCCCTCGGTGTCAAGCTCGCAAAGGAGTCCCGACTCCTGGCCGCCACCCTTTAACCACGGTTAAGGCGGGCGCGCCATTTGATCGGATAGCTTTGGATATACTGGATACCCACCGGGTCACCCCGCGCGGTTTCCGGTACACCCTGGTGATTTCCGACAATTTTACCAAGTATACCGACACCTACCCACTGCGCCGCCAGACTGCGGACGAGGTAGCTCGGTTATTGGTGAATAGATGGGTGGTGTACCATGGGGTACCTAAACAGGTACATTCGGATCAGGGCACGCAATTTGAGAGCAACCTGTTCCGAAACCTAGCACAGATGCTAGGCAGTACCAAGGTGCGGACCACCCCCTACAGGCCCCAGTCTGATGGCCAGGTCGAACGCTTTAATCGATCGGTCCTCAACATGCTGGCGGCCTTTGTGAACGATCGTGCGAATGATTGGGATGACCACCTCCCGTATGTCTTAATGGCGTACAGGTCGTTGGTCCACTCTTCGACCGGAGTTACTCCGCACGCGATGTTGTACGGCCGGGAGCTAAATTTGCCCGTGGATATTATGTATCCAACTGCGGCAGAGACCGGCGCAGTACCCCAGTGCGGTCCGGAGTACGTGGAGTGGATTCGCCGCGCCCTGGCGAACGCCCATGATTTCGCGCGCGCGCGCCTGGACAAGTCTGCCATCCGGCAGAAGCGAGGCTATGATGCCCATGCTAAGGGTAGGCCAGCTTTTGCGGAAGGCGACAAGGTGCGCTACTATTATCCGCCGCTTAAGCAAGGCAATAAATTTGCTAAGCCGTGGATAGGCCCGTTTACGGTACTGAAACAGGTGACAGATGTGGACTACCGGATCCGGAGGGATTCCGATCCGGACAGGGTTCTGGTTGTCCATATCGATAATCTGAAGAAGTACGAGGGCCCGCTTGTCATGGATCCGCTCGTTCAAGATGCGGAACCGGATGATGCTCCCGTGTGGGATCCGTCTGGTCAGCGAGTCGTCCGCCCTGAACCAGGCGGCTCTCCGGCGCGCGGATGCCGCTTTGGAGCTGGCCATCTACCCATACCTAGTCCAGGTGTGGGGAGAACGGACGGCCAGTCCACAGCGCACCCGCGATACGGTGGAGATGTTCCGCGCCATTGCAGATCTCGGCGCGACATCTCTACCGGCCTCCGTCGTGATGGCTCCGTCAGGACCCGGATTGCAGGGCTCACCGCAAAAGCCCCTGCAAGCTCCACCGGGCCTGCCTCATCCGCCCGTGCAGCCGGCTTTCACTATGCCGGCTCCGCTGCTTCCGCGGCGTAGGGACTCGTCACCACCGCCAGACCCCAAGACAGGCGGCACGGATGAGGAGCCCATGACGATGGAGGAAGGCTAGGGTACTAGCCTCGTCGCTGCACTTGTGCGGCGGCGTGCCGGAGTCGCTTCCGCGGCTCCGCCCTGCCTCAGACCCGTCCTGCGGATCTGAGGAGCCGGCCGGCAGGGCGGTCGGCAACATTTTTAGAGGTACTATCATTTTCGATCACTCGGTGTGTCGTTTTACAAAATTTCTAAATTTAAAGACTCGACACACCATCCTTTTATAACGGATGACCTTTCAAGGTTATCACACGGTTTTGGACCACCTCGGTCAAAATTTTAGCTTGTTTATGAGGGTTTATTCAAAATTGCAAAGCGCGTTATAGTTTACTCCGTAAGTCCGGGGGTAGTTCCCCATTCTTCCAAAAGGGACTCTTAAAGTCCTAGTGTTTGCGCCGTGACTTCCGGGCGTTGCCATCTTGCCTTCTTCCGGCCCCCGCCATGCGAAGCCTTCGTCGGGTTTCGAGCATTTTGGGCGCGGGCGGAACATGTTGGGGACCAACATTGTAAGAAGGGGGTAATGTGGCGATTTTGCCCTAAGCACGCGGCAGGTGATTGTAAACATAAATGCCATTTATGTGGCCTTTTCGTACTTGGCCTTGTTTTGACATGCTCCGTTCGAGCGTGCGTTGCCACGGCGACGTATTGTAATTTACGCTCCAGTAAACTATAACAATGGATCGATTAGACCTCGCGTGCGCCCTACAGCTTGTGGTGTATTATATATACACTGGAAGCAACTCGATCGAGGAGATTGTCCGAGAGATCGAGACTAGGACGCACATGAGGCTCGCCATGAGCTTTGTGTTCCCTGGGTCTGAGTAGTGGGCTCCTAGAGCCCTGGGGACGATTTCCATGGGGAGGCCCGGGCTGGGAGAGACAAGTTGCTGACTCGGGGGCCTTCGGCCCTGTGGATCGCCAGTTCTCTCCCTTCCCGGGACGTGTGACAGAGGCTCTGGCCAGCATGTCGGACTGTACGGGGTTCCGTCCCCGAGGCAGACCGCGGCTCGCCAGGCCCCGCCAGTTAACACCGTAGGGATGAACTAGTTTCTGAACGGTGTCCGTAGGCCTGGGAGTGTCGGGTGGGCTGTTACCTGGTTACCGTTAATGCTGAAGTAGTTACCGTGTCCGCGGCGACCTCCGGTGAGCAAGGACTCGGATGAGAGAGGACTATCCTCGAGGATCCCGAAGAGCGGACGGTAGTCAATAACTTTACATAACGATGTTAGAATTTTCGCAATCTGCATTTGAATGCTGCATGTCAGGCTAGAATTCGTGCATTCGTTCACCATCAAAACGTCATCAGAGTGTCCGTGGTGCCACTGTTCAATTGGTCGCACGCAATTTCGTGAGTTAGCTACATGTATTTTGGTGTGCATAATCTTCGATATCGGATTGGATTGGATTTATTTAGGAATATGAGCCCTCAGGATTACCCAGGAAAGTGCATGCACTTATTTCCAGTGGGGGTCCTGTTTTGTGTTGTGTATGTAATGCATTGTCAGAATTTCTATAGCGGCCTGAAACAGATCACGGTACATCTATCAGCTTCCCCTTAACCACCGCTGAGAATCCCTGTGCAGCAACCGTAATTCTCACCCAGCACGAAGTTTAATGTCCTCCCCCGCCGGAGGACAACATATCAGGTGCTAAATTCGCGAACACCATTAAAAATGCACGGCCCAAACATGTCGGATATTCTCGAGAAATGATATGTATCACTGAGACTGAATGCCCTAATCGTTATCCAACAATGGCGGACAGTGAATACGGCCTGTTTTTTTTAACCGTTTCAACCGTTAACAAATGCCAGGGCCATTTGCTGTGTATAAATATGTCGAAGTCATGCTTAGATATTTCAAACAGACCACGTTTTTTATAGAGAATTCTGCCGGAAAGACAGCAAAATACCACTTGAATTTGTCAAAATATCCCAGTATATATGGAAGCTATAGCTTACGCATCAAGCGGCTGATGGTTACGGAGGATAGTGCGGGTCTTTGCGATGTCATGCAACACGTGGCCTATACGTGATTACACTGAGAGAGAGCTACACTGGCAGGGTCCTTCCAGTGGGAACATGTCCTCAAGTATGATCAGGAATACAGAAGGAGTCAAGCTGAGCTGGGATTTCCCTGGGGATCGGACAACTCTTTCCTAAATTCCTAATGCAAGTATACCTTAAATCTGTACCACAAAATTCTCAGACGGGCCGGGAATTAGTACTAGTGGTGGCCGAGGCCAGCAACACCCACGTTCTCGTACACTTTCCACTCAATCTGTACATCCCGCGCCTACCATGTACATTCAGCATCTACTCTGTAGACCCCCCTACTATGTACATCCCGCATCCACCCTATACTTATCATACCTACCCTCTACCCCGTACACCTTCCATCTACGTCGTACATCCCGCACCTGCCCTATACATCCCAAACCTGCCCTGTACATCCCACACGTAATCTGTAGGCTACACCTTCCACCTACCCTGTACATCCTTTACCTAGTTTGTACACCTTCCACATACCCTGTACATCCTTTACCTACTTTGTACACCTTCCACCTACCCTGTACATCCTCCCCTACCGTGTACATCTTCCACCCATATAGTACACCTTCCACCTACTCTGTACATCCTCCCCTACCGTGTACATCTTCCACCCATATAGTACACTTTCCACCAACCCTGTACATCCTTCCCCTATCACGTACAGCTTCCACCCATATAGCACACAGTCCACCTACTATGTACATCCTTCCCCTACCATGTACAGCTTCCACCCATATAGCACACTTTCCACCTACCCTGTACATCATTCCCCTACTGCGTACAGCTCCCACCCCTATAGCACACTTTCCACCTACCATGTACATCCTTCCCCTACCGCGTACAGCTTTCACTTTACCCTGTACATCCCACACATGCTCTGTGCACCTTTCACTCGCCCTGTACACCTTCCACCTACCCTGTGCATCCAACACCTACCCTGTACATTCTGCACCTGCCCTCTTTATCCCGCGTGTACCCTGTAGACCTTCCACCTACCATCTATATCCAGCATCTAATCTGTAGACATTCCTCCTACTATGTACATCCCCCGTCTGCCTATACATATGGCACCTACCCTGTAGACCTTCCACCCACCCTCTATATCCAGCATCTGTTTGGTAGACTTTCCCATTACTATGTACATCCCGCATCCGCCCTATACATATGGCACCTACCCTGTACACATTCCACCCGCCCTCAACACCTCTCAACTGCCCTGTACACCTTCCACCTACCCTATACATCGTGCACCTGCCCTGTTACAGCACACCTTGCATCTACACTGTACAACTTCCACCTACCCTGTATATCCCGCACCTACCCTGTACAACACCCAAGCTTCCACCCATATAGCACACTTTCCACCTACCCTGTGCATCCTTCCCCTACCGCGTACAGCTTCCACTCATATTGCACACTTTCCACCTACCCTGTACATCCTTCCCCTACCGCGTACAGCTTCCACTCATATTGCACACTTTCCACCTACCCTGTACATCCTTCCCCTACCGTGTACACCTTCCACAACTTTTGTACATCCTCTACCTACCATGTACACGTTCCACATACATCCTCTTCCGACCGTGTAAACTTTCCACCTTCCCTGTACATCCTCTACCTACCTTGTAGGTACACCCCCCATACCGTGTACACCTTCCACATACCTTGCACGTCCTCTACCAACCATGTACACCTTCCACCTACCCTATAATCCTTTCATACCATCTACGCCTTCCACATACCTTGTACATCCTCTACCTACCGTGTAAACTTTCCACCTTCCCAGTACATCCTCGACCTACCGTGTGCTCATTCCACCTACCCTGTATATTCTATCTCCAGCCTGTACACATCCCACCTACCATGTACATGGCCCTCTACCGCATACTCCTTCAACCTATCCTGTACACTTTTTACCTAACCTCTACATCCTTCCTTTACCGTGTACACTTTCCATATACCTTTTAAAACCTATACCTACCATATACGCCTTCCACATACCTTGTACATCCTCTACCTATCATGTACATTTTCCACCTATCCTGTACATTCTTCAACTACCCTGTACACACGTTCTAGAGTGTACACTTTCCACATACCTTGTACATCCTCTACCTACCTTTACACCTTCCACCTACCCTGTACATACTCCATCTACCGTGTTCACATTCCACATACCTTCTCCTCTAGCTACCGTGTAAACTTTCCACCTCCCCTGTACATCCTCCCCCTACCGTGTACACCTTCTGCATACCTTGTACATCCTATACCTACTGCGTACACCTTCCATGTACCTTGTACATCGCGCACCTACTCTGTACTCTTACCGCTTACCCTTAACACATTCTACATACCCTGTATATCATGTACCTACTCCGTACATCTTCCACATATATTGTACATCACGCACTTACTCTGTACTCCTTCCACATAGCCTTTACATCTCACACATACCCTGTACATCATCCCCCTACCTTGTACACCTCTCATATACCATGTACATCCCGCACCTATTCTGTACACCTTCCACATACCCTGTACATCGCGCACTTACTCTGTACTCCTTCCATCTACACTGTACACATTCCACATGTCCTGTTCATCATGAACCTACCTTCCACATACCCTGTACATCGCGCACCTACTCCGTAATATTTATACCCTGTACACCTTCCACATACTTTGTACATCACGCACATACTCTGTACATCACGCACCTACTCTGTACTTTTCCTACCTACCCCGTACACCTACCCGTTCACATTCCATATACCCTGTACATCTCGCACCGACACTGATCATCTTCCACATATCCTCTAGATTGCGCACCTAGCCTGTACTCATTCCACCTACCCTGTACATCACTTACCTACTCTGTACACCTTCCACCTAACCTTTACATCTCACACCAACCCTGTACATCGTTCCCCTTCCCTGTACACCTTCCACCTTACCCTGTACACCTTCCACATACTCTGGACATCACTCAAGTACTCTGTACTTCTTTCTAACTACCCCGTACACTTTCCAAATGCCCTGCACATCATGCACCTACTTTGTGCACCTTCCACCTACCATGTACACCTCCCACCTACCCTGTAGGTTTACATCGCTCACCTACTCTCTACTCCTTCCACCTACTTGGCACAATTTCTACATACCCTGTACATCGCGCATCTACTCTGTACTTTTTCTACGATCAAACAACTACGACCCTGTACACTTGCTATATACGCTGTACATCGTGCACCGCCACTGTACACCTTCCATATACCATATAGAATGCGCACCTACCCCGTACACCTTCGACCTACCCTGTATATCGCGTACCTACTCTGTACACCTTCACATACCCTGTCACCTACCTCCTCTTACACCTTCCACACACCTTTCACATCTCACACCTACCCGGTACATCATCCCGTGCCCTGTACACTTTCCACATACCCTGTACATCGCGCACCTACTCTGTACTCTTTCCACCTACCCTGTACACATTCCACATACCCTGAACATCACGCACCTACTCCGTAATAATTCCACCTACTAGTACAGGAGCCAGGGGCCGAAAATATGAATTCCGTCGGCTTTTAGTACTTATGGACAAATTTGGTATCATTGGAAAGCTGAGGGGCTGTAGATCACGAATCTGCCACATGTAGAATTTTAAAATGTATCCGCAACCATGGTAACGAGGGTTGAAGATGACCACCTAGAAACCACTGAAATCGGTAAAATTTATGGCAAAATTTGCCATATACCATCATTCATTGTATGTTTCGGTTTATGCACTGGATTAATATTTAATCCGCTATGTAGATAGATAAAAGAAAGAGAAATACAATACAACACTTTCTTAGAAGTGTTGATGGTGGTAAATCGAAAAATGTTACCATAAAAACCATATGTATAGTCAACATTGATATTTAGTTGCTAAGCAGTATATTGATTCGGATTATGATTATTGAAACTTGGATATCAAAAAATATCGCCATATTATCAAAATAACTATGATCACTAATGTTTCATATCATGTAATATTATCCACATAATTATACTGTAAAATTAATCAAAATCACCACAGCAACACATGACTGTATAAACGTGTATGGCGAGTTATTTACAAGTAAATCACAAATAAATCCCAGCACAGTTTTTTATCGGTTTTAGAACATCTTAAAATGTGAATATATACGCGATTCAATCAATTAATAGCTTAAAATAACTGAACCATTACATAGGTATCCATAGCAACCGAGATACACAAAACAAACCATTTCCATGGCAACGGAATTCACGGATATCGCAATACTGCAAAAAGGCATTTTTTTCATGTAGGCAAACCTAATTAGAGTATACATATACAGCAAGTAACTACGGAAAAGCAGTCTTACCACAACACATCCTTCATAATTGGTTGCCATGGCATCGACTACAATACATAACATTAGTAACAAATAAACGCACATGTATGTTGATCTATTTTTTATGGTTGAATTGAACGATTGTATACACAACTAGATTGTGTAGCTTTTATACTACAACATCCTTCATAATTGGTTGCCATGGCAACGACTACAATACATAACATTAGTAACAAATAAACGCACATGTATGTTGATCTATTTTTTATGGTTGAATTGAACGATTGTATACACAACTAGATTGTGTAGCTTTTATACTGCAACAAATTTTAATATAGTTTGTGTGAGCACCTGTATTATTTTTCAGACGGCAATAACTATTTCCATTTAGTTGTCGTAGCGACCATACTGATATATTATACCTATCTGTGTAGTCTGCTGATTCTCATCCACTGTCAGGCCAAACTATAACAAAAAGCTTGATAGCAAGCAATAGCATTTACATGCATGTCTGTACGTACATGCAGAAGAATTAATCACGCATTCATATGTGGTATTTACACTCGAATGATCATATCCACAATACAGAGCATGAATCATACTACCAGATATGAGCTGCAGCCAAAACGAGGTTGTGGCACACTCATAACAGCAACATTACAAACATATAACCCATTGCAAGTGGCGGCAAAAGCGAGGTTGTGGCGCACCTACAACAGGGATGGACGACATGAGATGAGTGACATGCATACATGTAGCAACGATACCCATTAGCAGCAGCATGCACGAGGCAGCGACACACTAACAGGGACGGGAATGAACGAAATGGGATGAACTACCAGTTGGTATGGGCAGACATTTTGTCAACGTTTGCAATGTTGATTTGGTATGACTTAGTTTTTGTGCACTGAACAGTGTACACCTCTACAACTGCATCATCTGGAATTCCATAAACACATGTTTATTCAGATTCAGATTGTCTGTTTCCTTCGACTCCTCTAAGTTACCATTCAGACAGGTTTCAGAGGCTTGACAAGTACATGCTTTGGGACACTGCAAGCCTCTAGTGCACAGGAGCAGCGTCCCCTACAATTGGAGGCCTTGCAATTGTATGTGACTATCTCAATAAGGTTCTTAGGGGCTGAGTCCATTTCCCATCCATATTCCAGTGAGGACGGAATTGTTAGTTGAGCAGTCAAAGAATCCAGCCAGATGTAGGTTTGGTAGCAAGCCCGCATTGCATACAATAATATGCAATATGTGTGGCGATTTTGCCCAAAGATCGTGGCAGGTGATTCTTTCTAAATACTCTTGTTTCTGGCCTTTGTTTTTGGACACTTCTGTTCGAAGCACGTGCGTTGCTTGGCAACGCTCTAACTCTCTCGCCCAGTATGCTGTAACAATGGTCTTACGTCACTTCCCTCGTATCTCGTGATTCAGGGACTATAAATACTCTGGAGCCGCATTGTTCAGTGGAGTTGTCTCAGAGCTGAGCAAGGCGAGAGAACGACGGAGGGCTCGGCCATGAGCTCTACGTCCTCACTCACTGGCTAAGGCCCCTGAGGGCCCTGGGACAATTTCCATACGGGGGCCCAGGTGGGGAAGATCTTGATGACTCGGGGTTGTACGCCCTCTGGATCACCGGTCTCCCACCTGGGATGGTGTGACACAGGCTCTGGCGGACCATTGGGCTGTCCGGGGTTCCATCCCCCATGTCGGACCGCGGCGAGCCGGCCTTACAGTTAACACCACGGTGATGATCGTGTATCTGAGTGATGTCCGCAGACATGGCAGCTGACATTGCAATTCTGACAGAAACGTGGCTTCAACACAACGAAGACGATATCAGCAAGGACCTGACACCTCTTGCTTACAACATCATCAGTAAACCCCGCGCTGGTGGCAGACGGGGAGGTGGGGTGGCTGTCCTCTATCGAGATCGCTTCAAGTGTAAGGTCCTCGACACACCAACCTACGACAGCTTCGAACATCTGGCTGTCTCCATCACAAGTACTGCGCCACCAGGTCGTCTGATTGTCGCCGCCGTTTATCGACCGCCGTCCTCGTCCATCCCACATTTGCTCGACGACATTGATGGATTACTGCATGAGCTGGCAGGAAGCACCGCAGAGATCATGGTTACTGGTGATGTGAATATTCACATGGACGACATCCGGAACGCTGCAGCAACGAAGCTTCTGGGAACACTCTCACATCATTCGATGACTCAACATGTCTCTGTTCCGACACATGTCAGAGGACACACCCTGGATATAGGGCTGGAGTGCTATGGTAGTGGCTCAGAAAACGGTTGCCATGGCAACGGAAAAAAGGAAATCACATAATTGGCTATAACTCCGGTTCTAATCAATATTAAATCTTCAACCTATTCTTGTATTTTTCCTTGGCCAAATCCCAATCGTATGATGTACAACCGATGGTCTTAAGACCAAAACTCTCAATTATCGCCTAATTTTAGTGACTAAATCTGAAGGGCGAGGGTCTGCAATCTCTGATTGTCTCGTTAATTTCTCTGACATTGTCTGGCAACTTTACTCAATTAGACAACATGCCTGGAATACCATACGAAACACACGTGGTCCTCCGTTATGGAAGGATACGTACGCGATCATGATCAATTAACGCGAGTGACTTCATAAATATATACAGTGTGGTTATCCCTTAACTAGTAAGAAAAAATGGGACATGATTGTTCATTTTTGTGGAAATCTTTTTTTGATGACAACAATGAAATTGGAATATGCATACATGTATGATGCTTTGAATATGGACTCCAGAAACTAGGAACTGCAGAAAGTCAGTATATTGCCTGATCGGAAAATATTAGGAAAAGTACAACAGGACTTCACGAGTTTGTATATATCTGAATAAAGGCAATACAGCGGCTTACTTTGCAATTTGACCGTCTAGAATGAATATTAAACCTATATAAATGCAGTTTACATTTCTAGGTAGTTTTGCTCCTATGTGTTGAAGAGTAAAATGCACTGGCGGATCCAGGCGGGAGTGCCCCTGGTGTGTTACAACACCCACCCCCTCGCTATAACAGAAGTGGCAATTGTGTGTGGAAGGCTTTGGGTTAAAGAGTTGCTACATAACATGTTTCATTTGAAAGAGTTGTACGAATCCTCTGACATACTACAAATTCCAAAAAATTCTCAAGGGCTTTTCAGCCCTTAAACCCCAGAGCGGAATATCTATAGATTTCAGAATATCCACACTGCACAAAAATTATTTTTGTAAACTATATCTTATATATATCACCTAAAATTCTACAACCCCCCGAAATTTCAATTCACCAGCCGGTTGGAATGTGCCATCGTCTGAGAGCGGCAGGCAGGAATTGTACTCCCACTGCCCTGTGGCATACATGTTACATGTTTTAGATATATATTGTACATGCCACATTCCATCGATGTGATGTCAGCCATATAACAGTAAAGCGTTGAGGGTGTGACTTGTTTTCGTGTTTCGTCAGCCATAATCTTTATGAATAGTGTTCACGGACGGTGAACAAACTCAAACGAGCATATTCTCAATATATTTTGTGTAGAAATGGGGAAAAAACATATCTGTATTCGGCCTGTAACACATGTATCACGCAACCAACCAAAAGGATTTTTATTTCAAAATTCGCCCTTTATTCGAGAGAAAATTCGCTTGAAGTACCATTGGCATATATTGCGTTACAACATCAAGGTAGGGTGCATTCACATGTACCCGGCGGCTGTCTTCTTGAGGAGCGCAGTGAATGAATAGAAAATAAGTCTCTCAGTGGCTTGGCTGCTGGGAATTCTGTTATAGAAAAAAGGTAAACTATCACAATGCATACGAAATCGTGTCGCTCAGTGATGCACTTTTGCAGTTTTGTTATATATGTTCATCCCGTTGCCATGTCAATGGTTTGTTTTGTGTATCTCCGTTGCTATGGATACCCATGAATTGGTTAAGTTATTTTAAGCTAATGAGTAAATTAATTGTGTATATATTTACATTTTAAGATGATCTAAACCCGATAATAAACTGTGCTGGGATTTATTTGTGATTTATATGTAAAGGACTCGACATACAAGTTTATACAGTCATGTGTTGCTAATGTGGCGATTTTGCCCTAAGCACGCGGCAGGTGATTGTAAACATAAAAGCCATTTATGTGGCCTTTCTGTACTTGGCCTTGTTTTGACATGCTCCGTTCGAGCGTGCGTTGCCACGGCGACGTATTGTAATTTACGTTCCAGTAAACTATAACAATGGATCGATTTAACCTCGCGTGCGCCCTGCAGTTTCTGGTGTATTATATATACACTGGAAGCGACTCGTTCGAGGAGATTGTCCAAGATCGAGACTAGGACGCACACGAGGCTCGCCATGAGCTTTGTGTTCCCTGGGTCTGAGTAGTGGGCTCCTAGAGCCCTGGGGACGATTTCCGTGGGGAGGCCCGGGCTGGGAGAGACGAGTTGCTGACTCGGGGGCCTTCGGCCCTGTGGATCGCCAGCTCTCTCCCTTCCCGGGACATGGGACAGAGGCTCTGGCCAGCATGTCGGACTGTACGGGGTTCCGTCCCCGAGGCAGACCGCGGCTCGCCAGGCCCCGCCAGTTAACACCGTGGTGATGAACCAGTTTCTGAACGGTGTCCGTAGGCCTGGGAGTGTCGGGTGGGCTGTTACCTGGTTACCGTTAATGATGAAGTAGTTACCGTGTCCGCCGCGACCTCCGGTGAGCGGCCCTGCCGCGAGGATCCGGAATAGCGGATGCGCGTCCGCAAGGACTCGGATGAGAGAGGACTATCCTCGAGGATCCCGAAGAGCGGACGGTAGTCAATAACTTTACATTGGTGCCGTGACCAGGATCAGTCCGACAGTGTTCCATCGCAGCCTACCGTCACAGTGTTGTAGCCTCCTTAGTCCCTGGGGATCGCCCGCTCCTCAAGGACGTCTCGAAAAATGACAAGAGCGAAAGAGAAGGCCAAAGATAAGGCCGATGAATCCAAGGGGAGGGATAAGGGTGGAAATGTCGCGGACCACACCCGGTCGCGCGACAGCCCCCGTGAGACGTCTCCGGACGACTCCGGCGGCCGGAAGGAACGCGCGGAAACCTCCGTGGACAAGACCCCGTCCGCGGAGACGACTCCGGCGTCCCTGGCTCCGTCTTCGGACGTAGAGTCGGGCCCCGCGGGGCCGCAGCAGGAGTTGCCGTCAAGGCCGGACCTTGACGTGTTAGGCGCGGTGGGTGGAGCTGGCAACGGCTCTACGCCGCGCCCGCCCGTGCCCAGAACAGATCCGTGGCAAATGGCACCCTTCCCTAAGACGCCTTCTAGCGTCCGGAATCGAGCGCCAATGCATGCGGGTCCTTCTGGACGAGCGGACCAGTCATACCAGATGCCGCACCCGGCCGGGTGGGCTCCCTCGCGAGCCTCCGGCATAGGTTCTGGTCGGTCCGCACCGGGCAGTGTGGTGGATCAGCTCACCGACGCACTTGGCGAGCTGGCCCCCCTCGGGCGCTATGACCGCGCCCGGTCGCCCCATCAGGGACGATCAGACCGGCGGAACCGCTCCCCTTCTCCGCTGTCACAAGGCAACTCGGGGCCTTTGACGGAGAGGGAGAGGTGGCTGATATCCGAGGCGCTTGTACTGTTCAAGCGGAATCAGCTGCATTCGAGCGTTGACCCGTCGGTCACCCTAAGTCCGGGGATGTCTGGGCCAGTAGCCCCTCCCCAAGTCCTGCCGAGTCCGCAGGCGCCAGTGGCCCCCGCAATGGGACCCGCGCCTGCCCCGCGGCTCGGAGGCACCACGTTGGCGACCGCGTCGACCGTTCCGACGGTTGGAGCGCAAGCCGCGTGGTCGACTTACCCTGGCACGTACAGTGTGTCGGACGGGCAGTGGCAACAGGCGGCTTCGGCCCCAAGCTTTGCCGCCCCTTCTGGAGCCTACCCAGTAGGTTCGATGGGAGCCCCGCCCGCACCTAGCCAGAGTGGGTTTTCAGCGGGAATGATCCCGGCGGCAAACGTGAGCTTCCCTGCTCCTATGTCCGCGGCGTCGATGTTTGCTCCGGCAGACTCCGCCGCAGGCGCGGGAAGCGCGCGGAACTTGCCGCAGTACACGGACGACCCCAGAGCCGGGACCGCACGTCGGGCGCGTAGCAAACGCGATGACGGGCCCGACCACTCTTCGTGGCGGAAACGGTTCAACGGGGATAACGCCGACTTGGAGGACTACTTGCTCCAGGTATGGCGTACCGCCGTGTACGAAGGATGGTCCCAGCCTGAGGCTGGACACGTCCTCGCGGGGAGCCTGGAAGGGAAAGCTCTCCGCGTGATGCCGTGTCTGCCGGTAGGAACAGTGACGTTCGGCGAGGTTGCTCGTCAACTTCGCAACCTCGAGTTGCGAGATCCCGGACCGTACAAGCTCTACGGAGCGGGAGACAACCGCATCCGTATCCATGGCATCATCGATCTGCCTATTACCCTTGGGGACAAGGTGTATCTGACAGAGGCGATCGTGGCGGATATCGGAGCGGCCGGGATAATTGGGATGAATTTCCTACGGGTCCACCGGGTGATTACCAACTTTAGCGCTGGCGAGTTCC
Source organism: Terebella lapidaria (assembly GCA_949152475.1). NCBI lineage: Eukaryota > Metazoa > Annelida > Polychaeta > Terebellida > Terebellidae > Terebella > Terebella lapidaria. The sequence goes on along the minus strand of OX424563.1, from coordinate 22,203,874 downwards.
GGATGGGAGAGGACACACACTTCCTCTTCCGCTCGGGCCCGATGCATTCATTCCAGATGCGGACATCGCGCACTGTAGTAGTGCCGCCGATGAGTAGTGCCGCCGATTTGCCGCCCCTTCTGGAGCCTACCCAGTAGGTTCGATGGGAGCCCCGCCCGCACCTAGCCAGAGTGGGTTTTCAGCGGGAATGATCCCGGCGGCAAACGTGAGCTTCCCTGCTCCTATGTCCGCGGCGTCGATGTTTGCTCCGGCAGACTCCGCCGCAGGCGCGGGAAGCGCGCGGAACTTGCCGCAGTACACGGACGACCCCAGAGCCGGGACCGCACGTCGGGCGCGTAGCAAACGCGATGACGGGCCCGACCACTCTTCGTGGCGGAAACGGTTCAACGGGGATAACGCCGACTTGGAGGACTACTTGCTCCAGGTATGGCGTACCGCCGTGTACGAAGGATGGTCCCAGCCTGAGGCTGGACACGTCCTCGCGGGGAGCCTGGAAGGGAAAGCTCTCCGCGTGATGCCGTGTCTGCCGGTAGGAACAGTGACGTTCGGCGAGGTTGCTCGTCAACTTCGCCTGCTGTTCCCGCCGACGACCAATCGGCGGCAGTCTGAACGAGAGTTCAAGGCGCGTATCCGCCAGCCGACTGAGTCCGTGACAGACTATGCGTACAGCTTACGCATACTCGGCCGGAGAGCCTTTCCGGACATGGACTCCAGACGGTTTGAGACGATGCTGATCGATCAGTTCATCGATGGCCAGCCTTACCACCTAGCGTACGGGCTGGCCACCCATGAAAAGCGATCGATGGAGGAGGCGATAGACTCCGCGCTTGCGCTTGAGATGGCTGTCCGTCCTAGACAGTTGCCTCCAGCCTCGGCTCCGGCCCCGGCTGTACCCGCGCAGGTGGCGACTCCTCCTCCGGTCAAGGCATCGCAGGTAACCCCGTGGCAGGACCCGGTCGTCCGGGAACCCGCCAGGGAACCTACCCAGCAGTGGGTTAGTGCGCCGGCACCCTCTACAGGGGCGCCCGCACATGCGGCACCGGTCGCCGCGCCGCGCTCGCCTTCGGACGAGTGCGACATAGAGGAATACGACCTCGGCGCCGCGCAGATGATTGCGCACTGCGCCGGGCTCGAAGCTCCGGGAGCCGCAGAATGTTGCGCGTTCACCTCCGGACCAGCTCAGAACCGTCCCTGCTACTTCTGCGGAAAGCAGGGACACTTTTGGCTGAAGTGTCCGGAGTTGTTGGAACGCCTGCGGTCGCGCGGATACCAGGGAGCTCTCCCTGGCCCGCAACGGAGGAATTCCTTCCGGTCTGGTCCTCCGGGACAGCAGAATCGGAACCCGCGGCAGGGAAACTAGATCCGGACGTGGTGGCGACCAACACTGCGTCCGGGGATAGTTGTTCGGTGGCAAACGATGCCGCCCCACCCGCTGATGAGCAGAACGGACCCCAAGTGGATATGACTTCTCCGGAAGTAGTCCTTGGAGACCAGTCTAGCTCCTCCGCGGCTGAGGCGGATGGCGAGGACTCCGTAGATGAGCCCAGCGCGTGCGAAAGGTATCGCCCGACCTGCGCGCTGGTGAGGGACCCCTGCTGGTACCTGCCCCTGTCCTTCGGACGGGAGCCGGTCCGGTTCCTCATAGACTCAGGCTCGGAGGTGACCCTCGTGGCCGCCGGAACGTTTAGGAAGGAGCCCGCACTCCGCAACCTCGAGTTGCGAGATCCCGGACCGTACAAGCTCTACGGAGCGGGAGACAACCGCATCCGTATCCATGGCATCATCGATCTGCCTATTACCCTTGGGGACAAGGTGTATCTGACAGAGGCGATCGTGGCGGATATCGGAGCGGCCGGGATAATTGGGATGAATTTCCTACGGGTCCACCGGGTGATTGCCAACTTTAGCGCTGGCGAGTTCCGGATGGGAGAGGACACACACTTCCTCTTCCGCTCGGGCCCGATGCATTCATTCCAGATGCGGACATCGCGCACTGTAGTAGTGCCGCCGATGAGTGAGATGATCATCGAGACGAGGCCGCGGCGTCCCCGCATGCCCCTTGATGGTCGTCCGTGTATAGTACAACCCGTGAGCAGTTTCGCCGCAGGAACTGGGCTCGTGCTGGGTGGGGCCCTGGTCATGTCCAACCCCCGCGCGATGCCCATCCTTGTGGTGAATCCTACGGATGCTCCGATTGTACTGAAGCGCGGATGCATAGCAGCTACTGCTATTCCCGCGGCTTCGAGTCGTGTCATCCCCGACGATCCGGTCTGCCGCGCTGCGTGCGCGACGGCGGCCGCCGGAGATGATCCGTTCACCCTGCCGGACCATTTGGAATCTCGGGTTCCGAAGGACCGGTTGGATGAAGAGCAGCGCCAAGCGCTCCGCAGACTGCTGCGGCAGTATGCGGATGTGTTCATGGGTCCTGATGGTGCGGTTGGCAAGACTGACGTCGCCAAGCACCGCATCGACCTCGTGGACGAGCGTCCTCTCAAGCAGCGTCTTCGTCGGGCAGCAATAGTGCACCAAGAGGTCATAGACCAGGAGGTGCAAAAGATGCTCGACTTGGACATCATCGAACCCAGTGACAGCCCTTGGGCCAGTCCGGTGGTTATGGTGAAGAAGAAGGATGGCTCGTGGAGGTTCTGCGTGGACTATCGGAAACTCAACGATGCCACGCGGAAGGACTCATATCCTCTCCCGCACATTGAGGATACCTTCGATGCCCTGGCCGGGTCGCACTATTTCTGTGCTCTGGATCTGGCCTCCGGGTATTGGCAGGTGGAGATGGAGGAGAGTGATCGGGCGAAGACTGCCTTCTTTACCAAGAACGGGCTCTACCAATTCAAGGTAATGCCGTTCGGGCTCTGTAACGCACCAGCGACGTTCGAGCGCCTCATGGAGATGGTACTCAAAGGGTTCCTCTGGAAGCGATGTATGGTCTACATCGACGATGTCGTCGTGTATGGCCGGTCGTTCGAGGAAACCCTCACCAACCTTCAGATGGTGCTCCATCGCATCCGCGGAGCAGGGCTTAAATTGAAGCCAAGTAAGTGCGAACTATTCGCGCAGGAAATCCTGTACTTGGGCTTCATGGTAACGGGCACCGGAGTGAGACCAGACCCCGCAAAAGTGGCGGCCGTGCAGAAATGGCCTCCGCCATGTAACGTGGCGGACGTGAGGTCCTTCTTGGGCTTCGCGAGCTACCACCGCAGGTTTATTCGCGGCTTTGCGGAAACCGCGCGTCCCCTTACTATCCTCACGGAAAAGGGCGCCGATTTTGTTTGGTCCGCCGAGCAGGCTAACGCCTTCTCGGGACTCCGGCAGGCCTTGGTAGTGGCCCCGGTGCTGCGGCACCCTCGTCCGGACTGCGAGTTCATCCTGGACACTGACGCGAGTAACTTCGCACTCGGCGGTGTCCTCTCGCAGATCGTGGATGGGCAAGAGCGGGTAGTAGCTTATGCGAGTGTGGCCTTGAGCCGCTCTCAAATGAACTACCGTACCACTCATAGCGCCTTCTCGGGACTCCGGCAGGCCTTGGTAGTGGCCCCGGTGCTGCGGCACCCTCGTCCGGACTGCGAGTTCATCCTGGACACTGACGCGAGTAACTTCGCACTCGGCGGTGTCCTCTCGCAGATCGTGGATGGGCAAGAGCGGGTAGTAGCTTATGCGAGTGTGGCCTTGAGCCGCTCTCAAATGAACTACTGTACCACTCATCGCGAGTTGCTCGCGGTGGTTACGATGACCAAGCGCTTCCGGCACTATTTGTTGGGACGCCATTTCCGCTTGCGGACTGATCATAGTTCGCTGAGATGGCTCCTCAACTATAGTGAGGCCGATGGCTTGGTGGCGCGGTGGCTCGTCAAACTCCAAGAGTATGACATGCAGATAGAGCATCGCGCTGGTAAGTTGCACGGCAACGCGGACGGCCTGTCCCGTTGTCATAAGTGCAAGAATCCGGGTTGTGCAGGGATGGCACCATTCCAACAAGCCGCGGATTCGTCCTCAGACTCGGAATTGGACGTTCCGGGGAGACCGCAGGCCGCCGCCCCCTCTAACAACACGGCGGCCGGAGCGTCTAGGGCTCATCTCCGCGCGCGGACCCGCCGATATCGGCGAGGGCGTCCCGCATATGAAGCGGAGGTGCGGCTCAGCTCCAGCGAGTCTTCCTCGAGTCCGGCGGTGTACTCCTCGTGGGTACCCTCGTCCTCTGGAGAGTCTGAGTATGAGCGGTCCTTGCCCCCTGTGGTGATGGCCGCTGCGGCGCAGCCGGACGCGACGGATGAGGAGACTAATTACTTGGGTGGCTACTCTCCGGCGCAGATAGCTGCGGCGCAGAGAGCTGACAGAGCTCTGGCACCGGTAATCACAGCCCTTGAGGCCGGCCAGAAGCCCTCGAAGGATGAGCGAAAGACCTACAGGGAGGAGACCTTGTCTCTAGTATCTCAGTGGGAACGACTCTCCTTGAGGGATGGCCTCTTATACCGGCGCTATGAGCCACCGACCCCACTGCCTCCAATATGGCAGTTGGTGCTTCCGGCGGAGCTGCGGAAAGAAGTACTCCACCAGTTGCATGACCTCCGGGTGACCGGTCACTTGGGAATCCGGAGGACCGTCCATAGGCTACAACAGCGCTTTCATTGGCCTGGTAGCGGCTTGGACGTGCAACGGTGGTGCGCAGCCTGCCCTCGGTGTCAAGCTCGCAAAGGAGTCCCGACTCCTGGCCGCCACCCCTTAACCACGGTTAAGGCGGGCGCGCCGTTTGATCGGATAGCTTTGGATATACTGGATACCCACCGGGTCACCCCGCGCGGTTTCCGGTACATCCTGGTGATATCCGACTATTTTACCAAGTATACCGACGCCTACCCACTGCGCCGCCAGACTGCGGACGAGGTAGCTCGGTTATTGGTGAATAGATGGGTGGTGTACCATGGGGTACCTAAACAGGTACATTCGGATCAGGGCACGCAATTTGAGAGCAACCTGTTCCGGAACCTAGCACAGATGCTAGGGAGTACCAAGGTGCGGACCACCCCCTACAGGCCCCAGTCTGATGGCCAGGTCGAACGCTTTAATCGATCGGTCCTCAACATGCTGGCGGCCTTTGTGAATGATCGTGCGAATGATTGGGATGACCACCTCCCGTATGTCTTAATGGCGTACAGGTCGTCGGTCCACTCTTCGACCGGAGTTACTCCGCACGCGATGTTGTACGGCCGGGAGTTAAATTTGCCCGTGGATATTATGTATCCAACTGCGGCAGAGACCGGCGCGGTACCCCAGTGCGGTCCGGAATACGTGGAGTGGATTCGCCGCGCCCTGGCGAACGCCCATGATTTCGCGCGCGCGCGCCTGGACAAGTCTGCCCTCCGGCAGAAGCGAGGCTATGACGCCCATGCTAAGGGTAGGCCAGCTTTTGCGGAAGGCGACAAGGTGCGCTACTATTATCCGCCGCTTAAGCAAGGCAATAAATTTGCTAAGCCGTGGATAGGCCCGTTTACCGTACTGAAACAGGTGACAGATGTGGACTACCGGATCCGGAGGGATTCCGATCCGGACAGGGTTCTGGTTGTCCATATCGATAATCTGAAGAAGTACGAGGGCCCGCTTGTCATGGATCCGCTAATTCAAGATGCGGAACCGGATGATGCTCCCATCTGGGATCCGTCCGGTCAGCATCCGCGGACTCCGGACGAGCGTGTGCGCCGTATGGTGGGCCTCCCGGACCTCTCTGACCCGTCAGATGATGGACTGGGTGGCTATCAGCCAGATGACGGCGATCCGCAGGTACCTCCACTCCCTCCAGTACCTGCGGATGACGGGCGGCCACGCCGGAAACCACGTGCGCCAGCCCGGTATGGGTGGGAATAACCTTCCGCCCATGCGGATGCGTCTGCGGTACCCGTCTGTCATACTATGGATGGGTTTTAGGTCGTTCCGTGAGAGTCCGCACGACTTACCTCCGCGGGTGGCTACTCTGTGGCCATCTTCGGAGTTGAGGTCCGCGGAGACTTTCATGTCGTAACGCCGCCGCTCCGCATCCGCCCTCCTGTAGTTTCTAGCGCCAGGGACGTGCGGATGGCCTGTCCGCACCTTATGGACGGCTGTCCGGCGTATTCCGCACAACGGTTACGCTGGCCGGACGAATTTACTGATTCGGCCGGACGCCCCTGGTCCCGGGACAACCTCTTATATGGCCAGACTGAGGTTGGGATTTACGTCCACTACGGGAGAAGCGTCTTCCCACGGATTTGGGGAACTGGCTCTGGACGCGGGGATAGTGTCCGCAGATGAGGACTGATGTCCGCGGTTCGTCCGCGTGACTCGTCCGACGTCCGCGGCGCTTTAAGATGACGCACTTCGGTGTAGTTATCCCCCGTGAGCCACTACTGTAATTGCGGTTATAGTAGATTAAGGTTTCTTACGGCAGGAAACCGACTATCCATTATGATAATGGAGCGGTTGTTAAGTCCGCGTGTGCGGACCAGCCGCGGCAGCGGGTGACGCTCGTTCTCGTCCGGATCGTACCTTACAATACGCGGTCCGGCCGGAATGACCGGAACCCCGGCCTCCTTCTAAGAAGGGGGTCGTATATTACATGCGCAACACTTGTGGTGGCTTCTAATTCCAATTTCATCTTCATTGGATAAGGGCAATACGCCGTACAATGGTAGACGTCCGGCCTGGACTCCGTCCGCGGGCAGCCCCGGACGTCCGCCGGCTATTGCTTTCACCATCTTTGGGCGCCTCTAGATTGGGCGCCGGTATGAAGGGTTCGCCCCCTAACCAGTGCGGTTATGGACCATGCCGGCTCCGCGTCTAAATCTATTGGCTCCGCGCTCCGGTAGTCGTTTGAGGAGGCTCTGGGCTGGACCGGGCACCGCTCCGCGGCCGGGCAGTACGTCGGGGATGCTAGTGGGCGCTTTGCAAACGCCCATAGGGCGCCCGATTGTCTGTCCGGACGTCATGGGTATGTCCGATCGCCCTGTAAGCGTGCCAGCGGCTATGGGGAGTGATTTTGTTTATTTTCCATCTCATTTATTATTTATGGGAGGATTATAAGCCACAAGTGTGTGCGTGTTTCCCATGGAAATGCTATTCTTACTCATTTATCCCATATATGAGAAAGTTTAGAGATATATCTTTTCCCTGGTGCAATAGAGAGTAAGAAATCGGGAGATTTCTGCTTTCGCAAGAGGGGTGTAGGAGATTGTGTACATTGTATCGAAGGCTGTATGCCGTGATCTATGAAAAGCATGCAAGTGGTGGTGGATTTATTTTCATTGCTGCTTGAGCGGTGTTAAATTTTTATTTATCGCTGCTGATAGGGTGACATAATCGTAACACCCACAAGTAGTTTGGCTTTTTGATACATTGTATACAATCTTTAACCTGCGAGGGTGATTAACTTCACGTCATTGATCGCCAGTGCGAAAGCTATTGCTAATGACTGCTGTTAATTACTGTAGTATTTTAGCGGGTTCCCCCGGGATGGCTTGTGTACACAAGCCACCCGTATACATGGCATGAAAGGAGTCACCGGGGGGAGATGCGTGTATGGGAATGCGGGAATGTAAAACGTCCTTTTGTCTGTCGATCGGGTAGATGCAGTGAATAGACGTTTCCACGGGAACGCGTCATACGATGCGTGTGCAGTATAACTGCCAACACTTGATGCCTATAATCGATGTAACTCGACACCTTCTCGTCATTCAAGCGCTCGGCACTGGTGGAGACGGATCTGCGGATCTGACTCCCAGTGTTTAGAGCGATTAGAGCGCTTGACATGTCGGAAAGTAGCGACGGCTGGGGAGGTGATGAAGGGAGGGAAGAGGGGTCTCTTGAGCGCGGTAATTCGTACTCGAGACCCCAGTCTAGGCCCGAGGAGGATGACCGCGAGGACATCCCTCGGGGAGCCTATGTGGGTTCTGAGGAATCCAGCTCCAGCTCCGGTTCTTACTCAGGAACCGAGTCTGAGAGCGAGGTCGCGGAGGACCGCCCCGCAGAGAGTGACTCGGCCACGGCAGGCGCCGAGTTACTCCTAGATCCGTCCACTTTTTCCCGTATGGAAGAGGTGATGGACTGCGGTGGTGCGGGACTTGCTAGTGTGGACATTGAGTTGCACCCGTCCTCGGAGATGCTTGCGTCTCTGGGCCCGGATGAGAGTACTCGTGCGGAAACCCGTCCGGATGGCCGTAGCCGTCCGGACACCGGTTCCGCCGAGAACTCCTCGGTGTCCGCACCTGCGGAGTCTGGTCCGCACGACCAGAAGGCCCCTGGGACTTGGGCGGAGCAGGTTGACGCGGCTGAGGAAGCCGCATCCCAAGCGCCGCCTCAGGAACAGGAGTCTGGCTCGAAGGAGACCGAGAACCGAGATGACGGGTTTACATCGCCCGTCTCTAGGCGTACTCGCCGTCGAGCCCGGGAGATTGCTCAAAAGCAGTGGAGAGCCCAGCAAGAGCTGGAAGCCGCTGAGCATGGGCAATCTGAGGCCGGATCCGACCCGGACCCGGCCTCCTCGCCTCCAAAGAAGAAGAAGAAGAAGCGGCCGCACCGGAAAAAGAAGTCCGGCGGCCCCTCGCCTCAAGCCGGATCGAAGTCCGGAGGACCTAAGCCACTGGCGCCTAAGCCGGGCGGCCAGAAAGGGTCCTCCGCCAAACCCGGAGTCGCCAAGACGCCTAATCCCTCGGGATCTGGTGCGGGCGGCGCCTCCGCGGGATCCGGCCCAGGCGCGGGAGGTTCTTGTAAGCGGGTGCCTATCCAGGCACCGAAAGGAACCTCCTCTTCCTCTTCCTCCGGTACTAAGAAACCTACCGAAGCTGCGGAGGTGGGGTCAAGTCCAGTGGACAGAGGGCGTCCCGTGCCGAAGGAGGGAGATCTCCGTTTAGAACTCCTCCGGAAGCGCGCGGAGCAAGACGGGGTCCACCTGTCTGACGCCGCACTGGAAGCGGGAGCGCGGGCCTTCGTTGCGCAGCAACAGAGGGCCGCGCCCCCACGCGGGAAGAGTGTGCCCCGACAAACCAGGTCGGAGAATCGTTCGGGGGCGGCCAAAAAGAAGAAACGGTCGTCCTCGGAGCAGCCCTCTATCCAGAGGCTGCGGGCCGAAATGGGCCCCGAACTCCCTGGAGTCCGTCAGGGACACATGTTCCTTCCGCGCTATGGCAGGGATCCGCAGGGACGCCGCACCGCGGCGGCCGGCGCGGCGGCCGACACGCCTTTCACACGGCCTCGTCCACTCACGGACGAGGAGCGTGTCGGGTTGCCGCCCGAGCCAGAGGCAGGCGTGATATGCCAACTCTGTCCGGAATCCCTGGACGGGTATGAGGACCCGCACCGTGCGCTCAATCGGGATCGTAGGTACCCTACCTACGACCATTTGAGTCGACACATTGCGGGGTACCACTACCCCTGGATGCAAATGTTCGTTTGCAAGAGGTGCTACTCCGGCACCCCTCAGCAACGATATTTCGCCAGTTTAGAGGCCCTAAATGATCACCGCTCGGGTGCACACCGCGGTGAGGGACTTCATATCGTTGGAAATGAAGTGGGGCCTGTATTCAATTATGGATACATACCACCGAGGGTGGCGTCGTTCATGACTACGTCAGGGACGGCGAATCACCGATTCTTTCACTGGGGTCCATGGCGCTTTGCACAGCGCATCATGGACGATGCCTGGAAGCAGTCTACACCGCTCGCCTGACGGCTACAATGGGCCAGACCCCGGCGGAGTTCCAGGCGGCGGAAGCCGCCCGGACAGCAGCAGAGGCTGTCCGTGAACCGCCGGTGATCCAGGCCGGTGAAGAACGGCACCGGGTGACCATGATCGTGTCGGAGATGCCGCAGATCGCGGCCAAGACACGAGTGGCTACTCCTAAGCCGCGCCCCCAGCCAAAGACTCAGGGGAAGAGCTCGTCCGCCGGAAAGACTCCGGCCGGGACGACGCCCCTGCAGTCTCCGGGTGCGCTGACTCAGGAGGACTACCCGGGCTTGCTCGAGGTGACGGTACCCGCGGGTCCGTCTGAGGGACGGGTGGTGGCAGACACCTCCGCCTCCTCGAGTACCGCGTCGGCGGTCCCGCCAAGGACTCCACGCGTGACTCCCTCGGTTGCGAGCAGTAGCGGACGTGCGGTACCTCTTACGAGGTCGGCGTCCGCGTCCTCGTTGGTGGTTGAGGGGACGTCCGCAGGGTGGCAAAGCACCGCCTCCCTGGACTTGGACCCCCTCGACGCCACGGCGGACGTACGCCGGAGGCTCGGTCCCACGACCGCCAGCGTCTACGAGACTTTCCGCGAGTCTGTAGGCCAGGCGGTCGGCCATCGTCGCGATGGTATGGACCGGATCCCTGGTGATCCGGCGTTGGTGAACCTGCCGGTGCCTCGAGCCATTCGTGACTTGGGGTCCGCAGGTGTAGCCGCGTTGGTCCGCGCTCGGGAGGAGCACCCCTGGGATCACCCCCAGCGTGGTCGACTCACCCGAGCGGCGGAGTACCTTGTGGCGGAGATGGACAGCTCTCTGGATCGGTTCAGCCGGTGCCGCGCCGAGGCCTCCCGTGTCGCATGCGATCTCGCATACGACCAGGGCCTCATGGAAGGCACCCGGCGGAGCCTAGAGAGCTACCGGACTTTGTCGGCTGTCATTGAGCGGCGCGCGTTCGACCAGGGTCGGACCGCCGCTCTCGCCGAGCAGTCCGGGGCGTCCGCCCCCGCCCCAGAGGTGGCCGCACGGATGGAGCACCTGGAGGCTGAGAATGAGCAGCTACGGCGTCGTCTTGACGAAGCCGAGGCCGCTCGGACTCGCCTAATCCAGGGCGTCGATGACCCCGAGTCGTCCGCCCTGAACCAGGCGGCTCTCCGGCGCGCGGATGCCGCTTTGGAGCTGGCCATCTACCCATACCTAGTCCAGGTGTGGGGAGAACGGACGGCCGGTCCACAGCGCACCCGCGATACGGTGGAGATGTTCCGCGCCATAGCAGATCTCGGCGCGACATCTCTACCGGCCTCCGTTGTGATGGCTCCGTCAGGACCCGGATTGCAGGGCTCACCACAAAAGCCCGTGCAAGCTCCACCGGGCCTGCCTCATCCGCCCGTGCAGCCGGCTTTCGTTATGCCGGCTCCGCTGCGTCCGTGGCGTAGGGACCCGTCACCGCCGCCAGACCCCAAGACAGGCGGCACGGATGAGGAGCCGATGGCAACGGAGGAAGGCTAGGGTGCTAGCCTCGTCGCTGCACGTGTGCGGCGGCGTGCCGGAGTCGCTCCCGCGGCTCCGCCCTGCCTCAGACCCGTTCTGCGGATCTGAGGAGCCGGCCGGCAGGGCGGTCGGCAACATTTTAGAGGTACTATCACTTTTGATCACTCGGTGTGTCGTTTTACAAAATTTCTAAATTTAAAGTCTAACCTTAAAGATATTCCAAAGACTCGACACACCGTCCTTTTATAATGGATGACCTTTCAAGGTCATCACACGGTTTTGGACCACCTCGGTCAAAATTTTAGCTTGTTTATTAGGATTTATTCAAAATTGCAAAGCGCGTTATAGTTTACTCCATAAGTCCGGGGGTAGTTCCCCATTCTTCCAAAAGGGACTCTTAAAGTCCTAGTGTTTGCGCCGTGACTTCCGGGCGTTGCCATCGTGCCTTCTTCCGGCCCCCGCCATGCGAAGCCTTCGTCGGGTTTCGAGCATTTTGGGCGCGGGCGGAACATGTTGGGGACCAACATTGTAAGAAGGGGGTAATGTGGCGATTTTGCCCTAAGCACGCGGCAGGTGATTGTAAACATAAAAGCCATTTATGTGGCCTTTCTGTACTTGGCCTTGTTTTGACATGCTCCGTTCGAGCGTGCGTTGCCACGGCGACGTATTGTAATTTACGTTCCAGTAAACTATAACAATGGATCGATTTAACCTCGCGTGCGCCCTGCAGTTTCTGGTGTATTATATATACACTGGAAGCGACTCGTTCGAGGAGATTGTCCAAGATCGAGACTAGGACGCACACGAGGCTCGCCATGAGCTTTGTGTTCCCTGGGTCTGAGTAGTGGGCTCCTAGAGCCCTGGGGACGATTTCCGTGGGGAGGCCCGGGCTGGGAGAGACGAGTTGCTGACTCGGGGGCCTTCGGCCCTGTGGATCGCCAGCTCTCTCCCTTCCCGGGACATGGGACAGAGGCTCTGGCCAGCATGTCGGACTGTACGGGGTTCCGTCCCCGAGGCAGACCGCGGCTCGCCAGGCCCCGCCAGTTAACACCGTGGTGATGAACCAGTTTCTGAACGGTGTCCGTAGGCCTGGGAGTGTCGGGTGGGCTGTTACCTGGTTACCGTTAATGATGAAGTAGTTACCGTGTCCGCCGCGACCTCCGGTGAGCGGCCCTGCCGCGAGGATCCGGAATAGCGGATGCGCGTCCGCAAGGACTCGGATGAGAGAGGACTATCCTCGAGGATCCCGAAGAGCGGACGGTAGTCAATAACTTTACACTATGGTAATTTTGATTAATTATGTGTATAATTATGTGGATAATATTACATGACATGAAACATTAGTGATCATAATTATTTTGATAATATGGCGATATTTTTTTGATATCCAAGTTTCAATAATCATAATCCGAATCAATATACTGCTTATCAACTAATTAAATATCAATGTTGACTATACATATGGTTTCTATGGTAACATATTTCGATTTACCACTGTCAACACTTCTAAGAGAGTGTTGTATTGTATTTCTCTTTCTTTTCTCTATCTACATAGCGGATTAAATATTAATCCAGTGCATAAACCGAAACATACAATGAATAACGGTATACCGCAAATTTTGCCGTAAATTTTACCGATTTCAGTGGTTTCTAGATGGTCATCTTCAACCCTCGTTACCATGGTTACGGATACATTTCAAAATTCTACATGTGGCAGATTCGTGATCTACAGCCCCTCAGCTTTCCAATGATACCAAATTTGTCCATAAGTACTAAAAGCCGACGGAATTCATATTTTCGGCCCCTGGCTCCTGTACTATACCCTGTACACCTTCCAGATAATTTGTACATCACGCGGATACTCTGTACATGCCACACCTACTCTGTACACCTTCCACATACCCTGTACATCGCGCACCTATACTGTACACTGTTCACCTACCCTGCAGTGGAGTGAGTGGTGCAGTGGATAAGGCGTCGGACAAAGCGCCTTTGAAAGCGGATTAAGTTCGGCTGAAAAGAGCGCTATATCAAATGTGATAACTTTAACTTTACATCACGCACTTATTTTGTACACCTTCCACCTAGCCTTTACATCTCTCAACTAACCTGTACATCCTCCCCCTACCCTGTACACCTCCCACCTACCCAGCATACATCGCAACTACCCTGTACACCTTCCACATACACTGTACACTGCGCACCTGATCCGTACACATTCCACATACCCTGTACATCGCGTACTTTTTCCATCTACCCTGTACACTTTCCACATGCCCTGTACATCGCGTACCTACTCTGTTCTCCTTCCACCTACTTTGTACACCTTCCAAATATATCCTGTACATCGCGCACCTGCCCCGTAACATTCCACATTATCCTGTACATCGCCCACTTACTCTGTATTTTTCCATCTACCCTGTACACTTTCCACATGCCCTGTACATCGCGTACCTACTCTGTCCTCCTTCCATCTATCTTGTACACCTTCCACATATATCCTGTACATCTCTCTCGCAACTGCCGTGTACACATTCCCTCTACAGTGTACATGACGTACCTACCCTGTACATCGCGCATTTACTTTGTACATCGCCCATCTACTCTGTACACCTTCCACCTCCCCTCTATACATCTCACCTACCCTGTACATTGCGCACCAGGGCACCCACCTTGTAAAATTCCGCCTACCCTGTAAATTGCATCTACCCTGTACATCGTGCATCTATCCTGTACATTGCGCATCTACTCTGTACACCTTCCACCTTCCCTGTCAGTTCCTTACCTACTCTATACATCGCACCTACCCTGAACATCGCACAACAGAGCACTCACCCTGTAAAATTTCCACCTACCATGTACATCGCGCACCAGGGCACCCACCTTGTAAAATTCCGCCTACCCTGTAAATTGCATCTACCCTGTACATCTCGCATTTATCCTGTACATCGCGCATCTACTCTGTACACCTTCCACCTCCCCTGTAAGTTCCTCACCTACTCTATACATCGCACCTTCCCTGAACATCGCACAACAGGGCACTCACCCTGTAAAATTTCCACTTACCCTGAACATCGCGTACCATGGCACCCACCTTGTAAAATTCCGCCTACCCTGTAAACTGGGCATCTACTCTGTACATCGCACATCTACCCTGTACGTCCCACAATTACCCTGTACAACCAGCCATGCACGTCCCGCACCTATACGGTGCCACAGCCCAATCTAATATTGTGTTCATGTTAGGCAGAATGATCTACAAGTAAGACAGACAGCAAAAAAAATTAGATCCATATTCTTCCTTCATCAAACGAAAGATTGAAAAAATGTCATGGTTTTATTTCAAGGTTTTAGTTAAGATGCGTACCTCAGAAACGTACCTGAGATGCGAACATTGTGATGTGCTTTTTGAGCACACCAAAGGCAATGGAAGCGCTTTGAACATTGTGTCCAGCTTCCCTTCGAATGCATGATTATCTGAGAATTTCAGATACATCTTTACATGATTGGCATACTGAGATCTAAGATACTTCGAAATTGTATATTTCATACTCATTCGCGTTTTTGTTGCGCTAGGAATGATATCGCTTAGTTGTTTATATCAGTGAGCAACACAGAATTTTGCAATATTGCTTGCATGCCGTTTCGACTATTCCCTTATTTACCAGAAACGAGTCACGTGTCGTGTTTTGATTCACGCTTGAGTGCTTAATTTGGTTGTGGTGAATATATTATAATATGAAATCAATGATGAAAACACAGAGAAAACTTTCCGAAACGCAACATGCCAAGCGCAAGTGCTTCGGAATGTTACGGGCAGGTTTTGCAAGTGGTGCAATTGGGCCCCTGTGCAATGTCATCGCCATGTAATCATTCGCCTGCATGATTAACATGGATAGCAAAACGGGAAATGCGGCCAACCGACCGCGTCCCGGTGAATAGAGTCACGACTCACCGCCAGAAAGATACATCGATCCTCTTCCAATGGTCCTATTCACAGAATTTCCCGCCACTGGTCACGAGAGTGCCGACCAATCACAGCTGCGCGCAGTAACGGTAATAAACAAATCCGCAGTGTTCAGTTTATCGCACATTTTCTCATCATAGATGGCAATACAGATTATATTTAACCTAGATGCCCCATTTTCTGCAACAAGGCTGTGTGGAAATAAGGGTTTCTTAGCCAGTTGATCACCAAAAACGGACGATGCGAGTTTGGTCAGAATGTCAACACAGTATTGAGGAAATCCCAGTAAGGGAAACACGTGCGAGTGACCATGGTGATCCTCGCGCTGTGTATGTAAACAAATAGTTCTGGCTACATAGTAAAATGATTTTACGGGCAATGTTGGTCTCAACGGGGGAATGGATGGGTTTACGGGTACTTTTTCTCGATATATATGCGATTGTTACATAATGTCAGGTTTCTTTTTGGCCCGAACACTATATCATGCGTGTCACACGACATTATGAGTGGTTTTGCTACACATGGTCAAGCTGGGATTTCCCCCAGATTTCCGAAGATTGCGCGCAGCTGCGATTGGTCAGTTTGAACTACGGAGTTTGAGGAGGGGTCTGTGAATAGGACCATTTTCACTCTCATCTTACCACTGGATTAAAAGAGTTAAAATACACTGGCAAAATATTAGACAGTTTTACAACACACATAATATATACTGGTATGTGCCCAAATGGTATGTGCCAAAATGGTATTATCATAGATATACAAATATATAGCATGAGCCAAAATAGTTGGTATATTGCATGACCGTACGGTCCTGACTTTTTTGGCTCATACATTTTGGCTCAAAAAATATATATTTGAAATAAAATGTTCAATAACTGCAGCAGAGTAATATATTTCGACAAAAAGTGTTGAAAAGGTCCCATTATGAAAAATAATGCACAGAAATACAGTCTAAATGCAATAACCTGCAATGTGCCAAAATGGTCGGATTCGTAAGTTGTGGTCAAAAAGGTCGAATTCGTAAGTATATATATATATATATATATATATAATCAGTACGAAAATATGGGACATATTTTCTATGTACAAACAAAACACGCACAAATAACACGCACGTTAACACGAGTTAACGTCTGGAAAGAAATATGGGACACATATGAAAACCTGTCATCTGTCAGTTGGGTACGGTGGCTCTGAAGGGATCTGTGTTTGAAAAGATATTATCTCGAGCGATCGAAATAACATGCAATATTGTAATAACAAGCGCTTAACATAATATATCGAATGCTCAACATCCTCATAACGAGCACTCGGAATATTAAAGCAAGCGCTTGACATATTATAGCGAGTGCTTGACATAATATAGCGAGTACTCTACAAAATATAGGGAGCGCTCTACATAACATAGCGAACACTCTACAAACGGTCAGATACCTATATTTGTATGAGATAGAGCATACCATAAACTTGAACTAAAGTGCTGAATACAGTGTTATAAGCGTTCTCGAGAATGTATACATAAACCTTTAACATATCACGAACGCTCGAGATGAATAAGTTGACAGCTCGCTTTGGTATGTCGAGTGCTCACTATATTATGTCGAGCACTTGAGTTAGTTAAGTCAAGCGCTATATACAGGGTTGACATGTAATATGGAATATATCGGTGGGGCGGGTAGACTGATGAAATATTATGTCATAGATTCAAATTGATAGGCACTATGAAGTTGTTAGATGATCTGATGTTAAATAATTGTTTATCATTACTTTTATGGATGGGAATTACTTTAGCCACTTTCATTTTATTGGGTACAATCCCTTCGGAAAAAGATTTATTGATTATGATTGCTATTGGATATGATAATGATGGACTAAGAGACTTGAGAAGTTTGGTACTGATGTCATCATGGCCAGTGCTCGTCTTTGGTTTGAATTCACTTAATATCTTTCTAATTTCATAATCGTCTGTAGGGCTAGTAAAAAATGAACCGGTGTTTTTATTGGGTGTGAGATATTCATTAAAAGTTTTATTTGGTTTACTGATCTTATCTGAATATTCTTTCCCAATTGCCGTGAAATAATTACAAAATTCATTACTAATTTTTGTACTGTCAGTTATTGTAGATCCGTTTACTATAAAAGAGCTAGCTAATTCGCTTTTATCACTGGTTTTTCCTATCAATGTTTTTATTGTGTTCCAAGTTTTTTGTACATTATCTTTAAACTTAGTCAAGTTATGGCAGTAATGTTTTTGCTTTGCGATTCTTTTCAGTCTATTGAGAGCATTCCGATAATTTATAAAACGAACGTATGCTGGGTCATTTGGTGATTTACCAGTACTTTTTCTAAACAATTTATCTCTAGTGACGCATGATTTTAGTAGACCGGGTGTCATCCAAGGTTGTCTAATAACATGTTTTGCAGGGATAATAATTTCCTTTTCGGGTGCGAGTCTATCTAGAGTTTCAGTGATTGTTGAAATTAATTGATCATATGCTGTATTGACAGGTGTATCCAACAACTGATCCCAATCGAACTGGTTGAGTGAGTGATTGATTGAGTTTATTTCATTGGTTGTTAATGATCTAGATTTTAGTTTCAGTGCCTGTGTTTTAACAATTTTGTCTTTCTTGTCCACAAGAGCAAAAATTGGCATATGATCAGAAATATCATATACTAGAATTCCAGAAAGCAAAGAATGAATATCGCGATTTACATATAGGTTGTCAATAATTGTCGCTGATGAGTGTGTTACCCGTGTAGGTCGGGTTATTGTAGGGATTATCCCAAAAGAAGTAAACTGGTCGAGTAATGCCATAGTATTAGGTTTTTTATCAATTTTAAGGAAATCTACGATGTCCGATTGCTGCCCGACAGTCACGGATGACCCTCCGGTGCTCGGTGGATGACCGACCGAAATGGCCAAATTTTAGCCTTTTCACGCATCGTAACCACATCTGAGGAGGCATCGGTGCAAATGTGACTTAGGCATAACCTAAAAAGGGGTAAAAGACACAGGGTAAAAGTGTTGCATCAGACATTGGTACAAATAGGACTGGGCTAGGTCAAGCGAGATAATCATAATGGTGAATGATGTGAGAAAAAAGGATTGGGGCCATTATGATAGACAGTCATGACAAAGTGGGTTGGAACATTTAACGGTTTGCGAGTACTCTGATGAAAGCATGTATTTATTATTCTATTTAGTGTGCTTTATTACGAAGCCCCTGAGGTGACATACCGAAAATATTTATTAATCCGTGCACACAGTTTACCAATCCGTGCGCACGGTTTACCAATCCGTGAGAACGGTTTACCAAACCGTGCGCACAATTTAACAATTCGTGGCCACGAATTAACAATCCGTGGGCACGATTCACTAATTCGTGGGCACGAAATACTAATTCGTGCCCACGAATTGGTAAATCGTGCCCACGGATTAGTTATACCAATCTGTGGCCACGAAATAATAATTCGTGTGCACGAATTGTTAACTCGTGCGCACGAATTGTTAAATCGTGCCCACGAATTATTAAATCGTGGCCACGGATTGTTAAATCATGCCCACAGATTAGTTAAGGTAATCCGTGTGCACGGTTTACCAATTCGTGGCCACGGTTTACTAATTCGTGGCCACAGTTTACTAATTCATGCGCACGGTTTACTAATTCGTGCGCACGGTTTACTAATTCGTGTGCACGGTTTACTAATTCGTGTGCACGGTTTACTAATTCGTGCGCACGGTTTACTAATTCGTGTGCACGGATTAATAAATATATCTGGTATGTCACCTCAGGGGCTCCGTACTTTTTGACAGGTTGTTGTTCAGTTTAGGAGCCCATTGATTCCATACTATTGGAAATGTGAATAGGGATTGGTTGCTTTGTTATGTAGAGCGCTCGTGATAATATGTCAAGCTCTCCAGATAATATTTTTTCACAGACAGTTCCCTTCAGAGTCATCGTAGTTGGCAATGATTACCTGTTGTAAAATAACAGTGTTAGGAGGGTTCCATTTTCAAAACGAGCAACGCTATTGAATTCTTGTGCTTTATGGTCAGATGGGAGGACCGGTCTAGATTTTATGTGTCATGGCTCTGGTAGCTATGGTGACGACGTAGGAAGCCATCCAATGTCACGTCTGCATCGGAACGTCAAAATGTAACGATCCTTTAGACACGAGTTACACGGATTCGGAGACCCTGAAGAAGGAATGTGGATGCGGTCTCTGCTACAAGAGCAAGGAATTTCCCGGAGGTTAGTGTATGAGCTTGTCGCACTACCTCGCAATCTAACTAGTGAAGGGTGAAATGATTATTACACGTTGGGTTTAATTTAATATATATTTAGTTTTCTCAACAACATTTCAACAATTCCAAGGAGATACTCATATTGAGCATATTTCACCCTGATGCAAAGAAAGTATTCAATATGCACTTACATAGAAATATCAGTATTGAAATTTATCGATAATTTCAAACCCTCTATAGATTATCATCATTACTGGGTCTGGATTGGAAACACTTCAAATCAAACATTTTGTCAGTAAAATCCCACAGCAACGATGGCTGTATTCCATTGAATTAATTATGGATTCAGATAAATTCATACACATTGTAATTACTGTGAGATCAATTACCAAAAAGCGTCCATATTCATTGCAGACCAACAAGAGGTGTCACGTGGATGTCTGTCAGCAATCGATGGACCACTTCATGCCAGCAGTACACCAAGGGTGATTCTGGAGGAAATGGGGTCAGGGGTATAGCTTGCTACTGTGACACAGACCTCTGCAATGGCGCCCCCTACGTGACGTATATGGCGTCTAGCCTCGTTTTCGTGATTGTGACGTCACTGTGGATGAAGATGTGAACGGAATCAAACAGACACAGATTCACAGAAGCCAGAATTCTTGTATAATGTGACATTGTATGAGCTATGACCCGAGGACATGTTTCTGTCATTCTAATTACAAAGAAAATAAGTAGTTTTCTAATGAAACATGTTTTCGTGGAAATTTTTTCATCGATTTGTAATCAACAGATTTTAATACATATTTGTGTTTATTCGTGTTGTTCTACTAGACGATAGAAGATAATAAAAGCTATCGAAATACGAACTAGGTGAAAATAATTCACCGTTGCTTACAGAGGAAAATATACGTGAAACTACTTGAAGCTATAAATCGGAAGGGGGGAGACATGACGGTGGCTCGACCTATTATTAGGGTGGCCCCTCTTGCGTTAGTCGTATACGAATAATCAACGGTTACGGCGACTGACTCGAACTTCTCCCACTCACTCAACGTGAAGGGATATATGAAAAACATTGCATAGATGATTGTGATATTCAGTCCTGTATGATAAGAGTGTATGATTTACTTTCGTCTTACGTGATGAAAGGTCTCTATTCAAATGGATTTTATAATAAGTATAATTATATGGAAGTAACCATTTAAAATACACATAAATAGCAATTTAAGCCATATAACTTGAAAGAGTTACCGGAAAACTTGATAAGTTACCTTCTCAGCAATTGGAGCCATTTCATTTTACATACACATAAGATAGACAATACACGATGTCATGAATATGTGGAATGAAAGAGAGTGTCACTGAACGGATTTTGAGCAAAGTGCCAAAAAGCTTAATTTTATTATTTTTGGCCTCTTTGGACTAAATGTCGGGCCTCTCGAGCGATTCAAGGTATTCCATCTATGGGCCCTCCGACTGATTCAAGGCATAACAACTTTGTATTGGAAATAGACCATACCTACTGGCATGAATATGTGAAATTAGAGAAAAGGTTACTGAGTAGATTTTGAATCAAATCGTGTAATATATTCAGTAAAATACCAAACGAAAGACAAAGATTACACTTTTTGCCAAGTGCATTTGTACCCCCGCCCCCTCCCCCCCCCCCCCTCCTCCCTTCTCCCGAACTAACAATTTCTATCACCAACTATGTTAAATTGATCATGTTAGTGGTTTCGATGTGTCTGGAATTTCATCTAAGTTATGCTTTTTAAAAAAATACCGGTATATTTCCAGAAATGTGCAAAAACTAGATGCTCGAAAAGCGTTCAACTTAGATTTGTGGTATATGAAAATTCGCGGTATATGGAAACTCGTGGGATTGACATTCAGGAGCGGACCCAACAACTATTTTTCCGTGGTGAAGAGGGGGGGGGGGGTGAGGGTCACACATCCCCGAGCATCCAATTGGAGAGCAGCGAGGTAGGTAATGTAAGGATCGAAATTTCTTGGTGGCCAACTTGCAAAATGACCACCGTAAAAAAGCCAAGCGGAGGGAAACTCCCACCCACTTGAATTATACTAACCATCAATAAATGCAAGAAGCTAAGTGCAAGGTGTTATGGTCCTGCCACCGGACAATGGACACTCGACGAGGGTCCCTTGGGTCCCTTGCCCCACGACATTCCACTAGATCCGCCACTGATGATGTCAATAATAAATACTGCGCGGTTCGTTGGACATTCCCGGAAACAACAGGCAATTGAAACCTACATGGCTTCCTGCCTCGTTCTTGCGACTGTGACGTCACAACATGCACAATGGGAGAAATTCTGAACGAAAATCAGAAGAGAGAATATTTAAAATTTTCCAAAATTAAAATTTTTATGGCTTAATATGATATTGTATTGTTGGCGCTGTTATTGGGAAATACAATTATTATATGTAAAAAGCTTACATTCAGTATATTGAAAATGCTGGTGAAGCATGAGGATGAGTTCCGCTCGGGTACACTAATGAGGTGCTTGAGCAAATAACATGCTCCTTCTTAAATATTGTACTACTATCGTATAAAATAAATCCTCAAATATCTGGTTATTATTGTGGTCACAAGTCAGCAATACATGGAGTAATCAGTACTTGTTAGTTGAAGATATGAACAATTATCTTATTGACGCGCGTTGAAAATTTTAAGCCTATGTTTCGTTCTACTCACTGCAGTCAAATATAATGAATGAACAGGAGTTCAAGCCTGTAGAATATAAACGATGTTTAATAATGTTATATTTATAGGTCAGTGACTGAAGTCAGTGTTTGAGGCACGAGATCGTGTCTGGGCCGTAGCACGCACGAGCTTGCGAGAACAGAATTTATATAATAATAATTATGGGATAACTTATCATATGATTTGGGTTCTTATCATTTAATAATACCACTACGTATGTTCCATATATAGATTGCTGTTTCCCGACCCCGTGTGATAAAAACCATTTCACATGATTCGATACGAAAAACGAGTGACTTTTCCGAGTAAAAGTAGAAGAGGCATCTGGCGAATGCGTCAGTATAAACATGATAATCAGACGACTGAAAAAATGGATCAATTCGTTGATTTGTCAGTGCTTGTTGAGAAATTTATCGAAAAAAACAAAAACAGCAACGTTTCGGGTTTTCAATTTAACACAATCTAAATCATATAACAAACAAATTACATGTATTCGATCAAAACCACACATATTTACCTAAAATGACATAAATTCTGGCATTTTTGCACATTTTTTGGGTCTATATTCACATCTTGCATCGTGTTTTCCATGCGAACGGATACAGTGACTCCCTATTTTCTTTTCAGTTTTAGGAGGCTGATCAGTTACTCTATAAATATGTCATTTTGAAGTTCTAGATTATGTTGATACAGGTATTTATTTTTAAAAACTCTTTGATCCCCTTCCCTCACTGTTTGGAGCGGACTACCTTAATGTATTATGTTAGTGAATTTTCAGTCCCCATGGAACTGTATCAAGGTATAACGTTGAAAGTGTTATGCTATTTCGCAAAATCCAACGGTACATTTCCAGAAAATGAACAAGTCCAATGGGCGTGTGAAATGCATTGATGCATGCAAGCGGAACGGGAGGGGAGAATGGTGGGCAACCGTCGATATAAAAATTGAACACGGGGTGGACTAATGTAGCTTCCAGGAAATATTCCAGGTTTTCAATCTTGAATTCAGCCACCTGCTCTATCGGGAGCCAGACGATTTCATTGATTTTTTTTCAGCCAAGAACAGTTCTACTCATACAAACATAGGGCCAAGGTCCCTGTAGCTCACCGGAATTATAAGGCAACCAGAATATTTCATCAAATGGATTTTGATAGTTACTAGTATAATGTGGTCCTATATCATCATGACTTTGTAATACAACAGTAAATTCTAACTCTAACAGAGTTTTGTCGCTATGGAACAATTCCCACAGTTGTTGTTGACTCAAACTTGACTTTCATCCAATGCCATAATCAAGTTCAGGGTCACCAAAAGATAGTATAATACAATATAACATACAATGAATCCCCATGTATATCCAAACTACATTTCCAGCTTTCAAGAGTTGCCTGCAGAGAAGTGCAGACCTATACATTAAATACATTTTGTGAAGGTTACCAGGTTACCAAAAGAGGCACCATACCAAAAATGCAACATTCAGTCTACATAATAATGTTCTTTCCCATCATAAATAAATGGCGATTCTTCGCAGAAAAAAAAATCACACAAAAAAAACATAAAAATTCTGGAATGAGTAGTTTACAAGGATTACAATACAGTATCATTTCGATTCAAAGTCTGTTTCAGAGTCTGTTTCAGAGATGAAAGATAACGATTCAGCAGATTTACTTGTAGTTTTAGGCCGAGGTTGAAATTCACCCAACACACCCTTAAGACATGTTTGTCTACATGTAGGGTGGCGGGTCCGAAAATAATGTTCGAATTGCTCTACGACGCACCGTTCCTGAGATAACGATGGGGATAGAAAATGTTTACTCAGCTTTTCATTTGACAGAAAGTTCATCCTCCCGGACTGACCGAACCTCGGAGCACTCCAAAGTAACAGGTTTCATCTACGTAATAAGCTTGATAACTGGCGAAAATTTCTCGAGGATTCACCAAAAACGTTCATGAGTTACCTATCATTTCGTAATTAATGAAACTATTTTACGATGTAGCTGTTAGCCGATATCAAATTTGAATTGTATTCAGGGTGCATACCTTTATAATTTTGTTTATTTCACCATCCTGCATCATAACCGGAAGGAAATACATCTTAGAAATTTTCTAAGTATCAAACACAGTATCAACCACGTCTATGCATTGAAAACACCAGGCCGATGCATTTGCTTTACCACTCGAATAATCGGGTTTGTCCATTGTGGTGACTTTCTAATTGGTGAGCAAGTTAGATATGCCCTAGAATAACGACTGTAACCACATTGCAACTCATAAAGAAGCGAATTTAATTATGCAAATCACCAAAGTTTTAATTATTTTGTTCTTTTGGCCCCAAAAAGTTATCTGGGTGGGTAACGCTTGTCACATTTTCTCATTCATCCGAACTTGTCGAGTCATACAACATACATTTTCGATAATAGGGAACATTTAACTACCAGGATAGCGATACCAGACATCAATCCACAGAAAATACACTTCATTGCAGAGACATTTCTCCTCAACTGTCACACGTCATCGCCATGATTCATCAAAAACCAGGCCCATGCTGGCCAACCAAGCCCATGCATGGCAAAACCAGGCCTATGCACTTTCGGGAATTCCATACACCAAGCCGCGACTCGAAAGGACCGTGCAAAAACCAACAATAGTAAACCCTTACATACATGTTTGTATAAAATGTATTTTCAACCACTTACTCGCCCGAGCTAATCTTGAAGTTGAATAGGCCATGTATGTTGATTCTCGAAAATAGTCGAGTGAGCTATTGCAGAAAATAGTTTCAGAAAACACGATCGAGAAACTCAGGGTGACTTCAATGGCAGGGGACCGCTCCCTCACCGGCGAAATTCCTATTGTTTGTGCTTGTTACATAGGGCTATATAGAGAGTGGGGGCTCTTACTCTTTGACACGACTACTGCTCAGCCCGAAGACACGTCTATATAAATCAAGTAATACCCATCAAAAGTTCACAATTATCATTGCGGAGACTTCAATAAGGACGACGCAAAATAAGGTACGATAACAAAGTATTATAAATATTGCTAAAGTATAAGTCTTCACATTAATAAGTCATAAGATTAATATTTACATGCTACATTTTGATCATTATTTTTTCAAACTTTAACCACAAAACTATAACCCGTTCTGGCCACACCAAATGGCGAAGTTAGTCTATGGAATCGAGTGAAACAATTGAAATATCTTTTCACAGAAGGACCAATCGGTTTGAAACTCTATTTTATGTCGAAACAGCATGTATTTCTGCATATAAAAATTCTGGTGAGAATCAATGGAAGTAAAAATCCACTTCAAAAAAAGTTTCAGTCTCAGACATAAACGCTTTGCTGGATATCCATTATCAAATTTGTAAATTGATATTGCTTATTCTACCATTGTAACATCATTATATACGTAGGCAACCGTAGCTCCAGATGGAAGGACCGATCTGTATACTAAGTGTCATGGCTCTGGTAGCTATGATGACGACGTCGGAAGCCATCCAGTGTCACGTCTGCAGCGAAACCTCAAACTGTAGAGATCCTTTCGACGCGAGTTACACGGATTCGGATACACTGTATACGCAGAGCGGATGTGGCCTCTGCATTAAGAGCAAAGTAACTTACGGGGGTAAGAAAAAATAGCCCAAGGACTGAGATAGGTTACCGGACAATTTCATGTTTTGACATAGCAGGTGATGTATGACCTGTGCTCCGACTTTGAAAATGAGGTTGAAGGTCAAATTCAGTCAAATTCAGAATTTTCAGCATACAGTGGTCCCCCTCAGATAAGACCCCCCCCTCAAGAAAGACTTCCCCCTCTGTAAAGACTTTTTCTTGTGGCGTTAGAATGACTTTGACATTTAAACGAACCCTTCTAATAAGACATCCCCTTAGATAAGACCTTAATTTTGTGGCAGAAGGGTATGTCTTATCTGAGGGGGACCACTGTATATCATTTCCTATATGGCCACATTTGATTTTTAAGCCGTAAAATTGATAACAAGCGAGATATTAGCCATTTTGAGAGAATGAACTTGAAAATGAGGTCAAAGGTAAAAATCGATGTCTTCAGAATATTCGGCATACAATAATTTCACATATGTCCACAATTGATTTCTAAGCTGTAAAGTCGATAATAAGCGAGATATTAGCCACTTTGTCCTGTGAAATTGAAAAAGAGGTCAAATGTCGAATTTTCAGAATATATCATTTCCTATATTTTCATAATTGATTCCTAAGCTGTAAACATGGTAAAGTCGATAATAAGCGAGATATTAGCCATTTTGTCCTATGACCTCGAAAATTAGGTCAAAGGTCAACTTCATGGTCACAACAATATTCGGAATATATATCATTTCCTATATGTTCACAACTAAATCCTAAGCAGTAAAGTCGATAATAAGCGAGATATTAGCCATTTTGTCTTGTGACCTCGAAAATTAGTTCAAAGTCAAATTCAAGGTCGTGACAATATTCAGCATACATGTATATCATTTCCTATATGTTCACAATTGTTTCCTAGTCTCTAATCTCAATATCAAGTGAGATATTTGAAAAAGTGTGTCCCATTATAAAGCATATGAGAATTTAACATGGAAAAGTCCCGTTTAGGCCGAGTTTGGGCCCAAAATGGCCCACTTCGAGCGATTCAAGGAAAACGAATTTTATACACGTCACAGTGGTACATATGAGGAGTATTATGCACCAATAAGGAAAAAAGTTACTGAACAAATTTTGAGAAAATGGCCGCCATTTTGAAAAAAATTGCGAAAATCAAAAAACTAAAGAATACCTCCTTCTTGGAATATTTTTAAGCATTTTCGGGAAAATTCGCATATAAACAATAAAAAATAAAAATGTGGACGACGGCGACTGACAACGAAGCCGACGGACGACAGACGATCGACGCATCGCCATGCCAGTAGGTTATCGGACCATAGGTTCGGTAACCTAAAAATCAACTTGTCGCACTAATCCGCAATCTCCCAAGAAATTATTACCACACTTTGGCTTTAGACCTATCTATTTTCCTCAACAACAACTCAATATTTTCAAGAAGACTGATTTATTATCAGAAACAATTATAGTGATTTATAATTCCCATTGATGCAAAAAGTGTATTTAACATTTATTCACAGTAACACATTAGTATTGAAATATGTTCGATAATTTTGAATCATCTATAAATTACCATCATTTCTGGACCTGACTTTGAACTACTTCAAATCAAACAGATCAATTTCTCCCTGGATCATTGATCATGTTGATGGGTTCAGATGAATTAATTCACATTCTAAATACTGCGAGGTCGATGACCGACGAGCGTTCCAATTAATCCAATCTATTGCAGACCTCCATGAGGTGGAACGTGAATGCATGCCGCCACCTGCCGGACCGCCACCCGAATGCGAGTTCTACCACAATGTTGAATACAAAGGAGAATCGGCCACTAGTTCTGTTTGCTACTGCGACACAGATCTATGCAACGGCGCCCCCTACGTGACATATGCGGCGTCTGGCCTCTTGCTAGCGGTAGTGATGTCACTGTGGACAAAGCTGTGAACAGCATCAAGCAAACAAATCAGATACATAGATTCATGAAAATCCTAATTTTGGCTTCATGTCAAATTTATCAGCTACAAAATGATCGAATGCTTGTTATTTTGGTTACAGAAAAGAATAGCTTTTTAATGAAACATATATCCATGGAAATGTTCTCATCGATTTTAGTTCAATAAATTTTATTGCATATCTGTGTTCGCTTGAGTTGCTCTTACAATAATGCAAGTAGACGATACACGATGTCATTCAAAGGTAAACATCATTTAAAAGGAAAACCTTTTATGGTATTTGAAAACCTTCCATCTCATTGTTAGTTGGCAATGATTATATGTCGTAAAATAAGTTCCATTTTAAAAACGAGCAACGCTATTGAATTCTTGGGTTTTATGCTAAAAGTCATGTTCCTATGCTCAATTTACAGTGGAACACTTCGCAGTCATTCACTTGAACACTTGTGGTCAACTGAGTCTTCATAAAATATCATAGACTCACATAGGGTTTCAACCAAACTGAGTAAAGGAATGAGGAGGGTATTGAATTTGGGCCAGTCTCCATGTCTCCCTATTTGTCTGTTTCTCTGCTCCGTGTTTCTCCGTGCGCATGTCTCGAAAACAAATGGTCCGATCAACTTGAAAGTTATAGTAATGAATCAGTAAGATAGTCGCTCAGTCCACACCAATACTTGTTAAAACCGAAGAAAATGGTTGCCATCGCAACCGAAAAGTGAAAATCACATAATTGGCTATAAGTTCAGGTTTAATCAATATTACATTTTTTCAACTGTTTTTGTATTTTTCTTTGGCCAATTCCCAATTGAATGGTGTACAATCGAATGTCTCATAACCAAAACTCCCCATTATCGCCTGAGGTCGAAAATTTGGGGGTTCGCGATTTTACGACTTTTGAGTGTTCTGAGACTCAAGACCATACTGTGAAGCCAGTTTTCAATCTTTTTAAAACGTTTTTGTTCAGGAGACGCGCCTTGATAATAAAAACAATATTGTGAACTTTTATAGCTCAATATTGAACGACCAGGTGAAGTCCACAGAAAATTGCAATAGCTCTGGTCACATCCAAAATTTCTCATTATCGCCCAGGATCGAATATGTAAGGGGCATCAACTGAAATCCCTGATTCGTAATATTTCAAGCAGTAGTAATCCTTAAACCACTGAGGGTATTCAGTAGAATATTGAGCATAAACTAGCATTATAGATCTGAAAGAGCTGAAAATTTGGGAGGTCAGTATAGAGAATTTAGGTCGTGTCCGAGAATTTGATCAAAATATAAAAATATCAAAAACTCTACTTTTATCAATGATTATTATCCCATGATTTTTTATTGTCTTTCTATGACCAATTCTCGACTATCTCAATTTAATTCAATTTATCGGCACCATTATATTTTGAGTATACCCAAAATCCCCGATTATCACCCAGGTCGATAAAGCAAGGCATCAGCTTTATTTCAGTAATTGAATATGAAGGGGTGAAGGTCTGCAATTTCTGATTATCCTATTTCATAAGAGTTACTGCTAATTCCGAAACCAAAAATCACACAAACATGACAATTGACCGAATCACTCCCCCCGTTGGATGTTGCTTAATAGTGTATTTATGCTGCTTATAAACCTATATTTATATTGAATCTCATCATGTCATAAAATTGAAGGTCTATTGTCAATTTCCAAAACACAAAACATTTTTATTTTAGCAGGAAATTTATAGGCCAACTGGCAATTAGTTTTGCCCGACCCACCATTGTATCATCATTATAACGTAAACAACCATAACTTCAGATGGAAGGACCGGTCTGGATATTATATGTCATGGCTCTGGTAGTTATGTTGATGACGTCGGAAGCCATCCAATGTCACGTCTGCATCGGAACGTCAAAATGTAATGGTCCTTTCGGCGCGACTTATACGGATTCGGAGGCGCTGAAGAAGCAAAGTGGATGCGGTCTCTGATACAAGAGCAAGGAATTTCCCGAAGGTAAGTGAATAAGCTTATCGCACTTCTTCGCAATCTCACTAGTGAATAGTAAAATGATTATTACACGTTGGGTTTAATGTAATATTTAGTTTTCTCAACAACATTTCAAGAATTTCAAGGAGATACTCATAATGAGCATATTTTTCTCTGATGCAAAGATAGTATGCAATATGCATTTACATAGAAGTATCAGTACTGAAATTTATCGACAATTTCAAACCCTCTATGGATTCACTTCAAATCAAAGTTTTGGCAGTAAAATCCCATAGCAACGACGGATGAGTTCCTTCAGTTCAAATATGGATTCAGATATAATCATACACTTTGTAATTACTGTGAAATCAATTAACAAAAAGCGCCCATATTCATTGCAGACCACCAAGAGGTGTCACGTGGGTGGGCGTCAGCAATCGATGGACCGCTTGCGGAATGTCAGGAGTACACCAACGTTGATTCTGAAGGGAAAGAGGTCAGGTGTATAGCTTGCTACTGTGACACAGACCTCTGCAATGGCGCCCCCTACGTGACGTATACGTATGTGGCATCTAGCCTCGTTCTGGAGATTGTGACGTCACTGTGGATGAAGATGTGAACGAAATCAAGCAGACACAGATTCACAGAAGCCAGAATTCTGGTATAATGTGACATTGTATGAGCTGTGACCCGAGGACATATTTCTGTAATTCTAATTACAAAGAAAATAAGTAGTTTTCTAATGAAACATATTCTCATGGATATGTTTTCATCGATTTGTAATCAATAAATTTTAATACATATTTGTGTTTATTCGTGTTGTTCTACTAGACGATAGAAAATAATAAAAGCTATCGAAATACGAACTAGGTGAAAATAATTCACCGTTGCTTACAGAGGAAAATATACGTGAAACTACTTGAAGCTATAAATCGAAGGGGGAGAGACATGACGGTGACTCGACCTATCATTAGGGTGGCCCCACTTGCGTTAGTTGTATGCGAATAATCAACGGTTACGGTGACTGACTCGAACTTCTATGACTCACTCAGCGTGAAGGGATATATGAAAAACATTGCATAGATCATTGTGATATTCATTGCTGCATGACAAGAATGTACAGTGTCATACAGGCGACATGTCAGGTATGTTTTTTTTTACTTTCGCGATGAAAGGTCTGTATTCAACATATGTTCAAATTGATTTTATAATAATTGAAAGAGTTACCAGAAAACTTGAAAAGTTATTTAATTTTTATACACATAATACAGACAATACATGATGTCATGAATATGTGGAATGAAAGAGAGTGTTACTGAACAGATTTTGAGCAAAGTGCAAAAAAGCCGAATTTGAGTATTTTTGGCCTCTTTGGACTAAATGTCGGGCCTCTCGAGCGATTCAAGGTATTCCATCTATGGGCCCTCCGACTGATTCAAGGCATAACAACTTTATATTGGAAATAGACCATACCTACTGTCATGAATATGTGAAATTAGAGAAAAGGTTACTGAGTAGATTTTGAATCAAATCGTGTAATATATTCAGTAAAATACCAAACGAAAGACAAAGATTACACTTTTTGCCAAGTGCATTTGTACCCCCCCCCCCCCCCTCCTCCCGAACTAACAATTTCTATCACCAACTATGTTAAATTGATCATGTTAATGGTTTCGATGTGTCTGGAATTTCATCTAAGTTATGCTTTTTTAAAAAAATACCGGTATATTTCCAGAAATGTGCAAAAACTAGATGCTCGAAAAGCGTTCAACTTACTAGGCATAAGCGGGAGATTTGTGGTATATGAAAATTCGCGGTATATGGAAACTCGTGGGATTGACATTCAGGAGCGGACCCAACAACTATTTTTCCGTGGTGAAGAGGGGTGGGGGGGGGTGGGGGGGGGGGTGAGGGTCACACATCCCCGAGCATCCAATTGGAGAGCAGCGAGGTAGGTAATGTAAGGATCGAAATTTCTTTGGTGGCCAACTTGCAAAATGACCACCGTAAAAAAGCCAAGCGGAGGGAAACTCCCACCCACTTGAATTATACTAACCATCAATAAATGCAAGAAGCTAAGTGCAAGGTGTTATGGTCCTGCCACCGGACAATGGACACTCAACGAGGGTTCCTTGGGTCTCTTGCCCCACGACGTTCCACTAGATCCGCCACTGATGATGTCAATAATAAATACTGCGCGGTTCGTTGGACATTCCAGGAAACAACAGGGAATTGAAACCTACATGGCTTCCTGCATCGTTCTTGCGACTATGACGACACTCTGGGAGAAATCCTGAACGAAAATCAGAAGAGAGAATATTCAATATTTTCCAAAATTGAATTTTTTTGTGGCATAATATGATATAATAAATAGTGTATTGTTGGCGCTGTTATTGGGAAATAAAATTATTATATGTAAAAAAACTTACATACAATATATTGAAAATGCTGGTGAAGCATGAGGATGAGTTCTGCTCGGGTACACTAATGAGGTGCTTGAGCAGATAACATGCTCCTATTAAACATTGCACTTCTATCGTATAAAATAAATCCTCAAATATCTGGTGTTTATTGTGGTCACAAGTCAGCAATACATAGAGTAATCAGTACTTGTTACATGTAGCTGAAGATATGAATAATTATCTTATTGACACGCGTTGAAAATGATAAGCCTATGTTTGATCATCGTTTCGTTCTACTCACTGCAGTCAAATATAATGAATGAATAAGAGTTCTAGCCCGTAGAATATAAACGTTGTTAAATAATGTTTTATTTATAGGTAATTGACTGAATTCAGTGTTTGAGGCACTTATCACTTAACTTATCATATGATTTTGGTTGTTATCATTTAATAATACCACTCCGTATAT
Organism: Terebella lapidaria; assembly: GCA_949152475.1. Lineage (NCBI taxonomy): Eukaryota > Metazoa > Annelida > Polychaeta > Terebellida > Terebellidae > Terebella > Terebella lapidaria. The sequence goes on along the minus strand of OX424563.1, from coordinate 22,171,338 downwards.
TGCATATGTAGATTGGTGTTTCCCAACCCCGTGTGATAAAAACCATCACATGATCCGCTACGAAAAACGATATCTAGTGACTTTTCCTAGTAGAAATAGAATAGCCATCTGGAGAATGCGTCAATACAAACAGACGACCGAAAAAAGAGATCAATTTGTTGATTTTTCAGTGCTTGTTGAGAAATTTATCGAAGAAACCAAAAACAGCAACATTTTGGGCTTTCAATTTACCACAATCTAAATCATATAATAAACAAATTATAACATGGTAGCAACTTGATATGGTTTTATCCACTCGCGGTGAATGAGATATCACTCACTCATTCGTGATATCACATTCATCAAGCAAATCGTCGCCACCAACTACAGTTTTGATGTATTATGTTAATGAATTTTCAGTCCCCATGGAACTGCATCAAGGAATAACGTTGAAAGTGTCATGCTATTTCGCAAAATCCAACGGTACATTTCCAGAAAATGAACAAGTCCCATGGGCGTGTGAAATACAGTGATGCATGCAAGTGGAATCGGGGGGGGGGGGGGGGGGGGGGGCAACCGTCGATATAAAAATTGAACACGGCGAGGACTACTGTAGCTTCCAGAAAATATTCCAGGTTTTCAATCTTGAATTCAGCCACCTGCTCTATCAGACACAGGAGTCGGTGGTGGAGCGTGTCGGGAGTCTGACGATTCATTGATTTTTTTTTCAGCCAAGAACAGTTCTACTCATACAAAAAAAGTCTGTTTACCACAAAATAGACCATGTGTGTATGAAACTTCAATAGGCTATATGATCAATAATTTACAGATATTGCCGAAGTGTATTATACCTCTAAGCCCTCTGTATTTGTTTTGCGTCCTGGTCTCATTACGTAATGTGGCATAAAATATGTTAATGCATCTGGAAAGCCATTACATTAGGTGCCACGCACATTATCTGGAAAGCTTTGTACTTGCCACGACCATAGCAGTTCACAGTTGGAGTTGTGGGAACCCTAACCCGGATTGCACACAATATGGTGGGTGCAGCCATACTCAGATATTTTGTTCTATATGCGAAATGTAAAGTAGAACAAAACACCGATGTATGATTACGGTCAATTAATTCTTGACATGAAAAAAAGAACAGATGGACACATAAGACTTGTAATGACATGGTAAATAATGATACAAATATTAACGCAATATATGATATATAGAATACTCTGACTGAGTCTGAATACTGAAGTTATTACAACAAAAATATCAAGAATATACACGAGACAGATTACACTCTGGGGAAAAAGGTAAAAAACATAATAGATGGTGAACAAAAAATTAATAATACAGACGGACTACAACAAAATATCAAAGGATCTCAGAGAGACTGATACAAATATAAAGGAAGTGTAGGGGAAGGATGGAGGGAAACTTGAATATATCGTGGACAAGTTAGAAACCTCAGTTATACTGACTTGTGATCGGCACATAATATATGTGATGAACCGAACTGATAGACAATGAACTGATATAGACAAAGGAAATGAAAAAGAAGCTATATATCGAACCGAGAGGCACTGCTTTTACACCACTTGAAAATATATCGAATTATCATACAAAATATACGTCAACCTTAATGTTGTCCGATAAATGGCATTTAAGCGAATTGTAAAGTTGAACAAAACAGCCATATATGATTGATTACAGTCAACTTATTACTGAAATGAATATAATAGATTATGAACAGATAGACACATAGGACTTGTAGTGATTGACATGGTAATAATGATACAAACATTAACAGAATATATGATATATACAATACTCTGAATACTGAAGCAACGACAACAAAAATATCAAAAATAGATGGAGCACAAGGTGGGAAGAAGGGCCGCAGTCGAAGACACCCCACCGACAAAAACTCATGGGTATCTAGTATCTACACCTAAAATTAATCACACGCACACAAAAACGATTTTGGAGTAAACATTAAAATCTTGAAAAGATAGACATGATAATCATATGCATTCTCTGGTGCAGGGAATTGAACCAAGTTATTATTATCCTTCATGTACCGGGGATTCAGGTAATGAGCCCTCCCCCCCCCCCCCCCCCGGAATTTACGCTCATGGGCTTATACAAGAGGAATACTATCTTTGTATTGGAGATCATTTAAAACGTTGAAGTTATTTTCAAGAACGACAGCAACACTCTTTGGCGAAAGTCTCATTTTCGCGACTGCCTGAGTGTCTTCTATGTATTATACTGTCGTTACCTAACCGGGAAAAGGAAAAGAATTGTGGAATATAGGTGTAGAACAGATTTTAGAATGACTAAAGACCCTATTCTCGTTACTTTGGTGGTTTTAAATAGTGTTTTGTGGGCATGATGTAACGCACAACCAGAAAGTGCCGGTCGAAATTTTCACGAGTACCACATATTGTGGTACTACAACTATCTACGTGTAGTTGAGGTCAGATTCATGGATTGTGCATTGTACTTTTCCAGTACAAGCAGATATGCTGCGATATTCCTGGCTGGATCTTATCAACTGGCAATGCAAGTACCACTAGATGTAAAATTGTCCCCAAATCTCTCTTTCCCAACATAATAACCGCCACCTTAAAAAGTGTGATGATTGTCTTTTGCCATATAATATATATGTCAGGGGCGGATTTAGGGGGAGGGGGTGTCTGGGGCCCGTCTAAGGCCCCAGAAGCTAACGACCGCTAGATGCTCTATGGTGAGCATCGCTAGATGCTCTATCTAATTAAGAGGTTGGAAATTCTGAGGCTCTAATTAAGAGGTTTTTGATATTCTGCTGTATCTCAGTGGCCTCTCTCGGGTATGAATTCTACTTAAATACCCAATGATGCCGCTCTTCTGGAAAGTTTCTAAAAAGAAATTGGAAGCGAGGCAAGTGAGTTTTGGCCTGGGGTGTTGGGCCCGCTTCAGGGCCCCAAAAGCGGGAGACATTTTTACATTCTGTGGTAGCTTCCTGGCGTCTCTGGCTATGCATTCCACACAAACTCACTATGATCAACTTCTTCTCGAATATATTTGATAAATAAATAGTAATGTCATGCATTTTGTAATATATGAACAGTAAAGCATCTAAACAATGACAATAATTCGCAATATTGAGGAATCATCACACCCGTTAAGCTTTACTGAACACACAAAGCCACATCTCGCAAAAGTGAGAATGACATGGTCAGTCATTGCTACTATCTCGTGTGGCCATGGATCCCAGGACGACCAATTTTGTTCAGTTGTGGCTGTCCTCGGCGAACTGAGGTCATGTCCTACAATAAACACTTATTTCGACCCCTATACAATAACGTGGGGCCACCATATCTCGCAGTACGCATGCGTGAGCATACCGGTCACCTTTACGACGTCATTCGTGTTCTACCATCGGCGGTGTACATAGGAAGTCTGGATCTGTTCGTAAATGCGCATGTTTGACCAGTTTGATATTTTCCACCATATCAGGTTCTCATTCAATGCCGTAAAGCCTTTTTCCTTGGCTCCGTTGGCATCACATTTCGGTGGGGTTACGTGTGTGATGTCACCCTCTTGCAGACTGTTACAACCTGTCTTTTCGCTAGTCCTGGATTAATTCCAGTCCTAATGCCCGGCTGGCGTCCTTGTGGCTGATCGGAAGTGGTCACGGAGGTGTAATCGGCTTCATACGACGTTCAACTCCCGGAGTCGTTCCATCAGGTTTTGCAGGTTTTGAGCATTTTGTTGCATTTCAATTGACTATAGTATGCTTATTAGACACCATACAATGGCTCTATGGACGATGAAATCGGAGGCCCGGTCTGTGATGACACATTTTTGCTCAGATCGTCCCATACGCAAATTGCTGCACCAAACTTGTAAGGGTTGGTAGCGTTTGCATCGACAATTTGCCTAAAGTTTTGCCGGCCTTTTATATACCCCAGTGAGTACTAAGAGATCACACCATAAATGGGAGTGGCTGAGTATTGCAAATGCTCAAAGACGACCATCTACGTTACTTCTGTCGCGTCGTAATTTGTCGCCAACAGAGCGAGTAAATGTGTCGCGACTTTTCCTTTGCACTGTATGGGCAGTCGCAAGGCTCAGATATTTTGAAATACCATTTACAATGATGCAACAAAAAAAATATAGCCCAGTTTCCAAATTGCGTTTCTTTTTTTGGTCAGTATATATGAGTAAACAATTAATTCCCAATTACTCAACTGCTCCTCTTCACATATGTTCTTTTTTTTCGTCTTGAATTTATACTTTTTAAATAAAAGGACAGAATCGTGTAATTTTGCTAAATTGATGAAATAAGCAGGCGTGGAGTCTAGGGCCCACTTAGGGCCCCAGAAGCCACGACCTCCAGATATTCTTCGGTGCATTCTGAGACTCAGAGATTGAAAATGAGGAGAAAACATTCCACAAGTGCGCAAATTGGCGGATTTGGCCGATGCGAGCATGTGCAATGAAAAGGGGGCTAACATAAAAATGTTATATTGGTCTTACAAATATATCACTGTGTCACATGTGCATGTGTATACGAAATTTGTAATAGAGAATCGGTATTCGTGTATCTACTACTGTTCCGTTTGCACTGACACTGATTACACACTCGGTCAGTAAATCTGGGCCACAATCCACCAGCCTACACCGATATGTTGTAACTTTCCTCTAAACTGTTTCACTCGATTGAGCACATGTCCATGACCAAGCCCCTGTAACCAATAAAAACTGATGTACATGCTATATCAGATACACAAATAAAACGCGAACGATGATAACACATTGAGTTTATTAGTTTATCAAGAATTGTGCTGCGCATCATACACTAGACACAATATTAGCAATGCTTCTAACAATTCTGGTTGCACTATGGACCATCGCTTCCTTATATTTCAGTATAGAAGTAAAAGAAAATAGCCCAAGGTCTAAGAAAGGTTCCCGGACAATATACATTTTAGATATTAGCCATTTAGTCCCGTGATCTTAAAAATAAGGTCATTGGTCAATTCAAAGCCACGAGAATATTCAGCATGTATAATTTCTAGTATGTCCACAATTGATTCCTAAGATGTAAAGTCGATAATAATTGAAATATTAGCCATTACGTGTTCTGACCTTCAAAATGAGATCAAAGATCAAGGTCATTAGAATATTCAGCATATATCATTTCCCACATGTTTGTGATTGATTCCTAGGCTGTAAAGTCGATAATAAGCGATATATTAGCCATTTTATTCTCTGACCTTGGATAATGAGGACAAAGTCAAATTCAAGGTAACCGGAATATTCAGAATATATTATTTCCTGTATGTTCACTATGGATTCTTAAGCTGTAAAGTCGATCATAAGCGAGATATTAGCCATTTTGTGCGCTGACCTTGAAAATGAGGTCAAAAGTCAAGTTCAAGGTCATTAAAATATCCAGCATATGTCATTTCCTATATGTCCAGGAATGATTCCCAAACTGTAAAGTCGACAATAAGCGAGATATCAGTCATTTTGTTGTCTGACCTTGAAAATGAGGTCAAAGGTCCATCCAATGTTACGCGAATATTCGGCAAAATGTCACCATCATAATGCTCAGAAGAATTCAACATGGGTTCTATTTGGGACCCCTCGAAAAAAATCAAAATGGCTGCCCGCATGCAGACCGGCGATTCAATAGCAACGGAATTTATACACGCCACAGAGGTATATAAGGGGAATCTTTTGAAACAAAAATCTCAAATCTGATCAGAGAGTTTTTGAGAAAATGGAAGCCAAAAATCCAAAAACTAAAAAATACCTCCCTCTTGACATATTTCTAGGCATTTTTGTGCATAATTTCAGAGAGATTCGCCAGTAAACTTTAAGGATAAAAATGGAGACGGACAACAACGGACGACGGACGTAACGCCATGCCAATAGGTTATCGGACCAAAGGTCCAGTCACCTAAAAAGATACACAAATAAAGCGAGGACGATGATAACACAATAAATTTGTTAGTTTATAAACAATTTTGCTGCGCATCATATACTAGACATAATTATAGCACGCTTCTAACAATTCTGGTTGCTCTATGGACTATCACTTAGTTAACTTTAGTAAAGGAATGAAAAATACACACCTGAGGCAAAAAAAAAGTATTGTCGTCTGGTTATTAGGGTCCCAGAAAGAGTGATGCGGCGACGCGATTTTCCTCTCTTTTTTCCCTTTTTTATTCCCCAAAATTGGTTGCTGGTGAATAAACCGGCCAAATATTGCCCATCTACATGATCTAGCCAAAGTGAAGTGCGCGCCTAACCAGAATCATTTACTTTTTTGGGGCCTAATATGTATAGGATAATGCCCTGGGCTGAGTATTTCTCCCGAATAGAGACCGAAGCTGAAGGCCGAGGTTTCTATTCGTGAGGAATACGAACAAAATACGTGCAAATGACTTTGTACTTCGTGCCAACCACTTACTACTTCGTGCAACTGACTTGCATGTAGTACTTTGTGTAAACGAAGAAGTTTTTTTTATCATGTCCCATCAGGAGCAACGTAGATTCAGTATACCATTATAGTACACATCTAAATCATATGAACCCATGTTAGGCGTCCGGCTGGATGGTTTTTACGTTACCGCATCTTTGGTCCGATATTCTATTGCCGTGGCGTTGCGTCCGTCGTCCTTCAGCGTCGTCCGTCTACATTTTTATCTTTAAAGTTTACAGTCGAATTTTTCAAGAGGTAGGTATTTTTTAGTTTTTCGATTTCGCATTTTCTTCCAAAATGGCGACCTTTTTTGTCGAAAAACGGCCAATTTTGGACTTTGGCGACCATTTTCTAAAAACTTTTCTGATCAGTTTTGAGATTTTCATTTCAAATTTTTCTCCTCAAATATCTCTGTGATGTGTATAAGTTTCGTTGCCCTTGAATCGACAGTCTGCGTGTGGAGGCCATTTTGACTTTTTTTCACCAGTCCCGAATGACACTTTCCCATATTAAATTCTCCTATGCTTTATAATGGGACACATTATTGCTAATATCTCACTCAGTATTGGGAGTAGAGATCAGGAATCAATTGTGGACATATAAGAAATGCTATATGCCGAATATTCTGATGAACCCGAATTTGACATTTGACCTCATTTTCAAGGTCATAGCACAAAATGACTAATATCTCGTTTATTATTGACGTTGCAGCTTAGAAATCAATTGTGCACATATAGGAAATGACTTATGCTGAATTGTCTCATGACCTTGAACTTGATCCATGGCCTTATTTCAAGGTCAGAGCACAAAACAACTAATATTTCGCTTATTATCTATTTTACAGCTTGGGAATCAATTGCGGACATACCGTATTGGTCCTAATAGTGGCACGTGTCCTAATTGTAGCACGCTCCCTTCTTTTCTCCAAAACTGTTCAATTTTTGAACCTTGTATTCACGTCATATCTTTCTAATAAACTCTTTGAGTTTTCCTGTTCACATGTTTATACTATTTGAATCATAATCAAGGGGATTGAGGGCTATAGGTATATTATTCAGTGATTTTCGTAAATTTGACATCAAATTTCATCTCATTTTTGTGCGCTCTACCGCAGGACGTCTTGCTTCGCTACGCCATGCTACTATTAGGACCTGTACGGTATAGGAAATGATATATGCTGAATATTCTCATGACCCTGAACTTAAAGTCTAACTCAAGTCAAAATGAATTTCAAGTTATTATACTTTGTGCGATAGAAAATGCAAAAGGTAATATGCTGGCTTTTACAGAACCTTAATATCTCTAACCGTTCTCGGGATATTACCAATTTTGTGTCAAATTTTTTAAATATTGGTACTTGAATTATGAAGCTCATTAGCTATTATAATGAGTATTCATGACGTCACACGGGTAAGTTACTTCAATTAGCTACTTTCAGGGTCCTTTTCTGACTGATCCTTGCATAGTATTGCTGAATAATGCCAATATAACAATGATGATAGAAAATATACCACACCCATAAGATGTGTCTGGTCACCATGCCAACCGTACTTAAAATACGGCCCATAGCAACGTGGTTGCTAGGGGACTTAACTCGGGACTGGTAAGCAAAATGACGTTTAAAATTATTCAATGGATTTCAGAAGAGGCTCTTGTCGACATTTTCACCGGTTTTATGGTACCTCATTCAATATTCAGGGCGTTGGGCCCCTAGCAACCATGGTTGCTATGGGTCATATCTCGAGAATAGTTACCTTGGCAACCAATCATGGAAATTGAATACTGATTATATCTTATACCAAATAAAGTACATGCCAAATAAAGGTCATGTTAACATCGTACATGTTTGAAAATAGACGTTTCATTACCTTAATTAACTCGTTTTACCCTTGTGACGTCATGAATACTCATTATAATAGTTAATTAGGCACAAGAAAATTAGCCCAAAATTTCCACTAAAACTGTCATATCTTCATAAGTAATCGAGATATTGACATACTGTAAAAACTATAATAATTCGTGAGATTCACTCTATCATCTGTCAAAAATAAGTATCCTGACTTTAGTTGGACTTTAAGCTCTGACCTCATTTTCAAGGTCAGAGCACAAAATGGCTGATATCTCGCATATTATCGACTTTATAGCTTGGAAATCAATGGGGTACCAGCTGATGCCATGTGCTTTTGGGGCTATGAAACAGTCTATCATGCCCAAAATGTGCAAAAAAACGTCATGTCCATTGTCTGCATTATGCAAAAACAAACATGCCAAAATTTTAATGCAACATTATTACGTTTTTGTATGTATATGGCACAATAGACTGTTCCTATGGTTTATCTATACCCGAATTACATGGTGGCGATCCTGGTGGCAAACGGGAACCTCATTGTGGACATACAAGAAATGATGTATGCCATGAATTTGACATTTTGACCTCATTTTCAAGGTCAGAATAGCTAATATCTTGCCTATTATCGAGTTTAAAGCTTAGGAATGAATTGTGCCCCTATAAGAAATGCTACATGCTGAAAAATTTGTACATGTATAACCTTGAACTTGACTTTTGACTTCATTTTAAATTTCACATGACAAACTTGCTACTATATCTTTCTTATTGTTGAATTCAGCAATCACTTGTGGACATATAGGAAATAACATATTATGCAGATTATCAAACCCTGAATTTGACCAGTGACCGTATTTTCAAGGTCATGGGACAAAGTAGCTAAAATCTAAAATGTAAAACATACATTGTCCAGTAACCTTCCTTAGCCTTTGGGCTAATTTTAAATAATTGTTCCCCAAATATAAGCCCATGGGCCTTAAACGGAGTAGATATTATGAACATGCAACACCTCTTCACCATATAATATAATAGGATACTTTAGTGATGCCATTAGAAAAACTAAAGTGAACCACTTTAGCGATAAACAAAGACCGGCCGAACAATAATTATCATACTATCATTATACATGTAATAAAAATATATTTATATACCAACAGATGGGAGAACCGGCCTGGATACTATGTGGCGTGGCTTTGGTAGCCATGGTGACGATGACGGAAGCCATTCTGTGCCACGTATGCGTCGGATCGTATGATTTAGACTGTGGAGATCCGTTCGACGATAGGTTTAAAAACTTAGATCCAGACTACGTGAAACTTGCTCCAAGATAACGTTCGATTACGGCGGTGAGTGAGCTTCTTGCAAACAGGAACATTTACCCCAAAAACTATAGCCATACATATTTATTCACACTGATATGCAACTGAAAAGTAAATGAAAAAAAAAATAGACCGAGAGATTTCGGAATCCGGTTGACATCAACATTGGGGTAAACGTTGTATTGCATTTCCGCCTCATTTTTTAGGTTTGGTCCGATAACCTATTACCATGTTGTTGCGTCCATCATCCGGTGACGTTGTCGGCATCGTCCGTTCACATGTTTATCATTAAGGTTTATATTGAAAAAAAATTAATATTTTGCCAAAAATGTTTAAAAATATTTCAAGAGGGAGGTATTTTTTTCATTTCGCATTTTTTCCGAAATAGCGGCCATTTTTGTCCAAAAAGCACACCCAATTTTGGACTTTGGCGGCCATTTTTACCAAAACTGTCGATTTGAGACTTTTGTTACAAAATATTCCCCTCAAATACCTCTGTGACAAGAGTTTATTTGCCCTTGAATCGCCGGTCTGTCTGTGGCGGCCCTTTTGAATTTTTCGACCTATATGCTCACGACACCGGTATAGACAGAACATCGGAAGTGGAGTGCATTTCCTACAATGGTGGTTTCTACGTTTTCCTGAGTGGACAGAGCACGACAATGTCGCCGCCTCCACAGCTCCCCGAACCAACCCAAGGAAATACTTGATGGGCCACTTATCATTGACCACTGTCGTGCTGCTCATGAGGGCTAGAAACTTCTGGTCCACCTTGGTGAACGAACTCTCCAATCTGTTTTGGACTCTGGCGCTCAGATATCACTACTATGACGCGATCAGCTATGCCATATGCCCGCTGACCAGTGCTGCTTGCGCCCGACTGGCACGACCATCCGCGACATAAACGGAAACCTTAGCCCCATTGATGGATACTTGGATGTCACCAGAGGTCAGAACTAAGGAAATGAAGGTGACATTATGTGTAGCTCCTATTTATGACGAGGTGATTCTGGAAATGCATTTTTTTTCAGACAAGTGAATGCCGTCATTGACTACAGTGCAGGAACAATTCGAGTGAATAAAGAAATCTTTTTCACGCAAAAAGAACAAGAAGCCAATTTAGTTTGAATGGTCATGCGTCGAGCGGTCACTGTCCCACCGCACAGTGAGGCCGTCATAGAATGTGTGCCCACCTCAAGGGTATGGGTACGCAGTCATTTGTGCATCGTACAACCTATATATGTCAAACTTTCCACGATTGAGCATCGTCCCGGTAAACTCCATGGGAATGCTGATGGATTGTCACGCTGCCATAGTTGCAAACATCAAGATTGCCCCGGTCACCTTCTCGTGTCTGGCGCGGATCCGGAAACGAGTTCCAGGGTACTCCCAGTCAGAATGATAACCGTTGTTCCTGTCGCCGCCGAGGAATGCCCCCTGGACAGTGATACGATAATATCGCCGATCTTGCATCACACAATTTCGGCACGCCAATCTGTATTGGCGGGATCTGGACATGGCTCTAGAAGGTCAACTATGGTTGTCAGATTATACGACAGCCGACATCATCGCCGCCCAACAAGCCAACCCCAACGTCGGAAAAGTGTGTCACTGGGTTCTCGACGAAACCAAACCCACCTCTAAAGAGGTTGCGCATCAGCCTGAAGAGGTCAAAACTCTTGTTGCCTGATGGCACTTCTTAGTGCTGCAAGACGGGATACTCATCCGGAACACCAAACCGGATCCAAAATGACGAACCATACACAATGAATAAAATCTCATCATGAATGTAATTCCACTCATGTGTCAGCCGTAAGCAGCCATGCGTATGCAAAGCCACTCGTCGTCGAAGAGGTGATGGGGTGGCTTACTCTGGCTTACGTCATCAAAACAGGAGACCGCCATAGTTAAAGCAACTGACTTCAAAAACATGCAATATTTTTAAAAACCCACATATTTCATTGTGAACATGTGAAATTACTTAAATGAGGCATACTGACATTAATTTTTATTACTACAACCAGTCATTTGGGAAATTTTGCTAATTTGAACAGCGGATTCACCCGTAAATACATGAACTGTATCTGAACTGTATTCACACGCACATGTAAACAATCCCTAAGAATGCAAGATGGACTGACAATTCCACGCACACCACGATATATCACTTATTTGTTCATAACTACCTTGACTACACTATATATGCAGGTACAAAGTGGAAAATGTACTTGATGTGGACTTTTAAGGGCGGTTTGGGCATTTGTTTACATTCGGGTTTGATGAATACACTCCGTTCGTTTATATACAAAACTGGCATGAAATATGTGTGAAACCAGATGGAAAGACATGCTTCGTTATCTTGTATTAGATGTGTTCCATTAAAATCTAGTTTTGAAAAAAGGTATTGTATACCATGGAAGGCAGTTGCTTTAAACCCATGCACGCCAAGACGCAGTCTGTCATCAAACTCATCAAATAAAAATTCATCGTGCTACCTCATGGCTGACCAGATAATCCCATCTACACCCACAATAGTTGTGAGTTCACTGTTCGTTAATATAGTGGAAATTAGAAACAGTGTATCGTCGTGAAAGCAGTTCGGTCAAACAGTTCATGTTGTGCTACCGAATAATTAGGAATGCATAAGTTGTGAGAGTTCACAAGGAAAATATGAGCACATATAAACACTTGGGTCATAATACGGCACCGCCATAAACTCACATATTAAATAAAACACTAGTTACTAGTAGTATGTGGTAGTGAAAAAAAAAAGTCACGTAATGTGAATGCAGTCGGAATCAAAATAGAATATGTATGGATTGAAAAATCCAGGAGTGACAGTGGACTTCGGGTAGAATGAACGGGTGTGTGTGACCCATACCCCCATATGACTGACTGGCGTTATAAGTCAGAGAGTGATAGGGCTCGCCTACAGTGTACAACTGTGTTGACAATTCTTTTTTTCAAGCGAGGAGGAAAAACAAGTCTCAGAAGCCACGTCCGAGTCTGAGGCTGCACAGAAAATGGACGTGGTGACTTTCATCAGCGTCACGCACCTCCTTGCAAGTCGGGGAGCTCGTCATACCTCGGGCCCCATGAAGGTTGTGACTTCTGTTATGCCCAGTTCCGGACCTGAACCCCTAAGGAGCCACAAGTACCTTCCCAGAAGATCGCCACCACCAAATTGCCAGAGCGCCAATTGTTGTGCCACGTATTGAGTGCAGAGCTCCCTCTCAATCAACAAACTTGGAATACAGGCTATGGAGTATGGACCGAACAGGATATTTTCGTGCCTTGGACACTATCCAATAGACAACCTCTATACCACCACAATGGAGCACTTGACTGTCGCTTCTGTAACGAGCAGAGGAGGACGCCACTCGTCTGGCGAATGGTTGCACGCTGCGGACCGTTCCGGAACCCGGATAATTTGGACGCCCATGTTCTCGCCTATCATTACCCGTATGTGCGGTTATTCATATTTACCGCATGAGACAGATTCGTCTTGTATTTGCGCCCAACACACACCAGTGTGGGTGCAAGCGCTTCAAAAATGTTGTCTCAAGAGGACGAGCCGACCAGATCTTCCGAAACTGAAGATCAGCGCCGCGTTACTGAGGACAGAGAGACCCTCCAAATCCAAGTAATCGAAGCAGGAGATGATCCGGGAACATATGATCAGCATGCTCACCTCAAGCGAGGAGGAAAAACAAGCCTCAGAAGCCATGTCTGAGTCTGAGGCTGACTTTCATCAGCGTCACGCACCTCCTTGCAAGTCGGGGAGCTCGTCATACCTCAGGCCCCATTAAGATTGTGACTTCTTCCGGACCTGAACCCCCTGAGGAGCCACAAGTACCTTCCCAGGAGATCACCACCTCCAAATTGCCAGTGCGCCCCGACGTGCTGGCCACGCTGCCCAAGTCCCCTCAATGAAATAAACAGATGATGTATCCCGCCAGGTGAAAAAGCGCCAATTGGTGTGCCACATATTGAGTGTAGAGCTCTCGCTCAACCAACAAACGCGGAATATGGGCTATGGAGTATGGACCGACCATGATATTTTCTTGCCTTCGACACTGCCGAACCATTACTTGTGCCGCGCCGGGTCCCGACTCATGAATCTGAATATAACAGGTCGATCCTACGGATTTCAGTATCTGAGTCAATTGTGCCATTGCCCTATAAGATCTCCCACGGTCTTGAACTTCACGGATCGGACAAAATTGCCACGCCCTTGCATTTCCTGCAACAGATGGGGATACCCATGGTGGAACAATCATCCTAGGACTTCAAGCGCTGCCTAGAGGGAATCCGGCAATGAAGGACGTCATCTACTCAGTGGCGCCTGTGGACCTGCCTGAAGGAGCAGGACCCCACGAATCATGGTGGAACTCGTTTCGCGTCGACGCTTCCCAGTTCGTTGACCCACTGCTCCCCACTTCGGACTTGGGGCCACATCTGCCGACCATCGCGTTGGCACATGCTGATGACCTCTTTGCGCAGCACACCCATGCTTTGCATCACGATTATTTACGCGCCATGGACGCACAAGAACGCCAGACAGAGTACAACACTCTGTCTATCGGCTTCGCTATGGGTGTTCTCCATGACCACAACGATCCCACACTACCAGAACAGTTGGTGGAGGAAAACGCCGCACTCCGAAAGGAGCTACAGTCTCGGTGCTTCCAATGCTGCACTACGGAAGGTAATTTGCCGTGCCCAAGAACAAGCCGGAACCACCGCCATGGCCACGCCTTCACACACAGGAACATGAGTTCCAAGTGAGCTGCTGGAGGCCATTGTGTACATACTCCCCCACCTCCCGTCAGAGGTTCACCTTCGGGTGACAGGAGTGATGTCGCCGCTGCCCACCAAAAAACCATCAGTAGATCTCTTCTTGGAGTTTCCAGTGTACTCGATGAACTCATAATCGTGCCTTGTACATTTATGTATTGTGCTTTACTTCCAGGGAAATGACTTTAAGTAATTTCCATTAAATTAAGGGATGTCGAGGATTTTTAGCACTAATACTATTGCCTCTATGTATGTGATATGTCTTTGTATATATTGTGTTGTGATATATGTACACGATCATCTTAGTTGACCGCTGACAAACTGACTGTTGACGTATATTTTGACTGCTAGGATTTCATTGTATGTTTCTTTCCTATTGTTTCGAGTGGTGAATGTGTGGGTAGACTTGTTAGCGACGTTTAGCTTTATATTGTTTAGATTTTCAGACCCACTAGGTTTTGGGAAGGGTGAATTTCGAGGACATAGGTTAACGAAGAGGTGTAATGAAGCATCTTTTTACGGTAATCCCCCAAAACGTCCCCTCACGGCCTCAGTACTCACGTGCATGTCACAACGTCTCCAACTAGCCACCATAAACACCTTCTTTGTGCACACGACACTATAGAAAAGAAAATCACATACACGTGCACTCACTATGTCATTACTGACCAATCACAACACACCATGTGTAACCCGAGACTGAAAATTTATGCATACAAGTCAGGAATCTTGAGACCCGCCATCTTGGTAGTTGGAAGATAGCGGTGAGAGTGACAAGACGCGATTGTTTATATGAAATTATAGAAGTTTCTGGACGAGTGTATAAGTATTAGGATATCATCGTTGACGACTGGTTAGGTTTTTGGACTACCATGGGGGTAATACATCTGTGCCAGGAAGCTATCTGACTTCGTGAGTGCATGCTAATAAACAGTTGTGTTTTACACCCTATGGTTGTTTTTCTCTCACAATGTTCATCGTAGCGCTGTACGAGTAACAGGTTGAATATGACCCGACGAAAACTATTCCACACACGCAAGAAGACTTCCATCGATCTAATAAGAGAGGGAATGTGTCGAAGATTGTGATGTGATATTCATATGATATTCTGATGATTTACATTTGTGTCATGTGAAACTGAACAGGTAGATAATTCCACATTATGCAAAAAGAAAAATTTGGCGGGAAAGTTGCTTGTCACAAAAACGACGAAATAACGCAATATACGAGATGTATTATTGTAATTGGGGTAATTTGGCGCCAAATCACCAGCAAAAAATTATGGCTGTGCTTTGTTTCTATTCTGTTATTCTTTCCTTCGATGTAAGCGTAACCTCGAGTAACAATTACACTCTGTGATTGATTCATTTGTACGACAATCTCAAGTCTTGGATATAGAATGACATTATGGCCCGGCATATTTATGCATTTTTGCAATACCGTGGAAATGGAAGCGTTATGTTCGTCCTTCATGTTTTTCATCTAACCTTCTCGCTTCTTTTATGCCATCCATGAAAATGTCATGGATATGTCTACTTATGATGAATTATCTACGTATAACATAGTATCTCCTACGTATCGGTTAGTATTTCATATGTATAAGAGGCTCACAAATATGACTTATTATTTCATACGTGCAAGTTAGTTTCTCATACGCATGATGTTTATTTCACATGCATGAAATAAAAAAAACATCTCCACTTTCTATAGCACGAACGGGGCGTCGTATATAAGGAGCTGAAGTTATGACGTAGAGTATTTAAATAGCAAAAGACTTAGTCCGCCTACTGATTCTAAACAACTCAAACTCAATGGCACTGCTCATTTGAAACAAAGGCTGCACACTTGTTTAGAACCAAAAATGACGTCATACTTCGGCACTCTATATATATACCTGATTCCGGATACCCTGTTTATGCTCTCACGAACAAACCACGGAAAATATGACTGAAAAAGCTGTGCTATTCATTGCAGATTACCAACTTGTAGACCGCGACTGTTATGAAGAGTCGAGAGATTCTGGTTGCACCAAGTACGGTCGGGAGTTTTGGTATAATGGGCAAACATACACCGCCGAAGCTTGTTACTGTGATACAAATTACTGCAACGGCGTTCCCCACGTGACCTACACGGCGTCCTGTCCCGTTCTGGTGACTGTGATGTCACTGTTCAAAAAGTTCTGAACGTGAATCAAAAGAAACAAATTCGACATTTTTAATAACAGTTTTGATTGATGTGATATATCATGACGCAAATATTATGGTTTTTAGCTTCCCAAAGTACAGGGGAAATATTCAGATTTAAAGTACTAGTGAAGTGAAAATATGATGTCTTTGTGGCTTCGTGTATTCGCCGAATTATATGGCTTCTTTGTGTATTCGCCGAAACGAAGATGAAGGAGAAGGGAAAGTACGAAACGAAACCGAAATTATACACAGAGTTTTGGTAGATTGCGAATTGCAATTTTTTTGTGCTTGTCTACATCGATGTTTGCAGGTATACGAAGCATGTAATCATCCTGGGTACTGACAGGAGCTATCACAGAAGGGATACATTCATTGAGATTCTCGAGCTTTAAGGTTCATTTTCCGGTACATATGTATAGAACGAATGAGATTGAACAGCACTCACACATATTCAAGACTAATTATCATTCGATTCACTGAACGTTAACCACGACATCAGAACGTCACTTTAGCGATAAAACAATGATCATTCGTGTGTTACACATATTCATGCCCTGTTGTCACATACTGTCCATTCTATGCATTCGATGTTACATAGGACATGTCACAATATTGTTTTATACCTAAAGTTGGATACAAAAATACATTGATTAGTGAACGACGTTCGTGAAAATGAGCCAGGCGTCAGCATTACATCACACTTTTCTCAATACTGGTCTATAAAATTAAGACTCAGAGCAATACAATACAATTTAAGGGGATTCGGGATATGGAATCCACATGTAGTCGTTGCACAAGTCCAACAATATAACAAAGAAATATGTATTTTGTTCCCATATATCGGCATATCTGGTGCAACAGAACGTCAACATAAACATGACCTGACCCCAACACATATACAGCAAGCCTCAATGATGACTTAGTTGAAAAAATTTCGACGAGCCCAGGTCAAAGTTTGTTCACGGATTGATCCCAAACTGAATATGAACTTCCATGCAAAGTTCTTCAGGAGAATATTCAGCCTATATCATTCCTAGCATGTCCACTATTGATTCTAAACTGTTAAGTTGATAATAAGTGAGATATTGGCTATTTTCTTCACTAATTTTGAGAATGAGGTCAAAGTTAAAGTTCAAGGTCATGAAAATATTCAGCATATATCATTTCCAATATATTCGCAATTGATTCCTAAGCTGTTAAGTCGATAATAAGCGAGATATTGAATTTTTTGTTCTCCCACCTTGAAAATGTGGTCAAGGTCAAATTCAAGGTCACCAGGATATTCAGCATAAATCATTCCCCATAAGTTCACTATGAATTCTAAGCTCTAAAGTCGATAATAAGCGATATATTATCCATTTTGCTTTCTGACCTTGAAAATGGGGTCAAAGGTCAAAATCAAGCTCACCATAATATTCAACAGATATCATTTCCTATATGTTCCCTATGGATTCCTAAGCTGTATATCATAATAAGTGATATATTAACCATTTTGTTCTCTGACCTTGAGAATGAGGACAAAGGTCAAATTTGCTTTAGGTCCACAATTGTTTCCTAAGCTGTAAAGTCGATAATAAGCAAGATATTAGCCATTTTGTGTTGTAAACTTGAAAATTAGGTCAAAGGTCAAATTCGAGGTCATGAGAATATTTAGCATAATATATCCTTTGCTATAAGTCCACAATTGATTCCTAATCTCTAATCTCAATATTAAGTGAGATATCAGGAAAAAGTGTTCCCCATTATAGAGCATAGGAGAATATAACAGAGGAAAGTGCCCTTTGGGACAGGTCGAAAAATTCAAAATGGCTGCCACATGCAGACTGGTGATTCCATGGCAACGACACTTATAAACGTCACTGAGGTATATGAGGGTAATCTTCTGAAACAAAAATCTGAAACTGATCAGACGGTTTTTAAGAAAACGACCGATAGAACTCCAGAATTTAGCATTTTCCGTCAAAAACGGCCATCATTTTGGAAAAAAATTCGAAAATCTCAAAACTAAAAAATACCTAATAATTTCAGAAAGATTCGTCTGTAAACTCTAGAAATAAAAATGTCAATGGACAACGGACCACGACGGACACCGGACGCAACGTCACGGCAATAGGTTATCAGACCAAAGGTACGATAACCTTAAGCAAGGGCTAAGAGAGGTTACCGGAAAATGTTTAGTTTTAAACCAAAACTTTTTTCCATCCAAATTGCCGTTTTGACCTTTCAAGATCATTGAAGGTCAAATTTAAGGTCACCATTGAAACTGCAATAAATGATTTCTCATTTGATACTGCCATTATTCAAGATTTATATTTGAGTGTTCTAGGAGTTTTCTAGTACTCCATACAACTCCCCTTATGAAGGAAGAATGAGGTCCAAGGTTAAATTGAAGGTCTCAAAATATTCACCATATTTCATAAAGTCACAATGGATTTCAGAGCCATCAATTAGATAACAAACGCGATAGTAGCCGTTTTGTGCCCCGACCTTGAAAATAAGGTCAAACATTCAAGGTCATGAGAATTTTAGCTTATATCATCTCCTGTATGTACACAATATATTCCCGAACTGTAAAGTCGATAATAAGCAAGATATTAGTCATTTTCTGCTCTGACCTTGAAATTGCATCCGAGGTCAAGTTCAAGGTCATGACAATATTCAGCATATATCATTTCCTATGTGTTCACAACTGATTCTAAAGCTGTAAAGTCAATAATGAGCGATATATTAGCCATTCTCAGCTCTGACCTCGAAAATAAGGTCAAAGGTCAATTTCAAAATTATGACAATATTCAGCATATCAATTGCATTACATTCACAATAATCAATTGCTATACGTTCACGAACATAAGCGAGATATTATTCGCTTTGTGCTCTGACCTAGAAAATGAGGTCAAAGATCAAATTCAAGGTCTTCAGAATATTCGGCATACATCATTTTCTATATGTTCACAATTGATTTCTGAGCTGTAAAGTAGAAAACAAGCGAAATATTAGGTGCTTTGACCTTGAAAAAGAGGTCAAAAAGTCAAGCTCAAGGTCATGAAAATATTCAGCATATAACATTTCCTATATGCTCACAATTGAGTCCCAAGCTGTAAAATCGATAATAAGCATGATATCGGATATTTTGCCTCTAACCTTGAAAATGAGGTCATAGGTCAAATTCAAGGTCATGACAATATTCAGCATATATCAGTTCCTAAATGTCCACAATTGATTCCCAAACTGTTAAGTCGATATTAAGCGACATATTATCCATTTTGTGTTTTGACCTTGAAAGTGAGGTCAAAGATCAAATTCACGGTCATTTCCTACATCATATATTATCACCTATATTTTCCTATATCAGTTGTAGAGAACCATAGCAAACAGTTTGTGAGGATATTGACTATTTATGGTACACAATGATATGCATTAGTCAGATCACCAGAACCTTCACTTAGAATCATTATTGCACAGCTCAAAATAACATAATCAAAATTGCCCCATGATACCATGAACTATCATTATATATTAACAGCTATATAGGATAATAATGAGTTGCTAACTTTAACTTTTCAAAGGGCTTCTGTATCGTAGCTCAGAATTGACAATTTCAAATTGCTGTAAATTTTGAACGGGTGGTGATTGAATTACGGACATACTATAAAGACTTTGTTCAGCTAATTGAGATCTTACAGTTTAGTTACAGGTTCACTGCAGTTCACTAGCACTTCAAAGAAGTTGTCTATATGTGCTACGTATTTTTCATCATCTATGATTTTGCATCATAGTCCTGAAGGACATAAAGATGACTTACATGAAATATACTTTTCAAATGTACACTGACGCAAAAGCGCTAAAGACAATCGATTTATTTCATAAACATAGATTTATTGTACATGAAATCTACAGTGAGACCATTACATGTGTGTCCAACGGGAATAAAAAAAGTAAGATTTCTGTGAATCAACAAATGCTAGATCAACAAATAGGGCTACGGTAGGCAAGTTTTGGCTTGTGAATCGCTTTGGATATTTGAATTGTTCGATTAATTGTTGTGTGGTTCTATACTTATTTCCTACGTTTTCTTGCCCCTGATGACGTTAGTGTGTCTGCCTTGGAGGAGAAAAAGATGGATCTTTTTCTATTTCGAAATGTTTCATTCTATGTTTTCTTTTATTGTCATCATCGAAATAATGTGGTATGGGTGGTATTTTTGCAGCCATGTCTGTGGCACGGGGTTCCCCTTTTATGACATATAGGGGACCTTGCTACATTTGGGGGTAGGTGTTACATTTAGCGGTGCCACACACGTCAGCGACAGTATATGTCAAACGCTCCAGGACAGCGCTTTGACCGCTGCTACTTGTTAGGCCGCTCAAAATGCTGAGAACTAGCAATACAGTAAAATTTAACCTAATGGCAACACCAGCTGCGCAATTGGTGTCGCCCGACCTACCGTTATATAATTATAATGTTAGCTACCTAACATCAGATATGGGAGGACTAGTCAGGATTTCATGTGCTATGGCTCTGGTAACCACATGTATATCAAGGACGTCCGAAGCCATCCAATGTCACGTCTACTTCGGAACGTCAAACTGTAATGGTCCTTTGGATGCAAGTTACACGGATTCGGAGACGCTGAAGAAGCCGAGTGGATGTGGTCTCTGTCACATGGTCGTTCACGGGGTTCAGTGAATCAGCTTGTCGCACTACTTCGCAATGTCCCGTGGGAAAAGTGAATTTATTATTGAACTTAGGGTAAACATCTATTTATTTCGTCAACAACAGTTCCAAGGAGATTGAAATTTGATTTATTCTCAAAAAATTATCATAGTGATCATGATTCACTTTGCTGCAAAGAAAGTATTGAACTATATTCAATAATTTCAAACCGTCCATACATTATCATAATGTATGAACCTGACTTTGAACCACTTCAAGTTAAACTTTGTGGCAGTAAATTCATATAGCAATTATGATGGTCGCGTTCCGTTGAATCATTTTCGGATTCAGGTCAATTCAGTTACATTGTAATTGCTGTGAGAACAATTATCCAAAGCCTTCCTATCCACTGCAGACGGCCAGGAGATGTTTCGTTCATGTGTGTCAGGAAACGGTGACCCGCCTCTCAGGTGTCAGCAGTACAGGCACTGGGTTTTATAGAGAACGGGATCAAGGGTATAGCTTGCTACTGCGGTATACAGATCTCTGCAACAGCGCCCCCTTTTAATTACACAAAAAGAACTAGGTCTTTAATGAAACATATTTTCATAGAAATGTGTTCATCGATTTGGAATCAATAAATTGCAATAATATTTGTGTTCATTTGTGTTGTTCGCATGAGACTAAACGATAGAGTTGCCCCAAAATTCCACAGATGCACGCAATGCATTCAACTTGCAAGCAAGAGAATTAGGAGTATAATGACAGTTCGCGGGATTGCTCTTCAGTGACCAATACAGCAATGATCATTCATTGGCACATAACGTGGTAGGTGACTGAGTAAATTGTCGTTCATGTAATGTGTATTGTGAGTGTGAAAGAAAGGGAATTAATTGTGCATGCTGTATGCCTGTGAGTAAACGCAGGTAGGCTATTGACATAATTGCACGGCTAGCTTATGTTACCCTATCAGTGTTGAAATGTTTGTATATTTGAAGTTCAGAGCACGCCTGGGCGACGTCCATATAAACTGCAGGGGCTATGGTCCCGTTCCAACTTTAAATTTTATTCCAGAGCACAACGTGTCTCATTCCTGGGCGACGTCCATATAGACTGCAGGGTCTATAGCCATGGGCTTATCACCAGCCAACAAAAGAATTTTCTCGAATACTTGGTTAAGAAGATTTATATTATAACCAGATGCTTTAGTCTAGATAACTATGGACATTATTGATCAGTGCTCCAAGGAACATATTGTAACGGTTTTGGGGTGTTCCCAAAAGTTTCCCCTAGGTAATTCTAGCAGTATTTTGTGATATTACGGTTAAATAACAGTTTATTGAAATGTATATGTGTTTAAAGGTTCATTCGGTTCCGTATTGGTGATATTTAGAAGGTTTTCCGTCTCGGAACTTAGTATATTTTTGATGTTGGTAAAGCCGGAGACGGAGACGGAGACGGAGACGGAACCGGAGACGGAACCGCACAATGGAGTACAAAAACGTAATGACGTTATTTCCGGAAGGTCACGTGATCAGCCTCATTTTCGGTTTAAAAGGTGACGTAGCAGCCGCTCATTGGTTCTAGAGTGTTTTTGGAAATCTGGAAAAATTTAGTGTTTTCGCGGGTTATGACGTCACAATGGTCGGTCACGTGACCCTGGGTCTGAGGTCTATAAAAGCCCCCGCTTCACAGCGGACGGCGGAATTGGTGTCCTGACGTCGACCTGTGCAGACCCCTTCTCCCACAGCAGAGTACTCCCTTGCTCCGGCTTAGGTCATACCAGATGATAGCAGTTATGTCTTCCGACTGTACACATAGAAAATAAACATGAAAACTTCAACCGAGTTGTTTTTCCGTGTTTGTTAGGGAACTGGAATTTATGATAAAGTTAGTTCACCAGAAAAGAAAGTAATACGGAGAAAAGGGAGATAAGTCCACAGTTGGTTAAGACAAAGTTGTAACGACGTCTTAGGGTGATCCAAGAACCCAGATCACCAAGGAAGGAGACGGAGACGGAGGTGGAATTCAACGGAGCAACTACGGAGGTGGTACCGGACGGAGCAGTTGCAGAGACGGGAACGACGAAGCAGTTGCAGACGCGGTACCGGACGACGGAGTAGCAGAGGCAGTACCTAACGGAGCGGTTGCGGTAACCGGAAGTGAGAACACTTCCGAGATTCTCCATTTTAGGTGCAGTCGCAGGTTGCGGTGAGGCGGAGCCAACCGGAGCAGTTTGCAGTGAGGCGGAACCTGGCAGAGCGGTTGCAGTATTCAGAAACGGCAACGTTCCCGGATTCTCTATTCCAGGTGCAGTCGCAGTTGCAGTAAGGCGGAAAACGACGGAGCTGTTGCCGTAAAGCGGTATCCCGACGGAGCAGTTGTAGTACCCAGAGACGGAAACGCCTCCGGATTCTTACTTTACAGTGCAGTTGCAGATTGGCAGTCGGACAACGGTTAAGAGGTCCATTCCAGACCACGCTACCAACCTTCGGAGACTTCTAGCCGGAGTGCAACCGTACAGCAGTAGCAGTTTTTTTAACGGAATTTTACCGTTACAGCTCCGGTTAAATAACAACTCACCCACCTCCCAAGAAAACCGGTTTATCAAGACGTCACAGAAGGGTGAAGAACCCGTTACAACTTTTTGGTGGCAGCGGTAGGATCATCTGCAGTATGACTACTAGACGGGGCAAATTGGCGGAACAGCAGCTGAAGACAGCCGTGTCGGACACGGAGCAGTCAGCAGGAGCAGTTGGAGCTGAACTGTTGCAAATGCCGGTTGCGGAAAAGGAAGCAGTTCGTCCTGCCGAGCGAAAGCTGTTGCAGCCGGAAATGCAGAAAGCAGTTGCAGAAGAGCCCCCTCGGGTTCCTCAAGGAGTACAGCCTGCAGAGCAGTTAGCAGAGGCGGAAATTAACTTTCCGGACCAGGCTGGCGATCGGGAACCGGATGCGGAACCGGAAGGTGGTGAGAATTTAGTCGACAACCTGACCAGATTATTGGCGACCCAAATGGAGGTGTTTCAACAGCACCTGGCAGTGACCGGAAAGCAGCAGGCAGAAGCAGTACAACAACCAGCACCAAGGGCAGGAGTAGCCAGATTAATGACATACGACGGAACTGATCCGTGGCCGGAGTATGAGGCTCACCTCCTTGAATATGCTCGGTACTACCGTTGGACGGAAGAGGAAAAGGCGCTGAACTTATGTGTCAGTTTGAGGGGTAACGCCCACAGTATACTACTGGATCTGTCCGTGGAACAGAGACGCAGCTTTGATACGGTTGTGGCGGCATTAAAACAGCAGTTTTGTCTGGGGGAGAAAACATTTGTTTTCCAGGCGGAATTGCAGACGCGGAAATTGCAGCCGGAGGAGCTGTCCGAGCTGGCCAGAGACATACGGAGCAATACGCGGCTAGCTTACCCAAAAGCGGACCCGGCAACAACAGAAGTGCTCATGAAGATGCATTTCTTCAACAGTCTTACTAACCGAGATATGCGGTTGTCGGTATTGAAAAGCCATCCGGAAACGTTGTCGCAGGCTCTGGCTATCGCTACTGAGTATGAGAGCATCATGAAAACCGACAACAGTAGACCAGTGGAGCGACACCGGACGAGACAGCTGAACACGGAGCCAGAGTGGAGCCAGCAGGTGAACGAATTGCGGAAGCAAGCCGAGCAGACTCAGCAGCAGTTGGCGGATCTGATGACTCAGGTCAAGGAAGCGGTTAGTAGGCAGCAGCAGCAGCGCAGTTCCCGAGTGGATTGAGAATGCTTTAACTGTGGCCGGAAAGGGCATTTTGCCCGAGACTGCAGGCAGCCGAAGCAGCAGCAGCAGCGGCGTCAACCACAACAGCAGCAGCCGCAGCAGCAGCAACAACAGCAGCAGCCGGAAAACTAGAGCGGGTCGCAGAAAAGGGGAATTCCGGGACCCGGAAGAGAGGACACCCCCATAACCGGCAGGTGGTTCACGGACCCGGTCCCAGGGGCAAGGTGGGCATGTGTATGACAGCCAGAGTATGCGGAGAACCAGTAATGCTGATAATCGACACCGGCAGCGCTGTCACAATGCTCAACCTACAAACCTGGGAACGGATCCGGAAACCCGGAATGAAGCTGAAGCGGTCGCCGATTCGTCTCTCAATGGTTGACGGAAGTAACATACGGATGCATGGCCGGGAAGAACTCCCACTCAACATCGCAGGAGTAGCTGAAACCGTGACGTTCGAGATAGCAGACTGTGAAGACGAAGGAATACTGGGAATGGATTTCATCCGTTCCCGGATATCCGGCATAAATTTTGACCAGATGACCATGCAGATGGGCAGCCAGGAGGTGTTCCTCACCATGTTCGAGCAGACCAGAGAGCCGTTTCCGATCAACGCTGTAGCAGATTACCAAATTCCGCCGGAAGCGGAACAGCTGATAATAGGACAAGCAGAGAGTGTCCGTGAAGCAGAAGGAGTACTAGAAATGCCACAGGAGCCTACTGAGAAAAGACCATGGCTGATCGGGAGAACTTTATCCCAGATAAAGCAAGGAACAGTCCCGGTTCGAGTGATCAATGTGATGGCGGAGCTGGTAATCATCAAGAAAGGAGCGCAGTTGGCGACGATGACCACCTTAGCAGCCGGTTGCAGTGTTGTTCCGTTGGCGGAGCGGAGCAGGAAGGTGCAGATTTCTCCGGAATCGGAGGCCGGGCGGAATTGGAACGGGTACGAGAAGCTGCGGCAGCTAGCAGAGCAGACCCAGGATGCAGTGACGAGTCATTTCCGCGAGAGAGTAACCGACCTCCTATTTCGGAATAAGCCGACCTTCAGCAATGATGCCGGAGAACTGGGGCAGACCAATGTGGTGCAACCTCAGATAAACACGGGCAGTCACCGGCCGATTAAGCAGCCGACTAGACGGATTCCGCGGGACAAAAGAGAGCTGGTGAGCAGTCTAATTCAGGAGATGAAAGACAAGAACGTCATTGAGGAAAGTAGCAGTTCTTGGGCTTCTCCGATTGTGCTGGTGAAGAAGAAGGATGGAACCACCCGGTTCTGTGTCGATTACCGGCGGTTAAATGCAGTCACAGAGAAAGATGCTTATCCGTTGCCGAGAATTGACGACACCATAGCAGCCTGTGCAGACGCCAAGTGGTTCTCCACTCTCGACCTGACCAGTGGATACTGGCAGGTCGGGATGGACGAGGACGCCCGGAAAAAGTCGGCCTTCTATGTTCCCGGTGGCCTTTACCAGTTCAAAGTCATGAGTTTCGGCTTGTGCAATGCTCCGGGTACATTCGAGCGGTTGATGGAGAAGGTGTTAGGCGGACTGTCCTGGAAGACCTGCCTCATATATCTGGACGACATCATAGTCTACAGCAAGACCCTGGAGGATCACATCCGTGATCTTCAGGAGGTTTTCGACAAGCTGAGAGAGGCAGACCTAAAAGTCAAACCGTCAAAATGCAAGTTCTTCCAGCCGGAGGTGTCTTTCCTAGGTCACATTGTCGGAAGAGACGGTATCCGTACCGACCCGGCAAAAACGGAGGCAGTACGGAAGTGGCGGACACCCACCAACCTGATGGAGCTGCGCAGTTTCCTGGAACTATGCTCCTATTACCGGAAGTTCGTGCCAAAGTTTTCCGAGATTGCAGCGCCGCTGAATCGCTTGACGGAAAAAGGGGTGCAGTTCCAGTGGCAGACGGAGCAAGAGCAGGCATTAGCGGAGCTGAAGAACCGCCTAGTATCGGCACCGATACTCGGTTACCCAAGGGAGCAAGGCCGATATATCCTGGACACGGACGCCAGTGACACCGGGTTGGGAGCAGTACTGTCACAGAAGCAGGGCAACCAGGAGCGGGTGATAACCTACTTGAGCCGCAGCCTAACCAAAGAAGAACGGAGATACTGTGTCACCCGGAAGGAGCTCCTGGCGGTTGTGTTTGCGGTACAGAAGAATAAGCAGTACTTGCTGGGACGACACTTCCTTCTTCGCACGGATCATGGCAGTCTTACCTGGCTGATGAATTTCAAGGAGCCACAGGGGCAGGTCACCCGGTGGATTGAGCTCCTGAGTGAGTTCCATTTCGACATCGAACATCGTCCGGGGCGAATCCATAATAACGCGAATGCATTGTCCAGATCCCCGTGCAGCCAATGCGGAAAGCAGGCCAAGATAGACGCCTGGAACTACGGAGAAAGGATCCGGCAGACACGGAGTGAAGAAACTCCTCAGCCCAAGCCAAGGAAGGGGGGACGCCGGAAGCGGTCACGGAGATCGGGTGGAGAAGCAGAACTGGCAGAGGAGGAGTCTACAATAAATGAAGAATTCCGTGCGGTTGCGGTGACGGAGAAAGCAGTGTCCCGGAAGCCGGTTGCGGTTGCGGTGACGGAAAAGGCAGTGTCCCGGAAGCCGGTTGCGGTTGCGGTGACGGAGAAAGCAGTCCCAAGGAAGGCGGTTGCAGTAGCGAGAAAGCAGTGTCCCGGAAGCCGGTTGCGGTTGCGGTGACGGAAAAGGCAGTGTCACGGAAGCCGGTTGCGGTTGCAGTGACAGAGAAAGCAGTCCCAAGGAAGGCAGTTGCAGTAGCAAAGAAAGCAGTGTCACGGAAGCCGGTTGCGGTTGCGGTGACGGAGAAAGCAGTCCCAATGAAGGCGGTTGCAGTAGCGGAGAAAGCAGTGTCCCGGAAGCCGGTTGCGGTTGCGGTGACAGAGAAGGCAGTTCCAGGAAAAGCGGATGCGGTGGCAGACAGATGCAGAGAAAGCAGTTTCTCGGAGGCCGGTTGCAGTACGGAAGGATGTGGAAAATGCGGTTGCAGAGCAGATTAAGCTGGCGGAAAATGCGGACCAGGATACTGTGCTGGGCAGAAATATCGACCAGATGATTTGCGGAGAATGCAGCAAGCAGAACCTTGGTACCCACTGGTGATGACGCTGATCGACGGGAGCGGTACAGCTGGCAGTGCAGACTTTTCCAGCATGAGCAGCGAGGAGAAAGTGCTGTACGGGATGCGGAAGACCTTGCTGAAAGTCGACGGAGTAGTCTACCGGAAATGGAAAACGGCAGAAGGAACCAGCCGAATGCAGTTAATAACCCCGAAGGAGCTGAGACAAGAGATTTTCCGTCTGGCCCATCAGAGCCGGACGGGAGGACACCTCGGAAGTAGAAGGATGGCGGCTAGCATTCGGGGGGCGGTATTTCTGGCCAGCTATGATGCGGGACATAAAGCAGTGGGTGCTGAGCTGTGATGAATGTGCGTCAAGAAGTATGCAGAACTTGAAACGATCTCCGATGCAGAAATACCGGGTTGGAGCGCCCATGGAGAGGGTGGCAATGGACGTGATGGGTCCATTACCTAAATCCACCCGGGGGAACCGGTACATCTTAGTAATCGGTGATTACTTCACCAAATGGGTAGAGGCCTACCCGATGCCGAATCAGGAAGCGATGACGGTTGCGGACATATTCGTCAACCAGTTTGCAGCGCGGTACGGCATCCCGATGGAGATCCACACCGACCAAGGCAGAAATTTCGAGTCCGACTTGCTGAGAAATGTCTGCAGAATCCTGGGGATTCACAAGACACGGACAACCGCTTTCCGACCTCAGTCGGATGGTTTCATTGAGCGATTCAACCGGATGCTGCAGCAGATCCTGAGCCTGTACGTAAACGAGCGGCAGACCAACTGGGATCAGCTAGTTCCGTTGGCGATGGCAGCTTACCGGAGTACCCCGCAGGAGACAACCGGGCAGAGTCCCAATTTGCTGATGCTGGGCAGAGAAGTCAATATTCCGGTAGAGTTACTGATTGGCAGGCCTCTGGGCGAATCGACAGCAGAAGTAACAGAGTATGGCAGTCAGCTCCGGGAGCGACTAGAAGCAGTATACAAGGCGGTTCGAGCGAAATCTGGCAGAGAGATGGAACGGCAGAAGAAGCTGTACGACCGGAGGAAGGTCGACAATCAGTTCCAGCCAGGAGACCGAGTGTGGATGGCAGTCAAAACACGGAAGAAGGGAAAGGCACCCAAGTTGTAGAGGAAGTGGAGCGGTCCAAAGCTAGTGTTGAGCAGATTTACCAACGTGACCTACGAGATTGTAGAGAGTGAAACTCTGCAGAAAGTGGTTCACTTCGATTTGCTGAAACCGTATAATGGTGTCAAGCATCCGAGATGGATGAAGCGGAGAATGGCGGATTCCTGGAGGCAGTCGGAGCCGCCGAAACAGAGTAACGTTCCGGAGGCGGAACAGTCAGTCTCTGAGTCGGATACTGACTCGGAGTAAAGCCGCAGAGGACGAAGAAATATGGGAAGACGGGGTGAGCTGTAGAGCAGGAGAAGGAGATAGCTGAGACCCTGGTAAAACGTTGAGTTCCGGCAGAGAGCGACCGCAAGAAGTTGGAACAGTGAGCAAGTGCTGGTTCGGGAAACAGGGCGGAGAAAGAAGCAGAGCGGAACGCGGTGCAGAGACCGGATAGAGACATCCTAGAGGTTCGGACTGGGTTGAGCGCATAGTCCACCAGTCCAGGGTAGCGGCCAGGGGTCCAGAAGAACCTGGGTTAGTGGTCTAGTATCTCCAGAGAAGCAGCTACACGTCTTCCGTATTAGGAGAATTAAGACGGAAAAGTTTTCCGGCTGTAGACATCCAACCGGAGTTTCTACTTGGCAGAGACAGTAAACCGGCTGCAGATCGACAGAAGCGGTGAAACATCATTCCAGATAGGAAGGGCCCTCCTTCTGGACAAGAATGTATGCAGTTTCCAGTGTCGACAAGCAGTAATACCAGTGAGCAGTTATGCAGCAGGCGGAGCTGTGCAGACGGCGAAAACGCCCAACAGGCAGTCTAGATGTACGTCTGGCAGGCAGATTCAACTGGCTGAGACTCTATTCAACCCTCCTGATGACAGAGATACTTCAAAATTGCAGATACTTCGCTCGGAGAAGCAGTTGAAAGGGAGCCGGAAAAACCCGGAGAAGCCGGTTGAACCGGAGACGGACACCTCTCGGTTAACGGTTGAGTTTTTGCATAATTGTGACGTCACTCCTGAGGCAGCCAATCAGCGTGGAGCTTTTCAAGTCACATGAGCAGAAAGGGTATAAAAGGGCCTTGAAATCGGGCTCTGACAGCAGTTGGAGAGCAGACCTCGAGCTGTGCACATCGCAGACAAAGTTTGGCGGAATTGAATCAAGTCCAGCATTTTCCGGCAAGAGCAGATTTTGCAGTAAAAACGACAAAGTATTTCCCGGAAGACCACCAGTCCGGAAGAAAAGTGCAGTAAAAGCAGTGCAGCGGTAGCGGCGCGGTGATTCGACCAATTTCAGTTCACCGGCTTTTCCGGATGGCCTACCAAGGATTTTTGGAGAGGCAGGGCAGGAGCGATGGCAGAGGCCGGAGAAATCCTCAACCATTAGAGTTGGAGCGGTTCTGCAAACGGTGCGACCGGAAGTTTGGCAGTGTGACGGACCGGAACGGACACCTCTGTCCGCCTCAGAAGTATTTCTGCTGCTTGTGCGCCTTTTATAGTAACCGTGCCTGTGACCTGCGGCGGCATCTCCGTGAAGCCCACGGATGGAAGTATCCTCAGGGATACCGTCCTCCTCAGGACGTGGATACACTCAGCGCTGTCGGGACATTCGACTCGGTGTGGAGAGGAATCGCCACCATCTCTAGACAGAACCGTTTTCGGAAATATCTGAGCCGGCCCCCCGTAACACCCCCAAGTCCAGTGCTTCCAGCCGATCAACTTCCGTACGGCACGGACTGAGACGCCGGAGCAGCCGCCCCTTATAATCAGCCGGAACTGGAAAAGTGGGACATGCCGGAGTGGGTTCCCGACCGAGGAGGGTGTCTCCGGGCAGTCAAAGCAGACCAAGCAGAGGATTGGGAGGCGGAAATCCATATCAGGGAATACCGGCCTCCATCTCCCACTTCAGCGGCAGAGTCTTCAGACCCGGAGACGGAGGAGTCGGATTACGTTACAGCGGATGAGGAGGAATCCTGGACGGAAGCGGAGGCGGTTGGCAGTGTAGACAGTGTACTGCGGATGGCAGTGTGGCAGTAGACGGAGGCGGTTGGCAGTGTAGCGGTCGACGGAGGCGGTTGGCAGTGTAGCGGTCGACGGAGGCAGATGGCCGTGTGGCGGAAGCGGAGGCAGTGTAGCGGTCGACGGAGGCGGATGGCAGTTTGGCGGAGACGGTAGAAGCGGTGGCAGTTAGCAGCGACAACAACACGGAAAAAAAAAAAAAAAATTATTTATCCAAGAAGACGGAAATCTCCGGAAGCAGACCTTGTGGAAGGTCACCACCAGGGGGAGTTGCAGTTTGCTGAGCAGCCAATCATCAAGCAGATAAGCCGGTCACGTGACTTCCAGAGACTATAAAAAGGGGCAGATAGCTGTTACCGGACGCAGAAGGCAGTTTGCTGTAGCTGAGTCAACATCGACCCGAAGCAGAGAATCAGAATGCCGAAAGTAAAGACAACACCCCGCAAGCCCCGCCCTCACCGGTGTGGAGACTGCAACCTGAAATTCAAGAACAAACACACGTTGCTCCGGCATGTCACGGAGCAGCACACGAGTGAAGTCACCGTCTTCGCCTGTCTGCAGTGTGACCATTGGAGCAGACGGAAAGAGGGGACACAGAAACATCTGCAGGCCCGACACGGAATGGACGCGAACCCGATTCGACTAAGGGTTGGCAGAGAGCAGTTTGAGGAAAAAGCCCTCCAGTCCAGGATGACTCCACGGAAAAGCAAGAAAGCAGTAGCACGGTTTGATCAGCTGTCGGATACGGAGTCGGAGTCGGGAGGTTCGGTTTCGTCCCGGACCCGGTACCGTTCTGGTACCCAGTCAGTGACCACACTAGCAGCCGACGTTTCGTCCACGGAGGCGGAGAGCAGTTCGGAAGAAGAATCAGAGCTGAAAATTATGGCAAGTGAAGACGAGTTGCAGGACCCGGAGGACCCGGAGCCGGTTAAGCCACCTGTTACCCGAAGTTCTTCCCGGAAAAACAGCCCGGACCCATCCCGGGGTACCGGAGCAGATCGAGACCGCGGAAAGAAGCGGAGTCGCAGCCGTTCTCCGGAGAAATCCAGCCGTCATCAACACCGGGAATATAGGAAGGAGAGCCCGGAGCGTACCAAGGACCGGGGCGGACAACGTGGCCGAGAGGAGAAGCGACACTCCCCATCCAAGTCTTCAGGAGGCAGCGTCAAGTGAAAAGGCAAGGGGGTGTACGACTACAAGTTCCGGTTGTTGGAGGAAGGTTCCAGCGGAGCAACAGCAGAAGTTGGAGTGGCGGATATTGCAGAAATGCAGGGCAGAGACGAGGAAGGCAGTTTCCGGAGTCCAGCTCCGAGAACGACTAGTAGTGGCAGAGCGGTGAGCAGCGTGATTGTCCGGCCCGGAGGCGGAGCAGAAAGCAGATCCAGCGGCCGAGCAGATAGCAGAGCAGATAGCAGAGCCGATAGCAGAGCCGATAGCAGAGCAGATAGCAGAGCAGATAGCAGAGCGGATAGCAGAGTGGATAGCAGAGCAGATAGCAGAGCAGATAGCCGAGCGGACAGCAGACCCAATGGCTGTCAGGAGGCAGAGCGGAGACCAAAGCGGAAGGCGGAACCAGGAGCAGAGCTGACAGTGAGACGGAGACCCGAGGATCCATGGAGAGAACTTTACCGGCAACCATTCAAGCAGTAGCCGGAAGCAGAACCAGTACAGCGGCTAGGGATGACGGAATGGAGTCTTCCGCGTCTGACCGAAGCCATGCGGACGTGCAGAGAGCCCGGAGGAGTATCCTGATGGATCAAGCCAGAGCTACACCCGGAATCCTGTCTCTGGTGGAAACCAGGTCTCGACAGTCTTCCAGTGAGCAGTCTGGAAGGAGCCAAGCCCGAGCACCAACCCAGAGTCCACCATACACTTTCTACCCGTTTGGCGGTCCTTCAACTCAACCGTGTCCGTCCCACTGTTTCCCGGTGAACATTGGAGGTGCATCCGTCTTTGCACCTGCAGTCCCGGAGCATGCCAGATACTATGCCGTACGTAGGGGACCGGAGCAGTGGGGGCCAGCCGAGATGAGAGACTCCGGCGTCTACGTGGAGATCATGGAGCAGAGAGAGTCACCGTTTGGTCTCGTCCCGACCCGTCAGATCGTCCGGATTCCAGATTGGTCCATCCGGGACGAACGCTTCCGGAATGGGTTCTACGTGCCACCCCAGTGGAGTTTACATGATCCCGATCTTTTCCCGGTTGATGCCAAGCTTCGGACGACCGTTGGTACCACAGACCATTCCACCTCGTCCGCCGTCAGGGAGCAGTTCGCGCCGTGATACTGGTGGGCAGTAGTCGTCGCAAGTCGTCGCAAGTCAAGTCGGCGCAAGGAGAAGAAAGAAGAACCTTTTCCCAGATTCTAGTATAATTAAGAGTTAAAAGTGGGAAACGGAATAAGCAAGATATCCGGGTACAGTGACCGTAAACTATACCAGTACCCAGATCACGGAAAAAGTTGTGTTTGATTATACGGACAATTTAAGGGTTGAAAATTTGTATATATGTGATATGTGATATTGATCTGTTCGGGACGAACAGAGTCTAAGGAAGGGGGAGTGTAACGGTTTTGGGGTGTTCCCAAAAGTTTCCCCTAGGTAATTCTAGCAGTATTTTGTGATATTACGGTTAAATAACAGTTTATTGAAATGTATATGTGTTTAAAGGTTCATTCGGTTCCGTATTGGTGATATTTAGAAGGTTTTCTGTCTCGGAACTTAGTATATTTTTGATGTTGGTAAAGCCGGAGACGGAGACGGAGACGGAACCGGACAATGGAGTACAAAAACGTAATGAAGTTATTTCCGGAAGGTCACGTGATCAGCCTCATTTTCGGTTTAAAAGGTGACGTAGCAGCCGCTCATTGGTTCTAGAGTGTTTTTGGAAATCCGGAAAAATTTAGTGTTTTCGCGGGTTATGACGTCACAATGGTCGGTCACGTGACCCTGGGTCTGAGGTCTATAAAAGCCCCCGCTTCACAGCGGACGGCGGAGTTGGTGTCCTGACGTCGACCTGTGCAGACCCCTTCTCCCACAGCAGAGTACTCCGTTGCTCCAGCTTAGGTCATACCAGATGATAGCAGTTATGTCTTCCGACTGTACACTTAGAAAATAAACATGAAAACTTCAACCGAGTTGTTTTTCCGTGTTTGTTAGGGAACTGGAATTTATGATTGTAGAATATTTATGACTGTTATGGCCCGAAATCCGTCCCTGACACATTCTCCCACTCGACATACACGGCACAGATTCATCACATGACTTCCTACTTACTTACCTTATGTCACCGGGCACGCACCGTCCTCGCACCACATCTACATGTAAACAACACTGCTCACGTTATCACTTCCAACAATCCCACCAATCACCACATTCCCAGACACATGACTCCGCCCACACAGACATGACATCACTTTCCCGCCATTTACATGAACACCTGCCACATTACGCGGGAAAACCCACACACATCATAGACTTAGCCCCGCGTTTTCCCACACTTGATTCTAGGCTGTTGTAGTAAGAAGTTGGATTGAGAGGTACTACGCCAAATATTGTTATCAGAAGCTATCAGATCATATTAGACTATTAATACTTCGGACTATTGTGGGGATTACGATTGAGTGTGAGAGTGATCGTACATCGGACCAAAATCATCCTAATAAACTCGGATATTGTTGAAATCTACGTCGGACTTCCTGTTGGTGTGTCAACGCACAACATACATCGAACTATTCGATCAGTGGGCGTAATAGCCGCCCGAAGAACTCCGCTATTCCGTCACATGATAAAGTTAGTTCACCGGAAAAGAAAGTAATACGGAGAAAAGGGAGATAAGTCCACAGTTGGTTAAGACAAAGTTGTAACGACGTCTTAGGGTGATCCAAGAACCCAGATCACCAAGGAAGGAGACGGAGACGGAGGTGGAATTCAACGGAGCAACTACGGAGGTGGTACCGGACGGAGCAGTTGCAGAGACGGGAACGACGAAGCAGTTGCAGAGGCGGTACCGGACAACGGAGTAGCAGAGGCAGTACCTGACGGAGCGGTTGCGGTAACCGGAAGTGAGAACACTTCTGAGATTCTCCATTTCAGGTGCAGTCGCAGGTTGCGGTGAGGCGGAGCCAACCGGAGCAGTTTGCAGTGAGGCGGAACCTGGCAGAGCGGTTGCAGTATTCGGAAACGGCAACGTTCCCGGATTCTCTATTCCAGGTGCAGTCGCAGTTGCAGTAAGGCGGAAAATGACGGAGCTGTTGCAGTAAAGCGGTATCCCGACGGAGCAGTTGCAGTACCCGGAGACGGAAACGCCTCCGGATTCTTACTTTACAGGTGCAGTTGCAGATTGGCAGTCGGACAACGGTTAAGAGGTCCATTGCAGACCACATTTTTTTTTTGAAAAAAATGAAACAAGATGGCGGCCGGCAAGAATGCTATTCTGATTGCTCTGACAGTGTTACTGATACACATTAAAATTGACACAACTATAGCCGATGAAAATACAGTTAATTCTGGTCACAGTCAGTCAAGAAACCATCTAGAAGATATTTTGGGTAATTACCTGGTCCGCTCTTGTGGTAGATCGACGAAGAACTATGGACGTCTCATATTATCGCCCACACCGCATCTGTACCTGACAACCGCTAGAGGGCGCCCAACGCTGGTAACCAGATGCCTGGCAACGCTGTTGTTGTGTTGTGGGGACGTCGAGTCACAACCTGGCCCGACTTCGAAGAGAACACC
Source organism: Terebella lapidaria (assembly GCA_949152475.1). Lineage (NCBI taxonomy): Eukaryota > Metazoa > Annelida > Polychaeta > Terebellida > Terebellidae > Terebella > Terebella lapidaria. The sequence continues at coordinate 22,135,324 of OX424563.1, read as the reverse complement.
AGCCAAGCCATGCACAGCCTGTGGGAAAGCAGTCACCAAACGCAGCAAAGCCATCAGCTGCGATGGTTGCCATCAGTGGACACACGTAAGATGCAGCGGTTCCATGACGATCAGCGAGTACGACTGCCTGGTCCAAACAGACGAAAGTGAGTGTGTAGACTTCCTCTGTCATCGTTGCTTGTTTAACGAACTTCCAAATCTGTACAACGACTACGATCCGATCCCAGACCTGAACAACCCCCCTGAACCCCCTCCTGAGCTATTACCTAGTGACAGTAATTGCTATGCTTGCTTCCGAAAAAAGGGCATCCACATCGTACACATCAACGCAAGATCGCTACGCAACAAAACATTCGAGATAGTGCACCTGGTCAAATGTACTAACGCAAGTGTCGTCGCCGTTACCGAAACATGGCTGGACCCCTCGATTACCGACGCGGAGGTCGCTCTCCCTGGTTACAGTATAGTTCGCAACGACCGGCATTCGCACGGCGGGGGAGTCTGCTTCTACATCAAGGACTCCATGGTTTTCAACCCTCGACCTGACTTGCATTTGGACAATATTGAATCAGTGTGGATTGAACTTTTGTTAAAAAAAACAAAACCAATTGTACTCGGTTGTGTATATAGGCCACCCCGACAAGTCGATTTTCTCCAAGGTTTCAATACTATTCTGTCTATTATCCCTGCTCATTCTGAAACTATAATATTGGGTGATTTCAACATCAATCTAGCCAATCGAAACACTGACAAAGGTGGTTCTCTCATAAAACAGTATAATGAGTTATTGCTGTCAAGCGGATTGTCTCAAGTAATCAATGACCCAACCAGAATTACCTCGAGCAATTCTACTTTGCTAGATCATGTTCTTGTATCACACAGAGAAAAAATTGTGCAAAGCGGGACTATTCCCGTCGGTTTTAGCGACCACAACATTGTTTATTGTACCAGAAAGGTTAACCATGAACCACGCTACAGCCAAAACTGTATCAATATGAGGTGTATGAAAAACTATTCCAAAGAACGTCTATTAACTCGTATTAATGAAACAAGCTGGGCTAGTGTGTGTAAGTGTAACGACACAAATGTTGCTTGGGAAAATTTTGTAACCATCATGAACACAATTATTGACAGTATCGCCCCTAGAAGAGAGCGCAGAGTAAAAACACGCACTGAGCCTTGGGTATCGTCAGAAATAATTGAAACAATCAACGAACGTGATAAATGTTTACGTTCATATCATCGCAGCAAGGAAAGGTCTGTGTACAAACAATTTTGTAAGCTACGTAATAAAGCTCAACGTTTAGTGAAATCAGCAAAAGCTGAATATCTATCAAGTCAAATTGAACTCAACAAAAATAACAGTAAGGGGCTATGGAAAACTCTGAAATGTCTCGGGTATAGTAATAAAGCCCAGGTTAAAGAGTCTATTGTACTAAACATTGATGGCAACACTTGTTATGACCCCGTCACAGTGGCCGAGCATATAAACAGTTTTTTTGTTAACATAGCACAAAGTCTCACCGAAAAACTACCTAATCTTGTCGATCTGTATGGTGCTTTCACGGACTGGTGTAAATCCTATTATAGAAACTTAGGTGTACAGCCTGGTGTGTATAAACTCAAATGTGTGTCTGCAGCATTTGTGCTAAAAGAACTCAAATCCCTAAAAAGCTCAAAAAGTACCGGCCTTGACAATATTGACCCCCTCTTTCTTCGCGATGGAGCTGACGGACTATCTGAAATTGTAACTCATCTGGTGAATCTTTCTATAAGCCATCGTGTTGTACCAGAATGTACTAAAAAGGCGGTGATAACACCACTGTATAAAAAGAATAGTAAATTAGATGTGGGCAACTACAGACCGGTTAGTGTTCTGACCATGTTGTCAAAGATCTTAGAAAAGGCTGTTCATGTTCAAGTAGAGTCATACTGTAAAGAGAACAGTATACTCTATCCCATGCAGTCTGGATTTAGGGGTCAATTTTCAACTGACACATGTCTTACTTATTTGCACGACTATATACGTATTGAAGTTAGCCAGGGAAATTTTGTGGGCATGGCCCTCCTTGATGTTCAAAAGGCATTTGATAGTGTAAGTCACAAAATGTTATGTGAAAAAATCCGCTTAACTTGTATTGATCCTGAGTGGTTTATATCATACCTTCATGAACGTAAACAAATTGTAACTGTTGGCAAAACCAAGTCTTCCGAACAAACAATTGTGTCTGGTGTTCCACAGGGTAGCATCCTTGGTCCCTGGTGTTATCTCATATATTCTAACGATATGCACAATTGTGCCTCGTGTAAAGTTGTAATGTACGCTGATGATACAGTCTTACTTATGAGCAACAAAAATCTTGATGTTTTGTCTCACAACCTCAGCACAAATATATCAAGTTGTTTTCATTGGTTAACCAACAATCTGTTATCCATGCATATGGGTAAAACCGAATGTATTGTCTTCTCGTCTAAACGTAAGCAACACTTGACTAAATCCTTTACTATTTCGTGTAATGGTCAAATCATTAAATCTAAACCTGAGATCAAGTATCTGGGCCTAAGGCTCAATAGCTGTCTGTCTGGAGTCGAAATTGTAAACTCTGTTGTCAGTAAATGTAACTCACGGTTAAAGTTTTTGTACAGGTATCGAGATGTTCTCAACCAAAGCTCTCGTAAGCTTCTAACTACTGCACTTATCCAGAGTCATTTCGATTACGGTGTTTCAGCATGGTATCACGCAACTTCCAAACATTGTAAGCGTAAACTCCAGGTTGCACAAAATAAAATTGTTCGCTTCATACTTAACCTCGGACCACGTGCTCACATCGGTCAAAACGAACTCAGCTCCATAAATCTTCTCTGTACTTCAGACCGAGCACAACAACTTATCCTTAACCACATGTTTAATGTGTTTCATGGAATAGCTCCCAGATATTTGTCAGAGTCTTTCACCAGAGTCCAATCTCAGCACGCATATCGTACTCGCAACTCGGAATTGAACTTTGTTGTACCAAAATCACTGGGAATATCGCATTCAAATATGTCAACACAAGGTGTTTAGTACTGGAATAATCTTCCATCCTCAATCAAGAACATTGATGTCAAGTATTTGTTCAAACGAAAGGTCAAGTCTTATATACAAAATAATGCCGTATCCACAAGCCAGAATGTCCTCACCTAGAACTCGAATCACCCTTTTCGTCAGCTTTTTAATATATCATATCATTCTTGCCGTCCATTGTCTTCATTTATGGACCATCCTGGAAATAAGCCTTGTGGCTTTAGGGTGCTATCCATGGTGTACATTGTTCTCATGTTCATTTCATTGTATTTTACGTGTTTTTACATGTCATGCTTTTTACACCGAATAAAATCAAATCAAATCAAATCAAAAACCAACCTTCAGAGACTTCTAGCCGGAGTGCAACCGTACAGCAGTAGCAGTTTCCCGGAATTTTACCGTTACAGCTCCGGTTAAATAACAACTCACCCACCTCCCAAGAAAACCGGTTTATCAAGACGTCACAGAAGGGTGAAGAACCCATTACAATATCAATATCAGACTTTTCCTACGTTAGCTTGTTGGGGGCGTGCGCATTGCCCTTGCCCAACCGATAACCCCTGGACCCGCCACTGATGATGACAGTCATGAACAATATTGCGTTTGTTGACGATACCCGGAAATAACAGAGAACTGAAACTGAAATAAATGTAATATTTCAGTAAAACAATTGATGTTCGTTCATTTAGTATATCTGCCAATGTATTGGATTATCCCGAAGAGAATGAGACACGTTGTGCTCTGGAATAAAATTTAAAGTTGGAACGATATCAAAACTGATTTAGTGGACTGAATGAATTGGTGAACAAGCTTCTTCAAACAAATCAATGTTTCTATTTCCTTATGAAGGTTTAACATAAGAGAACCATAGCCATGTTCTGCCATGACAAAAATTATGTCTAAATTTAATAGGTAAATCCATTACAATACTTTTGTTGTATAGTTGATGGAAACTGCGAACATATAATTGCTGTATTTGCTGCAAGCGAACAAACTTTACATACACCCTAATGCAATGTTTTTATCTATTTTTTTTCACAAATGCCACACACAGATAAAAAAGAATTATCATCTATTAGTATAATATACTAGTGGATCAGTAGGGACAATATGATTCTCTCCCTGTGGTACTCTAACCACTGGGCGAATTATTTCCAAATTTAGATCCAGAAATAAAGAATATTTCACTCTAGTATCCACGAGTATTACCATAGTCATCTGCCTGGATGGCCAGTTCCACAAGAAGGAAGAAATTGTTGAAATGAGCAATGTCTCCAAGGCCGATTTTATCCATCTTTCTGCATAACTTAGAGAGCAGACGGGTGGATGTCTCATCCTCTCTGTACGTCTTGATGGTTTCCCGAAACCATTCGCCGGGTGTTGCCTCCCCGTTCGAACAGGCGAGTGACACCTGTTGTACAGAACGGCAGGTAGCGAAGTTGCACACCTCGTCACGTCGCAGGTCACGAACCATGTGATGTTCGTGTGTATGTAGTTGCAGGTAGTAAAATGCACTCAGTACCTTCACTGCAAACGATAAATTACGCAATGTGTTTGCAACACGTGCAATGTACAAAACCAGTTCTGATTCAGTCTTAGCTTTCTGCCCCAAAGCACACACAATGTCGAAATATTTGTAGAAAGCATCGACGAGAATTACAAACGCAGTGTTAAGTTCTATGATGTCGTCTTTCTGCAATAATTCGTCACCCACTGAGGGAATTGTTTGAAGATCAATGATATCAACAAAAAAGTCACAGATAAATTCCTTCTGAAGGAGACGTGTATACCATCGAGAAGGTTAGCTCCCTTGATGAAAAAGTCATCAAGGTATCCACTGGCCAATGCATGTATTATCTCATCCAAAAACTGACGAACCATCTGCGCCTTCTTTTGATTCCAGTGTCCTCGTGGAATTCTCCCGCAGAGCCAAAAGAGGATCGTCTTCAAGTGATACGTCTTGAAAATTCCAACTTCTTTGTCCTTTGTTCCTTGCAAGCATATTCTCGACTCCCGAGAATGAATATCTCCACTCGAGGTCCCGAGTGGGACTAAATTTTCTTCCAACGGCTGTGACGCCATAACCTTGGGCCACAGCTGCAGATACCAGCTGACGACCAGGCCAACCGCTGGGCCGGTGTCGTATTATGAAGTCGGCTGCTACTTGTGGCCAACCTTGGAACCCCCTCCCAAAACACACGTCACTGTCTTCCAGAGTCTTTTCGAACCTCAAGGGAAACTTCTTGCTAGGTGTCTCAAAGTGCTCTTCTTCTCGCTCTTGGACAATGTTGATAGCCGGCCCCCTGATTCGGATGTCATGAACGCCATCAAAGCCCTTGTGGTAGTCCCTGAAGTTATATCTCATTTTCTCTGTTGCAACTAGATTTGGCACAATCATGTCCATTGTCTCTTCGTCAATGTGCCACACCCGTTTCCCGTCTTTCTCAACATGATCACCATTTTGCTTCAGAAAGACATAGTTCTTCACCTCCCCATCTTCCTAATCGATTTCCATCAGTTTATACCTTGGTACAAGTTTTCCTTTGAATTCTACCGTGGAATTCATAGCTACGAACATAATATCAATATCTGTCTGAACTGATTTCACGATATTCTCATTTTCATTCTCCATGGTATATGTTGGTACGAAAAGACCTTGTACACGGCTACCAGTTGTGACATTTCGCTCATCAGGCTCGGCAGTGTCGCCCCCTCCTTTCATGCAGATCCAGTCATAGATGATCCGTCTACTACTATGATGTCGAATGAAGGCATCAGGGAGGAACATATCCAAGTATGCCGTTAGTAGAACATTCTCCAAAGTAGTTCCGTAGTGTCGCTTGCATTGCCTCTCGCTGTACTCACAAATGGAGTAGTCGGGCAGACTGAGCTTCCTCTTTTTGCTGACACAACTACCCATGACAACACAAGGCCACGAAGCGAGTCTTCATTCGCTTCGTGGCCTCGTTGCCTAGCTTCGTGGCCTCGACGCCTCGCTTCGTGGCCTTGTGGACTCGCTTCGTGGCCTCGTGGACTCGCTTCGTGGCCTCGTGGACTCGCTTTGTGGCCTCGTTGCCTCGCTTCGTGGCCTCGTGGCCTCGCTTCGTGGCCTCGTGGCCTCGCTTCGTGGCCTCGTTGCCTTGCTTCGTGGCCTCGTGGCCTCGCTTCGTGGCCTCGTGGACTCGCTTCGTGGCCTCGTGGACTTGCTTCGTGGCCTCGTTGCCTCGCTTCGTGGCCTCGTGGCCTCGCTTCGTGGCCTCGTTGCCTCGCTTCGTGGCCTCGTGGCCTCGCTTCGTGGCCTCGTTGCCTCGCATATCCTCCTCCACCCCCCCCCCCTCTCCCATGAATGCGTGGCAGGTAGGTACGGTGGCTCTTATAGGACATCTTTTTTTTCAAAAAAAGCATTTGAAATATTTGTAGGGTGTATTTAATTATTTGACACGCGTATTTAATATATGCGTATTTAATCATGTACTATGTATATTCAATATTTTATATGCATATTTAATCATTTATTACGCGTATTCAATATTCTTTGTGCATATTTATTATTTTTTACGCATATTTATTCATTCATTACATGTATTTAATATTGTATTTGCATATTTAATATTTTATACGCGTATTTAATCATTTATCTCCCATATTTAATATTTAAATGCATATTTAATCATTTATTACACGTATTTAATATTTTTATGCATATTTAATATTAGGTACACGTATTTAATAATGTACTATACAAATATTTACTTTTGGTGAGGTGAATACGTGAAAATATGTACCTGTCGCAAAAGACATATTCACCGAGCTTGCGGGGTGAATATGTCTTTGGCGAGAGGTACATATTTTCACGTATTCACCGAAACCAAAAGTTAATATTTGTTTTATCATATCATACATGTGACAAGTTCCTGCAAATACTGAAGCAATGTTTATGTATGACGTGGGTGTTATGATATAAACACAATACATTCAAAACTATCATGTGTTGATTCGAATAAGTACTGCGCCAGTCCAGCAGTCAGGCCTTTAAATTTCAGTTTGATGTAAATATTTCAGAAACGAGTAAACAAACGAGGAATGATTTCTGAAACAAGCTCATTCAATTCACTATATCACTGGATACGCGATACCAGTAACAGAAAAAAACAAGCATGACAAAGCATTCGAGATGCTCTTTGGCGAGAGGTACATATATGTGATATGGGCCGATCGGTGAATATCAAAAAAACTTCACCGGCTGGTCTGGTGAATATGTACTTTTATGCATAGACACGTGACCAGCTTTTAACCAATGACAACGTCGGGATTCTTAGTAGTATATAATAATATTTAATATTATACATGCATATTTGATATTATATACGCATATTTATTGATTTATTATACGAGTATTCAATATTTAACACATCTATAAACCCTCAGCTTCTAGGAACCTATGCAGCCCCAATGCTCAACCCCAATCGGTGTTGTAAGCAAATATCCTTCTTGGAATATTGTGTTGTGTGTGTTAATTCTAGTATCATCCGATCCTGGACATTGTTCGATTACTTTCAAGCTGGATTGGATGTATTGTTTAAATTGAGTACTAGTATCTGAGTTATTAGAGTTAGAATTTAGCAACATAAGGAAGTGAGATATCCAGTCTTCAGGACTGGATATCGCGTTCATCGATGACTTTCCACTGAAGAATAACAGACATATCACGCATGGTCCACACAAGTAACACGCATATTTCACTCAAAATCACATTGTTAATGATTTGTTAGTGCTCTGTTTGTGATTTGTACGTGACATTTCTGTAATTCTTGCACAATTCATCAGTGATTTTCCATCACGTAGATCATAGAAAATGGTCAAATTCTCCATTCAAAATCACGCACAAACAAATTTTAACCAAATTTTTTACGTAATTCGTGCGTTCTCGGCTGTCTGACCGGGCCTTAAAGTTTTAGCTTCTCAAGTCTCACCAATTAGTTAATAATATATACTGATATAAACTATTATACAGATCTTTTAGGAATAGCTGTATCTCCGAGGTGAAATCGGGAACATTTGGTGGTCGAATTCCCCTTTTGCCGAGGTCTTTACAAATACGATGTCTCGTCTATTATCACCGAAGTTCTATGGGGCATAGTGGCTGAACTGTTTACCGGGGAAAAGTTAACCAAAACAAAATCCAGACTTCCCGTCGGCTCAAACATTTGGTGGGGAAAATTCAACTTTTGTTTCATACTGGCTGTACAAAATCAAGGATCCACAAAATATCTAATTTCGTAGTAAATAATAATTGTTGTAAGATTATGTAATTCTACAGCTATTACACGTGGATTTTACATATCGGTATACGTCATTACAACGTAAGCTACCTAACATTTGGTTATACATTTGGAGGAGTATAATGACAGTTCGCGGGATTGCTCTTCAGTGACCAATCCAGCAATGATCATTCATTGGCACATAACGTGGTAGGTGACTGAGTAAATTGTCGTTTATGTAATGTGTATTGTGAGTGTGAAAGAAAGGGAATTAATTGTGCAGGCTGTATGCCTGTGGGTAAACACAGGTAGGCTATTGACATAATTGCACGGCTAGCTTATGTTACCCTATCAGTGTTGAAATGTTTGTATATTTGAAGTTCAGAGCACGCCTGGGCGACGTCCATATAGACTGCAGGGGCTATAGCCATGGGCTTATCACCAGCCAACAAAAGAATTTTCTCGAATAATTGGTTATTAAGATTTATATGTATAACCAGATGCTTTAGTCTAGACAACTATGAACATTATTGATCAGTACTCCAAGGAACATATCAATATCAGACTTTTCCTACGTTAGCTTGTTGGGGGCGTGCGCATTGCCCTTGCCCAACCGATAACCCCTGGACCCGCCACTGATGATGACAGTCATGAATAATATTGCGTTTGTTGACGATTCCCGAAAATAACAGATAACTGAAACTGAAATAAAGTTAATATTTCAGTGAAACAATTGATGTCCGTTCATTTAGTATATCTGCCAATGTATTGGATTATCCCGAAGAGAATGAGACACTTTGTGCTCTGGAATAAAATTTAAAGTTGGAACGGGACCAAAGCCAAACCTATTTAGTGGACTGAATGAATTGGTGAACAAGCTTCTTCAAACAAATCGATGTTTCTATTTCCTTGTGAAGGTTTAACATGGGAGAACCATAGCCATGTTCTGCACTGGCAAAATTATGGCTAAATTTAATAGGTAAATCCATTAGAATACATTTGTTGAATAGTTGATGGAAAAAACTGCAAACATGTAGTTGTTGTATTTGCTGCAAGCGAACAAACTTTACATACAAACAATGCAATGTTTTTATCTAATATTTTTTTCACAAATTCCACACAGATAACAACAACGAATTATCATCTATTAGCATAACATACTAGTGGATCAGTAGGGACAATATGATTCTCTCCCTGTGTCACTTTAACTACTGGGCGAATTATTTCCAAACTTAGGTCCAGAAACAAAAAAATAGTTCACTCGACTAGTATCCACGAGTATTAACATAGTCATCTGCCTGGATGGCGAGTTCCACAAGAAGGAAGTAATTGTTGAACTGAGCAATGTCTCCCAGGCCGATTCTATCCATCTTTCTGCATAACTTAGAGAGCAGACGGGTGGACATCTCATCCCCTCTGTACTTCTTGATGGTTTCCCGAAACCATTCGCCAGGCGTCGCCACCTCATTCAAGCAGGCAAGTGACTCCTGTTGTACAGAACGGCAGGTAGCGAAGTTGCACACCTCGTCACGTCGCAGGTCACGAACCATGTGGTGTTCGTGTGTATGTAGTTGCAGGTAGTAAAATGCACTCAGTACCTTCACTGCAAACGACGAATTACGCAAAGTGTTTGCAACACGTGCAATGCACAAAACCAGTTCTGATTCAGTCTTAGCTTTCTGCCCCAAAGCACATACAATGTCGAAATATTTGTAGAAAGCATCGACGAGAATTACAAAGGCAGTGTTAAGTTCTATGATGTCGTCTTTTTGCAATAATTCGTCACCCACTGAGGAAATTGTTTGAAGATCAATGATATCAACAAAAATGTCACAGATAATTTCCCAGTAGCCTTCACTCAAGACTTCCAGCACAACTTCCCTGTGAAGGTGTTGGACTGGTGTTTCCACGTGGAATTTCACCAGGACATCAGCTGGATTTGGTACAGTCAATGACGTATTAAGGAATAACATTTTAGTTTCCACACTGCGAAAAGCAGAGAAGAGGTGTTGACTCACCCATTTGACTCTAGCAGCCAAAGTTCTTCTGAAGGAGACGTGTATACCATCGAGAAGGTTAGCTCCTTTGATGAAAAAGTCATCAAGGCATCCACTGGCCAATGCATGTATTATTTCATCCAAAATCTGACGAACCATCTGCGCCTTCCTTTGATTCCAGTGTCCTCGTGGAATTCTTTCGCAGAGCCAAAAGAGGATCGTCTTCAAGTGATACGTCTTGAAAAATCCAACTTCTCTGAAGTAGAACGAATGTAGGATTTTTACTAATATGAAGACCGTCCTTTGTTCATCAGAGATGTTCCTTGCAAGCATATTCTCGACTTCCGAGAATGAATATCTCCACTCGAGGTCCCGAGTCGGACTAAATTTTCTTCCAACGGCCGTAACGCCATAACCTTGGGCCACAGCTGCAGATACGAGCTGACGACCAGGCCAACCGCTGGGCCGGTGTCGTGTTATGAAGTCGGCTGCTACTTGTGGCCAACCTTGGAACCCCCTCCCAAAACACACATCACTGTCTTCCAGAGTCTTTTCGAACCTCAAAGTGCTTTTCTTGCCAGGTGTCTCAAAGTGCTCTTCTTTTCGCTCTTGGACAATGTTGATAGCCGGCCCCCTAATTCGGATGTCATGAACGCCATCAAAGCCCTTGTGGTAGTCCCTGAAGTTATGTCTCATTTTCTCTGTTGCAACTAGATTTGGCACAATCACGTCCATTGTCTCTTCGTCAATGTGCCACACCCGTTTAATAGTTTTAATAACAATTCCCGCACACCCTCCTCCACTCACCCCTCCCCATGAATGCATGGCAGGTAGGTACGGTGGCTCTTTTTAAAAAAACATTTGAAATATTTGTAGGGCGTATTTAATTATTTGACACGCGTATTTAATATGTTATATGCGTATTTAATCATGTATTATGTATATTTAATATTTTATATGCATATTTAATCATTTATTACGCGTATTCAATATTTTTTGTGCGTATTTATTATTTTTTACGCATATTTAATCATTCATTACATGTATTCAATATTGTATATGCATATTTAATATTTTATACGCGTATTTAATCATTTATCACCCATATTTAATATTTTATATGCATATTTATATGCGTATTTAATATTAAGTACACGTATTTAATAATGTATTATTTAATAATATAGATGCATATTTAATATTATATACGCATATTTATTGATTTATTATACGAGTATTCAATATTTTACGCATCTATAAACCCTCAGCTTCTAGGAACCCATGCAGCCCCAAGGCTCAACCACAATCGGTGTTGTAAGCAAATATCCTTCTTGAAATTTTGTGTTGTGTGTGGGAAAGAAAGGGATGTATTTTGCAGGCTGTGTACTTGTGTGTCAAGGCAGGTAGGCTGTTAAAACATAACTCCACAGAGTATCCTATTCTATCCATCATTTTGTTGAAACGTGTCTATATTTGAAGTTCAGGGGACGCCTGGGCGATGTGCCTATAGACTACACGGGCTATAGCTATGGGCTTATCACCAGCCAACGAGGGAACTTTATCGAATATAATGAACACAACAATGCTCCTAAGAACAAATCGATACAACAACGACAAGCTTGCCGTGGGCAAGAAATTTACCTGGATCCGCCACTGGGTCGTTGGAAATTCCCGGAAACAACACAAAACTGAAACTGAAACTGAGTCTCTGCTACAGCTTCTCCCTCTAACATAGAAATCGGTACTGAACCGTGACGGCAGGGTGAGACTGTATTGATCTGCCCGGACAGAAACGGTTCTGTTTCTCCAGTTGTTACCCTCGTCCCGATAGGGGCAGAGGGTATTGTAATTGGGTCTGTCAGTTTGTTACTTGACGAAATTAAATTTCGTCAAGTATGTTGGTCAGTTGAGTTTATCCGTTTGTTTGTTTGTGTGTTTGTTTGTTTTCACTCTACAGGTCACAATTTTGGTCGTATCGTCATGAAACTTCACCAGAAGGTGGACAATCAATTTCGTACCAAGTGGTAAACGTTTAGGGGGTCAAGGTCAAAAATTGAGGTCAAGGTCATAGAAAAGGTCAAAATCGAAAAATCGCGATAACTTCGCTTCTAACTGAGATTATTTTTTCTGGGTATTTTTATATTTTTCTATGGTCAATTCTGCATCATCTGATGCATGTCCGATGGTTGTACGACCCAAATTCCCGATTTTCGGTCCAGGTCGAAAATTTGGGGGTCAAGATTTAGGTTTTTCCTCTCTCACAATATTCAAAATCATATTATAGAGCCAGGTTCCGATGTATGTTGCTGATTTTTACTCAGGAGTTGTGCCTTATCACGCAGAACAAGATCCTGAAGTTTCAGAGCTCAGGGTCAAGGATAAGAGTTAAGGTCATAGTAAAGGTCAAAATCGAAAAATCGTGATAACTCCGCTTCTAATCAAGATTATTTTTTCTGTGTATTTTTATATTTTTCTATGGTCAATTCCGCATCACATGATGCATGTCTGTTGGTTGTATGACCTAAAATCTCGATTTTCGGTCCAGGTCGAAAATTTGGGGGTCATGAACTTAGGTCTTGCTTGTCTCAATTTTCAAAACCCTATTGTAGAGCCAGGATCCAATATATGTTTCTGATTTTTACTCAGGAGTTGTGCCTTCTCACGCAGAACATGACTGTGAAGTTATAGGGCTCAAGGTCAAGAATTACAGTTAAGGTCATACTAAAGGTCAAAATTGAAAAATTGTGATAACTCCGCTTGTAATCATGATTATTTTTTCTGATTATTTTTGTATTTTTCTATGGTCAAATCCGCATCATATGATACATGTCCGATGGTCGTATGACCAAAACTCTGGATTTTCGGTCCAGGTCGAAAATTTGGGGGTCATGAATTTAGGTTTTTCCAGTCTCACAATATTCAAAACCACATTATAGAGCCAGGTTCCAATATATATTGCCGGATTTTACTCAGGAGTTGTGCCTGATCACGCAGAATAAGATTGTGAAGTTGTAGAACTCAAGGTAATGAGTTTTCCCGATCGAATTCTGCACACTGCCAGTCCAATGTACAGCCATGGCACAATTCAGTGTTTATCCTGAGCGAAGTCTCTCCTACGCACTATACTTTACACGTGTTGAGTTTCAATGAACAGAATGGCGTAGTCAGTAGAGGCGTTAGGTATGTGGTGCGAGGGGTCAGTGGTTCGATTCTCACTGTTGACTCATTTTTTTTTTCTTCTAAAATTCAATTCCAAATGACTTTTTCTGTTTCTGGGTGGTCTTGTAAGCATCCCAAACCTGCCATGCTTTATGTAATTCTATTGTTTCGAATTATAATGATCACCTTTGAAGGAAAAAACACTGTTCCACGAATAGCGACAAACTATTTTATCGGGCTTTCTAGTGGTATCATCAAAATCTAGTTTGTTCTTTATATTTAAAGTTACAAGCCGCTTTAAATTCAGCATTACGGCCACAACTGTGAATGATCTGTGGTATTAGCTGCTAACAAATGCATGACAAAAGGCGTGTACCAGATGATTTGTCTGCTTCATATGATGCATGTGGGATTGGGGGTCTGGTAAGTTGCATGGCGAATGGCCCAGATTAAACACTGTATCGTGTCATTTTACAAGGTCTCATTGGTTTCATTATGATCGAGCGATGCATGTTTTTGTCATAACGCGTTTGTGTTAACTCCATTCTTCATAGCCTTAAAATATGACCTAATTACAACTGTTTGTTAATATAAAAAACATTGATAAAAAGAAGACAAGCAATTATTAGGTCATAATTTAGGGCTGTGCAATCGCCACATGTCTAAGCCTCTCTATTTGTTTTGTTTACTTGTTGTCAATGTAATTTCATATTTGTGCGGGAATATTTGCTGTTTGTTATTCGCTCATTTTTAGGCTATCGATATTTGTTTTTGGATTTTTGTAATTTTGATATATTTTAGGTTTTTTAGTAGTGGCATCATCAAAATTTTGTGCCGTTAGCATGGTTAGAGGTAATATATTATGTTGATACATACGCAAACTAGATGTTTCAAATGGTTCAGTTTCCAATGCTATATGTTGTCAGGGGATGCCATAAATGTGTAAATAATGAGTAAATGTTTTGAATGTAAACAAATGTGTAGATTTTCGTCAAGTGTTGGCCTATGGCCGATTTTATGTCTGTTTGTCTGTTTGTTTGTTTGTCTGTCCGCGCGCATAACTCAAAACCGAATGGTCCGATCGTCCTGAAATTTATAGGGAAGAAGCGGTATCACCGTGGCTCGGTCCTCCTCAATTTTTGTCGAAATCGGACAAAAACCGTTGCCATGGCAACGGAAAATGTAAAAATCAATAATTGACCATAACTCCGGTTTTATTCAAGATAAATTTTTCTAACTAATTTTGTATTTTTCTATGGCCAATTCCTGATCATATGATATATGGCCCGTGGTCGTACGACCAAAACTCTCCATTATCGCCCGATGTCGAAAAATTGGGGGTCACGGTTTCGAATTTTTTTGGCCAGCGACGTTTCAGTGCAAATGTCTGCGCTTATAACTCAAAGGCAAACCGCCCGATCGATTTGAAATTTATAGGGCAAGAGTGCTATGGTGCTGGCTCAGCCCTTTCAGAATTTTGCCAAAAACGGTTGCCATGGCAACGGAAAAAAGAAAATCACATAATTGGGTTTAACTCCAGTTCTACTTGATATTAATTTTTCCAACTATTTTTGTATTTTTTTTGGGCCATTTCCCGATTGTATGGTGTACGACCGATGGTCGTACGACGGAAACTCTCCATTATCGCCCGATGTCGAAAAATTGGGGGTCACGATTTCGGTTATTTTTGACCAGCGACGTTTCAGTGCAAATGTCTGCGCTCATAACTCAAAGGCAAACGGTCCGATAGATTTGAAATTTATAGGGCTGGAGTGCTATGAAAGTGGCTCAATCCCTTTTAAATTTTGCCAAAATCGGCTGAAAACGGTTGCCATGGCAACTGAAAAAATAAAATCACATAATTGACTATAACTCCGGTTCTAATCAATATTAAATGTTCAACCTATTTTTGTATTTTTCTTTGGCCAATTCCCAATCGTATGGCGTACAACCGATGGTCTTAAGACCAAAACTCTCAATTATCGCCTAATTTTAGTGACTAAATCTGAAGGGCGAGGGTCTGCAATCTCTGATTGTCTCGTTCATAACTGAATTGGTCCTGTAAAAAATATGATGGAAGATCTGTTTACAGATCCATGGCTACAGACCGCGCATATGTATTCCGCATCCAATCGTTCCCGCCCTCTGTACATTTTTGCATCTCAGACCCATTACGTATTATACTGTAATCTATGTTAATTTATGAAAGGATGTGTGGAAAATAGGTACATCCATATAGTCGGGCATGTACGGGGGGTCCCTTTGCACCCCCCCCCCATGATCCTCCAAAACCAACTTTTTTCTCAAGGTTTTTTAATACTAAAAAACATTACATATGTCTCCGGTTGCGCATCCATTGCAAAAATTGGTTTTCGGGCCATTTTTCAAAATGGCCGCCCCGCGAAATCTCGAATTTTGAGATTGCTTCACTTTAGGCTGCATAGGTCTACAAAATAAAATCTTTGTTACCTTTTGCTGCTTATTATAGGGGCCTGATACATTGTACATGAGAAAACAGTGGTTAAATAAATACTTATAACATGAATATGTCCATAAATCCAACATGGCCGCCAAATTTAGACAGTTTTTCACTAAAATGTCCATAACTTCGGACTCAGTCAACCTAGGATGTTCATTTTGGGGTCTATACCTAGGTTTTCATATACAGGGAATCCATTTAGACCAAAATAAATACAATCAAGCTATTTCTTTCGATGCATGTACACCTGCACACATGGTACACGCTACATATTCATTTAGATATCTCTCGAACATAGCCCCCTTGACACCCCTATGGTCTCAATTGTGGATCTTGCTTGGATATTTCTGATAGAGACTTTTACTGATTTGCAATCCCAATAAATCCTTGAACAAATAGAGCTTGATTTGGTTAGTTTTGTTAATTAACATAAATCCAAGATGCCTGCTAAAAACACTCCGAAAATTCAAGTTCGTAACTAATTGTGCTCTAAAGATGTGTGATACTTACTTTTAAGGGTATTTTGGTATGTAGATTCCATTTTTGGTGTTATTCTAGCTATATAATATCAATTTAAAATGATAACAGCATCTCATTGAGATGGAAAGCAAATAAGAACACATTGTTATTCGAATTTATTCATACACTTATGAATTACACGTTACTCACAAACGTGCTTGGGATACATTTTATATCACAAACAGAGAACAATAATATAGATATCTTCATTGGCAATCTTTACACATGAACATAATGGAACATGGAACTATGATATTGGTACTGCTATGTTGGATGAATTGACATATCTTCACCATTGCCCTGCATTCTATTGTAGTACATCAACGTTGTCTTGAGCTGTCCGACATCATACCCCTCAACATCCTCTATCTCCTCAGTTCTGGAAAATTCTACATCACTTTTGTCACAACAGTCTCATTCATTGATCTAGCTTAGACACATCTTCGTGTATGGGTTGCCACACTCTCCTGGAGCAGAACAGTTGCTGTACAAGTGCATCACTGGTGTGTCCAGTGACAACTACTCAATACATCCCTTGGTACTACAATTTTTCTGACTATCTTTCATTGACACTGGATGACATCACTGAGCCTTGAAGGGGCTGGGTCACTTTTGGCAACAGCATGAACTGAGCTGTCATCTACATGTATAATATCCCAGCCAAACAAGCAATTGTTTCAGTTGATCTGCTGATGTGAGTAGATCAGCTGAATGCTGTCCAAATTTCTTGTATGTTGGCATATGGAGAGGATGTTGAGTTGCTTGTGTCTGGCAGAGCTGCAATGCATGTATGGAAGGATGCGACGGATCATTGCTTTTATATAAAAGCAACGTGTGCTGAACTAGGATCAAAGTGCCTCTAGCTATTTAGTATGCACCCTCTCAGCTATTGCATGACATCTTTCCCATATGAATTTGACGAATTGTTGTACGAATGGGTGTACTTATAGTTGTCACTGGACACACCAGTTATGCACTTGCATTACAACTGTTCAGCCCCAGGAGAGTGGCAACCTGAAGGTGTGTCTAAGCTAGATCAATGAATGAGACTGTTGTGATGAAAGTGATGCAGAATTTTCCAGAACTGAGGAGATAGAGGATGTTGAGGGGTATGATGTCGGACAGCTCAAGACAACGTTGTTGTACTACAAGAGAATGCAGGGCAATGGTGAAGATATGTCAATTCATCCAACATAGCAGTACCAATATCATAGTTTCATGTTCCATCATGTTCATGTGTAAAGATTGCCAATGAAGATATCTATATTATTGTTCTCTGTTTGTGATATAAAATGTATCCCAAGCATGTTTGTGAGTAACGTGTAATTCATAAGTGTATGAATAAATTCGAATAACATTGTGTTCTTATTTGCTTTCCATCTCAATGAGATGCTGTTATCATTTTAGATTGATATTATATGGCTAGAATAACACCAAAAATGGAATCTACATACCAAAATACCCTTAAAAGTAAGTATCACACATCTTTATAGCACAATTAGTTACGAACTTGAATTTTCGGGGTGTTTTTAGCAGGCATCTTGGGTTTATGTTAATTAACAAAACTAACCAAATCAAGCTCCATTTGTTCAAGGATTTATTGGGATTGCAAATCAGTAAAAGTCTCTATCAGAAATATCCAAGCAAGATCCACAATTGAGACCATAGGGGTGTCAAGTGGGCTATGTTCGAGAGATATCTAAATGAATATGTAGCGTGTACCATGTGTGCAGGTGTACATGCATCGAAAGAAATAGCTTGATTGTATTTATTTTGGTCTAAATGGATTCCCTGTATATGAAAACCTAGGTATAGACCCCAAAATGAACATCCTAGGTTGACTGAGTCCGAAGTTATGGACATTTTAGTGAAAAACTGTCTAAATTTGGCGGCCATGTTGGATTTATGGACATATTCATGTTATAAGTATTTATTTAACCACTGTTTTCTCATGTACAATGTATCAGGCCCCTATAATAAGCAGCAAAAGGTAACAAAGATTTTATTTTGTAGACCTATGCAGCCTAAAGTGAAGCAATCTCAAAATTCGAGATTTCGCGGGGCGGCCATTTTGAAAAATGGCCCGAAAACCAATTTTTGCAATGGATGCGCAACCGGAGACATATGTAATGTTTTTTAGTATTAAAAAACCTTGAGAAAAAAGTTGGTTTTGGAGGATCATGGGGGGGGGTGCAAAGGGACCCCTCGTACATGCCCGACTAATATTCATATCAAACGACTGCACAAACCACATCAGTTCACGAATAAAATTGAGGGGATCAAATTCGGATAGGAATCAAAGCAAGGTAGGCCTAATAATACTAAATATTTCGTAACCAAATTTGGCCACAAAATGAGAACTGAAGAATATATCTACATGAATGATTCATGAAATTATTTATGTGGGTGGAAACGAAATTAGGTAATGAAAAAAGTTAATCACGTGCATCTGAGATTGTATTTGTGTCTTCTGATTAAAGCATATCATCCTCACCATACAATTAACTCTACTGGAAGATGGGGAAACCGGTACTGATCCTTTGAGGCGCGGCTATCGTAGCCATGGTGACTACAACGGAAGCCATTGTGTGTCACGTGTGCCAAGAGACGTACAGCTGTAAAGACTATTTCTACACGGATTACAGGGAATCGGAGGAGGTGTATACTGAAAGGGACTGTGGTTATTGCTTCAAGAGTAAGGTCACTTTTGGTGGTAAGTGTGCTTCTTGATTCTTGCTCTCTTACAAGAATCAAGTCAATATTTAAAAGTCATTTCTTGAATATTGTCTCTTCAAAGTGACCCATAGTGTAACTGATCAGCATCCTAATACTGAAAAGAAAATATGGGGTCACCGTGCTGGTTTCTTTGACATATTCGATCAAAATCACAAACATTTATCTAAAATGACATAAATTATGGCATTTTTGCACATATTTTTGTCCATATTCACATCTTACATCGTGTTTTCCATGCGAACGGATACAGTGACCCCCTATTTTCTTTCCAGTTTTAGGATGCTGATCAGTTACTCTATGAAATATGTCATTTTGAAGCTCTAGATTATACGGAGCCTCTGAGGTTAAATACCGAAAATATTTATTAATCTGTGCGCACAATTCGTACGCACGAATTACTAATTTGTGGCCACGAAATACTGATTCGTGGAAACGAAATACTAATTCGTGGCCACGAAATACTAATTCGTGCGAACAATTACGAATTGGTAATTCGTGGGCACGATTTAATAATTCGTGTGCACGAATTAGTATTTCATGCCCACGTATTAGTATTCCGTGGACACAAATTAGTATTTTGTGTGCATGAAATAATAAATTTAACCCACGGATCGTTGATTCGTGGTCACGAGTTGTTAAATTGTGCGGACGGTTTGGTAATTCGTGCGCACGGATTGTTAAACTGTTCGCCCGACAAAGTTATGTTTTACAACGACTTATAGCTGCATTTAAGAAATTATATGGACGTCATCATGATCTGGTTGATAAATACACCAAATCCATGTCTGCCATGCAATTAGATCTATTTTCATGTTAATTTTGGGGAATTCATGACGGGTGCCACTAGTGGGGCAGGAAATGCTCACTCTTTCCGGAATACCTGATTTCACCTCCTAATTACCATTTTTGGGGGTTCATGAGTTTCCCTATCATTTTTGTGTTCTCTCACTTCGTATGCCTGATATGACTTTCTGTCTCCGGACTATGAGATTGGATAACGGACCCTGTTTTGTTTGCTCGGAATACTTAATACTGGGTATTGATTCTACGTCTATCGTTAATTCGTGCGCACGGATTAATAAATATTTTCGGTATGTCACCTCAGGGCTCCGTAAGATTATGTTGGTACAGTTATTTATTTTTAAAGAACTCTTTGACCCCCTCCCCTCACTATTTTAGAGCGGACAACCTTAACTGAACAATCTGATCACTTCATAATTCATTTCAGATCGCCAGGAGGTCACCCGCGAGTGTGTACATAAGAATGAAACGGTACCGAGGGATTACGGTTGCTGGAAGTATGACGAGGGTTCGTTCGAAGGAAAACCACGTCGCGTCGAACAGTGCACCTGTGGTACAAGTCTCTGCAACGGCGCATCCCATGTGACCTACATGACATCCTGCCTCATTCTGGCGACTATGACGTCACTGCGGGAGAAATCATGAACGCAAATCAGAAGAGAGAATATTCAACATTTTTCAAAATTAAATTTTTGCAACATTTTGTGATATTATGAATCATGTTTGTAATATTCCCAATTAGACAGAATATTCATTATTATCGTTTATTGAAAATATTTCTCTTCAGTAAGGTTAATAAAATGAAAATGTACATTGTGTTACATAATGATATTTGGGTTCAATGTAGCATCAATAAATACGGAACGAATCCACATAGCGTCTTGCACAAATGAACAACACATATACATGTAAGAAGCTAATAAAACCGATGTCAGTCAAGAAAAAAATAAAGAGACATACACACTCAGTTTGAACAAAGGTATGTAAAGTTAACCCGAGGAATATCATCCAAAATTCTGCCATCATATTAACAACTATCTTAGTGACGCGCGTAAAAAGTGATAAGCCTATAGTTGATCATCGATTCGTGCAACTTACTGGAGTCATTTGTATTGACTGAACGCTTATCCTAGCCTGTATAATATAAATAATGTTATATTATTTTATATCACAAGTTATCGAGCAATCATTGTCACCAACTACAGTTAACTTATTATGTTAATGATTTCTCAGTCTTTATGGATTTGCCTGTAGACTGTGTCGTGCTATTTTCCAAAATGCAAGAATATATTTCCCGAAAATGAGCCATTCCAATTGGTGCGTGGGATGCAGTGGTGCATGCACGCGGTAGGAGAGGGGGAGAATGTTGGGCAATTGAATACCCTCAAGATCGATATAAAAATTGAACACGGAGCGGACTACTGTAGCTTCCTGGAAATATCCCAGGCTGGAACATGTTCCACTACTTAAATTAGTCTTCTGCTCTAACCGACCTGGCATTCGCTGGTGGAGCATGTCAGTCTTCAGACAGCGAGACGATTCACTGGTCTGTTTAGCCAAGAACAGTTCTACTCACCATTAAAAAAAAACGTTGCCTTGTTTATTTATTAGATGATGGCCATATGTGGTAAAATTATAAAACTGCAATATAATATTGATACATTATAGATAGATAGTCCACCAGTGTATTATACAATTCAGCCCTCTGTAAGTTTTTTCTTGTATTCCGGCCCATTACACAATGTAATCTAGCATAATCTATGTTAATTTATGACAAAAGTTCTAAAAAAGAAGTACCACACACATTTCATGGAAAGCACGTATCCATATTTAAGCAATTGTACTGATCAAGACCACCGCAGTTCGAGAAGAAGGAACCCCTGTCTGGATTGCATGCATACCACGGTGGGTGTAACAATATATACATTTTTGTCTTTCTATCATGGGACCATTTACCTGAATTTAGTAAACAAAAACCATCGAAATGATGAAAAATATAATGGCTCCGAACTTCACAATTTGAACAGAAGTAATAGTAATGTAATTGGAATTATGGACGTCAAATATATTTCTGACGTGTCACACATTATGAGTCCTGGTGCAGCACAAGTATCACCTATAGACAATCCCTGACGCAGCAAAACTGTTTTCAATGCGTCACACGTGGTTTCTGACGTAGCCCAAGTATTCTGATGAGTCACAAATATTTTTAATGCACCACAAACCACTTTTGATGACGCACATGTATTTCGCACGCCTCACGAATGATTGCTGGCGAAGCATAAATATTTTCGATGCACCACAAAAAAATTGTGCTGCATCGCAAATCATGTGTGATGTGTTAGAAATATTTGTGCTGCATTTAACATCATGTGTGTCCCAAATGAATTATGGCGCAGAACAGACGAATACAAACGATTATGCGATGCATCACAAATGATTTCTGTTGCAGCAAAATACTTCTGCTGAGGAAAGGAAACCAATGTAATGTGTAAAGCAATATGCTTTTCCACAACAGAAACAGTTTTGGCTGCGGCAAAAAGATATGTGCTGGTTCAAAAATGAGTTGTGACGAAATCGGAATATTTTGTGTTGCAGCAAGATTATTTGTGCTGCATCAGACATTGTCTAAATGTATTTGTGAGGTGTCACGAATCTTTGTGCAATTATTTGTGCTGCATCAGAAATGGTTTGTGATGCATCCAGAACATTTCTGCTGCGTTAGAAAGCATTTTTTTCTCGTAAAAAAAATTTGTGCTGCATCAGTGTCAAATCATCGAAATCTGAAATGGTACCTTTTTAGAAAATATGACCGCTTCCTCCTATCAAGGTCATCAAAAGTCAAACTCGGGGTCACCACTCAGATTGTCAAAATGACAGTTATATCCCTGTGCATTCTAGGAACACAGTCCAAAACAATTGGCTCAAAACAGATATGACTTGATTTCAGACCAACATTCCATGTGGTGATAGCCCAGCCGCTGGGCTATCACTCGTTTCATCATTGTAAACAAGAAGCGGGAAATTCGAAGAATATGTGTGCATGTTTGGTGGGGATGGAAGGATGTAGCTTTGAAATTTTTGAAGAAAGAGAACCACTATGATTAGATGCTGGGAAACGTCTCTTACCATATTGCCGGAATATGTCTGAAAGATGAACATGATGAAACGAACATGTCACTGATCTCCCTGATGCGAAATATTGAATATTTTTAGGCCACTGGGTATGGTCAGGGGTAAGGATTCAAAACTGAATCACCACCGTTACATACAAGATTTGTGTATATATTTTTACACCACTTCTGCATAATAACCCAATCGAAGCGTAACGTTGAATAGGCCAAATTGTGTTATTTTTCGAAAATAGCTTGGAAACAAAAAAACGAGTTCTAAGTATACTGAGGACAGTATGAATCGAATTATACTGATCTAGAGCAACAAAAATCAGTCATCATTGAAGTGACTTAAACACGGACTTCACACAAGCAAGGAATGATTACGAAATGATATAGATGATACTAAAAATAAGTCATTAGATTAATAAGTCATTTAAATTTAGAATATGATATATTTCATCACAAATATACCTCATTCAGTCCATACCAAAAGGTGAACTTGGTATATGAAATTACCTGCAATAATTACGAGAACATGGGATTGATTTTCCAGATTTGCATTTGGAACGAAAACGCCGCTAGTATTTCTAGGTAGCGGACAAAATATCTTCTCATAAAAAAAAAACAGCATTGCATCTATATCGAAATGATATAGATGATACTAAAAATAAGTCATTAGATTAATAAGTCATTTAAATTTAGAATATGATATATTTCATCACAAATATACCTCATTCAGTCCATACCAAAAGGTGAACTTGGTATATGAAATTACCTGCAATAATTACGAGAACATGGGATTGATTTTCCAGATTTGCATTTGGAACGAAAACGCCGCTAGTATTTCTAGGTAGCGGACAAAATATCTTCTCATAAAAAAAAAAACAGCATTGCATCGAAACTTTGTGAAAAGACGATGCTTCTCCGCATAGAAAAGTATTTGTAACATAACATTTTTTCCCGCTCCCAGGTACAATATTTTAGCAGGAAATCCATAGGCCAGCTTTGCAATTGGTGTTGCCCGACCTACCGTTATATATCACTTTAACGTAAGCTACCGTAACATAAGATGGGAGGACGAGTCTGGATTTTATTTGCCATGGCTCTGGTAGCTATGGTGAGGACGTCCGGAGCCATTCAGTGTCACGACTGTGAAGGAACGTCAAACTGTAAGAAGGAGAGTGGATGTGGTCTCTGTCACAAGGACGTTCACGCGGGTAAGTGAATCAGCTTGTTTTACTACGTTGCAAACCCCCATGAGAACAGTGAATTTATTGTTACACTTTGGGTGAAGTTATATTTATTTTCTTCATCAACAGTTCCAAGGAGATTGGAATTTGATTTATTCTGAAAAGATAATCGAAGTGATCATAATTCACCTTGCTGCAAAGAAAGTATTGAATATATTATTTACATAGAAACATCAGTATTGAAATATGTTCATTAATTTCAAACCATTCATACATTGTCATAATTTCTGAACCTGGCTCTGAAACACTTCAAATAAAACTGTATGGCAGTAAATTTCCGACGGGTGCATTCCGTTGTATTATTGATAGATTCAGATCAATTCATTCCTGACTGTTAGAGCAATTACCCAAAGCCTTTCTATCCATTGCAGACGGGCTGGAGATGCGTGCATGTGTGTCGGGAGAGGGTGATCCACCTCTCGAGTGCGTGCAGTACACAGGAAATGGGAACCCGGGTATAGCTTGCTACTGCGACACAGATCTCTGCAACAGCGCCCCCTACATGACGTATGCGGCGTCTAGCCTCGTCTTAGCGACTGTGACGTCACTGTGGATGAAGCTGTAAACGGAATCGAGGAAATGAATCAGATAATAGATTCACAGAAATTAGCCCAAGGGCTAAGAAAGTTTACCGGACAATATACATTTTAAATATTAGCCTTTTGTCCAGTGACCTTGAAAATAAAGTCACTGATAAATTCAAGGCCATGAAATTTTCAACAAATATATCACTTCTAGTATGTCCACAATAAATTCCTAAGCTGTAAAGTCGATAATAAGTGAGACATTAGCCATTCTGTGATGTGACCTTGAAAATGAGGTCAAAGTTCAAGTTCAAGGTTATGAAAATATTCAGTATATATCATTCCTCTATATTCGCAATTGATTCCTATGCTGTAAATGTAAGTATCAATCTATTACCACCAATACAATCAGATTTTGATGATGCCAATAAGAAACGTAAAATACTACATTTTGCAATAGAAACAAACAAAGCCCGACCAAATAGTTTATCCAAAGACACACTGGCGTCTTCAGGGGCAGACAATGTGTTAAATGTAGTTGTTTCTACTGTACACCAGATGGAATTAGTATACAACTGCCCAACAACCTATGAAAATAATTTAGAAATCCGAATCTAACCCCATGGAACAGATACATGACAAGTACAAAAGTACCCAATCACAAGCCCGAAGGCTACTGAGTTGATGGTATCCTCGGGGACAGATTTAACGTCCGCCAGCAGTGACACCGACTCAGTGGTACAAATGTAAGTATCAATCTATTACCACCAATACAATCAAATTCTGATGATGCCAATAAGAAAGGTAAAATACAACATTTTGCAATAGAAACAAAGCCCGACCAAATAGTTTATCCAAAGACACACTGGCGTCATCAGGGGCAGATATAAAGATGATAATAAGCATATTACATATTAGCCATTTTGTTCTCTGACCTTGAAAATGAGATCAAAGGTCAAATTCTAGATCACCAAAATATTCAGCATACATCATTTCCTATATGTTCACTATGGACCCCTAAGCTGTAAATTTGATAATAAGCGAGATATAAGCCATTTTGTATTCTGACCTTGAAAATAAAATGACTAACCTTGAAATTTAGGTCAAGGGTCAAATTCAAGGTCACTAGAATATTCAGCATATATCATTTCCTATATGTTCACAATTGATTCCTAAGCTGCAAAGTCGCTAATAAGCAAGATATTGGCCATTTTGTCCTGTGACCTTGAAAATGAGGTCAAAGGTCAAATTCAAGGTCACGAGAATATTCAGCATATATCATTTCCTATATGTTCACAATTGATTCCTAAGCCGTAAAGTCGATAATAAGCGAGATATTAGCAATTTTGTCATGTGACCTTGAAAATGAGGTCAAAGGTCAAATTCAAGGTCACGAGAATATTCAGCATATATCATTTCCTATATGTTCACAATTGATTCCTAAGCCGTAAAGTCGATAATAAGCGAGATATTAGCAATTTTGTCATGTGACCTTGGAAATGAGGTCAAAGGTCAAATTCAAGGTCACGAGAATATTCAGCATATATCATTTCCTATATGTTCACAATTGATTCCTAACCCGTAAAGTCGATAATAAGAGAGATATTAGCAATTTTGTGCTATGACCTTGAAAATAAGGTCAAAGGTCAAATTTGAGGTCATCAGAATATTCAGCATATATCATTTCCTACATGTCCACAATTGATCACTAAGCTGTAAAATAGATAATAAGTGAGATATTAGCCATTTTGTCCCGTGACCTTGAAAATGAGGTCGAAGGTCAAATTCAAGGTCATGACAATAATCTACATATATCATTTCCTATATGTTCATAATTGATTCCTAAGCTGTAAAGTCGATAAGAAGTGAGATATTAGCTATTTTGTCCTGTGACCTTAAAAATGAGGTCAAAGGTCAAATTCAAGGTCATCAGAATATTTGGTATATATCATTTCTTATATGTCCACAATTGATTTCTAAGCTGTAAAGTCGATAATAAGCGAGATATCAGCCATTTTGTTCTTTGACCTTGAAACTGAGGTCAGAGGTCAAACTCAAGGTCACGAGAATATTCAGCATATATCATTTCCTATATGTCCACAATTGATTCCTACTCTCTAATCTCAATATTAAGTGAGATATAAGGCATAATGTGTCCCATTATAAAGCATAGGAAAATTTAACATGGGAAAGTCCCATTTGGGCCAAGTTTGGCCCAAAATGGCCCACTTCGAGCGATTCAAGCGCAACGAAACTTATACACATCACAGGAGTACATATGAGGAGTGTTGTGTATCAAAAAGAAAAAAAGTTACTGAACAGTTTTTGAGAAAATGGCCGCCAAAGTCCAAAATCAGGCATTTTTCGTCGAAAACGGCCGCCATTTTGAAAAAAATGCGAAAATCGAAAAACAAAAAAAAACCTTTCCTTGAAATATTTTTAGGTATTTTTGTGCAAAATTTAAAAATGTGAACGGATAAAAAATGTCCGTTTTTAAAGATAAAAATGTGAACGGACGACGGACGGACGGACGGACGGAAGGACGGACGGACGGACGGACGACGGACGACGGACGCAACACCATGCCAATAGGTTATCGGACCATAGGTTTGGTAACCTAAAAACAGAATTCTGGCATTAATGTGACAGCGTATGAGCTGTGACATGAGGAAATGTTTCTGTTATTTTAATGAGGTTCCTGTTTGCCACCAGGATCGCAGCAATGTAATTCGGGTATAGACAAACCATAGAAACAGTCTACTGTGCCATATAGTACAAAAACGTAATAATGTTGCATTAAAATTTTGTCAAGTTTGTCTTTGCATAATGCAGACAATGGACATGACGTTTTTGGACTTTTTATGCATAATAGACTGTTTCAGAGCCCCAAAAGCACGTGGTATCAGCAGCTACCCCATTACGGGGAGAAGAACTAGTTTCTTAATTAAACAGATTTTCATGGACATGTGTTCATCTATTTGAAATCAATAAATTGCAATACATATTTGTGTTTATTCGTGTTGTTCTCATGATACTAGACGATATAAAGCTTCGAAATACGAACTGAATGAAATCTATTCAACGTCACTCACAGGAAAAATATATGTGAAAATACTTGAAGCCAAAAAAAAGAACGTGGACGGGGGGGGGGGGGGTGGGGGGTGGAGGGGGCTCGGTCTATTACGACTAATCAATGCTTATGATACGAGCAAGTAGTGTTATACTATAAACAGACTGGTGCAAAAGAGGAACTGCACATACAAGTAATTGTCAAAATGAACAGAAATGAATATGTAACGGAGATGAGCCAGTTCTGAAAGAAAGACAAGTTGAATGAAAAACAATAACCTACCACTAAATATAGTGGTTATGATACGAGGTTGTTGGGCATGCTATATTCATCCAGTGTACAATATATATATATATATATATATATATATATATATATATATATATATATATATATATATATATATATATCACAATGCGGTATAGTCAGCCTCATTGATATCGCTATCAGGAATCAATAACCTATTTTATTCATTTGGATAAGGGTATTTTCTTAGAATCATGATTTCTTTGTGCCATTTGTCAACTTGTTCTGATGAATTATATTAGAAATAAATATATTCGAAATTGTGTGCAATTGTGTGTATTGTGCGCGCTGTTATTGGAATTATTCAATTATTATGCATAAAAAGCCGTCATACAGTATACTTATAATGCTGAGGAAACATTATTGTGAGTTATTCTCGGGTGTAGGTGCTCGAGAAAAAATAACGCGTTCCATTTTAATAGTGTACTTCGTTCACATGACAGTATACTCTCGAATGTCCGGTTATAATTGCGGTCACGGAAATCACCAATATATGGAGTAGTCAGTAATTGCTAGTTGAAGATGTGAATAATTAATTATCTTACTGACGCGCGTAAACAGTGACAAGTCTATATGTTTGGTCATCGATTAGTACAATTTACTGCAGTCAGTTGTGGTGGATGAAGATGTATCCTAGCCCCTCATAATTATATTATAAGTTATCGAGCATCATTGCCACCAACTACAGTTAATGTAATATGTTGATGATTACTCAGTCCCCATGGAACTGCGTCAAGGTATAACGTTGAAAAAAAAATCATGCCATTTTCCAAAATGCAACGGTACATTTCCAGAAAATGAACGAGTCCAAGGGGCGCGTGAAATGCGGTGATGCATGCACGCGTGGAGGGGAGGGGGAGAGTGTTGGGCAACCGGTTTCCCGCAGGATCGATATAAAAATTGAACACGGCACGGACCATAAGAGCTTCCAGGAAATATCTCAGGTTTGAACATGTTTCAATCTTGAATTCAGCAACCCGCTCTATTCGACCTGGCAGCTGCTGGTCGAGAGTGTCAACGAGACGATTCATTGACCTGTTTAGCTAAGGACGGTTCTACTCACAAAACATCGATGTCTTTCGTGATCATCTATCGGATCACATGTAGTAAAAGTAAGGATAAAACTTCAATATAGGATCAATATATATATATCAATATATTGCGCAAGTATATAGTCCTTTGTAACCCTGGTTTTGTTAAACATAATGTAGCATAATATATGTTAATTTACGGGAACTGGTGTGGAAAATAGGTACCAAATAAATTTTCTGGAAAGCACCTGTCCACAAAACGGGTGTACTGATCAAGACTATACACAGTTCAGAGCCGGAGTTGAGGGCACCCAAACACGGATTGCAAACGTAACACGGTGGGTGTATCATTTCGTTCTTTTAGAAATTTCATTCTTTACTGCCATGGATCCATTCACTTGAACTTGATCACACAAAACACGATTTGGTGAGAAACATCAAAATCATGAAAATATATGCAGAATATAATGTATGCATTTGAAGGTGCAAGATAATTGAATCAAGTTACTAGTATCATGTGTATATCGACCTATCACATTATATAGTATGATATCTTGGTAACGCCATTTGAAAAACCTAGAATGAACCAGTTTTGCAATATAAACAAAGATCGACGGAACTTTGATTATCATACCTTCTTTACAATATAACCAGCAGATATAATATAACCAGCAGATATAATATAACCAGCAGATGGGAGGACCGGCCTGGATACTATGTGGCGTGGCTATGGTAGCCATGGTGACGACGTCGGAAGCCATTGCATGTCACGTGTGTGAAGAGTCGTATGACCATGATGACTGTGGAGATCCTTTCTATGGGAGAATCACGGACTCATATATGGACTGCGATAGTTGCGCAAAGTCTAAGATCAAATACGACAGTAAGTAGGCCACTTAACAGGAACATTTTAATAGCAATACATTTTCAAGTGTCTATAATCTCCGAAACCAGCCATACATATTCAGATATAGAGGGATTTTCCGACTGAAAAACAAACTTGTATTTGGACCGCGAAAGTTCATGATGAGGTTGACATCAACATCAAATTATATGCTGTATTGCATTTCTCCCTCAAATTGCGATTATGACAATCTAAGTTGTTGCATGGTATTGTTTTTGTATTAATCTCTCCGTGGATCATAGGATCAAGGCATATAATTCAATGATCGGAAATTCCCTCCTCTTCACACCCCGATACCCTAATTATATTTCTCACCCCATCTATAATTATCACCTCACAATATTCACCGAGTTCATAATATCCACCCCATTTATAATTATCACCTCATAATTTTCACCGCGTTTATAATTTCCACCCCGTTTATAATTATCACCTCAGAATATTC
Source organism: Terebella lapidaria (assembly GCA_949152475.1). Lineage (NCBI taxonomy): Eukaryota > Metazoa > Annelida > Polychaeta > Terebellida > Terebellidae > Terebella > Terebella lapidaria. The sequence continues at coordinate 22,104,662 of OX424563.1, read as the reverse complement.
GCCGAGTTCATAATATCTAAAATTCTATAATTTGTGACGTCTGCAGCCCCAGAGCAACAAGACGCTTGTGGAAACGCCTGTTGAACCGCTAAATGTGAAATCAACGCTAAATGTGAACCCTAACGGTGAATATGAAAACGCACTGACGCTAAATGTGAAACCTAGCGGTAAATGTAAAAACCAAGGCATATGCCTTGACGCTAAATGTAATAACTCTGTGCTTGACGCTAAATGTGAAAACATATATATGTTCTACAAGTTACCACTTACAGTCATCAGACTGGTACAAGCAACTGAAAACTACCCTAATCCCGAAATGGATAGCAATTGAGCCTGCATTTCTTCACTCCCTTTAGCCCGGTAGATTCTTGAGCCGTTTCACCCTAGTTCAAATCAGTTCTACAGGAAAGCTGGTGTTCCCATCACCTGATCTGTCTTTTTAGGTTACGGTATCTTTGATCTGACAATCCACCGAATAGAAGGAATAGAGGGCGCAAGAATATGTCCGGGAGACATGTTCTAGGTTACCTGACAAAATGGCTAATATCTCGCTTATTATCGACTTTATAGTTTGAGAATCAATTGTGGACAAATAAGTAATGATATAGACTGAATAATCTCATGACCTTGAAATTGACCTTCGACCTCATATTCAAGGTCAGAGCACAATATGGCTAAAACCTCACTTATCAACTCTTCAGCTTAGAAAAAAAAATGTGCTCATATGGAAAACGGTATATGCTGAATATTTTGATGACCTTGAACTTGACCTTAGTTTCAAGGTCACAGAACAATATGGCTAATATATAAAATATAACACATATAGTGTCCGGTAACCTGTCTCAGCTTTTGGACAAATTTTTTTTTTTGACGTGCCGCACCAGGGTATGTCACATATTGTGAATATGCTAAAGCCACATGGCAAATATTGAACTCATTGCTATAGACTGGTTTGCAATATTAGTATATTTATATGATATGTCTAGTTTTGAGTCGCTCCACGGCTCTCAGTCGGTGAGCTAAAAACACACTCAAATGGGCTATCATGTTCGAACTTTTGAATATTTTCTAGTTTGGTCCAGCTTCAAGCAAGGTTTCGGCGTTTCAATAAGGAATTTTTTTAGTGGCGATTATATCCCATTTTGGAAGTATTGGATTGTTTCGATGCCGGTCATGATGACCGTGATTATTGGGGTAGTATAGTAATTGTTATTTGTCATCCATGACTATGTCTGAGAATTATGTTTAATATGCGCTTGTTCTAAGGTTTCGTTATTAAGGAGTAACTTGGACTTTATTTCTTAGGGAAAAAACATGGATTTAGTTTGGCTAGCGTTCACAGAGAGCTGATTCGCTCGCTACCAGTCATTGAGAAGGTCATTGTTCACCTTCACCGATGTGCCTACAACTCTTGGCATCTAGTTGTTTCCAACAACTAAACAAATATCACTACCAATATACATTTGTACTGGTGGGACCTTGCCTATATTCCAAAACTGTTGTACTCCTAATATGGTTCTGTTTATCATAATGTGTTGACACATTTGATGGTTTATATCGTCATCGTCGAAATCTCAGAATATTTTCAGACACATGGAGAATAGTTTTAGACGGGTCGAGATATTCCAGATGCATCGAAAATGTTTCAGACGCATCACGAATAGCTCTAGACGCAGTGAAAATGTTCAAGACGCATTGAAATTGACTGTATTTTTAATGTCTTCATCGGATCTTCGCGCTCGGGAGTAAAACTCAAAATTTTGGCAGATAAAAGACACCGTATTTTCGCCATTGTGGGTGTGATTTGTACGTGACCGAAGCGTGAGCTGCATCTGAGCGGTTTGTAATTTACGGACTGTGGCTGTCAGATATCAGTCAATACAAAGAATGGCAGCACCAGACCATAAACGAACACGTTATGATGGTAATAAAGAGTGCTGGTCCTCACGTTATTGAGCCATGATGCGACTGATATATATATGTATGAAAGTGCTGAATGTTCTATTCTCACATTTTGTTCAGAACAGAACAGAACCTACGGATCACTTCACAGAAAGACATGCCAAGAGGGTTTTTTTTCTGAATTCCAGGGTGTTTGATCCGATGAATACATCGATGCTCATCTCTCATATTTCCTCATTTGGACTTGTAAGATGATGAATAATGCTTATAAACCAGTAGTCGGGGTCTGAAAAGCCATCATTATTAGTTGCGCATGAAACGCAACACTTTTCCCTTAAGAGACAACGAGGTAAATCCAATACGACGAACACAACCTACAGCTATTTTCTAAACTTAAGCAATGTCTTACATAGAATACCAGTGATGACAAAACTAATATTACATACATAAGAACTAAATGAAAAGTTGGTTTTGGAGGATCATAAATGAGAGAGGGGGGGGGACATCTCGCCTGTTGCACATGCCGGATATCAGCCAGTATTTGTCATGTCAAATTATAAGCCTTTGTTGCAATTGATTTGTACAATTTACTGGATTCGGCTATCAGGGGGTATTGAAAGTGATTCCAGCTTGTGCAATACAACCGATTAAGGAACTTAAGGTCATTCCTGGATACAATTGGGTGATAGCCCCCCCCCCCCCCCCCCCCCGAAACACTAATGCAATACATAAGTGGTTCAGTATTAAGAAGCAATCATTGTCACCGAGTACGGAATATTTATTTTGATAAAAAATTTGCATTCTCCACGGAATCGCCTCCAGTGATAACATTGAATGTATCATACTGTTTTCCAAAATACGAAGAAACATTTTCAAAAAATGAACGAAACGTCTCATAAACGTTAGAGTGAAATGATGCATGCACGCTGGCGGGGGAAGTGGACGAGTGTTGGGCAACTGAATCCACGCGGGATCGATATAATCGATACACGATGCCGACTATTGTAGCTACCTGGGGAATTTCCAAGCTGGAACGTGTTTGTTTTAATCTATGATTGGGGTATCTGCTCTCTCCGACTTGGCAGTCGGTGTTTGGAGGCACATCGGCAGCGAGACGTATCATTGATCTGTTTGGCAAAAAACGGTCGCACTCACAAGGAATCTCCGTCTCTGTTCACTCTCGAATCAGTCGCAAATAATGGAACTATAAAACCTCAATAAATGATCGATACATTACAGACTGAGAATGTGCAAGGTTTTCACACAACTCAGCCATCTGTATTTTTTTGCATCCTGGTCTCGTTACATAATGTAGAATAATCTATGTTAATTTATGGGAAAAGGTGTGGAAAATAGGTAACACACACATTTTCTGGGAGACACCTGTAAATAAAACGATTGTACTGATTGAGACGATAGAGGAGGAAACCCATACTTGGATTGCATGCATGGTACGGTGGGTATAACAGTAGTATAAATTTCTATCATTTTCATCATGGAAACATCATCTGAATTTGTGAAAGTAATATGCATGATATGTTGTATGCATTCGCTGGTGCAAGAAAATAAAGTTTTGATGGATACAATAGGAAGATCTAAAATGAACTACTTCTGTAATATAAACTAAGACCAACCAAACATTCAACATCATCAACATTATCACAATATACATACATTTTAATGCTGATAGATGGGAGGACCAGTCTGGATGCTGTGTGGCGTGGCTTTGGTAGCCATGGTGACGAGGACGGGAGCCATTAAGTGTCACGTATGTGAAAGCAGCTTTGACTGTGGAGATCCTTTCCATGGGAGGTCAAAGGACTCTGATCTGGAGTGTGATGTTTGCTACAAGACCAAAATCCAATATGGTGGTAAGTGGGCCCTTTGCAATCAGGAACATTTTAATAGCATTATTTGTGAGAGTTTGATGTATAGCCGTCCAGAAATGCCATATTTATTATCGGTTCGACATCACCATCAAAGTATATGTTGTATTGAATTCCCCCCTCATTTTCCGAGATGACAATCTCCAAAGAATCTTCCATGAACGTCACAAACCTAATATGCATTGAGTTTAGACAACAGTGCCGTAATACACCGCACGGACTATACACTAATTGCACTATTGGAAATTCGGTATTATCGCCCTATTGTTTTCCCGTAACCTGGCCTTGACATTGCTCACTCAACAAAGTTGACTTACGAAGACAAAGGACTTACTCCAAAGAAATAGCTCAAGGGCTAAGAAAGGTTACCGGAAATCTATGTCTTACATTTTATATATTAGCCATTTGGTCCCGTGACCTTGAAAATAACGTCGATGTTCAAATTCAAGGTCGCGAGAATTTTCAGCATGCATTATTCCCTGTATGTCCACAATTATTTACTAAGCTGTAAATTCAACAGTAAGACAGATATCAGCAATTTTGTCCCGTAACCTCGAAAATGCAGTTAGAGGTCAAATTAAACGTCATCAGAATATTCCACATATATCATTCACTCTATGACACAATAGATTCTCACGTTGTTAGGTCTGTAATAAACGAGATATTAGCTATTTTGTTCTGTAACCTTGGAAAAGAGGTCAGATGTCAAATTCAATATTATGACAATATTCAGCATATATCATTTCTCACATGTGCACATTCACTTCTCAAGCTGTAAAGTCGATAATAAGTGAGATATTAGCCATTTTGTCATATGACCTTGGAAACGATGTTAGAGGTAAAAATCAAAATCATGAGAATATTCAGCATATAGCAGTTACTGAATGTTCACAATTGATTCCTAAGCAGTAAAGTCGATAATAAGCGTGATATTAGCCAGCGGAAATATGTTGGGGTGGGAACGTTTGTGTGAATGATAACCTTAATTTAATGGAATAAATTGTTCATTATTCTCCATATAATAAACAAAGAAGAACATATCTATAGATGTATATCGAGGTCAGACCTGCAATGGTTTTAATGTTGACCAATGTTCTGAATCAAAATGATAGTTTATGCGCCTATTTTAGTGTAGAACCACATTTTTCATCACATTTAATCACTTTTATGTCGGAAACTATAAAAATTGTCAATATTTCGTAATGGGGTACCTGCTAATGCCATGTGCTTTTTGGGCTCTAACAGTTTATTATGCCCAAGAAAAACCAAAAACGTCATGTCCATTGTCTGTATTATGCAAAAACAGACATGACAAAACTTTTAATGTAACATTATTACGTTTTTGTATGTATTCGACATAGTAGACTGTTTCTATGGTTATCTATACCTGACTTACATGGTGGAGATTCTGGTGGCAAACAGGAAGCCCATCGTTCTTCCAATATCAGAAATTTAGCTCAATATTTTTGTTGCGATACTGTATGCGTGTGTATTACGGTGAACCATCCAAAAAAGCTTTCACAATATTATCCTTGAAAGTGCTATGATGATTTTGTTGAGTTAGGCCTATTTAAAACAAATGATAGGCCAAGCAGGACCGGGGCCGCCCAAGCCTATACCCTCCGTGGACAGGTCTGTTTTACCCAAACTTAGAAGACCAGCGCGACGCGCTGGCCAAGGAATCGTTGAAAGACAATGAATTGTTGAATGTTAGCCACAGGTCCCAAATACAGGGAGTCCAAATCATTATCATGATCATGGAGATACAATTTAAAGTTATTAATGGATCTAGTTGAGGAATATGCCAGAAAGTGGAAAAAAGCGAGAAAAGGCAGAAAATGATTCTCTGTCAGAATGGGTTGAACAGATTAGGTCGTTGGTAACTATACGCATTCGTGTTTTGTCGAAGTCAGTCAGTACTAAATACATATCTGTCTTTGATGATCCAGTGGTTGCTGATAGTTTGTTGAGCATCCAAAAGTATGTTGTTTTTGTTTGTAAAGCATACTATATTCAATGTATTATATGAACTATTGGTGTCTCTAACAACAACACTTCTAACCGTACATACCAGGATATTACTATATCTAAACAGGATATATTATTTTATCTATTGTATTCATTTGGTATCACTGCGTCGTGTAAAGATTATAAACTACCCAGTTTATACTGGATCCCAAATGTACACAATTCATACAAACAAAAGTATATTCCAGGCTCGGCATCATATTCCACCAAAGCTCTAAGCTACTAACTGTTGTATTGTCGAAGATTAAGCATGGTCTCGAAAAATACTGTGAACCTATCTACTCTTTAAACTATACCTGTGACGTCACTCCTTTGTTTCAACTTTAAATTCTTATCTACGAATCTACACTTTCTGAGATATCTACCAAATGTATATTATAGTACATCTAGACACAAATTGTAGATTTAACTGTAGATTCTGATCCACGAATCTACACTTGTTTGAGATACCAACCAAATGTAGATTATACATCAATACACAAACTGTAGATTTAACTATAGATTCTGATCTACGAATCTACACCTTCTGAGAGACCTACCAAATGTGGATTATACAAGTACAGACACAAACACAATTTTCACACAACGATTTTTTGCAGGCGGAAAGTTATACAAAAGCATCTACTTTCTGGCATATTAATATTAACAGTCACATGCACTCTGTCGCTCACGTTACTGTCGGACATTACAGTCACCGTGGGTACATTTTTCCAGTGGAGAACAGTATCTCGACGTAGATTTTTCGTGCCGCCAGTCGTAGGTTTACACTGACCGGCTTGCGTTGTGCACCGGTCGTCCTCTTGGGAGTTTTTAAGCACAAAAATATCCTTTTCTGTAGGGAGCATATTTCCCGACCTTTTGGCGCGAGGTGTAAATGAACGGTGATCACCAACTCATTTTGTGTTCCGGCCGGATAGGGATCGGCATTCCTCTCCTGGCCTCCAGGACGAAACGTCTCAAAGAAAAGCAAAATTCACGTTCTGCCATTTCAAATCGTATCGGAGGTGTGTCCACGTCATGCTGTGCGATTGCGTTCGAAATTCACCCGGCTTTCCATTCATTGAAGAGACCGACTGCCGCATACACTTCTTCTTCGAAGCACACAAACTACAACACATTTAAAAGTACAAAACAAGTCCAATATTTACGAATGTATCAAAAACCAGTCACTCTGTCGAAGCAGACAAATAAATTCAATAGTCATGATAATCGCGAATCATCAAAACGCATTTAAATTAATTAGTGCATTGTAACTTAAACATAATTTCACCTTTTGCGGCTTCCTTTTTTAACTTCCGACTGTCTGGAGGTTTCTCTCCGAATTCATTTCGTTGATCAGAAACTTGTTACTCAAGTAGCGACAAGCTCATCGCCGGGAACATCGGAAAACACCGGCTTGTGATACCGGATTAGGGTAGCCAGACTGCTCGGCATTTTCACCTGTTCACAGGTCTCTACTATCTCGTTGTCAGACGCAGTCGCAATAAAGCAATTTTGAGTATTTGTGTGCAATAAATTCATCGCACAATGTTGGACAGTCATTGTATCAAAATCATCAATCAAGCCTGAATGAATGCTGCGTCAGAAATATATCGTCGTCTTCCACATTTTTCGAGCGATTGAGTGACCAAGTGAGTTATCGAGACTGTATTTAGAGAGCAGCCCGTCACGGAAAGTGATTTCAAAACACTGGGTAGAACTCAGAATTGGAACTCGGAATGAGGTACTGGAGAGCAGTAGATTCGTAGTTACGAATCTACCGCGATGTATATATGTGGGGAATAGTTTAAGTCAGAGAATGTAACTCGTAACAATAGATTCGTAGATACGAATGGACTCGGGGCTTCGCCCCTCGTCCATTCGTTTCTACGAATCTATTGTTACGAGTTACATTCTCCCTGACTGACGTGATATCAACCAAATGTGGATACTGAAAATTTCCGAATCTTTGTTGGAGTATCTACATGCTCACACACTTCCACAAGTTACGTCTATCAAAACACTTGACTTTTCACTTGACTCTGGCTTGTGATTAGGTACTTATGTACTTGTCATATATCTATTCCATGGGGTTTGTTTCAGATTTCTAAATTATTTTTATAGGTTGTTGGGCAGTTGTATACTAATTCCATCAGGTGTACAGTAGAAACAACTACATTTAACACACTGTCTGCCCCTGATGACCCCAGTGTGTCTTTGGATAAACTATTTGGTCGGGCTTTGTTTTCTATTCCAAAATGTTCTATTTTACTTTTGTTTTTGTCATCACCAAAATCTAAATATTGGTGGTAATAGATTGATACTTACATTCCACTCTCTACACCACCATACCTCATTCAGAACTAAAGTCTCAACCTCAAAAGCTCATATATAGTTCCTTTTTCTCCGAAAATGGCAAAGTCGTTATCAGTATATTGTAGTCAAATATAATACAGCCTATTTTGTTAAACATGATTCAGATGTTCCATATGAATATACAGAAACCGATGTTGTGAGTATGGTTAATTTCCTTATTGATAATATATTTGTGTAGTTTGGTGGTCGAATATTTCAGCAGACTATTGGTATCCCAATGGGTACAAACTGTGCACTATTATTGGCAGACCTGTTTTTATACTCATATGAATCAGATTTCATCCAACATCTACAAAAATGAGTATCAAAGAAGCAAAATAGTAGTTTTAATTTCACTTTCCGATACATAGATGATGTATTTTCACTGAAGAATCCCAAGTTTGGTGATTATTTGGATGCTATATATCCTAAGGAATTTGAAATTGAAGATACTACAGACTGCTCCAATTTTTCCAACTATTTAGATCTAAGGTTGGAGATTGATGGAGATTCTAACCTGTCAACTAGCGTGTATGACAAACGTGACGGTTTCAATTTTTCCATAGTCAATTTCCCTTTGCTAAGCAGCAACAGTCTTATGTCGCCTCCAAACTGCTGGGACAAGGATATGTTTTACCAAGACTAATAGCTGCTTTCAAGAAATTCTATGGACCTCATCACAATCCGGTTGATTATGCTGCCTTCGAACGAAGTTGTGAAGACGGTGCACACCGCCGGTCACGTCGAGAGTCACAGGTGGTGCGTCTTGGTTTGAACGCAGCATCGTTAACCACCGCCATCTATTTCACTGGCGGTGAAAATAGAGGCGTTCAAAACTTCTCCACTTCACCGCTGGTAATCACCGTTGGTAACGTGGATTGAACGCAGATCACTGGTGGTGAACTGGGAAACACCGTCTTCATAATTTGGTTTGAACGCAGCATTAGTACACAAAATCTGTCACGAGTATGCAACGTGACCTGTTCGTATGTTAATGCTTTGGAATTCATGACGGGTGCCACATGTGGGGCTGGAAATCCTCACTCTTTCCGGAACACCTGATTTCACCCCTTTATGGTCATATATGGGGGTTCATGAAGTTCCACACAATTTTCTGGATTTTACCTGACACCGACATTTGAGATTGGATAATGGACTCGGTTTTGTTTGCTCGGATACTTTATACTTGAATAATGTTCCCATGTTTATTGCTTTTTTACATCTATCAAGTGAACCAAATGTAACATTTGTTTCATTCTATTTGTGACATCGCTCCTATTAGCTTGGCCAGTGGGATATCGCTTTAGCTCACTTGGTAGAGCGTCGATCTCAAAACGCAGAGATCGTGGGTTCAATCCCCGATCTGGGCAACGAATTTTCGGTTGTCACATATTCCCATAACTAACCACCTCATTCCTTCGGAAAAATATACACGCTTGAAGCAAGACTGATTTTTGTCTTTAGATGTTCAGTAGAAACAAACCACTTTCGTATTTCGGCTTCAATTCAATATGATTATGGCCTTACTTGGGTTACTTTCGCACGCCAGCACAATATTTTTACGTACAATGTAGCTATGAAATGCGGGAACGCCACAAGAACGAGGTGGAAAACGGTGACGTCATAACGTTTTCTGTTTATATTCCCATACCGCATGTCTGCTAATCCTCCCCATTGGCCATTTTGATCTCTGACCTTGAAAATGAGGTGAAAATCAAAAGAGTTTAAGATATAACAATATTCAGCATATCTCGATCGATTCCTAAACTGTGAAGTCAATAATAAGCCAGATATTAGCCATTTTATTCTGTGACCTTGAAAATTAGGTCAAAGGCCAAGTTCAAGGTAATGAAAATATTCAACATATATCATTTCCTTTTTGTGCTCAATTAATTCTTAAGCAGTTAGGTCGATAACAAGTGACATACTAGCCATTTTTTCCCCTGTGAAAATTGAGAATTAGCTCGAAGCTCAAATATAAGGTCTTATGTTTCGGCATACATCTTTTCATATATGTTCACATTTTATTCCAAAGCTCTTAAGTCAATAATAGGCGAGATATTAGCCATTTTGTTCTCTGACCTTGACAATGAGCTCAAAGGTCAAGTTCGAGGTCATGACAACATTCAGTATATATCATTTCCTATATGTGCGCAATTGATTCCTAAGCTGTAAAGTCAATAATAAGCGATTTTAATAATAAGAGATATTAGCCATTTTGTTCTCTGACCTTGAAAATTAGGTCAGAGGTCAAATTCAGCGTATACATTCATCATTTCTACAGGTGCATATTTGGTTCCTAAACTACAATGTAGATAAGAAGTGAGATATTAAACATCATGGGACCTTGAGAATAAGGTTAAAGGTCGATTTCAACGTTTATGCTGAATAGGGGACTATTCAGCATATATCATTCCCTTTGTGTCCACAATTGATTCTTGGACACTAACCTCAATATTGAGTGAGATATTGGGAATAATGTGTCCCATCATGAAGCATGGGACAATTTAACATGGGAGAGTCCAATTTGGGACCCGTCGAAAAAAGGAAAATAATCGCCACACGCAGCCGATGATTCAAAGGCAACGAAAGTTATACACCTCACATAGGTAAATGAGGTGAATCTTTCGAAACGATAATCTCAACACTGTCTGAACAGATTTTGAGAAAATAGCCACCAACGTTTTTTTTAGATATTTCTGTGCAAATTTCAAGAAAATCCCGCATTGAAATTGGAAGATAAAAATGTGGTACATGGACAATGCAACATGGATGACGGACGGAGGACGACGATGGACGACGGACGCAATGCCAGGGCAACAGGTTATCGAACCAAATATATGATTAAAATCTACATGTGGTGTATCTGACTTGGTTGCGGATGCCCTGTGTATGTTCCCGTGAATTAACCACGCAATTATAACTAGATATTATCACTGCTGTGCTATTCGTTGCAGACTACCAGCTTGCAACCCGTGGGTGTGCAGATGGCAACCAGCTTTATTCTGGTTGCTCTAGGTACAAATTTCATGGCAGTGGGTTCGATGAAAGACCATACACCGTGGAATCTTGTCACTGTGTTACAAGTTACTGCAACGGCGCTCCCCACCTCACCTACATGGCGTCTAGACTCGTGCTGGCGACTGTGACGTCACTGTGGATGATATTCTGAGTGAAAGTCATAATGAACAATTTCCACATTTTTCATAAAGTTTGCATGTTATTCCATGACGAAAATATTGTGATAAGCTTTCCAAAGTACAGGGAAATTAAAAGAATATTGGATGTTAACGAAATTGCTATTTGCGTTACGCATAAACTTCGTATATTTATCATCACTGTATTCCTGGATGATATAAACATGGAGAACATGAAACTATGTTAAATACACTTTTCAAATATATACTCACACATGAACATGAGGCACAAAAGACAGTCAATTTATTCACTTAGCATACTTTTATTGTACACATAATCTACCATAATCTACAGAGAGATGGTACCCAACGAAAACGTTTCGAAAGACGAAACTGTGTGATTTCGTGAATCACGAAAAACATCAAATTCACATCAAGAATTCCCAGTCTTCTAATGCACAATCAACAAATATGTACTGTATGCACACAATAGCATTCCAAGATGTAAATGAGTACTTATGTATTTCCTATCTTCCTATCTAAAGTATAGTTCGCTTTGGAAATCTATATGTATGAACGGTTGTTTGGCAGTTTTATACTAATTCCATGGAATGTGCACTAGAAACAACTACATTTTACACACTAACCACTAACGCTAACTTTGGGTTTTTACATGTACTCCATTTTTAAAGCTTTTCATTCCCATGCAGAAACATTCCCACACATTTCATTCCCACGAGTTTACAACGTTCGCATGTGGAAAGGTGTTAGGCTTCTACGTTCACACGTAGAGATTCAAGTTACCAAGTTAACACGTTGGAACATTTGGGGCTACATGGTAACTCTGAAGGCGTCGACGTGCGAACATGATAACTTTGAATCTTTCTATGTGTGAATGGAGTCTAGTCTGGAAGAAGTCATAAGACGTCATCTTCTTCAATCTTTCCATTTGTGAACGAGTTAGCATTGGAGTTTCTATGTCCGAACAAACTTTTTCAGAGGACATCAACATTCATATTCGCGCATGTCATCTGTTGGCTTCCTAACTGAACGATACGAAGGTGAAGGACATGATATCTACAGCAAGTCGAAATGTACTCTTCGAGAAAATTATGGATTTTGCCATACATTACTGACCCAACGAAGAAACCATAATAGGTAATAGAAACCATAGTAGTAGCATGATGATATATCATGTAATTTGAAGTTGTACAATTATAAAACATACAAAAGTGTACTTGAGTTGGAAGTTTATTTGTATATTGATATTTTATGGAAGCACAGGGTAGCCATGTCTAGGTTTAGATGTGTGAATAATAGATTATCTGCGGAAGATTTTCGACAGTCGAATGTGAACAGAAATAGACGATTGTTCTCCTAATCAAATAACTCTGACATGTTAGAGGATGAAATTCATTTTTTATTAATATGCCCCTTGTACGAAGAATTGAGTACTAAATATCTGCAAAAATGTATAGTAAATATTGTGAACCTGTGTGAAATGTTTGTAACCATAATGTCATGTAAAAACAACCAGTGTGTACAGGACCTTGCGGCGTATGTTTTTCATGCTTTTGAATTGCATTACAAATTTAATTCATTGTCTTTGCCTTACGTGAATAAAAGCTGTATGCCCCTTTCTCTTTGATTTCGTTGTGTTTCTGGTGGAGATCACTTTAGTTTGTTAACATGACCCACATTCTCGGCGCTTCGTATCCCTTGCTGCAATGCGATTCTAGCTTACTAGTATATGGTCGAGCCGATCGAGCGTAAACTAGGTCAGGTCAGATGTAACTCTTGAGTGGCGCACAAAGCGAAAGAAAAGGCTGCTACTACTGTCATATGCTTGATTTATCAATCTGATTAAGAAAAGTATGTTTTGTAACCTATTTTTCTGAGACCACAGCCTTATTTGTAGATGATTTGAAACAAATATCTTTTCCGCCAATATCACTTTAATATGTTATAGAACAGGAATATAATCTACAGTTTATAGGGTTATATGTTTGGCCAGTTGAAAGGTTCTTGAGCGAGAATCTCTGCGTGATCACCAGCAAATACACAATCAAAAATATAATAGCCAAGAAGTAGCCTCTGGGCTTATGATTCGTTACTTAAGAACTTGCTACACTTCTATTTCGTGGTGGTTCGCATCAGATGTCAATATGAATTGTTCGATCGGTTATTGGGCTGGTGTTATTATTCCATGGTATACCGTGGAATTGATATTTGGTCGAACCTCGTCTCTGTCCCGGAATATTTTATACTTTTCATTGGAAACATCCAAATTCTGCTGTATTGGTGGCATTTGGTTGATGCATACACAATGATACCGCAGTTTCCATAGTCGAGCAGGTATGACAATGACGTGACCCTCCAGAGGTCCCGGTTCCTCGGTTCGCCTGCGGACGATTCACTTGTGTCAGCTTTCGCCATTTTGTATGTGATTAGGATATGAGCGTGAGAACTTTGCATCTGAAGGGTTGGTAATTTACGGACTGCGTCTGTGAGATATCAGTACCACAAGGGAGCGTTCAACAGGCGAAAAACGAACACGTTATGATTGCAAAGGGGCTGGTCGTCGCATCGTCATTCTAGACGATCTACTTCACCTCCTGCTGCAACCTCAGAAGAATGGCGATATGTGTTGTGCCATCAATATTATCATTATGTTCAACAATATCAATATCATCATGATGTGACAAATGAGTGTTAAAACTGACAGAGTATGGATATTTAAAATCCGGAGTCGACATACCCATGTTTTTGATACTGGGGAATCCAATAATGCACTGCTTGGCACCTGTGACAATTGTTTGCCACACAATTCAAAATGGCTGATAATGACCCTGTGACAGGAGGTTCGGGAAAAATGAAGTTGGTGTGCTCTTTTCCATTTATCACATCTCTGATTTTTTTAACTCAATTACACTTTTTTCCTGATTAAAAGCGATGCTGAATAATAACGTTCCATAACTTGGCATATTTTATCTGGGAGTCAAACGGCAATACCAGATTTCAGACTTATATCGCGATAATTTGAAAAAGCTGGCAATCTACCCCAATGTTATATTAAGCCATTTTGTTCGAATTCTGGGTCCGCATACAATTTTGTGCATTTGCTCGGTCTTATATCGGTGCAATCTGTCAAAATCATCATGCTTGTGTAGAAAACACCTCAATATGTCTCCTGGTCCAAAATTACAATAACACTTCGAATCCGGATGCGTGTAGACAGTACCAATACCTCGAATTTTTTATTAATATGCCCCTTGTACGAAGAATTGAGTACTAAATATCTGCAAAAATGTATAGTAAATATTGTGAACCTGTGTGAAATGTTTGTAACCATAATGTCATGTAAAAACAACCAGTGTGTACAGGACCTTGCGGCGTATGTTTTTCATGCTTTTGAATTGCATTACAAATTTAATTCATTGTCTTTGCCTTACGTGAATAAAAGCTGTATGCCCCTTTCTCTTTGATTTCGTTGTGTTTCTGGTGGAGATCACTTTAGTTTGTTAACATGACCCACATTCTCGGCGCTTCGTATCCCTTGCTGCAATGCGATTCTAGCTTACTAGTATATGGTCGAGCCGATCGAGCGTAAACTAGGTCAGGTCAGATGTAACTCTTGAGTGGCGCACAAAGCGAAAGAAAAGGCTGCTACTACTGTCATATGCTTGATTTATCAATCTGATTAAGAAAAGTATGTTTTGTAACCTATTTTTCTGAGACCACAGCCTTATTTGTAGATGATTTGAAACAAATATCTTTTCAGCCAATATCACTTTAATATGTTATAGAACAGGAATATAATCTACAGTTTATAGGGTTATATGTTTGGCCAGTTGAAAGGTTCTTGAGCGAGAATCTCTGCGTGATCACCAGCAAATACACAATCAAAAATATAATAGCCAAGAAGTAGCCTCTGGGCTTATGATTCGTTACTTAAGAACTTGCTACACTTCTATTTCGTGGTGGTTCGCATCAGATGTCAATATGAATTGTTCGATCGGTTATTGGGCTGGTGTTATTATTCCATGGTATACCGTGGAATTGATATTTGGTCGAACCTCGTCTCTGTCCCGGAATATTTTATACTTTTCATTGGAAACATCCAAATTCTGCTGTATTGGTGGCATTTGGTTGATGCATACACAATGATACCGCAGTTTCCATATTCGAGCAGGTATGACAATGACGTGACCCTCCAGAGGTCCCGGTTCCTCGGTTCGCCTGCGGACGATTCACTTGTGTCAGCTTTCGCCATTTTGTATGTGATTAGGATATGAGCGTGAGAACTTTGCATCTGAAGGGTTGGTAATTTACGGACTGCGTCTGTGAGATATCAGTACCACAAGGGAGCGTTCAACAGGCGAAAAACGAACACGTTATGATTGCAAAGGTGCTGGTCGTCGCATCGTCATTCTAGACGATCTACTTCACCTCCTGCTGCAACCTCAGAAGAATGGCGATATGTGTTGTGCCATCAATATTATCATTATGTTCAACAATATCAATATCATCATGATGTGACAAATGAGTGTTAAAACTGACAGAGTATGGATATTTAAAATCCGGAGTCGACATACCCATGTTTTTGATACTGGGGAATCCAATAATGCACTGCTTGGCACCTGTGACATTTGTTTGCCACACAATTCAAAATGGCTGATAATGACCCTGTGACAGGAGGTTCGGGAAAAATGAAGATGGTGTGCTCTTTTCCATTTATCACATCTCTGATTTTTCTAACTCAATTACACTTTTTTCCTGATTAAAAGCGATGCTGAATAATAACGTTCCATAACTTGGCATATTTTATCTGGGAGTCAAACGGCAATACCAGATTTCAGACTTATATCGCGATAATTTGAAAAAGCTGGCAATGTACCCCAATGTTATATTAAGCCATTTTGTTCGAATTCTGGGTCCGCATACAATTTTGTGCATTTGCTCGGTCTTATATCGGTGCAATCTGTCAAAATCATCATGCTTGTGTAGAAAACACCTCAATATGTCTCCTGGTCCAAAATTACAATAACACTTCGAATCCGGATGCGTGTAGACAGTACCAATACCTCGAATATGCGTAGATTTTCGAGATCCCGTTTTGAGTTGAGATTTAACAAATTTCTTCAATTTTTGCGATAGAAGTCTGAAATATAGTACAAGAATGCAGTTTGACTCCCCGGTGAAATATGCCAAGTTGTATAAGGATAGCATCTAGCCTCGCAAACATATCATCAGAAACCAGTGTAAACAAGTAAGGAAATCAGAGCATGGTAACTTTTTTCCCTTCATAGAAAACAGAAAATCTAATATGGTCCTCACAGCCAACAACTATTTGCTCAACTTAAGCATGTGGGAAGAAACTACCATAAAACTAATAATATAAAACTAAGAAAATGAGTTTCTGGATCATGGATGGAGAAATCATGGATGGGGGTTCCGGTTCCCCATTACGCTTGCGTGATTTTAGCCAGTATTTGTCATGTTAAATTATAAGCCTACAAGCATCACAACAGCAGAACTTGAGGTTACGTGTGCGGCCACAGGGACAAAGGAGAGTAGAACCAGTACTCGAGGCTGAGTGAACACGAAAAAAAAATCAAGGTTAAGTAGACACGAAACCCATTTCTTGGTTAAACAACCAAACAAAATATTGTGGGTCTTGTTTCTATGTGATATGAAAATTCTAATTGTGAACCTGAACGTTATGACAACCTGTCGAATATTTTGATGTCCATGCGTAAATTGATTCTCACCTGCTCTTTTGTTGAGTTGCCCATTATTCTTGCCCAAATGTGTTTTGGTTGAACTTTCCACAAAGGACTATGGTGTGTGTTTCCCTTGCTCAATATTTGGAAATCAACTTAAAGCCTATTGATTAGTTTGATAACAACAAAGATGTCCGCTTTGATAACAATATGAAACAATGAACTCGAATCGTATTGTAACTCGAACTCGTATTGTAATAACTCTCTACTTCCCTCTCACAGAGAACAATTCTCGTAGATGGTCTTACACTACCATAGTACCTCCAATACTGGTGCCGAGCTTGTCCATGCGAAAATTGATTGTTACTCGCATTTGTTTGTCGACTCGTCCATTATTCTTGCCAAAATGTGTTTTAGTTGCACTTTCCACAAATGACCAAGGTGTGTGTTTTCTTTGTTCAATATTTGCTACTTAACTTTGTTGTAATCTGAGATTATGACATAAAATATGGATAATGTCATCGCTGACTTAATTCGGTAGCAATAAATCCACGCATGGACAAGCTCCTCACCAGTAGTACCATGGGGTCAAAATTACACTAACAGATATAGTACGGCTAACGCCGCACAATGATTGCCATTGATTTGTACAATTTACTGGATGAGGGGTATTAGAAGGAATTCCAGTCTGTGCAATACAACCAATTGAGGACGTTTAGCTCAATCCTGGATACAAAGAGATAATACTCTACCCCCCGTACCACTAACGCAGTGTGGTTCGTTATAATGAAGCATTCATTGTCACCAAGTAAGGCATATTTATTACGATAATGGTTTTGCATTTTCCATGGAATCGCGTCAAGTTATAACATATTTTCCGAAATGCAACGATACACAAATTTCCGGAAAATGAACGAAGTCCCATATAGTCTTGCCGTGCAGTGATGCATGCACGCCGGCGGGGGGAGTGGGAGAGTGTTGGGCAAAAGTTGGAACAAACTGGTTTCAATCTATAACTGGGGCACCTACTCTCTCCGAGCTGACAGTTGGTGGATGAAGGTACGTCGGCAACGAGGCGTTCCATTGATTTGTTCAGCCAAGCATGATCGTACTCACAAAAAATGTTCGTATGTGTTTACTGTCGAGTTGGTCACAAGTAGTAAAACTATAAATGATCAATGAGTATGAAAAGGTGTGGAAATAGGTACCACACGCATTTTCTGGAAAGCATGTATCCATATAAGCGCTTGTACTGATCAACACCATAGCAGTTTATGGTCAGAGTGGAGGGATCTTGGACTGCAGCATTTCACGGTTGGTAAAACAGTACATGTTATATATATTTCATTCTCTTCATCACGGAACCATTCACCTGAGTTATGATATAGTGTATGCATTTGCCGGTGCAAGAAAGATAAATCTTAGATGAAGTGAATAGAAAAAATATAGTGAACCACTATTGCAATATAAACTAAGACCGGCCAAACATTCAATATCATGACATTATTATAATATATATGTATACATTTTCAATCCTGATAGATGGGAGGATCAGCCTGGATGCTGTTTGGCTTGACTATGGTAGCCATGGTAACGACGTCGGAAGCCATTGCGTGTCACGTGTGTGACGAGACGTATGACTGTATAGATCCTTTTGACGGGAGGTTCACGGACTATGATCTGGATTGCGATAGCTGCTCGAAGTCTAAGATCAAATACGAAAGTAAGTGGGCCTCTTGCAAGCAGGAGCATTTTGATAGTAGGATTTTATATTATTCTATAATTTCCAAAACCAGCCATACATATTCAGATCTAGAGTGATTTTCCGACTGAAAAGCAGATACACAAAATCTTATTTGAACCAAGAATTCAAATTCATGATGGGTTGACATCAATAAAAAAAAGTTACTGAAAAGATTTTGAGAAAACTACCATCAAATTACAATATTGGCCTTTTTTCGTCAAAAATGGCCGCCATTTTGAACAAAAATTTAAACTAAAAAACTTAAAAATAGCTCTCTCTTGAATTATTTTTAAGATTCGACCTTAAATTTTAAGAAAAGTCACCAGGCTAAGAAAAGTCACCGGATAATATGTTTTATATTTTAAATATTAGCCATTTTGTTATCGTGACCTACAAGATGAGGTCAAAGGTCAAATTCAAGGCCATGAGACTATTCAGCAGATATCACTTCATTTCCTCAATCAAGTCCAAAACTGTAAAGTTGATAAGCGTGGTCTTAGCCATTTTGTGTTCTTTCTTTGAAGTGAGGTCGAAAGTCAAATTCAAAGTCATCAGAATATTTAATGTAAATCATTTCCTATATGCCCACAATAAGCGAGATATTAGCCAGTTTGTGCTCTGACCTTGAAAATGAGGTAAAAGGTCAAACTCAGGGTCACAAGTATATTCAACATATCATTTCCCATATGTCCACAATTGATTCCTAAACTCTAATCTCAATACTAAGTGAGATATCAGGAATGATGTGTTCCATTATAAAGCATAGGAGAATTTAAAATGGGAAGTCCCTTTCGGGGGGTACTGAGCTCTATATTTGAAAACTGGTTTTCGTGAATAAGAAAAAATGTTTGTGAACAGATTCTGAGAGAACGACCGTCAACGTCCAAAATTGGCAAAATTTGTGTCTTCAAAAATGGCCGCCATTATTTTTTTTTAAATCGAAAAACAAAGAACTAAAAAAAACCTCCCTCTCAGAATCTTTTAGGTATTTTTGTTTGAAATTTCAGAAATATTCCACCAAAAACTTTGAAGATAGAAAATGTAGACGGACGACAACAGCGGAAGACGGGCGCAATGCCACGGCAATAGATAATTGGACCACGGTCCGGTAACCTAAAAATGTACACAGACGACGACGGACGCCACGCCATGTCAATAGGTTATCGGATCAAAGATTCGATAACCAGTGGTCCGGTAACCTAAAATTCAATGATCGCAAACTTTCTACGGTTTATACACAGATACCCACGGATTAACCACAGAAACACGAATATAGATATTAATAAAGCTGTGCTATTCATTGCAGATCACCAGGTTGTAACCCGCGAGTGTCTACATGCGGAATACTTCTCCCAACAGAGACTTTATGGTTGCTTCAGGTACGATTTCCATGGCAATGGGTTTGGTGAACAACCATATACCTTCGAAACTTGTTACTGTGATACAAATTACTGCAACGGCGCTCCCCAAGTGACCCACACGGCGTCTCTCCTCGTTCTGGCGACTGTGACGTCACTGTGGATGAAGTTCTGAACAAAAATCTGTCATTTTTCATGAAGTTTGATTATTGATATGCCATGTCATAAATACTATGTTTGTTGCTTTATAAAGTACATGGAAAATAAAAAAATATATATATTAAGTTTGAACGAAAGTTTTCTTATGTGTCATACATATACTAAACTTTTTTCATCACCCTGTACTCCTTGAGTATGGAAGCCCATACGTGACATGCGCGGGAAAAAAACTGGTGTCTTTTTCTCATAAAGCCTATCACGTTCGCTCATAGAAAGGTCATACCTACCACGTTCACACATGAAAGCATTTAAAGCTTTCCATTCGCACGTAGATATTTCGTGTCCACAGGTCACATGCGTTTAGACGTAAAAAGATTCAAAGTTACCACGTTCACATGTGGGAAGATTCTACGTGCGAAAATGACAGTTTGGAATCTCTCTATGTGTGAATGGGATCTACAATCTTTCCACGTGTGAATGCAGAAGTAAAAAAAATCTTTCCATTTGTGAACGAGTTAGCCTTGAAGTTTTCACGTGCGATCTTGGTGGCTCCTGAAGTTTCCACGTGCGAACGTGAAAACCTTAGATGCTTGGTAATTTACGGACTGCGTCTGTAATAATTTTTGGTAATTTGCGGACTGTGTCTGCGAGAAGTCAGGTAACACAAAAGACCAGGCCAAAAACGAACACGGTATGATGGCAAAGAGCGTTTGTCCTCGCATTATTTAGTATCGTCTTTCTTGATATGTGGTGTTCAACAATGAATACAGCTATCCTTATGTTTTGTTGCGTTATGTTCGTACCATTATGTGTGTAACAATCATGATCTGACGAATTAGTGTTAATTTTTAAAAAGTAGAGTGGGGCTACGCAGGCTATTCGAAGCCGACATATCCATATTATCAATACTGTGGACTCCAATAGTGTTTTTGTCGGGTTGAGGGTCTGGGGGAGGGGGGAGGGGGGCAGGGGTTACAGTCACACATGTTACAATTTACTGAAGTTTGATGTGAAGTATTCAAAGGGATTCCAGCCTGTAGTATATGATATACTGTTACACTATTAACTACCAAATCCCAACGATGTCCTGAATACTATTTCATATTTTATAGGGCTCAGCTTGCCGAGAAATTGTCTGTTGGTCGAAGTAGAAGGGGTGGGGGCATTGGAATATATACATGGTTGATGTGCTTAAATGACATAAGCTGAACTCTTATCAGAGAATATCTGTTATCTGTCCTTACTGTCATCTGACTTATGTGCACGAATCGATATTTGAGCTTATTTATAAGTAGCGGGCAAAAACATGAGATTTTTGGAAAATATTGCCTACATCATTCTCACTGCCAAACACCTATCTTTACTCAGAGACTGGTGGTCCCAGTTATAGGCCCTAATAGTTATAATGCGTATGAACTAAATATCGATTGATATTGTACATTTTGTATTGCTTTCCAATTTATAAAAGTGTATGTAAAACGAAACAAATAAGCATGAGGTTTAGGCCTGTAACTCACAACGAATTATTTCATATCGTATGGTATAGGCCTACCATACAACCACTATATAAATACAAACTCGAATTGCATTTATGTTTTCACCAGCAAACAAGTCCGCCATTTGTCCAATCGCCAGCATATCGGAAAAAATTATGTACTCTGTACTCATGCCAGTATTATGATATAGGCATATGTTACATGGTGTAATCAAGGGACATCGGAGACATTTGAATTGACAACTCTATATTATCAATCTAAAATCTAACATTCTGCGCATTGTCAACAGGATCCCTCCCAAAACCGCATCACTATTTATCCTGTCTGCCATTATATCTTCTGTAGTTCCGGAGCGGAGGAGGGTGGTGGTGTTGGGGGGGGGGGGGGGGGCGGCACGTAGTCCCCATTCCGTATTGCCACGTTACTGTAAATATTGGATTTACAGTACGTCTATGTGTAATAATTTACTCCAAAATTTCTACTGTGTATGTTGTCTCTAATTTCTGTTTTGTGTACATGTTCATCTCCGCCGAAACAATGTACAACTGTACTGATATACGGTACAATCTGAATAAATTCAGCATTTTGTGACTCCCCGCTCCCTTTCAACCTGAAAAAACTTCTTTGTGCTCTGCAACCCCGTTCAGCCCCATAAAAATTTGCAGCCTTTTCCCAGCGTCAAAAATTCTGGATAGAGAATCTTTGCACCCGCGACGTCAGAAACGTCATTTTACGTAAAAATATGCAGACCCCTTTCCACTTGAAATATAGGGTCTGTCAAGCCCAATGTACACCGGTCGCGACGCGGCGCGGCGCGACGCGACTGAATATATAAAACACATACAAATGATAGGAACTATGTACACCAGACGCGGCGCGGCGCGGGACGATGCGGCGCGACGCAGTGCGATTAGAAGCGATAGAAAACGGTTCTATTTTTCATGAAGTCGCGCGCGATTTCTTGAAACTTCAGACGACACATTTTCAAAATGGCTAACAGCAGCACGAAGGTTAAAATGAGCAGAATAGATGAAGAAAAGCTGATTGCTGAAGTGCAAAAATATCCCCAGCTGTACGTGATAAGCCATAAGAGCTACAGAGGCAGCGTAGCGAAAGAGGGTGCGTGGGGAAGTATCCCTCCACCCTTCCTTCCCTCCCTTCCACACACAATTAAATTCAACCCTATAAGATGGATCTACATCACTGGGGCGCACCTGTCCCTGCAGAAATCGTTTTATTTTTTAAAGACTTTTTTTGCCCATGGTTTTCTACTACTGTCCATGGTTTTCGACGAAGCCCGTGGTTTTCTACAAGCGGTACACAGACATGGTGAGCAATTGGTGTCATTCTAAAGCAATATCAGTGAAAATGAAAGTCAAACTGTTGAAAATTCGTGTTATGTTTCAGTTAAAGTGTATACCAAATGGTTGTTGTCAGTTCAGAAGTAAATGTGCTGAGATAGGAACCCAAAACGAAGGGAACCCCTTGTAAATGTAAATGTAAATGTAAATGTAAACTTTATTTGTTTTAGGAGGATTCCCCACAGCCGTAGCCACGAGGGGGTCTCCTCCGTGCTATACAAAACAAGTGCAGGAACATTTATACAATATATAATACACAACACTAGACATGCACATATAGACGTCTATATACATTTGTAATATTTATAACGTTGAATTCAATCATGATCGAAAATAACCATTATACATATATGAATATATATTTAAGCCCCCCTTTCCCTAAGATAATATTTTACTTGAAACGTTGAGTGGACCCAATATACGTTTGGACTACCTTAAAAAGTTCTATATTGTCATTATAATTGAGTGATTCGTATCCGTTTAACAAGAGTTTGGAAAATTGTTTTCTCTCGGCAAAGTTATTTGGAATAATCAATGAAAAATGAACCCCCGGGGCTAGCAAGTTGGCGAGATCTACGATCATTGTTTTCCTCTCATTAGCAAACTTCGGACAGTCAAAAAAAAAGTGACAAATATCTTCATAAGCAGCATTGCAGTTGGGACAATCTGAATAATCAATTAAGTTATAATCAAATCTGTGCGCATTCAAGGCACTCAGTTCAAGTCGCAATCTAGTATGGTTAATACGCTCATGCCGGGACCCGTATGCAAATAATTTATTTCATTTATGAGTCTGAAACTTTCTCAACCTGAATTTGAATGAGTTGAGAGAAGGTGCAGATTTTAGATCAGCGCCCAGTGAATTCCATTCCCGAATAGTTGATGGGTAAAATGAATTCATAAATGATGTAGTGCGACCAGTTAAATGTCTCAGAGAATCAGAAGAACGAAGATTGTATGGTATAATATCACCTGTTATAGCAGGACAAAGGCTGCACAAATAATCTGGAGCAAGTCCATTCATGATTTTGTACATGATATACAGTCGATGACATCGACGACGCCACGATAAAGGTTCCCATCCAAGTTCCCTTAAGAGAGCCTCTTGTGATGTCCGCCGATATGCCCCGGTACATATTAGTGCGCAATCTCTCTGGATTTTATCGAGTTCATGAAGGTATGTTTGTGGTGACAAATCGAATATGACGTCCCCGTATTCTAAAATAGACCTTACGAAAGATTTATACAAAATTTCCAAACAAGATCTTGGAACAATGCTTTGAATGCGTCGAAGGAGACCGACCGATTTTGCAGCTTTGTTTTTGACATCCAAAATATGATCAGACCATGTTCCTCTGGAATTAAACGTTATGCCCAAATGTTTGTGCTTATAAACTCTAGTGATTGTTGTACCGTTGATTTGGGGGGAAGGAGATATATTCACTACATTTGATCGTTTGCGTGATGTTACCATGTATTCAGTTTTTGTGGCATTGAATGTCACCAACCACTTACGGGACCATTCGTAAATCTTGTCTAAATCATTGTTAAGTATTTGAAAGCTATCTTCATTGGACTTGACAGGTTTATATAAGAAAGTATCATCAGCAAATAAGTAAATTTCTGAGTTAATATTATCTACAATATCATTTATAAAAATAAGGAATAACAACGGGCCAAGTATAGATCCTTGGGGGACCCCTGCTTTAATATATTTCCACTCGGAACATTGACCATTTATTACAACGCGTTGTTTTCTGTCTGATAAATAGGACACAAACCACCTGAGTAAATTACCCCCTACACCAATCGTTTTCAGTTTATGAACAAGTCCTGCGTGCCAGACTCTATCGAAGGCCTTGCTAATGTCCAAGAATACTAACGCGACGTCATTGCCTGCTTCAAGATCAACATTAATTTGATGCGATATATAAATCATTTGGTTTATGGCAGAATCCCTCTTCTTGAAGCCCGAGTTTCTCCATGTTAATATGTTGTTTCGGACACAATAATTGTATAAAACATCGAATACTATCTTTTCTTGAACTTTAGACACACAAGACACTAGGGAAACCGGTCTATAGTTTGATACCAGGGATTTGTCACCTTTTTTATGGACGGGCGTAATATTTGATAGCTTCCACTGTTTAGGTACAATTCCAGTTCTAAATGACTTGTTCATTATAATACTCAGTGGGAGAGAAAGAGAGTCAGCACATTTTTTCAGAATAATGTTACTGATATTATCCGGCCCGCAGGACTTGTTCACATCTAATTTTTGCATGATAGATTTGACCTGGTATTCACTTACCGTAATGTCATCCAGAGTATCTTCTGTAAGTAATTCTGAGTCTGGAAGACGACAATTGACTGGAATAACTAGACTAGACTGTTCTGCAAAATGTGTGTTAAAAATTTCGCCCTTCCCAGATGCAGTTGTGAAGGTGTCACCGTTATCTACCAAGTTAGGGATATGATTCATCTTTTTATTCCCGTAGAATGATTTTGCTATTTGCCAATACTTTTTCGGTGCGGTGTTCGGGTTTTCTAGTTGACGATAGAGCTTTTCGAAATGCAATTTTTTGGCCAGATTAATTTCATTTTTCACCTGACGACGACTTTGTTTCCAGTGTGCTTCATCATTTTGCTTTCTGGTTCGTTTAAATTTCTTGAACAATCTATTTCGCTTTCTGATCAACTTTCTAATAATATTTGTCATCCAAGGTTTGTCTTTGGGTCTTACTATTACCACTTTATTTGAAATATTGTTGTCAATATTATCCTGTAAAAGGTTGTACCATATATCAACAGCGTCGTCGATGTCATCCACAGAATCTATCAGGACACACATAGGAGAATTAGCTATATCGCGATTGCAATAGTCAAAATTCGCTTGGTTGAAATTATACACTTTACGCTTGTACGACTTATCAGTTGAATAACTGAATTTAAATTTGCACCATACTGTGCAATGATCACTATCTGACAACGGCGTCATCACACCGCTCGACAACATATAGCCCGGAGAATCCGTTATAATTAAATCAAGTAGGGACGAAGAATGAGTACCAACCCTGGTAGGTTCATCAATTAGTTGAACAAAATCATTGTTCAACAGAAGCTCATAAAAATTATTATTCAAATCGCTATTGGTATGATCCGAATGCCAGGAAACACACCTGTCATTAAAATCGCCCATCATGATTATACTTGACGGCTTTCGTGCTTGCACGGCGGCAATATTATCCTGAAAAGATTCAAGAAACACCCGAGCGTCCTCAGTATCAGTGTTTGGTGCTCTATAAAATACCCCAAGCATTATCGTTTTGCCCGAATACTGAATTTCTATCCAAATATTTTCAAGCATTGGGTGAGACAAGTCATTAATTAGCGTATGAAGATGAATATTGGAAGCCAAAATACCGACGCCACCGCCACGTCGTCCATTACGATCTCGTCTGTAAAGCGTAAACTCATCATCGGGGACAGAAAATGATGTCAAATCAATAGCTTCATTCAAATGTGTTTCAGTTAGACATATAAAATCGAAGTGATACTTGAGACACAACTGACTGTAGAGCTCGTCAACTTTGTACATAGG
Source organism: Terebella lapidaria (assembly GCA_949152475.1). Taxonomy (NCBI): domain Eukaryota; kingdom Metazoa; phylum Annelida; class Polychaeta; order Terebellida; family Terebellidae; genus Terebella; species Terebella lapidaria. The sequence continues at coordinate 22,077,933 of OX424563.1, read as the reverse complement.
ATTGTCGCATGATTTGATAACCAATCCTCTGGTATTGGTATGACAAAATGATAAATTGTTCGGACCCGGGTTTGTATGTACATCCCCACACCTTAATAATATGTTTGCTTGTGAGATTAAAATATAATCATAATTCGTGATTGCAAATGTAATATTCAAGCGATATGTCGAGTGCATGTCAGCACGATAGTAATGTGAACAATAAAACACAACAAAACACAAATATGTACACAACACAAATATGGATAGAGGACAACGAACATGAGACAACATTGGGCGCATATGTATGGTACACAACACAAACGCTCCAAGGTAATAAACATCTTCATATGTTCATTTGTAAAATACAATCGTTGTCAACATTTGTATATGGTGTAAATACAGTCACGTAAATAAATGGGATGAACGTCTTATTTAAAGGCAAGTTACACACATTTACACGACATAGGTGGAATTACAATGATAGAACGTCAGAGACTGCATTCTCGATATGGTCGAAGCGAGCAGACCCCAACTCTACGCCTCCATACCACCGCGTCACACAGACGAGAGTGTCCATGATCCCGTTCGACTGCATGTGCCTGAGAACTCGCCTTCCTGCGCCGTGTTCACCGTCGTCGTCAAAGTGTTCTATCAGGCCATCTGATGTCTGGAGCCTGTAGGCGTAAATGTTATGCGTGGCGGATGCGGACCTGGTATCACGGTAGACAGCATACAGACTAGGCAGGATGTCATCCTGACATGATATAGTGGCTTTGGATCCCTGGAATCGACTGCCGCTGTAGATTTTCGGAGGGGCGCGCACAAGGTGGACGGAGGACGCCTCCTCGGTCATATCGCACTGAGTAGAGCTGGCACGTGCTCTGTCACTTTTGACACAGTGTTCTATGTCATCAATAAAGAGTTTATCGTTTTTCCATGCCACTTTTTTATTTGCACTGCGCGCATCTTTGAACGTAGGTAACAGCTGTTTCCTGCGCTCCTCCAGCTCACGAGGAAGTTGGACATTAACACCGTAGTTAGTGTTCTTAAGGTTTTTGGCATGTTTCATGACTCGATTCACACTGCTTCGCTCAAATCGCGCCACGATCGATCTCGTATAAGTTCCTGGTTTTCCCATTCTGTGCGCCCTCAGGAGCGTTATTTCTTTCATTGTATCTTCTGGAATCTTCATTTCATTTTTCATGAAGTTCCAGACCACATTGATACAAGATTCAAAAGGGGTTTCCTCGACATGGTGGAATACGATGTTGTCGCGCATGCTTCGTGCCTCTGACTGGTAGCTACGCTCCTGGAGATCATCGATGACCTTTTCAGCACGAGTCAGACGACCTTCGAGTATGGCAGAACGCGCAGCAAGTTTTGCATTGGCTGATTTTAGATCTTTGATTTCTTTTGTTTGGTCCGTGACGAGCGTTTGAATATTCTCAATTTTGCTATCAACGTCGATCAACTTTGATAACATCTCATCTTTGGTTTTGGTGATTAGATTCATCAGAGATTGGGATAGGGAGTCCAATGTGGACGACACAGTGTCTTTCACCGTAGATATGTCAATGGGAGATCCACTGGAGGAATCATCAGTTGGAAGTGATAATGGCGAATTGGGCTTACGCTTCTTGATACCATCCATATTGGGGGTACTTTGAAAGTATGTCGTAATTGCCGGCTGGCTAATAACGACTTCGTTAGATCGATCGTTCTCGACGCTGGACATGTCGGGGCTGAACGGTTCGTCGAGCACACTCATGTAGATCGAGTCAATGTATTTCTCGAGGGAACCCAAGTCACTCATGTGTAACTATTTTTGCCCTTTGATGGTAAATAATGGCCTCAATTATCGCCAAAAATCACATTCAAGTTCGTAGTTTAAGTGTCAAGAACGATATTACTTACGAATTGTCACCACATAAAGTGTCACAAATGCATTGCCAACCTCATTCACGTGGTCAAGTTGACACAGACTGCTTAAATCATCAGTAAAACAACTATGAATTATCGGAGCTTCACTTTTGTGTTGTAGCTATCGTTCAGCCATGTTGTCCCCTTGTGACAACTTCACCAGCTTTGTTAGAGCACAGTTCAATCTTCTCATTTCGTAAAGCTGACAGGGTGTGTATATAAAGTTCAGAAAGTTGTTTCACATTGCACCAGTAAGTTAGATATCAGTGGTTGATTATTGATACTTATTTGTCCTTGGATAATATTTATTCATGTGAAAGTCCAAGGCAGTTAGGCCTGCCTAAAATGAGTGTGATAGCTGTATCAAATGTTATTTTCAGAATTACACCGATTTGACACTTACTTACCGATTCATTTTTGAAACTTCCTGAATAAATGTTGGTATACACATATGTTGTCATTAGGGGTCCTTGTAATTTCAAGCAGCCCTTATGAGAAGTGTTATTACCCTAATGGCGGCAGTGGTAAGCAGTAAGGTTGGAAATCTTAGTCCAGCCAGACACAATGGTTGGCCGCTCACTGCAGTGTGTTCCTCCATACAGTGCCTTACTGTCGTGGCCACGTCCCCGACCTTTTGATGGCAGTAGTAGCACCGGAACTGGTCCTAAAAAGCAATCATAATTTATTTCCATTTTATTTTTTAAGTTATAGAAAACATTTTACATTTTAAGTTGTAGAAAACCATGGGCACTATGTATCAAATCATAAAAAAAAACATGGGCTTGTCGTAAAAAGCCATGGGCTTATTTCCCCGGGGCTTTGTCACACAAATACACTATAAAACAACAATCTGTTGTCTGCTTTAATTGGATATTTTCATGATAATAACACAGCAATAACCCCAGGGCATTGGAACAACGTTCTTGTTATTATTTAGCACATGATAACTCCAGTATCTATAATTGCCCTATTATCTGATCATATCATTATTTCTAGTCAATTACAGTCGCATGCAATACATTATTTACCAAATATATCACTTAGTTTTCAATTAATGTTGTTTAAATAGCTTGAAACAGTCTAATACCATGATTAATCTGGGCTTCCAAATGTTCTTCATGTAGAAAATCATGGGCGTCGTCAAAAAAAATGGACAGTAAACCATGGGCGAAAAGTCGTAAAAACCGATTTCTGCAAGGGCAGGTGCGCCCCACGCAGTGTGCGTGGTCATAACATAAGCGTAGGGCAGCGCCTACCCCATTTCAGTTATATGCTTAGATATACTCTAGAATATCAAAATAAACGGTAGGAGCCTTGAAACATAGATTCAAATCTACATCAAAACTAGGCATATACGCAGGGATGCCGGAAGCACATTTGAAGGGCGGGGGCAGCAGTGGTCAGAAGGGCAGATTTTGTATAATAAGGAATCGCTGTCATCATGAAGAAATTAACCTAAATGGGTAATGGGGATACCCCCCCCCCCCCCAATGGGTAATGGGGATACCCCCCCCCCCCCCATGCGCGTGTTCACACACAGGTGTTCTTTGGACAGTGAAGACCAGCTGAATTTAATATCAATGGACAACTGTATTCGAGCTAGTGAAATAATTAGTGGGGCATGTTAGATTTGTGTAAAGCAGCTTGAATGCTCATTGAACATCACTCATAATATCCCAAATAGTAGTACCTTACCTAATTATGACTACTGAATTACTGCACTATTTATTTGCATATGCCATTATAAACCCGTGCCAAACAGGATAAATGCACATTGTTAACTAAAATTTCTGCTTTATCCTGTCAACGAAAGATCTACCTATGTGACCAAATCACATTATTCAGGTCTGAAACACATTTACCACTCAAGGTGATCATAAGTCAAGTCAAAGACCATTAATGGGACGGTCCGTTATACGTGTATATGACTTCCTACGAGGGGTGATCGGAAAGTTCCAGGACTCGGATCATAATTTTGCCGTAAATGAGGATAATGGTTTGAAATTTGGCATACCTATTGATATATATGTTGTAATTGTTGGAATTATTATGTTTCGTTTCATTCCTGATAGGTGACAAAAATATCGTTACCATGACAACTTGTGTTTGGGGGGATTAGAGCAGCAAGAAAATCATCAACATTCTCCAAGAGAACACATATTTTCTAACAACAATAATAGTCGCATATTTTCACAGAAAAGACTCTGAACGTCTACCATTTTCTACAAATATTTCCCCCGCTGCCCCGTGATTCCGGCGCCCCTGGTTACAATCTAACTCAAATTCGCGCCACTGGAATCGCTTGCGGTGTACGTAGCAAAATCGCGTGTACATTATCGCGTCGCATCGCGCCGCGCCGCGTCGCGTCCGGTGTACATTGGGCTTAAGCGAGATTTGAAACGTCACGTTATTTTGCGTTATTTCGTAATTTTGGGACCATTTGAATTTCCCGCCAAATTTTCGGCCCAATCATGTGGATGCACGCGGCTTTACACTATATAAAAGCAATTTATCGGAAATACACAAGAAACCCACTTCACAAATCTCAGCAGATACTAGTTGGCATGAGCTGGTCTATTCAGCGTTTCATAGAATATTTCCTGCTCAATACAGAGCGTGAATATGCTGTGTTTGTTTATTTTAGACACAGTATCTTTTATAGAGAAAAGGTGATATTAATTGTGACAAGCTGTAGTAGTATACTACTCATCAACAGTTTCGTGGGCCGCATGTGTTGTCGTGTATTTTTGGCACCATTTATATCCTAACATCACCAATAAAATTTAATCATCAGCAATTTAAGGGGCGAAAATCACAATATAAAACACTATGTAAATAAGAGGCAATTTGAGACATTCAAATCATATCTATCGTGCTATATTGAACATAAATACGTAACGGAGAGCCATTTTGTGGAACATAACAAAGATTTTTTATTCTATTCCAAATCATCTTTTTCTGCGCTGCTTCTGAACCCACGGAAATCCGGCAAAAATGACCACGTGGCATTGTTTGGACCCGGAAGTACTAGATTACGTACCCATTTACGTTATTTGACGACATAAGACGAACGAGACTTACAGAGCCTATTGATCTTCTGACCGCTCTAGACATTCATCTGTGTGTTTAGAATGGCTCTATGTCCGTCTGAATGTGGTATTTATTAATACTTCTGCATATGGAACAATTTAATAATCACGTTGAATAGCATGTCCATGGTCCTTTAAGGCCATATGGTTGTATTAAATTACTTGTAATTTTATGTATTGAGTCAAATATTGTTTTGCAGAAAAAAGGTGGCTACCACATATATATATATATATATATATATATATATATATATATATATATATATATATATATATATATATATATATATATATATATATATATATATATATATATATATATCATGATATCATTTGTGCTCAAATGCCAACCACACATTCACCCAAATTGCACCCCTGGGGTGATTCCCTTTCCAACGACACGAGTTGTCTGAACATCTGTATTTTCATTTTCGGCCCTTTATTCACAAACCAGTTATTTCGTAGATGTTGCCATTAGCCCTAATAGATTCTATTACCTCAGCCCGTGAAAATATTCACTGGCCTGGGCAGACGGACCGACCAAATTGGCGACCCCCGCTGTATCATACATACCTGCATGACGAATACTGGTAACTGAGCAAAGAAACACAATACTACGCAAAGTATGTACACCATGGAATCGCTCATTGCCCGTCATTGCGGAGACCTCGCAAACGGGAAGAGTTCAACATAAACGCGAATATACTAATACCGGGCGAAGCCTGGACAATGCTAATTTTGCAAGAGAGGGGAAACGAAACCCCCTTCCCCGCCCCAGAAACATTAATGCATTATATATATGGTTCAATATTATGAAGCAATCATTGTCACCAGGTACGGTATATTCATTATGATAGTGATTTCGCATTCTCCGTGGAATTGCATCAAGGCATAACTTATTAACTTCGATGTATCAAATTGTCCAAAATGTAACGATACATTTCCAGAATTCTCTTCAAATCCCCTATTTTCATAATAACACAACACGTATTGGATAGTAACACGACTGCAGCTTTATTTGGCAACGAAATGCCCAAGATGCGTGACCATATTGGGTGACACCACCAAAAACTATGAACTATAAAATAAATGTATTTGTACATGTTGTAAGCAATGCAAACACATTATTAACAATAAAAAACAAAACTCAAGCTGAAGTCGTGCTGAATTGACGACTCAGCGGCGGATCATACTTATATACCCCGTGACTAATCACAACCATTAACTTCCGACCCCGAAAATAGTACCCTGTGGATAAAATAATTTCTTTCTAATTCGTGAACTCAAACTAAAGAAATTATATAATGAACGAAAAGTCCCATACACCACTGTGGTGAGACTGGATGCACTAACGCTCGTTAGTGCATCCCGCAATGGCGAACCCACTCGCGATTCGTTTGAATTTTCTTCACTTTCCCGATAATTACGATTGTGATCGATACATACATACATCTGCTGATTCGTATGCGCACGAAGCAACCGTTCGTTGCAAATACATGGCGATTTATGTTGGTTTGAGCATGAAAAACTCGTCTGAAAAAAAGCCGAAAGATTCCCTAACGATTGTTTTTGTAAAATTGAAGATTCCATAACGAACATGTGAAGATTCCCTAACGATCGTTTCTTTATTAATTCAAATCTACGTTATTTAAATGTTGAACGTGAAATAAAGTACCAATTGACATGTCTTGATGTGTACAGATGATCTTCTAGTACAGATTTCCTATTTTTAATGTGACATTCGCTTATTTATGTCGCATAAATCAACGAATTCACAATGGTGTATGATATGGACCTATTACAATATACACGTATTAGGCCTATATCGTTAGGGAATCTCACTTTTGTCGTTGGTGAATCTTATCGCTAATTCTTTTCCTCAACATATCTAAACAAAAAAGCGTGATCTGCTTGAAATAACTACACATGTCTTTGACCAAAAAACTAAGCTACCTTCAGAGTATCCATTTTTCACAAATGGACCTATCATTTCATAAAACACGGTCAAAAACCAAACTGACCGTGTTTACTGTCCGCCATTGCGGGATGCACTAACGATCGTTAGTGCATCCAGTATCACCACAGTGATACACGCGTGCAGTGCAGTGATGCATGCACGCCGGCGGGGGAAATGGGGGAGTGTTGGGCAACTGAAAGCACGCAAGATCAACACCGCACGGACTACATGTATTATAGCTGCCTGGAAATATTCCAAGTTGGAACATGTTTGTTTCATATCTATAATTGAGGCACCTGCTCTCTCCGACCTGACAGTCAGTGGATGGAGGTACGTTGGCAACGAGACATCTCATTGATCTGTTCAGCTAAGAGCGGTCGTACTCACAAGAATTGTTTACAACCAAATTGATCACATGTAGTTAAAACTATGAATGATCAATAAGTTACAGAGGGTGTATAGCCTCGTTTTGGCCACTGTGACGTCATTGTGGATGAAGTTCTGAATGAAAATATGAAATATGCCATAAAGTTTTGATTATTGTGATATGCCATGACGTAAATATTATGACTAATGTTTGTAGCTTTTAAAGTACAGGGAGAATAAAATAAAATAAAAAAATATTAGGTTTGAACGAAAGTGTTCCTAATGCCATACATCTACTAAAGGTTTTTTCATCACACTGTATTCGGGAAGTATGGGAGCCCATAAATGACATGGTGCTTTTTCCAGAGTAATAGAAAATTTGTATCAGTCAACACAATGAACACGGTATTATTGCAAAGAACGCTGGTCGTCGCATTTTTCGGCACATTATTGCCGGGGCCCCCCAGGGCCGCGGCTTACTGCATGGAGTAACATTGAAAATTTTTGCCGGAAACTGGTATTATCGCCCAGAATCTGGTATTATCGCACGGAAGTTCGATGGGTCGAATTAAACCCGTACATGTTTTTCTTGCTTCAAATGCCAGCATTTCTATCGTCATTCGATAGATGGAGACACTGTACGGGTAAAATTCATGCACGCCTATTTTACTCGTTCATGATCATCACCTGTTCAACACTTGTTATGGCACGCACTGTATCCAATATTCGATATTGGAACACATCAGTTCTTTCACATATGCTTACTGTTAATACACCCCTTCACGGCATCAATTACTCAAATTGAAACATTGGCACTGTAGGAACCCCACTACCGTAACGCGGCGTTACGGTAGTACGGCACGATGACAGCAGGCGAGTGGTTCGATTGGTTTTCTTGAGATTATCGTTTATAGAACACATGTCACTCTTCTCCGATGATGCGCTTTGATGCCTCTTGAAGTTTCGCATCTATTGGCGCATTGTTTTGTGGGAATATTGCTCTTAATTAGTCAAAAAATGGAAAATGAAAATCAAGTGATTACTACGGTAACGCCAGATCAGTAGATGCGGAGTACTACCGTAACGCCAAGCATGTACTACCGTAACTTTAATCTTGGTCTCACACTAGGTCTTTCGTAATATGTCTTTTGCATCATTTCAGATAAGAATTTCGAATTCTTAGCTTGCATATACGGAATTGATTTCGAGATACAATTCTTTATTATTTTATACTACTGATACTGTATGATGTCATGTAAAATTACGAAATGTGGTGTTTTGGGACGTCTATAAATGAACACGGGATTGTCGATTACACGGGTTGTCGAAGGAGCAGAAAGTGAGCAAGCGCATAAGCAATGTTTATACATATATATTGAATGATGACATCTCCGAATGTTACCCCAGCGTAGAAAATTTTGTTGTACTAATTTCATGATAAGGTATGAGTGAGGAAATAATATTGAGAAGATACTTTTATCTTAACTAAGATAATGATGTTGATGTTCTGATTTATTTCAATGCCATATATCGTTGTCGTATTAATATATAAAATGTTAAGATACATTTGTGTATTCCGAGCCGTATAATTTACACGTACATGCAAACGTTGACCGTTGCACAGCATTACACACTCGTCTGAGGAAAAAGTGATGAAGTTTACAACAATGATTTAATTGGCATCAATTTTGATTATAGATTCGCACAGTGATATGCATCAGATATGGTCTCTTTTTGACAATTGATTTTTTTATCGACGTCTGTGAAATCATATCAAAAGATAATGCATACTATGAAAGAGTGAATCCTTATTTATGCACCATGTTAAATTTGGTGTCAGTCAAACTTTTAAACGCACGGTATAAGATGAACTTCAACTTTGAGGGGAACTTGATCAGGTCGCCACTGGTCCAACCGCAAGGTATCCACGGAAGAACGGCAAAGCTTTGCTTTTAAAACGTTTATACACCGTCCCCAAAAATATCATCGTCAGAAGGCTGTAACGATTATTGAATTTCTGTCAGGATACCAGGTATTCTTCAATTACAGTTTATGAGTAAGTGTCTGGATTCAAAATCGTACCAGGACCCAAAGCCTCGAACTCCATTCCAAAGTGAACGGAACACCGTGAATCATTACCAGATTCATCGTCTAGACATCTAAGTCTGATGCTAAAACATTAGACTTTGAATGATGTACAATAACATGCTCTAAAATTCTGTTTGGCGAATGGCTGGTCAAAGGGTAGTAATAACATATATATGTATCCTGATATATTTTTCACATAGGCAACATATGCATGACAAATTCCCAAAAATTTATTATGATCATCGATCTACAACAATATTTGTACTATTATCCATAACGAAAATCCTAAAATATGATCAAAATCAAAGTTTTACATCATGGTAATTTTATAAAAATTAGCCCAAGGGCTAAGATAGGTTACCGGACAATTTTGGCTTTAAAGTGATATTGGCAGTAAGATATGGATTTTTCCATATCTTTCTGATCGAACGAAGAAAACATAACAGTTATATATCTGCACTTGTATGCCCAAACAGACGCCCCTTTCTAATAGATTTCGTTTCGGGTTTCTGGTGGAGATATTTTGAGTTTGTTTACATTACCGCCATTCTCGGTGCTTTGTATACCGTGACACAGTACGATTCCAGCTTACTCGTGTATGTTCGAGCCAATCGAGCGTGAACTAGGTTAAGTCAGAGGTAACTCTGAGTGGCACACAAAACAAAAATTAGGCCAAGGGCCGAAGATAGGTTACCGGACAATGTTTAATATTTTAGATGTTAGCCAGGTCACTGGTCAAGAGAATATTCAGCATATATAATATTAAGCATATATCATGTCCACAGTTGATTGCTAAGTTGTAAATTCAATAATCAGAGAGATATTAGCAATTTTGTGCTGTGGCCTTGAAAATGAAGGCAAAGGTCAAATTTAAGGTAATCAAAATATTCAGTGTATATCATTTTTTATATGTCCACAATTGATTCCCGAGACATAGAGTCAATAGAGGAGCAAGATATGAGCCATTTTGTCCTGTGACCTTGAAAATGAGGTCAGAGGTCAAATTCAAGGTCACGAGAATATTCAGCATATATCATCCTATATGTCCACAATTGATTCCTAAGCTGTAAAATCCATAATAAGTGAGATATTAGCCATTTTGTCCTATGACCTTGAAAATGGGGTCGAAGGTCAAATTCAAGGTCACGAGAATATTCAGCATATATCATTTCCTATATGTCCACAATTGATTCCTAAGCTGTAGAGTCGATAATAAGCGAGATATAAGCCATTTTGTGCTCTGACCTTGAAACTGAGGTCAGAGGTCAAATTCAAGGTCACGAGAATATTCAGCATATATCATTTCCTATATGTCCACAATTGATTCCTAGTCTCTGATATCAATATTAAGTGAGATATTAGGCATACTGTGTCCCATTATAAAGCATAGGAGAATATAACATGGGAAAGTCCCATTTGGGCCGAGTTTGGGCCAAAATGGCCCACTTCGATCGATTCAAGCGCAACGAAATTCATAGACATCATAGGAGTACATATGAGGAGTGTTATGTAACAAAAAGAAAAAAAGTTACTGAACAGATTTTGAGAAAATGGCCGCCAAAGTCCAAAATCAGGCATTTTTCATCGAAAACGGCCGCCATTTTGAAAAAAAATGTGAAAATCAAAAAACTAAAAAATACCTCCTTCTTGAATTATTTTTAAGTATTTTTGTGCAAAATTTCAGAAAAATTCGCCCGTAAACAAAAATGATAAAAATGTGGACGACGACGACGACGACGGACGACGACGGACGCCGGACGACGGACGACGGACGCAACGCCATGCCAATAGGTTATCGGACCATAGGTACGGTAACCTAATATGCAAGCGTTACGGTAGTACTTGAAATCTGGAAATTGGCGTTACGGTAGTGGGCCGCTAACGTTACGGTAGTAATCGTCCCATATTTCAAACCGTTTTTACTCGCAAATCGATCAGATTCACAGTTTAATTATATTGCCACACTATAAAGCATATCTAGACAATTCGCCTCGTGTAGGTGTTATGTGCGAAACCTGTCTAATGCCTAGTTTATTGTGAAATACCTTTTCGAAGCTAACAACCTTCTGCCATCGTTCGGACTACCGTAACGTCGCGTTACGGTAGTAGGGTTCCTACAGTGATTGGGAGATTAATTTGTTTTAGATCTATTCGGTTTACCAATATAGTCTAAAGGGTTGATTATAGTAAATGTATTATTTTGGAATGTAATAGTAGCATGCCCCAAAACACCGAGACTTAGAATGCGTCAAACTTTGTAGGATCAACACCTTACTGAATCAGTAAATTGCTAAATTTTCATAGTATGAAAATATTATTCATTATTATATTTCGATCCTCTAAAATGGGGAAACCCATATAAATACATACGTTGACAACATCAACCAAGAGCGTATAGACTAGATCTTGGCCTACTTTTTCCAACATTATTAATTCAAGTTAGTCACGTTTAAACTCCGAACAAGAATCATGGGCCCCGATTATTGCTCTTGATGCCTAGCAATTTTACTTGTTTTTTTGCTTGTTTTTATTGGGTTGCAACCTTAGAAGACTAGCGATATGTGGTGTTGAACAACCAATGCAGTCATGTATCATTATGTTTTGTAACGTTATGATATACAATCATAACGTGTCAACTTTTGAAGTTCACAGTTCTTCTGGTCACTGGTGTCCTGCACTTTGTGGCAAATTGTTAATACGGTGTCATAAAATATCAAAGCGCGAAACAAAGTACTCACAGATAAAAGAGACAGTAGAAGTACGCAAAATCCGAAGTCGACACTAATCTTTGACTTTTCATACGAACTCGCTTCCCGAAGAAAAGTTATCTTTGAAGAAATGTACCGAGGATCGCACTTTGCTCTTGTCATCATTTCTAGTCTGAACAAATTTTGACAGTATTCGATTATCGTATCTGACATCACGTCCTTGGTTATACCTAGGATTTTCAGTGGACAACGCAAATAATGCTTCGTGTAAAATATAGATAGATCGATATTTCCCCACCACAAGAACCAAGTGCAGGTGCGAGACCCAATACAAGTCAAGGTAAACATCAATCGGAGAAATGAGCCAACGATCAGTTCGTTGCCTGCTGATGACTCTTTCTTGTCAATCAATACAATTCTCCAAGGTGTTTCTGCCAAAGAACCTTTTTGACTCTGAATCGTGGCAATGTCAAATATTGAAATAAAGTCAAGATAAATGAACACTATGGCCCGGCACAAATCGCAGCGCCATTTTTCCTGCCAGATCACACAAAGAATCATCGAGAAACAGGACCTACTACCTAATTTGCAGAAAATGCTTACGACGCTGTTATAATGGTATGTTATCTGTACTATTTTTAATTTTGCTGTTGTTGTTAATATTGGAATATTATAACACATAATCTGCATAATAATGTGTTCTTTTGTTTTTATTGCTACTAGTGTTGTTGTAGTTTTCATTTTCACTGTCTTGCCTATCTCCAGTATCTCCTGAAGTATTCAACACTGACATTAAAGATTTATGATTACCAGCCATGGCCAACACCAGGTGTTGCGCAATACTAGTGGCGCTCCTAGCGACTATCCACACGTCACGTGGTATAGAGTGTCACGTGTGTCGCGAGGGCTGCTCCGACCCGTTCGAAACTAACTACAAAGACTGGATATTCAAATACAAGACTGCGGGGTGTAGGTACTGCACGAAAACCAAGAACACCGCCGGACGTAAGACTTTATTGTGCTATTTTCGTTCATTATGTAGTAGGGTGTAGTCCTATCGGAACTCAAAACTGGTACATTTGCATTAGGGCCATGCTACATATCTATGTATGTTATCAATAGTATTAAAATTGAGAGATATTCATCCTAATTTTATACTGAATGTTTACCTCTAACCTATATTTGTAACTGAATGCCATAACAATCTTGTGATTAAACACTGTTCGACCCGTCTATCATTATGACCCAGGTCTGCAGACAGTATTTCGCGAATGTCGGACAGAGGGATACTCCACGAATAAATGTGATGAGAAGATAGATACGTTTGGAGGTGTAAAATATGGCAGATACCACTGCGAGTGTAACACGGACTTGTGCAACAGGGCCTCCCAGTGGGGAAAGACATACTGTAACCTCGTTTCGCTGATTATGACGTCATCATTTATGGTAATTTCCAGGAGTGTGTATTGAATAGGATTATGCGTGCACTACAAGGTCTACCTCAACATTTGATGTATATTCCAATAGGGCTGTGTTTCTGTTGAATACTCTCGTGAACGAGAATATATATCATTATAGTTACCGTATTACCGCGCATTTGATGGCATTTCCATATTCACTTGCTAACACTATTCAGTTTTAAAAATTAAAAATATAGACCATACCTTGTAAATGGAGAGATTTGAGTTTTGACAGTCCGGACCGTATATTATTGTTTATAAGTGAATACTTGTGAGTGCAACATTGCACCATATACATCCCAGATCGGAGCCATTGTGAAACGAAAAGAATCTATAAAGACCTACTATTGAATGTGAGACAGAACGGTATTTCTTGATGTTTGATAAAAAAAAAAATTATCATATATGTCTATTTTTGTACAAGTGTGATAGAATTGTACATTTCAAGTATTGATCCTGCTGGCTCAGGAAAGAAAAAAATATAAACGATTGCTTCGATGCTTTGTGTTGTTGTTATCATTGTTATATGATAAAATTGAACATCTTGTTGCTTTTCTAGTTCGCCGAGGAGCTTTTGGTGCTGTATCGATCCGACGCAATCATGAGATTGTGCGCATAGAAAGAACGGGTACCTATACTTCGCTTTAGTCCATTCAAATAACTTTCACGAGCTATTCAATTTAATATTACATGTCTATGATGCAAACAGCAATTTATTTACACAAACCTGGCTTCTAAAACGCTACTTGTTTCTTTCAAAACACGAAATTTTGATATAAGCGAGGTATTTCTCTGTTATACGGGCTGTTATACTGCCTTGTTTTTTTTACACCGTTCAAGTGGGCAAGTTCAATTAGGTACCACTGCAGGTGCGTGCGCTGCAGTATACGGATCAATTACATGTTTGGGTGGTCCCATTCCTAACCCGCGCTCCTTACCTAAATCATCCAAATAGACTCTCGATGGACGAAGACATTCCATCGAAAAATTATCATTGCAGTACATTGCTAACTTACTCAATTTCATCAACAGAAGTCTGAAAATGGGCAAAAAGTTGCCGATTGATCCCAAGGTGAAGTATGCCAAGTTATAACGCGGTACCATTTAGCATCGCAAAACAATACCAGCAAGGAAACGGTGTACACGAGCTTAAAAAATCATGAGTAGGCCTACATGTATAGGCCATACATGATACAAAAGCAAGGAACCAACTAAAAAGTTACCTGTACAATTAAAACATTCATAGAATTTCGTGGACTATACATATACATGTTATTGTTATCATCAAAATCTGACTGTATTGGTGGTAATAGATTGATATCTGCATTCATACCACTGAGTCGTTGAGACTGCTGGCGGACGTTAAATCTGTTCCCGAGGATACCATCAACTCAGTAGCCTTCTGGCTTGTGATTAGGTACTTATGTACTTTGTTTCGTCAGTATAGTGAAACTCAGTAGCCTTTTGGCTTGTGATTGGTTAATTGTGTACATGTTATACACCTATTTCGAGGTGTTCCTGGGTTTCCAACTTGTTTCAATAGGTGAAAGGACAGTTGTGGACTGGTTGAATCGAGTGCACAGTAAAACAAAGTACAGGGTTACACATGGTGTCCCCTGAGTTATGTTGGTGTGGCTTTCAAGGTGAAAATTTGGTCAGGCTTTGTTCTTATTCCAATAATTCGTATTTTATGTTGGTTATTGACATCATCGAAATCTTGCAGCTACAAAATGTCTTGTGGCTATCATCAAGTAAAGTTTTGTTCAAATTGAGCACCTCGAAATTAGACTTTCGCCATTGTGCTGCGTCTAATTCACTCACTGGTGTGTTGATAACATTTCAAGTGGAATGTTTAGATATGCATTATTGTCCAGTTAAGAAAAATGTTCGTAGAATGGAGAATTATATCCTGAAAAACACACGATGAACACGACTGTATATTGTGTTTTTTTTTTATCAAAAGCATGTGCTGCCTGATTCGGATGGTGCTTTCATATCAATTCATAGACATCATACAATTGTAGAATTATACCGTTATACAATAAGAATAAGGTTTTTATCGTAAATAAATACGTACAAATGATTGAAAATCGGTTTACAGGTGCTGCTGTTGAGTCACTGTTGGGCTAGATCTTTTTGTGAAGCGCTCCCAAATCTGAAGCACTCCGTGTCTTGTTTCAAGGATTTCATTTGTTATGTCCATATATCAGTATATCTTGGCACACCCGGCCCGCCTGTCAACAGACAGTGGCCAGGTCATGTCAATATTTACGACCACCCCTGTGGGACAACAAAAATACATAAACCACGTCTTCGTAGTGATAATGTCCTGCGTGAAAATTCTATACTGGGCAAACTTTGTGTGTACGAACGTGCTGTCCTCAGTGTCCCGCTTGGCACAAATACATGTTTTTGTTTTATTTTCTCAAACTATATAGAAGCTTACCAAAATAATATTGACAAATATTATTACAGAAATATTATCGATATCAAAAATCTTAGGAATATGTTTGAAAAAAACCCCGAGTACACTGCAACAGCAACAGCATTTATTCTATATTGAATCGTAATAATAAAATCCAGTTAGATATTTCGTTTAGATAAGTATTTTTATTAACATTCCTTATCTCCTCGTGCCTACGTTTACAAAAGTACAAGGAACTGAACACGACACCATCTGCGAGTACGTTATACGCCATGCAAGAAACATGCACGTCAGAATTTTCGATCAAACAAAGGCGTCTATCGATCGATTTTATTGATCCTCAGATATCCGAAAAGGAATATTTGTATTGAGGGTATATACATACATGACAACATACAGATATAAAGAATTTAGAACGACGCACAGCGAATACATTCTAGTCCGTTTTGTACGTCACGAAAGCGCCGTGCGTATCACGCACACAAAAACCTATGACGTTCAGTGAAATATATCTCATATGACCACTGAAATACGAAGGAATCATTCCTGAACTGAGCGCCGGTACAGCAAAGATGTCCGCTACTCTGTCGTCCTAGCATTGGTTATCTGACTGTCAATAAGGTAATGCATGAACGTATTTCACTAATAATATATTTAGACGTGTCGTGGATGCAAACAGGTTGAACGATTCTTCTTTAATGTGCTCTCGAAACATATCTACCAGCATAATTGATGAGATATTGACTGGATTAGTTGTCTGAACTATGATGTATTCATACATTCTCCTATTATAAGGCGTGTGGTCTAACATAAATCCAACATCATTGTTCACAGCTCGTTCCAGCCTCTGCACCAAAGGATGAAGATGACTCTAAGAAGGTACTCCTGCATACTTTGGCTGCTGGTGACATTGATGCTACTTCGCAAGACGTCAGCAGTTCGTTGCCACGTTTGCTATCCATTGTTCTCAACCTGCGAGGACCCTTTCGATGAAGATAATTCGTCAAATTCCATATTTGGATCCTTATATCAGTTCACTTTGGATGGTTGCCTTGCATGCACAAAAAGCAAGTCTATCACAGATGGTGAGTTTGCCTGCTTGTCCTAAAACTTTGCATCATTGTATTACTATTCCGCAACAATATAATGTACATCCTTTTGTACATCTCCATGGGAACTATACATAAACCCTCAAATTGGCGTTTACGAACTTCAGTGATCAGTGATGCCCGATTTGATTTATTATCTGGATCAGGGATTTGAAAACCTATGAATAAATATGACGAGGACACCAAAAAAGAGCCCTCGTTGTTGCCAGTGTTTTCACGGTTGTCTTCAAAATTCTTCCTATGATATTTCACATTCATTATTATCTACATAGGATCACAGACGGTTACCAGAGGCTGCAGAACCGGAGACGAGTCTAGAGTGTCATCTAGAAATGACTGCAATGACGCCACCTACACGATACGGGGAGTCACGCACACGGATCACTACTGTGAATGTGATACGGACAAATGTAACGGGGCCTCCGCGGCACGTTACGCCCCTACCACCATTACCTTAGCGTTATTGATCTTGCGTGCATTTTAACTATACGTGATGAATATTTATATAGGCACAAGAATGTATCGAATACCCGAGTTATGCTTTTGTTGTTTATTGAAACAGAACTAGAACCCAGTGCCAAATTCGCCTGTGTCAATTTCGCGTGCAAGGAAATATGATAGAAGCCTACTTCAAGTACCCTCGCAAAAAATCCGTACATAGAACGCAATAAAAGTAGCATGTCGTGTAAATAAATGTTTGTTAAATATCTTGTGTGTGTTCTGAGTCTGCACACCATAATCACGCTATTTACCAGTAGATACACCTGAACACTCATGTCCAAAAATGGTTCGACAATGTAGTTTCCCAAGAACTGTTTTTCTACTTACTGAAACATTTATTAGCTGCCACAATAATTCACATAGATTATGTTGTGCACTCGCGGACAGTGTCGAGATACGAAGCTTGTATTACATAAATTCCACGTGCTGTCTATACAGGTTGGCAGCAGAAACATTTTAGACTTAATATTAGTTCGATATCATAAAGGGAACAATACTAAGATGAGAATCATAACGATCCCAACACAAAATCTAGCTCCTTGTAATTTCGGTATGACAGATCAAAATTATATGCTTTACACATTCGTGATTACTGAGAAACATGAACGTGATAAATTATATTCACTTGGTTTATCATCACGTCATCATTTTCAAATCCTACCACTGAACAAACGCGATGACATTGCTCATGTCAGTGGGCGGTGTGTAACAGTCATCCCCAAAGTCGTTATACAGGGTACTAGCATAGGCCATCCCGGTGCCATCCTCGACATCAATGCCCCGGATGTAAACATCAAACTGTGTGTCTATCATCATCTGGATATTGCCTGACCAGAGGAACTGCCAGCTGGATCCCTGAGACATCACATCAATTTCCAGGGTTGCATCTGGAGGGTAGAATCCTTCTTGGAGGTCCAGAATGCCTTCCTGGTAAATGACACCCTCGTCTAGAGTAACGTCGGACTGGGACACTATGTAGCGAAGATCAATCGACGTACAGTTAACACCGTCAGAACCACCGATGGTGGAGTAGCCTAATCCAGCCCATTCATAGTAGCCTTCCTTGGGATTCCCTTGGAGAGCAATCGTAGCCCCACGAACGATGTTCCCTAGGTTTGCCTCGATGGCAGTCTCTGTCAAAGTGCTAGTGGGTATGTCGTCTACAGTGATGATGTTTGACTTGTAGAGATCTGGTCTTGCAAGCCAATACCGTGCTTGGTCATTCATCCCACTATAGTGAACTGAGGCACCAGTGGTGTAAATATGATCAGGGCGGGCAACCATCCCGTCTGTGTTGACTCCATAGCGAGCCATGCTGACCAGATCGATCCATAAACCTTCGAAGCTCATGTTCGCAGGGTTAACCTCTAGCAGTCCTGGAGCTATGCCTTCAATGATATCTTTGATGGTTTCGTTGTCGCCGTAGACGTTAACCAGTGCCGCTATGATAATCTTCTCATCAGGAGTCACTGAGCCACTCAGTCTTGTCATTTCATCTGGATTGTTGTTTTTCCAATCTCGCAATTTCCCCGACCGTTCTTCATGAAGATCCTCTGGGTTGCTCCGTCCAACCCACCCAGAGTGCACTACTTCTTCCCAATACCTATCGTCCTTATCTCTGATGTAGCTATCTTCCATGATGTTAATGATATTTCTTCCAGTTGCTAGCACCTCGTTCACAGTGGGATTGGCAGAAAGATCAGATCGGAAAGCCATTCGGTCGCCCAGTTTATTCAGTAGTAAATCACTGATATTATCTTTCCTTTCTGGTGTGATGGGTCTGGTTGGATCTATGGCATTCCCTGGGGCAGCAAAATGACCAAACTCCAAAATCAGAATTTCTTCGGGGTGATCAGCTGCAAATTGAGCAATCTGATCTATTCCCTCGGTAATCTCGTCGCCACTTAGCCCATGCCACCAGCGGAACTGTCCATCATACTCAAAGGTGTCGGCAATACGCAAGTCAAATGTTCTGAAGCCATCTGCGAGTTGAGCGTCGAGTTTATCAGGCTGGGTGATGGACCAGTTGGCGATGAAATCTGGAGCTACTTGAGTGCCGAGTTGGAAGAGGAAGTTTTGGTCTACAAGAAAGCTATCCTCCGTGATGCCAGAGGTACCTAATAACGACATAATTTCTGAATATTTTTGCATGCCATGCACGCCAACATTGAATTTGCTATGTGTTCGAACTTTTTTTTCAAAGTGAGTGAGAATGGTAACAGCAGACGTTTAGTTTCTCATTCGCATCATCGATACATTGTTATAATTGTGGTTTTGATAGTGATAGTTAGATATAAACATATACAAACCAGAGTCGTGAGACCCCGGAATGAAGATATCTCCGAGTCTAGAGTCGCCGATCTCCGGTCGGAGAAGCCCCATCCAGTCTTCGTATTGGTTAACCTCTACCCACTCACAAGCGCTGTCCATCACGAGGTCCCCGGGTAATATCGCTCTGGTTGTGGCCTTGAAGTAGACCCCACTATCATGGTCACGGTAAATATCACCATCTATGCAGGCGTTGTAAGCGTTGAACGTTTTAGGTAGTGCGAAACTCCCTCGATACATCCTGCGCATGAACTCGTTCGTCTCAACAGGCAGCTCTTCTAATATATCCGGGTTCTCCACCAAATTTACGTCCGTCAGCATCCTGTAGTATTCTCCGTCTACCTTGAAGACATCTCCTTTCTTCAAGAGTTGCGATAAATCTGGTGTCTTCGGGTAAACCACTGTTCCCAGTTGTGGAATCCATACCGCAGCTAGAGCAACAGTTTGAACGAGAACTTATGCTATAGGTCACATACTTTTAGCAGTCAATATGTATAATTCTAATAGACCGTGATAACTATGTGACCGTGATAATACTAACGTTTGCGAAATCACGCATGTTGATAACATTGAAAAAATGTTTACTCACAAGTTCCAACCGAGAAAGAATAAATGATAGAAACAGAAACCAGGACTGTAAACATATGTTCAGTGCCCATTTTCAGATGAGTCTTGATATCAGCTTTGTATTAAGTGACTAAATGTCATAAGGTATAATGTTTAAGAGACTCAGATTGATAACACCTCAGATTTATAACGAATATCGAGCGAATAAAATCAAATTTAACTTGCATTCGTGTCCTTATCTAAACCTCAATAAACTAGATAACTTGGTCTGGTTTCAATTGATATTGTGTACAGCGGTGGTGCATGGGCATGAGTGACAGACACTAAAAAATATATATGATCCATTAACTGGGACATTGAATAAAATATTTATGATCGCCAGGAATACACAATCTGTTCTACACTCCTTTCACACTATCATAATGGACAGTAGCCGAAATATATATGATCGTCAGAAAGACGTCGGTCTGTTCTGCACTCCTCTCACACCATCAGTATAATACTAATATGAAAGTAACTGAAATATTTCTGATCACCAGAAAGAGCACTCAGGTCTATTCTTCTCTTCTCTCTCGCTGTCATGAAGGACAATAGCCGAAATATAGCTGATCGTCAGAAACATACAGGTCTGTTCTACACCTTTCTCACACTGTCATAAAGAATAGTAGCCGAAAAATATCGGATCGCCAGAAATATACAGGTCTGTGAGAAAATGACAGCGTAATGATTTAAATTGTTCATGATACGAAACATAGAAATTACGAGAACGCTACCCTATATGCAATAATAACATAGATTGAATATTTTGGATTTGTGTTGATTGATATTTCTGTCAAATGTATAATAATGTTTCATTTTTTGAAGGAAAAACTCGTTATATTTGATGGATGTTTATTCGAACAATGAAATTACCAAGGTCAATCCCAGACAGTGTGTTTTATATCACAAGTGTGGCGACTACCACGTGATTTGAGCTAGATATCATCCGAATTTTCTTTATCACGTGCACGCGCTCACCGACGTCTCTATTTGTGAATGTTTACAGTGGATTCTGGTCAACACATAGGGCGTGACTCGATGGAAAACTTGAATGTCATGAGATATTCCCGCGGCAAATAAAAACAACGTTGTCACGCACCTCTACGTTTTATTTATTTTTAGACAATATTTCGCATACAAAGAATCATGAACAGAGAACATGAAAAAGCATTATACAAAAGCATAAGATATGTTCAAGTATACTAGTAATACACATTTTGTGAATCGTATGTAGATACTGTATATCATCGCTCTACCTAGCGTGATAGTCATTATATTCATAACTGGATATGCAATGATGAAATGGATCTTCGTATAAAATGGACAACGAAATACACATAGGGTACAGTGCATTAGGATATATTTTTTTCAACTGTACCCTCGTATAAACTATTTTTGGTTTATTCAAATTCGACGTTTTCGTGGCATGCAATGTAAGCATGATGAAATACAAACGGTTGATGTTTTATTGTATGGTACTCCTGTTGTTTGTTTACTGCTACATCTATAAACAAACACAGCTTGTGAGGAAACCGGGAGCAATCCGTAAGTATTCTGCGCAATTTACATTTGATATAGAAATATTGCTGCTAAAAATTCAATAGACCAACTACAGACTCTTCATTGGTTTTAATATGATTCGCTCCGAACTTTTCGTTCTATCCCAAATTACTTCTCGAAATATCTACAGATACTCGTGTTCAACATATCATGAACACTAGTAGCCATGGAACAGCCATACAACTTCGAAAGCACTCATTAGAGGAATGGAAACTGAACAGAGAGGTGAGTGTATATATCAGCAAACTGTTGAGTGTAAAACTGAATATATTCTTAAGTGTTTAACACCTGGACACGAATAATAGCAATGCCAATAGCCCTATGTAATAACTACGTAAGAACTATATAATAACTATTTCGAACTTCGCCAATTAATATAATTTATCAGCTACGGTAACATCTAATATTTCCCAGACACGGTTGAAGTCTCCCACGAGCACGACTAAAGTACTGCTATTCTCCTACATGCGAGGTGGGTCCAGCATTGCCGGGGAGATCTTCAATAGGGACCTCCGGGCTTCTCTGTGGTACGAACCACTGGATAGTTTCTACTCAGCGTACCACGGTTTCCAGAAGGAGATGCTGCCCTTACACCTGCTGTACCACAGGAACAAAACCCGTCGGTATGGTTGAAACACATTTATCCTCGGTGCGAATACGGACTCTTAAAATGTCAACATCATGGACGTAAATTGTCATTCCTCAGGAGTAAACAAACCAAAACACATATGTACATATACAAACAGTTGCAACCGTATGACAGGTATGTGAATAGCCAAAATGACAGAGAAGAAACCTTCAGAAAGCGAGTAATATAATTATTTTCCTTCACTGTATTTAAAATATACAGTGCACAAAAGTGGCCTAAAACACCATCCAATCATACATGCAAAACTGTCATCTTACAATTTCCTTTCTTTCAGATCGTTACCGACTAAAGAGAAGGACGCCCTGATTGAATTCCTGGATAACATACTAACGTGCAATTACCGGAAATTGCCAACAGAGGCGCTGTCCCACTACTTCCTCAACCAATCAGTGGCCTTGAAACCGTTTTACTCCTGCTTGATCAACATGTCACACACCGAAACGGAAATACAAAGTCGTTATGACGCCTGCAAGAATATCCTCAGTAGTGTATGTGGTAGACACGTGGACGAGGCGACTACCAACCGTTGTCATTACTACATTGAAATTGCAAATCGGATCTTAGTGGAATCAGAGGATCAAATGAGCTCTCCTTCTAAACTAAGGGAGGAAATTCTGACCAGAATCGGTGATGAGCCTCCAAACGATAATCAAAGTGGGATAGTCGATTTATTTTCACAACACGCCCTGTGCATGCATTCTGTTCTCATCGACTTGGTGCGGCCATGTCTTCACATAGCTGAGGAATCGTGCAAAAAGTCTTCAATCCAAGCGATAGAAGCAAACCGCCTTAAAATGGAAGACGTTGATGACTTCTTGGTAAAAGTCCCGGATGCGAACGTTGTTTATTTCCTGCGCGATCCACGTGCTACAGTAAACTCTCGTCTCCACACAAAAAGGCTCATGTTTAATGCTACAGATAAACGTCACGTGGTGGAAGCCCGGGCTTTCTGTCCACGCATCAACGAGGATTGGTTCCGGTTCCTCCGTCTCCGCAGTAAATACAACGGCGCCCTGCAATTGGTCAGATATGAGGACCTCGTGGAAAATCCTGTTCGCGTTGCAGACGAAATTTTTTCACAACTTGCAGCAAATGTGTCGACATCTTCAAAATGGGCGGAGTTTGCTGAAGAGTCAATGAATTCACCCAAGGGCAGTTCAGGTGGCGGCTATGGTACACACGTCAGAGACGCCAAGAAAGTGGCCGATAAATGGAAAACGGAAATTCCAAAACGAGAAGAAAAAGAAATTGAACGATTATGTTCAATGTTACTGAGCGAGGCTGGTTATGAATAATGACGAAGTGAAGCATGAAACTGTGTCGAGTCAGACAAAATTAGAATTATAACTATATTCAATAACGGGTATTTCTAACCATAGTAGCTTATTTTGGGATATTTCAACAAATCGGTTTTTTTCAAATATCGTAACATTTATTGGATAACTGTACATATTTTGTCAATACACAATACAATGAGTCATGAAATGAAATCGAACTTTTCCATTTTTCCAGGAACTGAGACAAATGATCCGACTGGATTAGATAGTGGATGTCGTTTTCAACTTCTATTAATCGAACTAGATGCAATTTGCTTAGTGATCATTCTTCACTTCGTTGCACGAAACATTATCGCCTAAAGACCTGAATTACTTTGGCACATAGGTCAGAAAACATATAGTTTCCACATTATTACCGGTAAGGCGACTAACGATATCTAGCTGAGCGATTTGATTGTAAATCCCATACAGTATATTACATTTCAATCACACTGGGGTGCACGCTTACTTATACACAACATAAAATGCCCATTTATAAAGTTGGATATCTACGATGAATTCGAATAAAATTCACACAGATGAGACAATATACTACAAACTATCTCACATCTATCGAACGAATTGCTTTGAGGTCCTTATACCATATTTTAAAGAAAAAGTTTGACTAGCGTCGCAAATATATATTTCGATTGCTGAAACCTTTTTCTTATTCAATTCTCCTTTTTTCGATGAACTGATGACCATTTCAAGACTGATGACGGATTTTCCTATTCCCCATCGTCAATGCAGATATACATTGTGACCATCGCCAGATGTTGAAATAACGAACATAGAAAGCAAGGTTGTTGGTCAACAACCAAAACGCCTGATTAATCCAAGAACTGTTCCCACTCAAACAATGGCATGATAGTCCGTCAAGAAGGCAAGAATTTTCCACCATGCGATGCAGAAACGATAAGACATCAAACGCGATATTCCAATGTTGGGTATCCAGACAACTTCCTGCATGGTTTTCTCCCTTCGTGAATAATATCCAGAGGGGAATATGCGAGCGGTGAAAGTTGAAACTAATCCTTCACAAAGGCGTGCTAGCCATGCGCAGATTGATTTGTACGATGATTTGCATGACGTCATCAATAACGGTCTTCATCAGATCACGGTTGATTGCACACGTGATATGCGTGTAGATATCCTTGCTGGCTGGTTTGCGTTTGTTGAAGCATTCTTGAATGTACTTCGTGCAGGCTTCTGCTGTGTTAGGCCCTGGATATTAATTAATATAATGTAATGTGCATTCACTGTTATCAGAAAACATTGGAAGGTTTCTGCTATATAAAAATGCCACTATGTACTGGATTTATTGTAGTTTAATGTATATAACTTCGTCACTGACTGACTTTGGTGATAATTGGGTAGTTCCAGGGTATGTAGAATATTACCTGTATACTCCGGGAAGCAGACGGTCAAGTCCTTGTTCTTTATATATTTGTCGAACAAGTCTTTCTTGTTGAGGAAGAGAATAAAATCGGTTTTCTCAAGGAATTTGTTGTTGATCACCTCATCGAACGTTGTCACTGAGTCGTGCATCGAATTCTGGTAATGTAATACTCATATTGAAAAACAGTTGGTGAATGTAGGTATCAACCTTATCGACGCTGATAACCAGATTTCAATGATACCAATAAAAAACCCAACATCAAAAACTTTCAGAATAGAAACAAAGCCCGACCAAACATTTATCTGAAACCACACTGGCGTCATCAGGGGCAGACAGTGTGTAATTATAGTTGTGCCTACTGTACACCAGATGGCATTAGTGCACAAATGCCCAGCAACTTATTAGAACAATTTTAAAATCCGGAACAGACCCCGGGAAATAGGTGTATGACAAGTACATAGGTACCCAATCACAAGCCAAATGGCTACTGAGTTGATGTTATTACGGTTGCTTCTCTGGGCTATGGTGTCGATAGAGACATTAGATGTACATGTATATATATACCGTTATTGATATGTACGTTCCAATTTTGTTTTATTAAAAAAGCACATTATAGCGCACGTTTCTCGTTGATTACTCACCAAAGAAGTGTCCTCCTCCAGACATTCACAGTAGCCGTTGATGGCTACGAAGAATAGCACCGCAGTCACCCCCTCGAAAAAGTGTATCCATTTCTTCCGCTGGTTCTTCTGCCCAGCAACGTCTATCACTCTGAATTTGATTCGAGTAACACGTGAGTTATATCTTATACTGACCTGTGTTATTTCCTGGAGAAGATTCTCATGCTGAATTTCAGTGTACATTTTATTCCATCTACATTTAGCGTATTACTAAAGATATGCCCTCATACCTGTAATGAATATTGTTCAGTGAAAACCTGTGTTCTTGAACGCCAATTGTGGACTTCCGGATCAATAAGATGTCCTGAATCGTGGGCACATAATCCTTCTGGGAGAGACGATCCAGATTTTCTAGAAAACTGAGGAAACATCTTTTGCAATGACCTGTTCAAACTCTTCGTATCTACCGTTTTAAATTAGTAGGCAAAAGCCAAGATTTGAAGTGCGCTACACGAAATCACACGAAAGAGCCCTTATTCTACAATCACCCCATTGATGCAGTACCAAATATACCGTGATTCATTACCGATGTCTTCTGATTGCTGGTACGTTGGTACAAGCATTGTGAGGATTATTGGCGCGTACTCGAAATGAGCAGTATTGTCGAGTGTATACGCCTCACAACGCGTGTACCAGCGTTTAAACTACATCGAATTATTACAGCGTTTCACAAACGGTAAATATGAGTCACATAACCATTAAAAAAACGAAAGAACACTCCTCACTATATTTCTGCGTGGACGAGTGGAGGGTCTAGAAGCTCTGCCGACTTGAAGCACTTTTGTAAGCCTTGATCCGACCACAGCTCTTTGATCCTATCCAGCTGGTCTCGGACTTTCAAGTAGTCAGGTATGGGAGGTTTCTCCTTTAAGTCCCTAGAGGCTGATATCGGTCTCGAGTAAATATCTGAGCTGCCTTTGCCAGCGCCGTCTTCCGGCCCTGTGGCGGCCAAGTGAAAGTGGCGCCATCTGGGGAATTCCTTTTGTAGTTCCTTTGAGAATGTCTGTAATTGGCAGGAATGGATGTTAAGTTTCTTAATGGTTTGTCGAGCACGCATTTTACCATTACGATCAAATACTATTTGTAGAAGTGGAAGCAACTTTACAACCCATTTGTAGGTACAGCACATGTATATATTTATATGAATGAACGACTTTATTTGAATATAACCGTAATATCTGATATTTTACCCGTAGAAGTTTTGAAATGCAAAAAAATATATATATTTATCTCATACGAACCTTGTTGGAGGGATCAGAATATTCCAAGTTCAGTTTGGTCATGTTATCGATAAGAACGTTGAGAGCATCTGTGAGGTTCTCAAATATGTTCGCCACGAGGCGTTTTCGCTCGTGATCGGGGAACCCATCGCCATGGTAGAGCTTCAGCTGTTTGATAAATGTACTCTTTCCGGAACTGGCGCCACCTGAAGAGTAAATATTATACTACGCATAAGCACATAGTTTGAGTCTTCAGGGCTAGAGTAGGCCTGAGCTTCACTTATCTTGAAGAAGTGCATCATTTGTACGCTTTTTGTACAGTTGATTACGTGCTACTGCATGATATTCTATGTACTTTACTTGCTCTGTATTATACCCTCGTCACAAGATACTAAGAATATTTTGGAAGTGTATGGCGTATTTCCGCAACTATCAGGCAAATTGATACCAGAAGGACATGGTTTCTTGAAAAGTGTGCGTACATTGAATATCAATAAGACAGATTCACTTTGGCAAGGTTTTTTTCCGTCCTTACCGAGGATGAGGAGTTGTATCTCCTTCTGCCTCTTCTCGCGTTCCTCCTCGATCTGTTGATCTATGCTTTTACTGCGAAGTAACGCACGACTGCCCCTCAACATGCTGCTGTTTGCATTCTCCGGGCGAATCTGCAAGTCATGGAACAATGGACATTCTAGTTAGATGTCTCATACTTTAGTTGCCTATGTGAATTTGAATGATGTGATCATGTGCATGGTATAAACGTATGTATCATTAACTTCACATGTTTAATTGTGGTTCATATAATTGGTCATTTGCCAATGTTCGGTATAAAATATATGTTGCTCCCTGCACGTGAACATGATGATGATAATACCAATATCAAACAGCAACATTATGATTAGATGGCTAACCCATTTATACATAATGCAAATAAACCAACGAAACAATATTACGCTCTGAAGATATTAGATGCTGCAATACTGGATGTGAAAGTAAGGTAAGATAAGACAAGATAAGATATACGTTATTGTCATCAAAAGATTAAACTTTTGAAATTCGTTCATGTCATTCATCTATGTGTGCGTATCCAAAGTGATATGTGCTGAGTAATATGACGAAATTGAAATCAGCAATAGATTAGATCAGAATATACAATTTAAGCCTATAACCCAGGTTTCACTCATTGACAGTTGCCTAGATATTGAGGGCAAAATATTGAGGTACTTGATTTACCAAGAATATTCATTGTTCCTCTGCACCGAAGTGAACTTTTTTAACGAATATATTTCAATTGTCATGTTGCGTTTATCCACATTCTATTCACACTCCCACACGCTGCAACTTTGAATCACCATCGAAAATTCCAATACTGTATTCAACAATACCCACATTTGCATATTGGCAACTGTGCGAGGAGACAAAAAATAAGATTTGAAACTGCAGTTGCAACGGTGAATACAATGCTGAAGCCAGTTGGTAAACATGCCTGATATTTACAAATATCAGGCGATTGCATGCTCTTAAGGGTGTGAGGTAAATTGATGTCATTTGACTCGACACCTGCGTTCAACAGCTGAACGATTCTTGCTGATCGACAAGAGAAGTTACCTAATACATTCGCTAATGTTCAACGAAGAAGAGCAATGGGAGTGTACACACCTTGTTTGTTTGGCAAACAAACTGTTCTTTCACATTATGAATAGCACTGAAGCCACCCATTGTAAACACATTATCTCGAAAACGTCTCGGAATTGTGGCACGATTATTGACATTATTGGCGAGTGTGATAACGATTCTTGGTATATGTTTGCTTACACTTTAATGTGGTTCGCACTGTCACGAATGGATTGACTTTGACTTTCCACTGGGAATACTCAAAGTTTCTTTTCTGCGCCTTGGTGAAATTAGAATGATTTTATGCAATTTTCCACAACTCTAAAGTAATAAATTGATGTAAGAAATATATACCTTCACAGCATGTCACTATTTTGCAAACCAATATTGAACGGCAGATTTAATGCATTGAATGCAAATACTACGGATTATTCCAGTAAGGTTGAAAATGATGCATTCGTTGTTGAATTAGATATATCTAGGCTCTCAATGATTCGAACAGGGAATTGGCAAGAATGTTGGCTCTGATGCTAAGTCTAAATTCTTACAAATATCAGTTGACATGCTCACCTTTTTCGATGTTCAAATGTTGATCAACATTCACACAACCGAATTTCCCTTCGGTTTTCCAAACAATCCAATTCAACATGCGATATGCAATATTAAGTGTCTTCACTGATGCTAAGTCTAGAAAGAATCACATAGAACACTCGCCCAAGACAAAGACACAAGTGACGATGCACAGAATAACAACGTGAACTCTCTCTACTGTCAAATGACCGAAAACCGATACGTCCTCGAAAGTGCTCTGGGAATCGTTACACCACCGCGTATGGGAGTGAACATCGCGTCTCCCCCGCAAGTCGCGGGGTCTTAACCGCTTGCCTCCAGCCAGATTCCCCGCTTCTGCTGCAGCTGTAGACCCAATATGACCGGCTATTTGATCGCAGCAGGAATACATAGAGCTGTTATGTATTTCTGATCACAGCACTGCCGGGGGCCCCCGGTCACTACATTGATTGTTCCTGTGTGCATGTGTTGAGAGCTTCGTACCAGAGGGGATTAGGACTTCGATCATTGTCGTGTGTACTTTAGAGAGGTTGACGGGTTTCCACTTGGTTCGAATACAGTCAAAAGACGGGAAGTCTTATAAGAGCAATGCCGTATTGACGGAAGATTTGCAATTGGTAAGAAGCATTAAGGACCTTTCGATGCAATAACCTGTATGGTCTGATCTGGTTGGAATTACAAAAAAAAATAATTTTCTCGAAAAAAGTAGTTTACTAGAATGATGAGTATCATGAGAAAAGGATGAACGCTTCACATTCAAGCATTGACAAACTTGTTTTTTTTTTATCAGAATACGCTCTCGTTATCATCCACACAGTCGATATAGTATTGATACACAATGTATATTGCAATACCCATTGTATCTTATTTCACCCGATGTTATTATCATATATATATATCATTATCTGGAGGAGGAAAACACCCTCACGCTTGAGCCTCCATATCAAAGCACACATTTTTGTTGTTCATATAGGGCCGATTTGTACTGCTGCATTGTGTAAGTTCAATATAAAATTACCTAATAGTTTTAATGATAGCGTATTTATTTAATCATACTGAATCAGTAGATAGACATATTGAAAAGTGGCTACCTCTGTGAATAAGGTGGCATAATCAATGAAACCTAATTCAATGCTTCAAGGGACTGAACAGATTGGATAAAATGTCCGCTATTTGCCTGCGAATTAGAAGATGTTGATGCCATTCAGGGAAAATTACGTAATTAAATTCAGCATGCGTGACACCTGCTGCACTTGGCATTGGTTAGATTCAAATTGGAGACCAATGTCAAATAGTTCAGTGTTCGTAAAAATTGACACATTTGACACAAAACTCTCAGGATTTCTCATGAAGTGGCGAAATAATATTTTGAATTCATGATAGGTACCACTAATGGAACAGAAAATGCTCATTTTTTCCGAAATGCCTCATCTCACATCCTCACAGCCATATACGGCATTTTTTAAAGTGCCTTGTTTATGCAAAAAAAAAGTGTCGATGTAATCAATCATTCGTCTTTGAGATTCGATAACGGACTCGGTTTTGCCCGCTTGGAATACTTTATACTTGACTATAGGTTCTACGTTGACTATCATGGGTACCACAATAAAGTTGAGAATATGATATTCAACAGGAAGAGTGCAGTTTAATCAGAAAAAAACTATACATTAGTGATGCAACAAGACTGAGGAACCAACAATAGAGCGTCACTCCCTACGTCATCAGAAAGGGTAATATCATCATGTACATTTATCAGGGAGATTAGCCAGATTAGCATAAATACCACAGCGTTGGCAGAGCCATGAACCAGAAGCAACGCTTGATTTATCTCGTCATAGCGGATGTGAATAGTGACAACCAATTCCAAACGAGGCTATGTAATTAATCACCACAAAGACCTGCAAATACACATGTAAGAAGATTCAGAATGCCAAAGCTAGTTCATTAACATGGCTGATATTTACGGACAAACTAAGAAAGTACTGATATGAAAATAAATGATGTCATTTTGCCAGGCATTTTATGTCATTTTAGTGTACATCTATGCTCAAAAGTTGAACGGTTCTTGCTGGGCGACAACGCAATTACTCAATATACTTAACAATGTCCAATATTTAGCAAAGAATAGCCACGGGAATGTACATACCATGATTGTTTGGCAAACAAACAACATTCAGTCACATTACCACGAAATTGTCCTGGGAGTGTAGCACCATAATTGACGTTATTAATAAATGTGAAACGATGCTTGGTATGTGTTTGCTTTTATGTTAATGTCGGCAAGTGATCACAAACAAATCTACTTTAAGTCGCTGTGATGAATACGAAGAGAAAGTATCATTCTGCACGAAAATATTGAGATTGTAGCATCTCATCCAATTGAGCAAAGAAATATATACTTCAATGTTTCTCGTTGGAATATTACGTGATTAAATTCAGCAGGCGCGACACCTGCTGCACTTGGCATTGGTTAGATTCAAATTGGAAACCCATGTCAAATAGTTCAGTGTTCGTACAAATTGACACAATTGAAACAAAACTCTCAGGATTTCTCATGAAGTGGCGAAATAATATTTTGAATTCATGATTGGTACCACTAGTGGAACAGAAAATGCTCAATCTTTCCGAACTGCCTCATTTCACATCCTCACAGCCATATACAGCATTTTTAAAGTGCCTTGTTTATGCTAAAAAAAGTGTCCATTTAATCTATCATTCGTCTTTGAGATTCGATAACGGACTCGGTTTTGCCCGCTTGGAATACTTTATACTTGGGTATTGGTTCCACGTTGACTATGGGTACCACAATGAAGTTGAGAATATGATATTCAACAGGAAGAGTGCAGTTTAAGGATTGATTGCATGTAATTATCATGAACCTGGTATTGACCAGCTGTACACTCACTTATAATGTAAATATAAAGGTAACAAATTCATACATTTACAAACTTCCAATCAACGTGAAACTTTGACTTTCTGATTGTTAGCCATCAAGGATTACCAACCGAGACTCCGTTTCTTACTAAACAATGTTAAATCTGTTAAAATCATCGTTTTCATTTTCCGACCTATTTCTCAGTAGACAAAGTACATTTAGAACAGGGCGAGTGAAAGGATTATGCTGTACAGGAAATATCTAGTGAGGCCAGTAAAACTCACGGGTGATATGCACTCGGGTGCACCGAGGTGTTTGGGATTAAGAATGTTCCGTTTATTGTATTCATCTCACAGAAAATATAGCCCTAGATATTCTCATTATTTTGACCACAACAAAATATACATATACGCAGCAGCTAGGGTTTTGTCAAGCGGAACACACGAATGTTCGTTTTGGTGAAACGTATAAAATTATTTATCTAATCATCAATTGCACAGCTTCCGCGATGTTATTTATGAAATCATATCTCGGTTCATCATCCATGAGTATACGTGTGTGTGCTAGCCAAGTTTTAGGTCATTGTATTTGTATTATCTTGGTGATTTTGTTACCTTTACATTCACACTATAAGTCAATCGGAAAGTGCCTCACTGCCGTCACTGGTATGTTATGTGCAATCAGTCCTTAATCAGAGAAACTAGACATTAGTGATGCAACAAGTTTGAGGAACCAACAATAGAGCGTCACTCCCTACGTCATCAGAATGGGTAATATCATCATGTACATTTATCAGGGAGATTAGCCGCATTAGCATAATTACCACAGCGTTGGTAGAGCCACCAACCAGAAGCAACGCTTGATTTATCTCGTCATAACGGATATGAATAATGACAACCAATTCCAAAGGAGGCTATGTAATTATTCACCACAAAGACGTGCAAATACACATGTAAGAAAATTCAGAATGCCAAAGCTAGTTCATTAACATGGCTGATATTTACGGAAGAGCTATGAAGGTACTGATACGAAAATAAATGATGTCATTTTGCCAGGTATTTGATGTCATTTTGCTGTACATCTATGTTCAAAAGTTGAACGGTTCTTGCTGGGCGACAAGGCAACACTCAATATAATTATTAACAATGCCCAATATTTAGCAAAAGTTGCCACCGGAATGTACATACCATGATTGTCTGGCAAACAAACAACATTCAGACACATTACCACGAAATTTTCCTGGGAGTGTAGTACCATAATTGACGTTATTAGTAAATGTGAAACGATGCTTGGTATGTGTTTGCTTAGATGTTAATGTCGGCAAGTGATCACAAACAAATCTACTTTATGACGCTGTGATGAATACGAAAAAAAAAGTTTGAGAACAATTTTAGACTGATTCTACCATCTCATCGAATTGAGCAAAGAAATATATACCTCAATGTTTTTCGTTGTTCAAAATTAAATGACAGATTTTGCATGAAATGAAGATACCATTGATTGCTGCTTTGCCTAATTGTTAAACGGCAACATACCAAAATCACATTCAATGGGGTTGATACTGATGAATCTGCAATACAATAAGAATTAATGTGGGTTCTCAATCATTTAGGCAGGTAACTGACGAAGGTTTTGACAATGACAGGCTTATTTTAGCTGCTTCCTACACATTTCACAAATATGCTCACCTTTTTGCAATTACTCAAATATTGTTAAAAGTCGGTTCTCCTTTCGATGTCCACGCAATCCGCTCCACATTCAATATCAAATGTCTTCACCCATCACTAAGTCAGAAACAAATCACACGGCACACTCGTTAGACCCAAGTACACATGTGACGCTGCATAAAATTCACACAGCAAAGTCATTCAAATTTCAAACGACTGAACAACGACACGTCCTTCAAAGTGCTCTGAAAATCGTTACAAAACACATATGGAAATGTGTTTCGAAACTCTCCTTCAAGTTGAAGGGTCTATCCCACTTACCTTCAACATAATTCATTACTTCCACAATTAATATAAACATGAGGCAAAGAGGTACATGGATTCATCTAATCTATGCACCCAATTGCAGTGTGTCGCAGGAACCTTTTCCATTGCATAGATTGTTTCTCTTTACCCGGGTCGAGAGCTTGGTACCAGAGAGGATTACGACTTCGATCATTGTTGTGTGTACTTTAGAGAAGGTCGACGGGTTCGAATACAGTGAGACGTAAAGTTTTATTAGAGAAACGTCATATGGATGGAAGATTTGCTAGAGATAAGAAGCGTTATGGAACATTCGGTGCAACAGCCTATACATTCCTCTTGTCTGGAAGAAGTCTGAACTGGATCGCAGTACAGGGCGATAATCATGTCATTTAGTAATGTTTGATCACGATGTTAGGTGGGCATATTGTACAATACATATCACAGTCCACCAAATTGCCGAATATCATGATAATAGGCAATATATTGCACATATTATGATTTCACAATTTTTAACTACAATTCATTCTTGTAACCAGCTACAGAATATATTTGATATACATGTCGTATTCAGGTTTTTGTCTGGAAACAGTTCACTGCAACGCAATTTATTTATTTGATACAATTTCATTTGAATGCTGTTTCGTCAGATGTTATTAAAATCAATATAGCAAATTCTAGAGGAAGAAAACACGCTCTTGCATTAGCCATTATAAAACAGCATGTTCACTGTCCTGAATTCGTCCAGAGCGTGTTTGTACTGCCACGTTATGTGTGTTTAAGCATAAATTACATCATATCGTCGATGATTGGGGATTTAATAGCAACATATCTTTCCTGATACTCAACAAGTTAGTAAACTACCAAAAATCACAACCAGGTGACTGCTCAGCAAATAGTGTGGCGTGATTAATGAAAAACTAATGCTTCAAGGGGTTAAATGGGTTGATCACCTTGTCCATTATTTGCTTACAAACTACGGAGATGCTGACGCGAGCAGAAGAAAAATAAGGCAATTGATGTCAGACAGCGTGACACCTGCTGAGGCTGTCAGTTACCGAATTTAGAGTTGGAGGCCAAGTGAAATGCGCCATCGAAAGGTGCTGGTTTTCTGTACAACATCGTATAGTTCAGACAAAAAAATTACATGGTGTGTCTTGATGAGACGGGAACTACAAGGCCTAGGAGTGGAGAATATAGTATGCATGGAATTGTATATTAGGCTGTGTGAAAGTTTATTGGAGTAAAACAATCAATAGGATGAACCAGTGTGCAGTGTTATCAGAAAGATTAACCAGATTTGCATTTGCCCCATACGCGAGTAGAATAAGGAACCAGCATCAGCCTTCCATTTCCCACGTAGTTACAAGCAATTCCAATGGAGATCCGTAATTAATCATGACCAAGACATGCAAATACACATGTAAGGAAAATCAGCTTGGTTTTATTGTAGATAGCATGGATGCAGAAAAGTAAAAGAGAAAGTAGAAAATAAGAATTCTACAGGAGACCTGGTAGAGAATGAGAACTCTACAAGAGACTTATATTCAGGGTTACAGTGTGTGAAATAAACATACTGAAAGGGCCTGTTGTAGAACTCGTACTGAATGCTGGTATGGATGATGAGATCTCGGGAAAATTATCCAACAAGGTTCCAGCATATCTGTCAAGGTCAGAAGCAATTTATCTCTTCTTTTTGTGGCGACGAATAGAGACAAATCAATCGCAATCACCCATGTGGTTCCATACCCACCAACCAATCACCACCGCCCGCCCAAATTTCTCCACGCCAGGCTGAGATAATTTTTTATTGTCGCCATACTGCGCATCCTAAGGTTCCTGGGAAGGATTGCCTTCCCTCAACACAGTAGTTATAAACATTGGGGTTATATTACTGCTGGCGAACTGCACTCTAAGAATGCAGCATGGGAAAATAAATGTCTGGGTAAAAATGAGTTACTGGGCACACTCGGCGAAACTAGAAACAAGGGAATCATTGCATATTGATGGAAATATCCTGTGCACAACGAGCATCGCTTATGTCTGCCGATACACTCCATGACAGTGATGCATACATGGTATATGCTCTTGTCACCACCAAAACATGCAGTCGATATAGTATCCACCACTTTAACTCATATCGAGGATACTTGATTTATATTGCAATTACCACTGTATTTGACCGGAGGCTAGTCCCATCAATATATCATTATCTGGAGGAAAAGAGCACCCTTACGCTTGGGCATATTGCAGCACATATATTCGTCCAAAATTAATATAGCACTGATTCGTAAGTTAATTCACATATTACTTAATAGTTTGAATGATAGGGCATTCACTGACATTGAATGAAATGTTGAACTAACTGTAAATACACATATTAACCAGGGATTACCTCTGTGAATGAGGTGGCGTAATCAGTGAAAAACTCAATTCAATGATTCAGGAGGTTAAACAGATTGGACAACATGTCCGCTATCTGCCCGCTAATTCCAGAAATGCTCAGCCATTCAGAAAAAACGGTTATTGATTACAGCAGACGTGACACCTGCTGCACTTGGCAGTTATCAGATTCAAGTTGGAAGCCCATGTCAAATAATTTAAGTGTTTGTACAAATAGGCGCAAAACAAATTAAAACAAATTGAAAACAAATTATCACAGTTTCTCGTGATAAGATGTGGCGGAATTTGGAATTCATAAAGGGTGCCACTGGTGGGACAGAGAATGCTCAATCGTTCGAAATACCTCATTTCACCTGCTCACGGCCGTATATGGAGTTCTATATATGGAGACATTCTGTAATCATGCTCAAAATTTTATCGACATTGGAAATTGAATAACAGACTTGGTTTTGTCCACTTGGAATACTCTATACTTGGGTATTGGTTCTGTGTTCACTACGAGTAGTTGGGAATATTAAAACACCAGGAGGCGTGCAGTTTCATCAGGAAAACTAGCCATTAGCAATGCAAGTAGAATGGGGGTCCAGCAAAAACGTTTCACTTCTTGCGTCTTCAGAAAGGCGAGGATCATGTAAATTTATCAGGGAGATTAGCATAATTAACACAGCGTGATTAGAACCATGAACCAGAAACAACGCTCGATTTATCTTGGCATAACGGATGTGAACAGTGAAAACCAATTCCAAATGAGGCTCTGTAATTAATCACGAAAAAGAAGTGCAAACACACACATAAGATTCAGAATACTGATGCTAGTTGATAAACATGGCTGATATTTACGGGGTAACTTAGAAGGTGCTGAAGAAAAATGTTTTTTGCGGTGTGAGTAATTGATGTCACTACACTGGACACCTATGCTATACAGCTGAACGATTCTTGCTGGGCGACAAGGCAGTTATTCAATACATTGTCCAATATTTAGCCACGAATAGCCATGAGAATGTACACACCATGATTGCTCGGCAAACAAACTGTTTGTTTACATTATGTGTGGCACTCACTGTGAACACATTACCTCGAAATTTTCCTGGAAGTGTACCACCATAATTGACGTTATTGATAAAATGGTAATTGTTTTCTTATTTGTTAGTGTGGGCACATAGTCACCAAAAATCTACTTTCAGCCTTTATGGTGAATACTACCAGAAAATTGCATTCGGCACCAAAAAAAAAGTCTCATCGAGTTGAGCAGAGACATGTATATTTAACTGTTTTTGTAAATCAACATTAAATGACAAATTCTGCATGCAATGAAAATACCATTGATTACTGCTTTGCATAATTGTTAAGCGACGAGATACCAAGATCATTTACAATGAGGTTGACACTGATGAATCCGCAGAAGAATAAGAATTTATGTGGGCACTCAATCATTTAGGCAGGGCATTTTTCGAAAGATTTTGACAATGCCAGGAGTGTTTCTTTGAGTTGCTTCGAAAACCTTCTGTACACACCTTGTTGCAAATTTATTGAAATATATTATTAGTTGATTCCCCTTTAAATTCCCAAGCAATACACTTCAACACAAGTGGACTTCCAAGCAATCCAATATCAAATGTCTTCACTTCTCACTAAGTCCAAAAATGAATCCCACAGCCCATTCGATAGAGCCAAACACACAAGTGACGCTGTATAAAATGCACACGGTAAAATAATTCTTTTGTCAAATTATCAACCACACGTCCTCCTAAATGTTCTGAAAATCGTTACAACACCACGTATGGAAGTGTGCTTGGAAACTCCCCCGCAAGTCGCAGGGTCTAACCCACTTGCCTCCAGGCAGCCAGATTCCTTGCTTCCACTGTAACTATAGACCTGAGGCAACTAGGTACATACATAGTCCCATCTGACCAACGCACCCGAGATTGCAGTGTGTCACAGGCCGCTATTCCAATACATAGTTTCTCTTTACCCGGGCGAGAGCTTTGTACCAGAGGGGATTAGGACTTCGTTCATTGTCGTGTGTACTTTAGAGAGGTTGACGGGTTTCCACTCCGTCCAACTGGAGTCAGATATAATTTTCTATCACAGAAACGTCATACTGACCGAAGATTTGCAATACATACGGCGCGTGAGGCAACACTCAATGCAGCAACCTAAATATTACTCTTGTGTGAGAGAAATCTGATCGAAGTTCGGGGTATATTCCTGCCGTTTAGTGACGCTTGGTTACAATGTTCGATGAGCATGCTGTATGCCACATGCCACAGTTTTCCAAATTGTTGAATATTATAACACTCAATATATAACACTTATACATTCACAAATTTTCCCGCCAGAATTCGCTCTTGTAACCAGCTACACAATGTTTTTTTAACAATATTCAGCTTTTTGCCGGGAGCCGTCCACTGTAACACAATTTATATATCCGAGAAAAGTCCCATTGAAAGCTGTTTCATCAGATGTTATTCCCATCAATATTGCAATATATTGGCCATTACAAAACAAAATGTTTACTTTTTGAATTCACTGACTCCTGTAATGTTGCTAATGTTCAAGCATGAATCACATCACAGATTTCATGACTGGAATGCAATAGCAACGTATCATTCATGACACTGAATAAGTTACCAAACTATCAATAAACACATGCAGATGACCGCAAATACTGTAGCACACTAACTTGTATAGCTCATTACAAGAACGAATTCCAGTCCGAAAAAGACACAATAGCATGATCAATGAAAACGTAATGCTTCAAGAGGTTAAATGGGTTGAACAACCTGTCCATTACTTGCCTGCAAACTACGAGACTAGGATGAGGAAGCAACAACAACGTTCCATTTCCCACGTCATCAGAGACGATGAATAGTGATGAGCAATTCCAATCAACATCTGTAATTAAGATCACGACCAAGACATGCAAATACACATGTAAGGAGATTTAGATCCGTTCCTTTGAAGATACATGTATTATGGGTGCAGAGGAGTGAAAGTAATGGTAGAGAGTACCGGGGAATCACATATTCAGTTTTACAATATGTGCAATAAAAATACTGAAAGGGCCTGCCGCAGAACTTGCACTGAATGCTGGTTAGGATGTTGAGATCCCAGGGAAACTATTGCTGTGGTGTTCCGACAAGGTTCCAGCATTCCTGCCATTGTCAATATCAGTTTATTTCTTCTTTGTGTGGCGGCGAATAGAGACAAATCAATCACAATTACCGATGTGGTTTTATACTCATCAACCAATCTCCAACGTCCGCCCGAATTACTTCCTGCCAGGGTAAGATGATTTTTCTATTGTCGCCGTGATGGGCATCCAAAGGATAATGGGAAAGTTAGCCTTCCCGCACCACAATATACACAAACATTGGCCACAATATACACAAACACCTCCCTACTGTGGCCGACTGCAGCACGGGAAAATAAGTGTCTGCGTAAAATTGAGGTACTGAGCTTTATCGGCAAAACTGGACGAAAGGGAATCATTGCATATCGATGGAAATATCATTTGCACAACGAAAATCGCTTATGTCTGCCAATACACTCAAATGAATTTTTTTGTAATCAGTGAAAAACTTGATTGAATGCTTCAATGGGTTGAACAGATTGGACAGCATGTCCACTATTTGCCTGCGAATTACAGAGATGCTAATGCCACTCAGTAAAAAATTAGGTAATTGATTACAGTGGACGATACACCTGCTACACTTGGCAGGTGTGTAGCAGACTCAAGTTGGAAACCAGTAACAGAGTGGCATTAGCGACAGAGTTTCATTTCTTACGTCTTCATTGTGGGGATGACCATATTGTAGATTCATCAGAGAGCTTAGCCACATTAGCATAATTAACACAGCGTGAATAGAATCAGGAACCAGTAACAACGCTTGATTTATCTCGTCAAAACGGATGTGGATAGTGACAACCAATTCCAAATGAGGCTCTGTAATTAATCACCACAAAGACGTGCAAACACACATACAATAAAGTTCAGAATACTGAAGCTAGTTGATAAAACATGCCTGATATTAACAGAAGAACAAAGAAGGTACTGGAGAAAAATGTTTTTGGTGGTGTGAGTAATTGATGTCATTTCACTGAACACTATGCTCAACAGTTGAACGATACTTGCTGGGCGACAAGACAAATACGCAATACAAGCCCAATATTTAGTGAATAATAGCCATAGTAATATACACAATGATTGCTTGGCAAAAAAAGTGCATTATGTGTGGCACTCTGTGGTGAATACCAACAGGAACTTGCTTTCTGCACTAAAAAAATGAGAACGTTTTCAAAGTGATTGTACCATCTCATCGAGTTGAGCAAAGAAATATATACTTGACTGTTTTCTTGTTCAACAATATCAAATGGCAGGTTTTGCATGAATGGAAAGGATCATTTATTACTGTTTTGCTTATCTGTTAAGCGACAAGACACCGATATCATTTTCAATGAGGTTGACACTAATGAATCAGCAGAAAAATAAAAATAATTGTGGGCTGTCAATCATTTAGGCAGTTAATTAAAAAAGATTTTGACAATACAGCCAAACACACGAGTGATGATGCATAAAATGCACACAAGAAAGTTCTTCTATTATCAAATGACTGAACAACGACACATCTCCCAAAGTGTTCTGAAAATCGTTACAACACCACGTATGGAAGTGTGCTCGGAAACACCCCCGCAAGTCGCAGGGTCTAACCTGCTTGCCTCCAGCCAGCCACATTCCTTGCTTCCACTGTTGCTGTAGACGTGGGCAACGAGGTACTTGTTCCCATCCAACTAATACATCTGCGATTGCAGTGTGTCGCAAGCCCCCACACCCAATACATCAATCGTTTCTCTTTACCCCAGTCGAGAGCTTGATTACAGAGTGAATCAAGACTCGGTCATTGTCGTCTGTATTTTAGGGAGGTTGACGGGTTTCCACTTGATCCCAATACAGTCAGTAGACGGAAGGTTTTATTAGAGAAACTTTGTAGTGAAGGAAGATTTAAGATTTGAGAAACTTTAACAACCTAAATATTCCTCTTGTGTGAAAGAAGTCTGAACAGATCACAGGGGTGTAATTCTGTCATTTAGTGAAGTTTGGTTACGATGTTCGTTGGGCATGAGGTACACTACCGAATACTATACTACTGTTTACTATGCTGTATGCCACTCTGTACCAAAT
This sequence comes from Terebella lapidaria, assembly GCA_949152475.1. Lineage (NCBI taxonomy): Eukaryota > Metazoa > Annelida > Polychaeta > Terebellida > Terebellidae > Terebella > Terebella lapidaria. Next base: position 22,035,956 of record OX424563.1, on the reverse strand, counting down.
TTTGATTATCTTGACAACAGGTGATATATATAGCCCTCACATTCACAAACTTTTTTTAAAACAGAATTTTTCCTTGTAACAAAGAATCTGTCACTGTTTATGATCATGATATACTCGAAATAAGAGGCGACCTAGTAATATAACATGTAGAGTTGTAAGAATTGAATATTCATTTACTTTTTAGCGTGTAGTAATGTATGGCATGAATAAAATATACCAGCGTGCAGTATTGTCATCAAGATTAGCCAGATTTGCAAACATATGCCTCCTAAGTGAGTAGATTGAGGAACTAGCATCCGTGTTCCATTTCCCACGTCATCACGGATGATGAATAGTGACATGCAATTCCCAACAAGATCTGTAATTAATCACGACCAAGACATGCCCATACCCATGTAAGAAGATTTAGCTCGGTTACTTTGTAGATATCATGGGTGCAGAAGAGTGAGAGTAATGGTAGAGAGTACTGGGGAAACCCATATTCAGTTTTACCATATGTGCAATAAAAATACTGAAAGGGCCTGCTGCAGAACTTTCACTGAATGCTGGTTAGGATGTTGAGATCTCAGGGAAATTATTGCCTTGCTGTTCGGACAAGTTTCCAGCATTTCTGCCAAGGTCAGAAGCAATGTATTTCTTCTCTGTGTGGCGACGAATAGAGAAAAATCAATCACAATCACCCATGTGGTTCCATACCATGCACCATCCAAACTCCACCGTCCACCCGAATCTCTTCCTGCCAGGGTAAGATAAGTTTTTTATTGTCGCCGTGATGGGAAGGGTAGCTCTCCCACACCACAGTGGTCACAAACATTGGGGTTATTTCTCCCCTAGTGTGGCCGTACTGCACTTTAAGGACGCAACACGGGAAAATAAGTGTCTCTGTGTGAAACTGAGTTACTAAGCTTTATCGGCAAAACTGGACACAAGGGAATCCTTGCATATCGATGGAAATATCCTAAACACGAAGAAAATCGCTTATGTCTGCCAATACATTCAAGTGAATTTTTTGTTAAATTCAAGTTTATAAATTGTTCCATGACAGTGATGCATATATGTATTTATCACCATGCTGATTGCACTTTAAGACATTGTACTGCTGCACTTTAAGACATTAACAAATCAACTTATAGTTTGAATGATGGGCATTCAATAATATTGATTAAGGTACTGAACTATCAGTAGATCCACCTATCAACAAGTGACTACCTATGTGAATAAGGTGGCGTAATCAGTGAAAAAATCAACTGAATGCTTCAAAGGGTTGAACAGATTGGACAACATGTCCGCTATTTGCCTGCCAATAACAGAGATGCTAACGCCACTCAGGAAAAAAATGGGTAATTGGCAGTTTTCTCGGCAGTTTTCAGATTCAAGTTGGAAACCCAGGTCAAATAGTTCAGGTGGTTGTACACAATTAAGAACAAAACTCTCACGGTTTCTCATGATGAGTTGTGGCGAATCTTTAAATTCATGAGGAGAACCACTAGGAGGGCAGAATTTCTCAATCTTTCCCACTTGCCTCATTTCACCTCCTCACGGCCATATATGGCATTTTTAAGTGCCTTGATTATGTTTTCAAAAAATATCGAATTTGGCTGTCATTGGACTTCGAGAATGGATAACAGACTCGGTTTTGATAGCTTGGAATACTCTATTCTTAGGTATTGGTTCCATGTTTACTACAGGTAGTTGGGAATACGATATGTAACAAGAAGCGTGAAGTACCATCAGAGAAACTAGCCCTTAGCGATGCAAGTAGAATGAGGGTCCAACAAAAGAGCTTCACTTCCTACGCCATCAGAGAGGAGAGGATAACCATGTAGATTTATCAGGGACATTATTCAGATTAGTATAATGAACACATCGTGTGTTGAAACAGGAACCAGTAACAATGCTTGATTTATTGCGTCATAACGGATGTGAATAGTGACAACCAATTCCAAATGAGGCTATATAATTAATCACGACAGAGACGTGCAAATATACACGCAAGAAGATTCAGAATACCGAAGCTAGTTGATAAAACATGGCTGCTATGTATAGAAGAACTAAGAAGGTACTGAAGAAAAATGTGTTTTTTTGGCGGAATGAGTAATTGATGTCATTTCACTGGACACTTATGCTCAACAGTTGAACGATTCTTGCTGAGCGAGAAGGCAATTATTCAATACATTTCTCAATATTTAACAATAAATGACCATGGGAATGTAATACCATGATTGTTTGGCAAACTAACTGTTGATTTACATTATGTGTGGCACTCACTGTCACAGTGAACACATTAATACCTCGAAATTGTCCTGGAAGAGTAGCACCATAATTGATGTTATTAGTAAATGTGATAACGATACTTGGCATGTGTTTGCCTACATGTTAATGTAGGCACATACTAACAAGTCTTCTTTCAGCCTCTGTGTTGAATACTAACAGAAATATCTTTATGCACAAAAATAAGAACAATTTTACAGTTATTGTACAAACTCGTCGAGTTAAGCAAAAATATAATACTTGACTGTTTTTTTAATTAATAATAGATGACAGATGTCGCATGAAATGAATCATTGTTAAGCGCCAAGATTCCAAAGTCATTTACAATGAGATTGACACTAATGAATCCGCAGTGCAATAAGAATTAATTTGGCTCCTAATCATTTAGGCAGAAAAATTATGAAGAATTTTACAATGACAGGTATTTGTCTTGTGGTTACTTCGTATAATTTTCACAAATATTCTTACCTTGTTGAAGTTTATTCATGTATTGTTGGAGGTGCATTCAATTTCCAAGCAATCCATTTCAACATATGTCATCCAGTATCGAGTGTCTTCAATCATCACCAAGTCCGAAACAAATCACACAGCACACTCGATAGCGCCAAACACACAAGTGGTGCTGTATGAAATGCACACAATAAAGTCTTTCTATTTCCAAATGACTGAACAACGACACATCCTCCAAAGTGTTCCGAAAATCGTTACAACACCACGTATAGAATTGTGCTCGGAAACTCTAACCCGTTTGCCTCCAGTCCTTGCTTCCACTGTCACTTTAGACTTTCGGCAACGAGGTACTTGGTCCCATCTAACCAATGCACCCGAGATCCCGAGTGTGTCGCAGGCCCCTAGTTCGATTCATAGATTGTTCTCTTTAGCCGAGTCGAGAGCTTGGTACCAGAGGGGATTAGGACTGCGATCATTGTCGTGTGTACTTTACGGAGGGTGACGGGTTTCCACTTGGTTCGAAACAGTCAAGAAACGGAAAGCTTTATTCATTGAAACGTCGTATTGACGGAAGATTTGCAATAGGTAAGACGCGTTAGGAGACATTCGGTGCAATGGTTTATATATGCCTCTTATGTGAAAGAAGCTGAACTGGCTCGCAGTATAGGGTAATATTCCTGTCGTTTGGTGATGTTTGGTTACGATGTTCGGTATGCATGCTTTACACTACATACCGCAGTTTACCAAATTGTTGAATATCATGATATCATGTGATATTACACATTCACAAAACTTTTCTCAACTTTAATTCGTTCTTGTAACCAACTATACAATATAGTTTAAACAGTACTCTAAACAGTAGCCTGTTATTCTTGACACATACCACTGCCACACAATTTATATCATTGATATCACTCCCATTGAGTGCTATTCTGTCAGATGGTATTTCCGCCAATATAACAATATCTGGAACATTAACCATGCATTAGCCATTGTTGAACAACATAATTGATCTCACCTAGGGCTCATTTTTACTGCCACCTTGTGCATGTTCAAGCATGAATTACATCATAGATTTCATGATTGGTAATCCAACAGCAACATCTTTTTCATGATGCTGAATAAGTTACCGATAGTATCCCTAAACACCCGCCTATAGGTGACAGCCTATAAAAATACAGCCTGCCCATCATTTGCCTATAAACTAGGGAGATGATGATGCGAGCAAGGAGAAATAAGGCAATTGATGTCAGACGACGTGACACCTGCTTTACTTACCACTTACCAGATTTATTGGAATTTTTGAAAGCAAAGGGTAAATTTGCAACAGAAATTCGGTGTCATTTGCACAATCCATATAATTCAGACATAAAAGATATTTCACTGTTTCTGACCAAGAAACGGGAAATACGAGGTGGCCTAGTAATTGAGGATATAACATGGAGATCCGCAAGAATTGAATATTTATCTATGTGTGTAACCTGGAGTATATGTCAAGATATGACATAAATAGATACACCAGCGTGCAGGTATATCAAAAATATTAACTAGATTTGTATATATATATATCCTACGTGAGAAGAGTGAGGAACCGTCACGGTCAGCGTTCCATCTCACATGCTATCATGGATGATGAATAGTGACAAGCAATTCCATTGAAAATCTATAAATAATCACGACCAAGACATGTGAATACACATGTAAGAAGATTCACGTCCAATGCGTTGTAGATATCATCAGTGCAGAAGAGTGCAAGTAAAAGTTGAAAGTGAAAACTCTACAGGAAACCCATATTCAGTTTTTCCCGTATGTGCAACAAACATACTCAAAGGGCCAGCTGCAGAACTTGCACTGAATGCTGGTTTGGATATCGAGATCCGAGGGAAATTATTGCCCTGCTGTTCCGACAAGGCTCCCAACATTTCTGCCAAGGTCAGAAGCATTTTTTCTTCTTTTTATGGCGACGAATGGAGACAAATCAATCACAATCACCCATGTGGTTCCATACCCACCAACCAAACTCCATCGTCTGCCCAAATCTCTTCCTGCCAGGGTGAGATAATAATATTTTATTGTCGCCGTGATTGGCATTCTAAGGATGCTGAGAAGGGTTTCTTACCCACAACACAGTTGTCACAAACTTTGGGGTATTTTCCCTAGAATGATCGTACTGAACTCTAGGAACGCAGTGCAGAAAAAATAAGTGCCTGTGTAAAAATGAGTTACTGACGTTTATCGGCAAAACTGCGCACAAGAGAATCCTTGCATATCGATGGAAATAACCTACCGGTATGCACTGCTGTCTACTGCATTACAATTGATATATTTCATACAATTTACATTGAATATGATTTCTCCAGATGTTATTCCCGTCAATTTAGAAATATCTGGAGGAAGAAAACACTCTCATGTTATGAAACAATATGTTTACTGTCCTAAATCAATCTAGGTCCTATATGGACTGCCACATTGTGTATGTTCAAGCATGAGTTACATAATAGCTTCAATGATTAGTTTCCATCAGCAACATCAGTTACGTGATGTCGAATAAGTTACCATACTATCAATAAACGCATGCAGGTGACTGTCTCTGCAAATATGATGCTGTGATCAATGAAAAACTAATGCTTCAAGGGGTCAAATCGGTTGAACAACCTGCCTACTATTTGCCTGCAAATTATGAAGATGCTGACCCGAGCAAAGAGAAATAAGGCAATTGATGTCAGACGACGTGACACCTGCTTCACTTGCCAGTTACCGGATTTGGTGGAATAATCAAAAGCACAAGTTAAATTTGTTGTAGATAATTGGTGCTTCTAGTACAATCCCACATAATTCAAGCACAAAAACTCCATGCTGAATCGGGAAATACGAGGCAATGAGAATATAATATGCAGAGTACAAAAATTGACTACCAGTATTCAACTGTGACAGTTGTGTGATTAAAGTGTAGTAATGTATAAAATAAATAGGATAAATCAGGGTGTAGTTTCATCCGAAAGATTAGCCAGATTTGCATATGACTCTTCGTGAGTGGGATGAAAGACTAGAAACAGGATTCCATTTCCCACGTCATAACGGATGAAGAATAGTGATAAGCAATTCCAGTGAAGATCTGTCATTGATCATGACTAAGACATGCAAATACAACTGCAAGGAGATTCAGCATGGCTCTGTCGTAGATAACATGGATGCAGTATGGTAATTAAAGTAATGCTAGAAAAGAAGTCATACAGGAAACCCATATGTGCAATAAACATACTGAACGGGCCGGCTGCAGAACTTGCACTGAATGCTGGTTCGGATGTTGAGATCCCAGGGAAATTATTGCTGTGCTGTTCCGACAAGTTTTCAACATTTCTGCCGAAGTAAGAAGCAATTTATTTCTTCTTTGTATGGCGACGAATAGAGACAAATCAATCACAATCACCCATGTAGTTCCATACCCACCAACCAAACTCCACCGTCCGCCCGTATCTCTTGCTGCCAGGGTGAGATAATAATTGTTTATTGTCGCCATGATTGGCATTCTAAGGATGCTGGGAAGGGTAGCCCTCCTAAACCACTGTTGTAACACACATTAGAGTTATTTTGCCCCCTACTGTGGTCGCATTGCACTCTAAGAATGCTGCACCGGTAAATAAATGTCTGCGTAAAAATGAGTTACTGATGTTTCTCAGCAAAACTGGACACATAGAATTGCATATCGATGGAAGTGGCCTGTGCACAACGAACATTACTTATAAATCTGTGGGTACACTCAAATGCATTATTCTCTTAAATTCAAGTATCTGCACCATGTTAGTCCAAGACAAATAAAGCAGCGACATACGCCCATATGCTGCACATATATATATATCCTCAATATTGTATTCATCACGTACATATGGATAACTTTCCACGGTGATAAGTACTTGCGAATGGACTAGACAACACCTCCATGCATCTCATTCCGGCATCACCATAGTCGATGGTCATGACATATCTCTACCAAGTGATCACGGGAAAGGGAGGTCATGCGTGAAATCCCTTTCCAGGGCAGGGGTTTTTTATATCATCCCCAGGGAGAGATTGTGGAAACGGAAACAGCTGCAGAGATTTCCCCACAGTCAACACGCTGCCTTTTTCTTTGTGGAGTTCAGATGAAATCGATAGTGCAGAGGGGCAGAATTTCCTGCATGTATATTTCCTTTATAGAAAGCATAGAATGCTACTCTCTTGTTCGAAAAGCCAACGCAAGGGACATGCTTCCCAGATATCATTAATAACTCTGCAAAATGATTAATACGCCTTACCTTAAGTTACATCTATGTAGGAGTTCTTTGTGGTTGCGTACACTCTTTGGTTGCGTCTCTAAAATCTTTGCCCAGTAATGTCTTAATCAATCTTGTTCTTCCAGTGCAAAGACACTGTTCGATTTTCAATAGGTATGAAGATTGAGCACACCAACATTTACGGGTTAGTCACCTGGGAAATTCGAGTATTTTTTTTAATTTTTATAGAACGGGAAATACAACGGGTTTCCACTTGGTTCGAAACATTCAAGAGACGGAAAGCTTTATTCATTGAAACGTCGTATTGACGGAAGATTTGCAATAGGTAAGAAGCGATCGGGAACATTCAGTGCAATGTGCAGTCCTATATATTCCACTTATGTGAACGAAGTCTGAACTGGCTCGCAGTATGGGGTAATATTCCCGTCGTTTGATTATGTTTGCTTATAGGGTTCGGTGGGCATGCTTTACACTACATATCACAGTTTACCAAATTGTTTAATATCATAATTGCATGTGATATAACACATTCACAAACCTTTTCTTCGTTCAATTTTAATTCGTTCTTGTAACCAACTAGACAATATAGTTCAAACAGTACTCAGCCTTTTATTCTTGACACAGCAACATCTTTTTCATGATACTGAATAAGTTACCGATAGTATCGATAAACACAGGCAGGTGACAGCCTCTAAAAATACAGCCTGCCCATCATTTGCCCATAAACTAGGAAGATGCTGATGCGAGCAAGGGGAAATAGGGTAATTGATGTCAGACGACGTGACACCTGCTTTATTTACCACTTACCAGATTTATTGGAATTTTTGAAAGCAAAGGGTATATTTGCAACAGAAATTTGGTGCCATTTGCAAGATCCATATAATTCAGACATAAAAGATATTTCACTGTTTCTGACCAAGACACGGGAAATACGAGGTGGCCTAGTAATTGAGGATATAACATGGAGATCCGCAAGAATTGAATATTTATCTATGTGTGTAACCTGGAGTATATGTCAATATATGACATGAATAGATACACCAGCGTGCAGGTATATCAGAAATATTAGCTAGATTTGCATACATATATATCCTACGTGATTAGAGTGAGGAACCATCACGGTCAGCGTTCCATCTCACATGCTATCATGGATGATGAATAGTGACAAGCAATTCCATTGAAAATATATATATAATCACGACCAAGACATGTGAATACACATGTAAGAAGATTCACGTCCAATGCGTTGTAGATAGCCTCAGTGCAGAAGAGTGCAAGTAAAAGTTGAAAGTGAAAACTCTACAGGAAACCCATATTCAGTTTTTCCCGTATGTGCAACAAACATACTCAAAGGGCCAGCTGCAGAACTTGCACTGAATGCTGGTTTGGATGTCGAGATCCCAGAGAAATTATTGCTGTGCTGTTCCGACAAGTTTTCAGGATTTCTGCCAAGGTCAGAAGCGTTTTTTCTTCTTTGTATGGCGATGAATGGAGACAAATCAATCACAATCACCCATGTGGTTCCATACCCACCAACCAAACTCCATCGTCTGCCCAAATCTCTTCCTGCCAGGGTAAGATAATAATATTTTATTGTCGCCGTGATTGGCATTCTAAGGATGCTGAGAAGGGTTTCTTACCCACAACACAGTAGTCGCAAACTTTGGGGTATTTCCCTAGAATGATCGTACTGAACTCTAGGAACGCAGCGCAGAAAAATAAGTGTCTGTGTAAAAATGAGTTACTGACGTTTATCGGCAAAACTGCGCACAAGGGAATCCTTGCATATCGATGGAAATAACCTACCGGTATGCACTGCTGTCTACTGCATTACAATTTATATATTTCATACAATTTACATTGAATATGATTTCTTCAGATGTTATTCCCGTCAATTTAGAAATATCTGGAGGAAGAAAACACTCTCATGTTATGAAACAATATGTTTACTGTCCTAAATCAATCTAGGTCCTATATGGACTGCAACATTGTCTATGTTCAAGCATGAATTACATAATAGCTTCAATGATTAGTTTCCATCGGCAACATCAGTTACGTGATGTCGAATAAGTTACCATACTATCAATAAACGCATGCAAGTGACTGTCTCTGCAAATATGATGCTGTGATCAATGAAAAAATAATGCTTCAAAGGGTCAAATCGGTTGAACAACCTGCCTACTATTTACCTGCGAATTATGAAGATGCTGACCCGAGCAAAGAGAAATAGGGCAATTGATGTCAGACGACGTGACACCTGCTGCACTTGCTAGTTACCGGATTTGGTGGAATAATCGAAAGCAAATGTTAAATTTGTAGCAGATAATTGGTGCTTTTTGTAGAATCCATATCCATGCTGAATCTGGAAACATGGGGCAATGAGAATATAATACGCAGAGTACAAGAATTGACTACCAGTATTCAGCTGTGAGAGTTGTGTGTTTAAACTGTAGTAATGTATAAAATGAATAGGAAAAATCAGGGTGTAGTTTCATCCGAAAGATTAGCCAGATTTGCATATGACCCTTCGTGAGTGAGATGAGGGACTAGCAACAGGATTCCATTTCCCACGTCATAACGGATGAAGAATAGTGATAAGCAATTCCAGTGAAGATCTGTCATTGATCATGACTAAGACATGCAAATACAACTGCAAGGAGATTCAGCGTGGCTCTGTCGTAGATAACATGGATGCAGTATGGTAAATAAAACAATGCTAGAAAAGAAGTCATACAGGAAACCCATATGTGCAATAAACATACTGAAAGGGCCGGCTGCAGAACTTGCACTGAATGCCGGTTCGTATGTTGAGATCCCAGGGAAATTATTGCTGTGCTGTTCCGACAAGTTTTCAGCATTTCTGCCAAGGTCAGAAGCAATTTATTTCTTCTTTGTGTGGCTACGAATAGAGACAAATCAATCACAATCACCCATGTAGTTCCATACCCACCAACCAAACGCCACCGTCTGCCGGTATCTCGTCCTGCCAGGGTGAGATAATAATTGTTTATTGTCGCCATGACTAGCATTCTAAGGATGCTGGGAAGGGTAGCCCTCCTAAACTGTGGTAACACACAGAGTTATTTTGCCCCATACTTTGGTCGCATTGTACTCTAAGAATGCTGCACCGGTAAATAAATGTCTGCGTAAAAATGAGTTGCTGATGTTTCTCAGCAAAACTGGACACATAGAATTGCATATCGATGGAAGTGGCCTGTGCACAACGAACATTACTTATAAATCTGTGGGTACACTCAAATGCATGATTCTCTTAAATTCAAGTATCTGAACCATGTTAGTCCAAGACAAATAAAGCAGCGACATACGCCTATATGCTGCACAAATATATATCCTCAATATTGTATTTATCACGTACATATGGATAACTTTCCACGGTGATAAGTACTTGCGAATGGACTAGACAACACCTCCATGCATCTCATTCCGGCATCACCATAGTCGATGGTCATGACATATCTCTACCAAGTGATCACGGGAAAGGGAGGTCATGCGTGAAATCCCTTTCCAGGGCAGGGGGTTTTTATATCATCCCCAGGGAGAGATTGTGGAAACGGAAACAGCTGCAGAGATTTCCCCACAGTCAACACGCTGCCTTTTTCTTTGTGGAGTTCAGATGAAATCGATAGTGCAGAGGGGCAGAATTTCCTGCATGTATATTTCCTTTATAGAAAGCATAGAATGCTACTCTCTTGTTCGAAAAGCCAACGCAAGGGACATGCTTCCCAGATATCATTAATAACTCTGCAAAATGATTAATACGCCTTACCTTAAGTTACATCTATGTAGGAGTTCTTTGTGGTTGCGTACACTCTTTGGTTGCGTCTCTAAAATCTTTGCCCAGTAATGTCTTAATCAATCTTGTTCTTCCAGTGCAAAGACACTGTTCGATTTTCAATAGGTATGAAGATTGAGCACACCAACATTTACGGGTTAGTCACCTGGGAAATTCGAGTATTTTTTTTAATTTTTATAGAACGGGAAATACAAGGCAGCCTAGTATTTGAGAATATAACATGCAGAGTGACAAGAGTTGAATATTCATCTCTCTGTGTGTAATATGTAGTGGTGTATACCACGAATATGATATCTTCCATTGTATATATCATTGGTGCAGGAGAATGAAACAATGTTTGAGACTGAGGAGTAGACCCATATTCAGTTTTACCATGAGTGCAATAAACATACTGGAAGGGCCAACTGCAGAACATACACGGAATATTGGTTTGGAGGTCGAGATCCCAGGGAAATTATTGCCTGTTCCGACAAGGTTTCAGCATCTTTACCAAGATCAGAAGCAATTGATTTCTTCCTGTGGCGACGATTAGAGACAAGTCAATCACAATCACCCATTTGTACTGCTGCATTGTATAAGTTCAATATAAAATTACTTAATATTTAGAATGACAGGACATTCAATACTACTGAATAAGGTACAGAACTATCAGCAGATACAAATATTGTCAAGTGACTACCTCTATGAAGAAAGGTGGCGCAATCAGTAAAAAAACCTAACTGGATGCTTCAATAGGTTGAACAGATTGGACAACATGACCGCTATTTGTCTGCAAATTACATTCAGGAAAAATTAGCTAATTGATTACAGCGGACCTGACAGAAGTTGTGCTTGGCATTTATCAGATTCAAGTTGGAAGCCCGTGTCAAATAGTTCAGGTGTTTGTACAAATTGGCACAATTGAAAACAAAACTCTCACAGTTTGTCACGATAAGATGTGGCGAATCTTGGAATTCATGACAGGAACTACTAGTGGGACGAAGAATGTTCAATCTTTGCAAAATTCCTCACTTCACCTGCTCACGGATATGTATGGAGTTTTTTTCAAGTTCTGTAATTATACTGAAAATTAATTTTATCGATCTTGCCTGACATTGGACATTGACATTTGATAACGGACTCGATTTTGTCCCCTTAGAATACGTTATACGGTACTCGTTCCAGGTTAACTACGGGTAGTTGAGAATATGATATGTACCAGTAGGCGTGCAGTTTCATCAGGGAAATGAGGGTCCAACAACAAAGCTTGATTCCCTACGTCATAAGAAAGGAGAGGATAATCATGTAGATTTATCAGGGAGATTAGCCAGATTAGCATAATAACACATCGTATATAGTATCAGGAACCAGTAACAATGCTTGATTTATCTCATCATAACCGATGTAAATAGTGACAACCAATTCCAAATGAAACTATATAATTAATCAGGACAAAGACTTACAAATACACACGTAAGAAGATTCAGAATAGTGAACCTAGGCTGATATTTACAGAAGAACCAAGAAGGTACTGAAGAAGAATGTTTTATGGTCGTGTGAGTAATTGATGTCATTTAACATGTTTAACTGGACACCTACATACATGGGCAACAGTTGAACGATTCTTGCTGGGCGAGGAGGCAATCAATACATTGCCCAATAGTTAGCATAGAATGACCATGGGAATGTACATACCATGATTGTTTGGAAAACAAACTGTTCCTTTACAGTATGTGTGACACTCACTGTGAACACATTGTCCCGAAATTGCCCTAGAAGAGTACACCATAATTGATGTTATTAGAAAATGTGATAACAATAATTGGTATGTGTTTGCTTACATGTTACTGTAGGCACATACTATCAAGTCTACTTTCAGCCTCTGTGGTGAAAACTAACAGAAATATCGTTATGCACACAAATGAGATTAATTTTACAGTGATTGTACCATCTCATCGAGTTAAACAAAGATATACATACTTGACTGCTTTTTAAAATTAATATTAAATGACAGATGTCGCATGAAATGAATAATTGTTACGCGCCAAGATTCCAAAGTCATTTTCAGAGAGATTGGCACTATTGATTCCACAGTACAATAGGAATTTATGTGACTCTCAATCATTTAGGCAGGAAATATATGAAGATTTCGACAGGTGACAGGTGTTTTTACTGTGCTTGCTTCGTTGATATTACAAATATGTTCACCTTGTTGAAATTTATTCATATATTGTTAAAGCATGTACAGGTGGATTCCCTTTCAATTTCCAAGCAATCATTTCAACATCTGACATCCAGTATCGAGTGTCTTCACCAATCACTAAGTCCGAAACAAATCACACAGCACACTCGATAACGCCAAGCACACAAGTGGCGCTGTATAAAGTGGCGATGCACACAGTAGAGTCTTTCTATTTCCAGATGACTGAACAAGGACACATCTTCCAAAGTGTTCTGAAGATTGTTGAAACACCACGTATAGAAGTGTGCTCGGTAACTCCTCCACAATTCACAGGGTTTAACCCGCTTGATTCCAGCCAGACGGATTCTTGCTTCAACTTTACTGTAGACTTTCGGTAACGACGTACTATCATGATATTCAACAATTTGGTAAACTGTGATATGTAGTGTACAGCATGCCCACCGAACATCGTAACCAAACATCACCAAACGACAGGAATATTACCCCATACTGTGAGCCAGTTAAGACTTCTTTCCTATAAGAGGAATAGCTAGGCCATTGCACCGAATGTCCCCTAACGCGTCTTACCTATTGCAAATCTTCTATCAACATGACGTTTCGCCAATAAAATTTTCCGTCTCTTGACTGTTTCGAACCAAGTGGAAAACCGTCACTCTCCGTGAAGTACACACGACAATGATCGAAGTCCTTATCCCCTCTGGTACCAAGCTCTCGACCCGGGTAATGAGAAACGATCTATGAATTGAACCGGAGGCCTACAACACACTGAGATGTCGGGTGCGTTGGTTAGAGCGTAGACCATGTCTTTAGAGCGTTGACACGCCACAAGCGATACAATAATAAATTATTAGAGCCCTAATTAGCTGATGTTGCACCTTTATATTGATCACGAATGAAGTTTGAAGTATTTGAAACCTCCAGTTCAAACAGGTTTGTTGTACATTGGTCATAAGTATCGAAAAAATTGTGATCAATGTTTGGATACTACATATTTGTGGGCAAAATCCGTGGGCCAGGGCCTATTTCTGAACAAATCAGACTCATATGGACTATTGGAGAGCACGCGCTTGTACATTGGTATCTCGGACACTGCATCGAATCCCCATTCTGAGGTAATATGGTCAATATTTGACAGAAAAATTATTTTACTCACCCTGTGTCGCAAAAAGTTAGCCCTACAGCGTTGACAACAACATGACCTGACCCCTAAACAAAAGAACTAGGTCGGTCAACGCTCTATGCCATTTGGTTGGGTGCATAGCAACGTATAGTTATGATACTGAATAAGTTACCATATTATCAAAAAAAAACACATGCAAGTGACTGCCTCTGCATATCCTGTTCCGTGATCAATGAAAAACAAATGATTGTAGGGAAAATGGGTTGAACAATCTGTCCAATATTTTCCCGCGAACTACGGAGATGCTGACGTGAGCAAAGAGACTCGAGGCAATTGCTGTAACGTGGTATGACACCTGCTGTATTTGTCAGTTACCAGATTTGTTAGCAGAAGTGGAAGCCAAATGTCAAATTTGCGGCAGATAATTTGTGTTTTTGTCACAATCACACAATATTCAGACAAACAACTGTCACCGTTCCTCATGAGGAGATGAGTGACGGGCCTGGTAATTTAGAATATAACATACAGAGTTGAAAGAATGCTATATTCAGCTGTGTGTTAAGTATGTTGCATCAATTTAAATAGGATAAACCAGCATGCAGTTTTAACAGAGATATTAGCCAGATTTGCATATGACCCTACGTGAATGGATTGAGGAATCAGCAACAGTATTTCATTCCCCACGTCACTATGGATGATGAGTAGTGATAAGCAATTCCAATGAAGATCTGTGATTAATCATGTCTAAGACATGCAAATACAACTGTTAGGAGATTCTGCTTGGTTCCATCCTGGATAGCGTGGATTTAGAATGGTGGTGAAAGCAGAAAAAGAAAAGAACCCATACAGGAAACCGATATTCAATTTGATCCGTATGTGCAATAAACATACTGAAATGGCCTGCTGCAGAACTTGCACTGAATGCTGGTTCGGATGTTGAGATCCCAAGGAAATTATTGCGGTGGTATTCTGACAATATTCCTGCATTTCTGCCAAAGTCAGAAGCAATTTATCTCTTCTTTCTGTGGAGGCGAATAGAGACAAATCAATCACAATCACCAATGTGGTTCCATACCCACCAACCAAACTCCACCGTCCGCCACAATCTCTCCCTGCCAAGGTAAGATAACTTTTTATTATCGCCGTGATCCGCATTCTAAGGATGCTGGGAAGAGTAACCCTCCAAAACCATTTTGGTCACACACATTAGGGGTATTTCGCCCCTTACTGTGATCGCATTGCACTCTAAGGATGCTGCACTGGTAAATAAGTGTGCATAAAAATGAGTTACTGATGCATTTCATGAAAAGTGGACACACGGGAATAATCGCATATTGATGTACATCGTCTATGCACAACGAACATTGCTTATAAATCTGTGAGTACACTCAAATGCATTCTTCTCTCAAATTCAAGTGTCTGCACCATGTTAGTCCAAGATGAATAAAGCAACGACATACGCCTATGGGCTGCACATATATATATATATCCTTAATTTCGAATTCACCACAAGCGTATCGATAGCTTTTCACAGGCATAAGCACTTGCAAATGGACTAGACAACACGTCCACGCATCTCATTAGGGCATTACGACAGTCGATGGTCATGACATATCTCAGCCAAGTGACCACGGGAAAGAGAGGTCATGCATGAAATCCCCGTGCAGAGCAGGTTGTTTTTATATCATCCCCAGGGAGAGATTGTGGAAACGGAAACAGCTGCAGAGATTTCCCAACAGTCAACGTGCTGCCTTTTTTCTTTGCAGATTTCAGATGAAATCAATAGTGCAGAGGGGCAGAATTTCCTGCATGTATATTTCCTTTATAGAAAAAAATAGAATGCTACTCTATTGTTGGAAAGGCCAATGCATGTGACATGCCTCCCAGCTTCCCAGATACCATTAATAACTATTCCAAATGATTAATACTCCTTCTGTTACATCTATGTAGAAGTTCTTTGTGATTGCGTCTCTAACTCTTTACTCAGTAATCTCTTAATCAATCATCTTCCAGTGCAAAGACACTATTCCATTTTCAATAGGTATGAAGATTGAATACCATAACATTTATGGGTTAGTCACCTGGAAACCTCAATTTGCTGTTGTTTACTGTTTTTTTTTTCTTTTGACAAAACAGGGAAACAAGAGGCGAGAATATAACGGGCAGAGTGACGAGAATTGAATATTCATCTGTGTGTTTAACGTGTGGTGATGAATAACATGAATAGGATAAACCAGTGTGCTGGTGTATCAGAAAGATTGGCAAGATCTGCATACACATGCATCCTACGTGAGTAGAATGAGGAACCAGCATCAGCGGTCCATTTCCACCTCAGCACAGGTATGAATAGTGACAAGCAATTCCAAGGTATATCTGTAATTAATCACGTCCAAGACATGCCCATACATAATTACACATGTAAGTAGATTTAGCTCTGTAGATATCATGGGTGCAGAAGGGTGAAAGCAATAGTTGAGGCTAAGAAATAAACCCATATTCATTTACCATATGTGCAACAAACATAATGAAAGTGCTTAAGATGTTGAGATCCCAAGAAAATTATTGCCTTGCTGTTCCGACCAGGTTTCAACATTCCTGCCATTGTCAGAATCAGTTTATTTCTTCTTTGTGTGGCGACGAATAGAGACAAATCAATCACAATCACCCATGTGGTTCCATACCCACCAACCAAACTCCCCCATCCGCTCGAATCTCTTCCTGCCAGGGTAAGATAATAATTTGGAGGGATGTTGGGAAAATTAGCTCTCCCGCACCACAGTAGTCACAAACATCGGCGTTACTTCCCACTTACTGTGGTTATATTGCACTCTAAGAACGCAGCATGGGAAAAAAGTGTCGATGACAAAATAAGTTACTAAGCTTTATCGGAAAAATATGAAATAAAGGAATTGATGCATAATAGAAATAGCCTGTGCACTGCAGTCCTCTTCATGGCAACTTATATATTTAATAAATCTCATTGAATGTTTTTTTCCCCTCTGATATTATTTCCATCAACATGGGAACATCTGGAGTGAGAAAACACTCTCATACATTAGCCTATGTAGAAGAACATGTTTATTGTCCTGGATTCGTTCAAGGCTTATTCGTACTGCCACGTTGTGTATATCCAACCATGAGTTACATCATAACTTTGATGATTGTGAATCCATAGCAACGTATATTTATGATACTGAATAAGTTACCACATTATCGGAAAAAAACATGCAAATGACTGCCTCTGCATATCCTGTTGCGTGATCAATGAAAAACAAATGCTTCTAGAGGGAATGGGTTGAGCAATCTGTCCATTATTTGCCTGCAAACTAGCGACATGCTGACGTGAGCAAAGAGACACAAGGCAATTGATGTACCGTGGCATGACACCAGCTGTAATTGTCAGTCACCAGACTTGTTAGGAGAATTGGAAACCCAAGTCAAATTTGCGGCAGACAATTGGTGTTTTTGTACAATCACACGAAATTCAGACAAACAAATTTCACGGTTTCTCATGATGAGATGAGTGACATGACCTGGTAGTTCAGAATATAACATAAATAGTTGCAAGAATCCTATATTCAGTATGCTCCTATGTTGAGTAAGTTGTATCAATTTAATTAGGATAAACAAGCATGCAGTTTTATCAGAGATATCAGCCAGATTTGCATATGACCCTACGTGAATGGATTGAGGAATCAGCAACAGCATTCCATTCCCCACGTCATCACGGATGAGGATTAGTGACTAGCAATTCCGATGAAGATGTGTAATTAATCACGGCCAAGATATGCAAATACACATGGGAGAGGATTCAGCTCTGTTTCGTTGTAGTGAGCATGGGTGCAGAAGAGTGAAAGCAACTATAGAAAGTAAGAACTCTGCAGCAAACCCATATTCAGTTCTACCGTATGTACAATAAACATACTCAAAGGGCCAGCTGCAGGACCTGCACTGAATGCTGGTTCGGATGTTGAGATGCCCGGGAAAATCATTGCTGTGCTGTTCAGACAAGGCTCCAACATTTACGCCAAGGTCGGAATCAATTTATTTTTTCTTTGTGTGGCGACGAATAGAGACAAATCAATCACAATCACCAATGTGGTTCCATACCCACCAACCAAACTGCCCCGTCCGCCCGAATTTGTCCCTGCCAAGGTAAGATAATAATTTTTTATTGTCGCCGTGATGGGCATCCTAAGGATTCTGGGAAGGGTAGCCCATCCACACCACAGAAGTCACAAACCTTGGGGTTATCCCTCCCCCCCCCCCTCCTCCCCTTAATGTGGTCGTATTTCACTCTAAGAGCGCAGTGCGTGAAAATAAGTGCCTGTGGAAAAAAATGAGTTACTGAGCTTTGTCGGCAAAACCGCACAAAAGGGAATCATTGCATATCGATGGAAATATCCTGCACACAACGAATATCTTTTTTTTGGGGGGGGGGGGGGCAGTACATTCAAGTGAATTTTTTTTTGTTAAATTCAAGCGTTCGCACCGTGTTAGTCCATGACAAATAAAGCAACGAAATACGACTGTAGGCTGTACATAAATATATCCTCAATTTTGTTTTTTCATCACGTGCGTATCGATAGCTTTCCACAGTGATAAGCACTTGCAAATGGACTGTACAACACGTCCACGCATCTCATGCCGGCATTACCACAGTCGATGGGCATGACATATCTCCACCAAGTGACCACGGGCAAGAGAGGGTCATGCATGAAATCCCTTTCTAGGGAAGGAAGCTTTTTATCTCTCGCCAGGGAGATATTGCCGTAACGGAAACAACAGCAGAGATTTCCCGGCAGGCAACGCGCGACATTTTTTTCTTAGCAGATTTCAGATGGAACCAATAGTGCACAGGGGGAGATTTAAATGCATGTATATTTCCCTTATATAAACACGATAAAACATGGAATCGCTACTCTATTGTTGGAAAAGCCAACGCATGTAACATGCCTCCCAGATACCATTAAAAACTATGCAAAATGATCTATATACTCCTTCTGTTACATCTATGTAGAAGTTCTTCTCTGCCATCTTTGCACAGTAATGTCGTAATCAATCTTGTCATTCCAGTACAATAACACGCTTCCATTCTCGATAGATATGAAGATTGAACACAACAACATTAAATGGTTAGTCACCTGGCATATTCGAGTTGTTGTTGTTGTTGTTGTTTATTTAATATCCCACTTATTTACCCCTAACTGTGAGTTCGACCTACCTTTTTGAGCATATCCTCAGTTTTGTCGTACTGGCATCTAGAAAAACCGTAAACATTAAATATATCCGAGCATACAGAGCAATATCCTCAAGTATTGTTATCCCCAATCGTGACGAAATGTCAAAACTAAACTCCAGACGGTAAATCCAACAGACAACTGTCGTTTTTCCTCAACAGTATTAGCCCCACTCGCACTGGTAATGCGAGCACAACTGTTCAAGACACGGCACACTTCAACACCCCACACAAGAACGGTCCAGGCATTCGCCGCCAGTCACTGGTATCCTGTAACTGGCGGGCTCACGACTGCCTGCCAGATGCAAGGGGTGCGGCGGGAAGCGGGGAGGAGAGAAAGCTTGTTACGGGCACATGGTCCAGCTCACAGGCTGGGATGTTTTGGAGGAGTGGGTGCGCGCGGAAGGCAGGAAGTGAATGAGAGAAAGGCATGGCCCTCTTGATGCCGATGTGAATGTAAAAATCCGAGGAGTAATCAGCACCGCTTGTGGTGCAAATTGAAAGCATATACATGTAGCTGATGAAACAATCATTCCAGAACAAGTTGTTAGGACAGTCAGCATACGTGTACGTGTGAATGACCATCAGCACTATGGTATATTGAAACTTCTAAATTCCCGAGTGTCAAGGCCTATATAACTTGCACCAGTACATAATTATTTGACTTGCCCACATTACACATTCATGGTACTGGACAAATACGATCGTTTAACATATATTGTGCACATAACAATAATTCATTAATAGATCCTTGACGGATGTTTCCAAGCACCTTCTTGGTGTAAGCAGATTTAATATTCAGTTGTGTGCCATGCTATCGTTATCCAGACACATTCAAACCACCCTCGTTTATAGAATTTACTAAATGGAACATTGCCGTGCATACTCTAAATGATACATTCCGCCCTTCGAGTCCTCAAGAATTCTTCATTTACATAGATTGTGTTACCTACTACATCAGAAAAATGGCAAGGTTGTATTTGTAGCAAAAAAGGAATGTATACATGAATGTTTGTAACTAATTTATTGGGTTTTTTTATTTTCGGTTCATCGATGACTTGGAAGAACTTTAATTTATATGGTCGTTGCTACTGAACCATTGCCTGTCTGAGCATGATCGATTGTTTTTCGTCACATGAATTAGTCAGCACTGATATAAATGAATGGCTACATTAAACCGATATTGTATGGGAGCAGTCTCGATTCAAAAGTATAGCAATAAAATACTATTGCTGAAAATATGGGTGTTAGGGCTACGGATTCCGTTGTTATTGTCGAAAAACGTTGGGACAATTCCCAGCAGGTTATGGTTCTGGGGATTCTGGCCGATAGGTGGATAGATGTCTGTTGAAGCGACATTTACAGTAGACATCCAGAAGAGACAAATTGGAAAACGTGTGGGTCACACGACGCTCACAGAAATGATGTCCTTGTTCATTCAAGATTATTCATGGCTGTGGGTACTTGGTACTTGTACTTGGGGTGAGGGGGCGCCATAACTCGATGATATGCCCCCTAGACAGAAACCCGGGATCGGGGAAATCCCCTACTCTTTACGATAAATCCCAAGGGATCTTTTAGGTGCCAGACACCATAGACAGTCTCTGACACCACCCGGCCTTTGTTTTTACCGCCAGTCGGGCTGCACTGGCGTGGGAGGTTTTCAGGCACAAGTGGCGCTGAGCGGACTCGAACCCACGACCTTTAGATCATGGGCCGAGCGCTCTGCCACTGCACCATCCCGCCCAGCCCCCCCATGGCTGTAGGCGAAGATGGAAGATATAATATAGATTGTGCTGTACATGACTACAGTTGTGATTATTGGGATGTCAGCCTAGAACGTGTACATTTGTATATCCATCGTGGAAGGTAATTGCGGAATATTATACATGTAGTATTCATAAAGAACCGAAGGTTCATATTCTAGAAGCATGAACCATGGTCAGATATATTCAGCACATAATATAGAGAGATTCTGGTGATGCTGAATCTTGTCAATCGCGCAGGCCAGCATTCTATGCCATGACCCTTGTGCATTCTATGTGAAGGATTATTTTGACCTGACAGGCTCTAGTGCTTCTATTAAGGTCAATAGCAAAAGTGACTCTTGACCAACTCTATAAATCAATCAAGAGATGGTAATGATCCCCTAAACACTATACCAACGAACCAGCTATGTGACTAGATATTTCAATATCCCCGTGTAGATTGATATGCAGTCGTGATTTAGCTTCAGGTTGACATTATTTCTACAACCAATATGATTATGGAGAATTATGCCTCTCTGAAACGTTCTGAAGTCGGAACTATTGTCTGGCATAACATTTATTCCATCGTGATGCAGACAATCGTCATCAGTCAATGCATTGTAACGTGGGAAGCTTCGTTATCATTGATAGATTTTGGATATGATAAAAATGGAGTCATCATCCACGCATCTGAGTTTAAGGCAAGCAACAATCTACACCATTATGGCATTATGTGCTTTTTCGTATCTCACTGTCAGCAGACACAGGGCAAAAGAGGTCATGAATGAAATCTATCTACATCTGATGTGATCCAGGAAACAGAAGAATCATCTGCATTGATTTCCTGACATGAGAACGTGCATTTCTCCTCAGCAGAATTGAATCGATATCGGGGAGGGGGCCGGGTTGCAGGGGCAATATTGACTACATTTTGAGCTCGAAAAGAAAATCTGCCACAAGAACAAATGGACCTAAGATGTAGATAGCCGTTTCGGCCCATGCAGCTTGTACAGCTCCATAAAACTGCTCGTCTACTGAAAACATACCATTTAGTAAGTCTCACATGTTTTCAATCTGTATCAAATGTAGAACAACAAACAGAACAAGCTTATCACATCCATGGAACAATGACGTCACACATTACATTACATAATACATTTTTCTATGGGAAGTGAGGAATCTTTTTGCACACTGCAATAGAATACAAATAAGTCTTTGTTTCATAATACATATATATTCATTCGTCTATGGCCATATTGCGGTACGGGCGAATAACATCATGTTGCGATCCTCTTAGTGAATCAAGTCATTAAGAAGCGCTACTTTTTAAGCAATACTCTACTCGCATATATGAAAAGGAGTCTTCTTAGTAAGAGTTGAGAAAGCCACTGCTCGAGATAATGACATTTCCTATTCGACAATAGTCCGGGGAATCTAGTACAATTGTTGTCATTTGATAGGGCAGCTGCAGTAGACAGCCATGGAGACAGATTAGAAAACACGTCAGGCAGGGTACAAACTCTGCTCACGGAAGAGCAGCTGTGAATGGCGCACTGATTATTCAAATGTGGATTCAACAAGTAGAGCCTATTTATTGTGAGTGAGTCTATTATATCGCACTTTTGATGGTGAAATTTCATATCTTTGTATTATTTACACTCCAATTGCAGTCAGGGAAAATTCAAGATTAGCTTGGCTACTTCATAAACTGAATTACTTACGGTAAATTATTAGTATCGAAGATGCACACACGAAATAATATTGCTGAAAAAACAATATCAAATATGTGAGAACATCTAGTGCAATTGCTTTGTATTTCTAATAATACGATAATTGTAACTGAACATTTGAGTGTAAAAGCGTCATCGGCCGTTCTTGTTTTATGAACAGGAAGTCTCCGCCCAAAACAAAGTGTGAAAATTAAACGCAAACATAAACTTGCCACGGAAATTGCATGGAAATTATTCGTCGAATCACGCATTTGTACTGACAACATAACGATGTTCGTAGACAATATGTTTTGATACAAGAACTGGATATATCTACATAAAATACAGAAATATAGTTCCTAAATACAGTCTTATTTGTAGCAGGACAGCAACTGGAAAATACATCTGAACATCCAGCAGAGACTTTTCCAGCGTTCTTCAGTTCCTATTCATGGGGCTACTTGCGAATTAATACTGAAAGCAATAAACATTCACAAGCACAAGCAGAATATCCATTCATATCCCCCTTCATATAACCAATTGCAAGTCGTTAATTTCCAGACGTCTGAACTGAAGAACTGAAGTGTTGCCACATCGATTTGATAAGATATCTACTACGTGCTAAGTTAGACACAGATCACTGCTTTTACAAATGAAACGAAAGTTGGCCGATGGTGTTTTGTCAATCCTGGCTGTATTAAGTATCAATGAAACAGTGACACAAAATATGTGGATACACAAATGTTGGGATGCTACAAATATACTGAGGAACATGAGAAATCATTTCACGTTCATGGATAAATAGACATTTACACATCATAGTTAAAGTTATAATATCTGAAGAATGCAATTGAAAACTCCCCTAACAAAGATATAGATCATCGAATCATGAACAATTGTAATATATGACATGTTCAAAGTGTCATAATCATTTTGGATCCACCGATCACGGTCAAATAAACGTTCAAATTCAATGGTACCACATATATCACAGATGATGATGATTATTATATCTGGAGGCCTTAAAAACCCGAGGACCACAGAGAATCGGATTGCAGACCATGCTGAAAAATCGTACAGGGTCGAGGTTGCAGCACTTTCATGCTTTTTCGTTTTATTCCACCGCAGAAATTGATGACTATTTTGATATTTCATACGATTTTGTTTTCATTTTACTCAAGGTACACTGATGTTTGTATGGTTGGTCGGAATCATCCACCCAAATGAACCTTTTGAAACAAGGTACATGCGGTTTTGCATATTTTATCTCACAACCCTACTTCTATCTATTCTGTATTCAGTCTGTTTTCTTCTGTATTCTGTATATATGCAAATTCCATGCACACGTTTTTGAGAAAGGGTCAACATCCTCCTGATGATGTCAATGTAGCATGTTGAATTAATGGCACTCGCTAAATTAATATTCATACAAACTGAAACCAAACAGAAGGACAACTACACTGAATACATCTGAGCACACCAAACCATGTATATTGCATCGTTGCCTGCGATAGATTGGATCATTGTAACCATCTCATTTGGAAACAGTCCGAAATACAATAATGTGCAGCATGAAATAATGCTCCATTCAAAACAATTTATCATATGCACGGGTAGCAATGACATTGCAGCAATGAGTAGGAATGACAGCAGCATTCACACTCGCAATTGCTTTATCACTACTGGACGTCGATCACTACTGGACGTCGATCACAGAGATGAGAATTGCCTGAGGAGACCATGCAAGAAATCATAATCCCAGGTGGTTCTAGATGTGTAGAGTGTGGGAAACAGAAAACAACAGAGTGCAGTTTATATTGTGTGAACGTGCAATGTTTGATGATGAGATGAAGTCTAATTTTGGTGACTGATGAAAGGGCTTATGAAAGTGATGCTTGCAAATAATAGCGAAACCAGTTTGGTTTTGATCGTTCCTTTCACATTTGTGGAGAGCAATGGTCTGAATGTGGCCCAAAACCCTGGGAATTTCAATTTTCGATTTTCCATTACTAACTCTCATTACTACAATGATTTATTGATCAGCGTGCTTCGACTTTTAGCCTAAGTCCCGAAGAAATAGGATTAAAGTTGAAACCATGCTTCCTATTGCAGCTATCGTTAATGATAAATATTGTATATCATATTGTATCGGTATCTATCAATTATTTATCGTACCATGTAAACAGTTTTAATTTAGGCACCCTTCACTCGTATGCACCTGTGATACGATCTGTTCAACTCATACATATCCTATGGAATCTGTAGTATTGCACTGTTCTTCGGAGAGAATGTGGTTTATATCCAACTCGAACAATCAATGCAAGAATCCAATCCAGTAGTAATAAAAAATATCGAAATCGGTGAAATACTCATTCCTTTAGCCTTGCTAGCGTGAAAGAAAGTGTGCTATTTGGAAAAAAATCCTTCCCTTCAGTGTTCGCTGAAGGTCTAGCATTCTGATTAACTATGTGATACAGAGGCAGAACTCCAGAATTGAGAAATGGTACAAGACGTGAGGTTTATACTGAACATGAGTCAGAGTTAAAAAGCAGAAACACAGGAAAGGAGACTAATCTGAAATGTGATGGAAGTCTCTCTTTTTTGGTATGTGTTGAATTTATTGCGTGTAATGGGTTCCTTCAAAATAGATTAGCTTGCATGGTGAATGATGCGTTGTGTTAGTGGCAGGGGTGTACTGTTGGCTGTGGTGCAATGGAAAATATATAGTGGATGGGTATAGCTGAAAACATACATGATCCGAGGTATTACTGTGACATGGACAAAATTGTGATATCACACACAATGCTGTTCTCCCAATAGTCTATGCAATCAGTCCCACAAAAGCAAATGATTTGTCCACATAAAACATGACACATAACAAGTTGGCCTCGCATCATGTATGAAAATACCACATTGGGTAATTAGGACTAAATGTGCAGTTCTTATTGTTGGTTCAAATCTAGTCCAAAAGTAGACTTCAGTTTGAGGCCGAGCACGTTTGTTATTAATCAGTTGAACATCAATTAAACATGAACAAGAACAATCAAGCAATTAATGCCAATCTACATTTATTATTAGGGTATGGAGGTGCATTTAGAACATGGAAAAACTTATTAATCCGACCCGGCCATATGATATTCCACCCAAGCAAAAAATTAATTTGCCCAGGCAATATTCTATTCTGCCCATTCAGAATAATAATCCGAGAAAACCATATTGAATATATTGAAACTTCTAAGTTGGTATATTGAAACTTCTAGATTCCCGTATGTCAAGACCCATATACGTTGCACCATTACATAATTATTTGACTTGACCACATAACACATTTATGGTACTTGAACAATACGCTCAGTTAACATATATTGCGAACATAACAATACTTCTTTATTAGATCCATGGCGGCTATTTCCAAGCACCTTCTTGGTGTAAGCAGATTCAGTATGCATTTATGTGCCATGCTATCATTATTCAGACACATTCAAACCACTCTCGTTTATAGTATTTACTAAATGGAATATTGAAGTGTAACCTCTAAATGATACATTCCGCCCTTCGAGTCCTCAGGAATTCCTCCTTCAAATATATTGTGTTGCCTATTACATTAGAAAAAATGGGTAAGGTTGTATTTGTAGCAACACAGGAATGTGAGCATGCAATGAAAAACGACTTCAAATTGGTTCACGGAGAACAACAATGTGTGTATGTGATGTACAGGTAACTGTAAGGATCCTATTTCAAAAGTATCATAGCACCACCGAAATTTTTCAGATATCGGCACTCTGGATGATGAAAACATTCCATCATATAACCACCTCGTGACCTAAAATCTAATTCGGAGCTAATTCATTGTCTGTTCCATTTTTGGTTCATCAATGACTTGAAGAACCTGAATTTATAAGGTCAATGCAATCGCACCATTGCATATCTGAGTATGATCAAGTGTTTTTGTCACATGAAATAGCTAGCACTGATATACTCACATCAAAGCCACATTATACCGATTTTCTATGGGAGCAGTCTCGATTAGAAAATATAGCAATACAATACTGTTGGTGAAAATATGGGCGTTAGAACTGTCGAAAAACGTTGTGACAATTCCCAATAGGTTATGGTTCGAGGGATTTTGGAGGATAGGTGTCTATTGAAGCGATATTTACAGTAAACATCCACTGGAGACAAATTGGAAAACGTGTTCTTTCAAGGTTAAGCCTGGCTAGAATCGTTGATGGAATATGTACCATAGAATATGCTGAATATGGATACAGTTGTGATTATTGGGGTGTCAGCCTCGAATGTGTACATTTGTATATCCATCGTGAAAGGTAATTACAAAATATTAGAGTATTCATAAATAGCCGAAGGAAGGTTCATATTTTATAAACATAAACCATGGTTAGATATATTCAGCACATAATATAGAGAAATTATGGTGATGTCGCATTGCTGGATCTTGTAAATCGTGCAGGCCAACATTCTATGTCATGTTCCTTGTTCATTCTATGGGAAGGATTATTGTGACCTGACAGGATTCCAGTGCTTCTGCCAAGGCCAACAGCAAAAGTGATTCTTGACCAACTCTATAAATCATTCAAAAGATGGTAATGATTTCTTAACCACTATCACAATGAATGAGCTATGTGGCGATAGATTTTACTGTCCCCACGGATGCATACCGTTCAGTTTCAGACTGCCATATTTTCTACAACCAGCGTGATTATAGAGAATCGTCCCTCTCTGAAACGTTCTGAAGTCGGAACCTTTGTCTGGCATAACATTTATTCCTTGACGATGCAAATAATCGTCATCAGTCAATGCATTGTAACGAGGGAAGCTTCGTTATCATTGATAGATTTTGGGAATGATAAAAATGGAGTCATCATCCACGCATCTGAGTTTAAGACAAGCAACAATCTACACCATTATGGCATTATGTGCTTTTTCGTATCTCACTGTCAGCAGACAAAGGGCAAAAGAGGTCATGAATGAAATCTATCTACATCTGATGTGATCCAGGAAACAGAGGAATCCTCTGCATTGATTTCCTGACATGAGAACGTGCATTTCTCTTCAGCAGAATTGAATCGATATCGGGGAGGGGGCCGGGTTGCAGGGAAAATATTGACTGCATGTTGAGCTCGAAAAGAAAATTTGCCACAAGAACAAATGGACCAAAGATGTAGATAGCCGTTTCGGCCCATGCAGCTTGTACAGCTCCATAAAACTGCTCGTCTACTGAAAACATACCATTTAGTCCGTCTCACATGTTTTCAATCTGTATCAAATGTGGAACAACAAACAGAACAAGCTTATCACATCCATGGAACAATGACGTCACACATTACATTACATAATACATTTTTCTGTGGGAAGTGAGGAATCTTTTTGCACAATGCAATGGAATGCAAATAAGTCTGTGTTTCATATTACTTGAATATTCATTCATGTATGGTCATATTGCGGTAGGGCGAATAACATAATGTTGCGATCCTTTTAATGAATCAAGTCATTAAGAAGCGATACTTTTCGAGCAATACTCTACTCGAATATATTAAAAGACTCTTCAGATTAAGATTTGAAAAAGCCACTGCTCGAGATGATGACATTTCCTATTCCACAATAGTCTGGGAAATCTAGTACGATTGGTGTCATTTGATACGGCAGCTGCAGTAGACAGCCATGGAGACAGATTAGAAAACACGTCAGGCAGGGTATAAACGCTGTGAATGACGCACTGACTCAGCTTGTAGAGCCCATTCAGCGTGATGAACCCATTCTGATGGTTCACTTTCATATCCTTGTATTACTTGAATACGAAAATTGTAACTAAATTTGAGTGTATTTCAGTGGAAAAGCATCATCGGCCGTTCTTGTTTGATGAACAGGAAGTGTTCGCCCAAAACAAAGTTTAAAAAATAAGTGGAAACATAAAGCTGCAACGGAAATTGCACCATGGAATGTGTTTCAAATTCGAATATTGACCTTCGGTCTTCGATCACTGGTATGAAGTAACTATTGTTCGAATCACGAATTCGTACTGACCATGCTGATCGAAGACCATATGTTTCAATACAGAAACTGGATATATCTGCATAAAAATACAGAAATATAGTTCCCAAATACAGTCTTATCTGTAGTGGAGCAGCAAATGGAAAATACATCTCAACATCCAGCAGAGAATTTTCCAGCGATTTTTAGCTCTTATTCATGGGGCTACTTGGAAATTAATAATCCTGGGTGAATGCAATAAACATTCACAAGCAGAATATCCATTTATATCCCCCTTCATATAACCAATTGCAAGTCGGTAAATTCCAGAAGTCTGAAGTATTGCCATATCGATTTGATAAGATATACTACGTGCTGAGTTAGACACAGATCACTGCTTTACAAATGAAATGAAAATTGCCCGATGGAGTTCTGTCAATCCTGGCTGTATTAAGTATCAATGTAACAGGGACACAAAATAATTATGTGGATACACTAGGCGAACATATTTGTCAGAATCAAGCTGTTGTAAGGGAATGTTCGAAAGATACAAATAAAATGAGGAACATGAGAAATCATTTCATGTTTATGGGTAAATAGACATTTACACACCATAGTTAAAGTTATGATTTTGCTAGGATGCCATTGAAAACTCTGCTGACAAAAAAAAAATCATCGCATCCTGAACAATTGTAATATATGGCGAAAGCCATATGTTCGAGATAATGACATTTCCTGTTTGAAAATAGTCCGGGAAATCTAGTACAACTGGTGTCATTTGATACGGCAGCTGCAGTAGACAGCCATGGAGACAGATTAGAAAACACGTCATGCAGGGTATAAACTCTGCTCACGGAAGGGCTGCTGTGAATTCCGCACTGATTATTGAAATGTGTATTCAACATGTAGAGCCTATTTATTGTGAGTGAGTCCTAATATATCGCACTTTTGATGGTTAACTTTTATTTCCTTTTATCACATGCTATGAATTTATCTGAAACTACAAACAGTAGGAACACACAGTGATTTCCGACAGTGTGATAACCTTTGCCGGAAACATCATGTTTGCACTATTTTTTTCTTCACATTTTGCTTCACATTTCACATATTCACATGATTTGAAAGAACAATGAAATCACGAGTGTTCTATGACGTGACAATGAAACATCACGCGATTCAACCTTAGCAACATATAACCATGCTGAAAACGTACAACCACCGTGACGTCATAATACAAAGTATTTGACGACCAGATAATCTGCATTGTTTATACTGTTTCCTAGCAACGCACATGTTTACGGGTCTTCGATCTGCTCAGTACAAGGGTCCTTGAGTACAATCAAGGATTGTAAGAAGTTCTTGCAATCTTTGGTACAATTTCACTCTAATGTACATGGTTTGGGTTTCCAAATATTTCAGAATCATAAATTCATAGCATGTGATAAAAACAAAACCTGTTTCGTGTGTTTTCCAGCACACGGGAAAGATCTCGTTTGAACTGGCGGAAGAACATCAGAAAGCACTCGACCTTCGGTCTCGTGCTCTCTTGTATTCTTCCGCCAGTTCAAACTCGATCTTTCCCGTGTGCTGGAAAACACACTCACCTAGTTTTGTCATTGTATTACTTACACTCCAATTTCAGTTAGGGAACATCAATATTA
This sequence comes from Terebella lapidaria, assembly GCA_949152475.1. Taxonomy (NCBI): domain Eukaryota; kingdom Metazoa; phylum Annelida; class Polychaeta; order Terebellida; family Terebellidae; genus Terebella; species Terebella lapidaria. The sequence continues at coordinate 22,005,500 of OX424563.1, read as the reverse complement.
GCTTGACTACTTCATAAACTGAATTACTTACGGTAAATTATTAGTATCGAAGATGCCCAAAGTGCAAGCTCGAGTGCCGCAAACTCTTGAGGGCCACGTGGTTTACCAAATAAAAAAAATTCTTCATGATTATTACCCCACACACAAAATGATATTGCTGAAAAACAATACCAACTATGTAAGAACATTGCGACATTTACGAATGTCGAGTTAATTTAACAACGGAATATAGTGCAATTGCTTGGTATTCCTAAAAATACGAGTATTGTAACTGAACATTCGAGTGCGTTTGAGTGGAGAAGCGTCATCGGCCGTTCTTGTTTTATAAACAGAGAGTCTCCGCCCAAAACAAAGTGTGAAAATTAAACGGAAACATAAACTTGCCACGGAAATTATTCGTTGGATCAGGAATTCGTACCGTACCATTCGTACAGAATGATGATCGTACTGACCATTCGTACAGAACGATGATCGTAGACCATATGTTTTGATACAGGGTATATCTACATAAAACTACAGAAATATAGTTCCAAATACAGTCCTATTTGTAGCGAAACAGCAACTTGAAAATACATCTGAACATCCAGCAGAGCCTTTTCAGGCGTTTTTGACTTCCTATTCATGGGCGACATGGAAATAATAATCGCGGGTGTATGCAGTAAATCAGAATATCCATTTATATCTCCCTTCAGCTATCCGAATGCAAGTCGGTAATTTCCAGAAGTCAAGAGTTGCCATAACGAATTGATCAGATAAGATCTAGTACATGCTGAGTTGGACACAGATTTACTTTCACAAATGAACTGAATATTCGCCGATATTGTTTTGTCAATCCTTATGCAACTGAAATACAAAACATATAGGCCTACTTGAAAATCACATTTGTCAGAATCAAGCTGTCATAATGAAATACCCAAATGATACAAACAAACTGAAAACACGAGAAATCATTTCATACTTATGGGTAAACAAACAGTTACGATATAGCTACATGTATGATATCAGTGCGATGCAACTTAAAATTCTGCTGACAGATACATAGATCATCGAATCATGAACAATTGTAATATATGGCTTTTTTAAAATGTCATAATCATTTGGATCCACTGATCACGGTGGAATAATCGTTCGAATTCAATGACACCAGATAAATCACGGATGATGCTGATTATATCCGGAAGCAATAGAAAAAACCCAACGAACACAAAAAATCGGATTGCAGACCATGCTGAAAAATCTTACAAGGTCGAGGTTGCAGATTTATTTCATGGTTCTTCGTTATATTCCAGAGCAGAAATTAATTCGATTTTGTTTTCATTCTACTCAAATATCACATCGCTTTGATATCCATATTTCTAATCAAGAACGCGCTTTAAAGTACACCGAAGTTTGTATGGGTGGTCGGAATCATCCACCCACATGAATTTTTGGAAACAAGGTAATGCCGTTCTGCATATTCTGTCTCAGGACCTTCTATCTATTCTGTATAAAGTCATTCTGCATTCTGTATATGGAAATTTCATGCATACATATTTGAGATGGTTCAACAGAGTCCCGATGATGTCAGTATAGCACGTTGAATTAATGGCACTCGCTAAATTATTATTCATGCCAATTGAAGCCAGGCAAAAGGACAACCTCACTAAATACACCTGAGCATATCGGATTGTCTAACAAATCCATGTATATTGCATCGGTGTCTGGGATAGATTGGATCATTGTAACCATCTCACTTCCAGCAAATGAAACAGAAATGAAACAGTCCGAAATACAATAATGTGCAGCATGAAATAATACCCCATTCAAAACAATTTATCATATGCACGGGTAGCAATGCCATTGCAGCAATGAGTAGGAATGACAGCAGCATTCACACTCGCAATTGCATTTAAGCTCGTTATTCCCAGAGTGATAATCACTGCTCAAAATTCTTCACTGAACGCCAAACACACTTCTACCATGTTCTCCATCACTTTTTCCAAGTATCACTACTGGACGTCGATCACAGAGATGAGAATTGCATGAGGAGACCATGCAAGAAATCTCAATCCCAGGTGGTTTTAGATGTGTAGAGTGTGTTAGATGTGTGGGAAACAGAGAACAACAGAGTGCAGTTTATATTGTGGGAACGTGCAATGTTTGATGATGAGATGAAGTCTAATTTTGGTGACTGATGAAAGGGCTTATAAAAGTGATGCTTGCAAATAATAGCGAAACCAATTTGGTTTTGATCATTCCTTTCACATTTGTGGAGAGCAACGGTCTGAATGTATGTGTGTACAGGTAACTGTAAGGATCCTATTTCAAAAGTATCATAGCATCACCGAAAATGTTCAGATATCGGCATTCTGGATGATGAAGACCTTCCATCATATAACCACCTCGTGGCCAAAAATCCAATTCGGAGCTAATTCATTTTTGGTTCATCAATGACTTGAAGAACCTGCATTTATAAGGTCAATGCAATCGCACCATTCTATATCTGAGTATGATCAAGTGTTTTTGTCACATGAAATAGCCAGCACTGATATACTCACATGAAAGCTACATGCTACCGATTTTGTATGGGAGCAGTCTCGATTAGAAAATATAGCAATACAATACTATTGGTGGAAATATGGGCGTTAGGACTACGGATTCGGTTGTTATTGTCGAAAAACGTTGGGACAATTCCCAGTAGGTTATGGTTCGAGGGATTTTGGAGGATAGGTGTCTGTTGAAGCGACATTTACAGTAAACATCCACTGGAGACAAATTGGAAAACGTGTTCATTCAAGGTTAAGCGTGGCTAGAATCGTTGATGGAATATGTAACATAGATTATGCTGAACATGGATGCTGAACATTGTGATTATTAGGATGTCAGCCTCGAAGGTGTACATTTGTATATCCATCGTGAAAGGTAATTACAAAATATTAGAGTAGAGACAGACGTGGAATCAATACCCAGTATTAAGTATCCCGAGCAAACAAAACAGGGTCCGTTATCCAATCTCATAGTCCGGGGACAGAAAGTCATATCAGGCATACGAAGTGAGAGAAAACGAAAATTACAGTGAAACTCATGAACCCCCAAAAATGGCCATTAGGAGGTGAAATACATGAACCATGGCCAGATATATTCAGCACATAATATAGAGAATTTCTGGTGATGTTGCATTGCTGGATCTTGTAAATCGTGCAGGTCAACATTCTATGTCATGGCCCTTGTTCATTCTATGGGAAGGATTATTGTGACCTGACAGGTTTCCAGTGCTTCTACCAAGGCCAACAGCAAGAGTGATTCTTGACCAACTCTATGAATCAATCAAAAGATGTTAATGAATTCTTAAGCACTATAACAATGAACGTCCCCACGGATGCATACCGTTTCAGTTTCAGACTGCCATATTTTCTACAACCAGCGTGATTATAGAGAACCGTACCTCTCTGAAACGTTCTGAAGTCGGAACCTTTGTCTGGCATAACATTCATTCCTTGACGATGCAAATAATCGTCATCAGTCAATGCATTATAACGAGGGAAGCTTCGTTATCGTGGATATATTTTGGAAATGATAAAAATGAAGTCATCATCCACGCAGTTGAGTTTAAGGCAAGCAAACGTCCACACCATTATGTGTTTTTTTCGTATCTCACTGTCAGCAGACACAGGGCAAAAGAGGTCATGAATGAAATCTATCTACATCTGATGTGATCCAAGCAACAGAGGAATCCTCTCCATTGATTTCCTGACATGAGAACGTGCAATTCTCTTCAGCAGAATTGAATCGATATCGGGGAGGGAGCCAAGTTGCAGGGGATAGAATTGACTACATGATAAGCTCGAAAAGAACATTTGCCACAAGAACAAAGGGACGTAAACTGTAGATCGCCGCTTTGGCTCATGCAGCTTGTACAGCTCTATAATACTGCTCGTCTACTGAACACACAGTTTAGTCCGTCTCGCATATTTTCAATCCTTATCGAACATAGAACAACAAACAGAACAAGCTTATCACATCCATGGGACAATGACGTCACCCATTACATTACATGATACATTATTCTGTGGGAAGGGAGGAATCTTTTTGCACAATGCAATGGAATGCAAATAAGTCTGTGTTTCATATTACTTGAATATTCATTCATGTATGGTCATATTGCGGTAGGGCGAATAACATAATGTTGCGATCCTTTTAATGAATCAAGTCATTAAGAAGCGATACTTATCAAGCAATACTCTACTCGCATATATAAAAAGACTCTTCAGAGTAAGATTTGAGAAAGCCACTGCTCGAGATGATGACATTTCCTATTCGACAATAGTCTGGGGAATCTAGTACAATTGGTGTCATTTGATACGGCAGCTGCAGTAGACAGCCATGGAGACAGATTAGAAAACACGTCAGGCAGGGTATAAACGCTGTGAATGACGCCCTGACTCAGCTTGTAGAGCCCATTCAGTGTGATGAATCCTGATATATTGCACTTCTGATGGTTCACTTTCATATCATTGTATTACTTGAATACGAGAATTGTACCTAAATTTGAGTGTATTTCAGTGGAAAAGCATCATCGGCCGTTCTTGTTTGATGAACAGGAAGTGTCCGCCCAAAACAAAGTTTAAAAAATAAGTGGAAACATAAAGCTGCAACGGAAATTGCACCATGGAATGTCTTTCAAATTTGAATATTGACCTTCGGTCTTCGATCACTGGTATGAAGTAACTATTGGTCGAATCACGAATTCGTACTGACCATACTGATCGAAGACCATATGTTTCGATACAGAAACTGGATATATCTGCATAAAAATACAGAAATATAGTTCCCAAATACAGTCTTATGTGTAGCGGAGCAGCAAATGGAAAATACATCTCAACATCCAGCAGAGAATTTTCCAGCGATTTTTAGCTCCTATTCATGGGGCTACTTGGAAATTAATAATCCTGGGTGAATGCAATAAACATTCACAAGCACAAGCAGAATATCCATTTATATCCCCCTTCATATAACCAATTGCAAGTCCGTAATTTCCAGAAGTCTGAAGTATTGCCATATCGATTTGATAAGATATACTACGTGCTGAGTTAGACAGAGATCACTGCTTTTGCAAATGAAATGAAAATTGCCCGATGGAGTTCTGTCAATCCTGGCTCTATTAAGTATCAATGTAACAGGGACACAAAATATGTGGATACACTTGACGAACATATTTGTCAGAATCAAGCTGTTATAAGGAAATGTTCGAATGATACAAATAAAATGAGGAACATGAGAAATCATTTCATGTTTATGGGTAAATAGACATTTACACACCATAGTTAAAGTTATGATTTTGCTAGGATGCCGTTGAAAACTCTGCTGACAAAACAAATATCATCGCATCCTGAACAATTGTAATATATGGCGAAAGCCATATGCTCGAGATAATGACATTTCCTATTCGACAATAGTCCGGGGAATCTAGTACAATTGGTGTCATTTCATACGGCAGCTGCAGTAGACAGCCATGGAGACAGATTAAAAAACACGTCAGGCAGGGTATAAACTCTGCTCACGGAAGGGCTGCTGTGAATTCCGCACTGATTATTCAAATGTAGATTCAACATGTAGAGCCTATTTATTATGAGTGAGTTCTATTTAATCGCACTTTTGATGGTAAACTTTCATATCCTTGTATTAATTACACTCCAATTGCAGTCAGGGAAAATTCAATATTAGCTTGGCTACTTCATAAACTGAATTTCTTACGGTACATTATTAGTATCGAAGATGCACACACGAAATAATATTACTGAAAAACAATATCAACTACGCGAGAACATTTAGTGCAATTGCTTTGTATTCCTAATAATACGAGAATTGTAACTGAACATTTGAGTGGAAAAGCGTCATCGGCCGTTCTTGTTTTATAAACAGGGAGTCTCCTCCCAAAACAAAGTGTAAAAATTAAATGGAAACATAAACTTGCCACGGAAATTGCATGGAAATTATTCGTCGAATCACGCATTTGTACTAACAACATAACGAAGTTCGTAGACAATATGTTTTGATACAAGAACTGGATATATCCACATAAAATACAGAAATATAGTTCCTAAATACAGTCTTATTGTGTAGCGGAACAGCAACTGGAAAATACATCTGAACATCCAGCAGAGAATTTTCCAGCGTTCTTTAGTTCCTATTCATGGGGCTACTTGCGAATGAATACTGAATGCAATAAACATTCACAAGCACAAGCAGAATATCCATTTATATCCCCCTTCATAAAACCAATTGCAAGTCGTTAAATTCCAGACGTCTGAAGTGTTGCCACATCGATTTGATAAGATATCTACTACGTGCTAAGTTAGACACAGATCACTGCTTTTACAAATGAAACGAAAATTGGCCGATGGTGTTTTGTCAATCCTGGCTGTATTAAATATCAATGAAACAGTGACACAAAATATGTGGATACACTGGACAAACATATGTGTCAGAATCAAGCTGTTATAAGGAAATATTGGAATGGTACAAATATACTGAGGAACATGAGAAATCATTTCACGTTCATGGATAAATAGACATTTACACATCATAGTTATAATATCTGTAGAATGCAATTGAAAACTCCCCTAACAAAGATATAGATCATCGAATCATAAACAATTGTAATATATGATATTTTTAAAGTGTCTTAATCATTTTGGATCCACCGATCTTGGTCGAATAAACGTTCAAATTCAATGGTACCACATATATCACAGATGATGATGATGATTACATCTTGAGGCCTTAAAACCCCGAGGACCACAGAGAATCGGATTACAGACCATGCTGAAAATCTTACAAGGTCGGGATTGCAGCACTTTCATGGTTTTTCGTTATATTCCACAGCAGAAATTGATGACTATTCTGATATTTCATACGATTTTGTTTTCATTTTACTCAAGGTACACCGATGTTTGTATGTTTGGTCGGAATCATTCACCCAAATGAACGTTTGGAAACAAGGTACATGCGGTTTTGCATATTTTATCTCACAACCCTACTTCTATCTATTCTGTATTCAGTCTGTTTTCTTCTGTATATATGCAAATTTCATGCACACGTATTCGAGATGGTTCAACAGAGTCCTGATGATGTCAATATAGTATGTTGAATTAATGGCACTCACTAAATTAATATTCATGCAAACTGAAGCCAAACAGAAGGACAGCTACATTAAATACATCTGAGCACACCAAACCATGTACATTATATCGGTGTCTGCGATAGATTGGATCATTGTAACCATCTCACTTCCAGCAAATGAAACAGAAATGAAACAGTCCTAAATACAATAATGTGCAGCATGAAATAATACCCCATTCAAAACAATTGATCATATGCACGGGTAGCAATGACATCAAAGCAATGAGTAGGAATTACATCAGCATTCACACTCGCAATTGCATTTAAGCTCGTTATTCCTAGAGTGATAATCACCGCTCAAATTTCTTCACTGAACGCCAAACACATGTCTACTATGTTCTTCATCACTTTTCCCAAGTATCACTACTGGACGTCGATCACAGAGATGAGAATTGCCTGAGGAGACCATGCATGAAATCTCAATCCCAGGTGGTTTTGGATGTGTAGAGTGTGGGGAACAGAAAACAACAGAGTGCAGTTTATATTGTGGGAACGTGCAATGTTTGCTGATGAGATGAAGTCTATTTTTGGTGACTGATGGAAGGGCTTATAAGAGTGACGCTGGCAAATAACAGCATAACCGATTTGGTTTTGACGTTCCTTTCACTTTTCGATGTCACATTACTAGCTCTCATTACTACAATGATTTTTTGATCAGCGTGCTTCGAATTTTAGCCTAAGTCCCGAGAAATAGGATTAAAGTTGAAACCATGATTTTCTATTGCTATCGTTAATGATAAATATAACATATATCGTATCGGTATCTATCAACTATTTATCGTACCATGTAAACAGTTTTCCATCTAGGCACCCTCCACTTGTACTCACCTGTGATACGATCTTTTCAACACATACATATCCTATGGAATCTGTAGTATTGCACTGTTCTTCGAAGAGAATGTGGTTTATATCCAACTCGAACAATCAATGCAAGAATCCAATCCAGTAATAACTAAATATCAAAATCGGTGAAATACTCGCATGAAAGGAAGTGTGCTATTCAGAAAATAACTTCCCTTCAGTGTTCGCTGAAGGTCCAGCATTCTGATTAACTATGTGATAGAGGCAAAACTCCTGAACGGAGGACTGGCACAAGAAGAAGGGCTTATACTAGATATGAGTCAGAGTGAAAAAGCAGAAACACAGGAAAGCAGCCTAATCTGAAATGTGATGGAATCTCTCTTTTTTGGTATGTGTTGCTTTCATTGCAAGGAATGGGTCCCTTCCGAATAGATTAGCTTGCATGGTGAATGGTTCGCTGTATTAGTGGCAGGAGTGTACTGTTGGCTGTGGCAAAATGGAAAAAAAATATAATGGATGAGAGTAGCTGAAAACGAATCATCACCCGAGGTGTTTATCTGACAAGGCAAACATTGTGAGATTATACAGAGTGCAAAAAACTACATTAATATTATATACAATAACTCCCTTCACGTCATTATATGCACGTACATACATAGGCCAGTTTTTTAGACAAACCAAAATAGCTCCGATCACACCAGAAACAAGAATTTAGCAACACACAATTATTCGTTACACATACGAAAGTTTTGGTGGACCAGATTCAACCAGATCAAGAACCTTTCAGCTGCGTGAACGGATTTCTTTCCTCATCTCATTTCTCTTGATCGCAAAATGACACCATGCATAAAATCAGAAGCAAGATTGATAAGTGGCACTTCTGTGTGGGGAAAAGTTGCAAACGAGCGTGGGAAAAGAATTCGTTTGGGCCTGGTTTGAACAAGCAACGCGATTCTTGAATATAGATATTTAAAACTAAACGATAAGGATGTAAATATCAACCTATTATCACTTTCCACTGGTAAAGCGTAGTTGCATGGGGCACGCCATATAATAATGGGGCATGTCATATACTCATTCAACAGAGGCAGCATTGTACTTTATGGTGGTAAAATTATGTTTACATTGTTAACGCCAGAAAAACAGCACAATGACGTCATGTTTACCCCCCCCCCCCCCCACAAAAAAAAGAGTGCTACCAGCTGGCGATTACAGACATTACTAAACATGCCATATTGCAACACACTCGATTGCAAAACAAAATTCCATGCCAGTTTCAATGCCTCTAATCATTCATAAGTTTGGGATATTCCAAGAAGATAATATCCCACAATGTAAATGTTGATGGCTTTGATAAGTTATGCAAGAATACTGCTTACAGAGAAGCAACACTTGTATTTGTGACGTCACAATGATTATTCAGCTAAATTGAATAGGCAACAGGAGTGCTGGAGTGCTTCAACAGATGCACATTCATCCAGTTGATATCACAGTTGACGATGGAGATTATTACTCAATTTGTCCTGAAGTACGCAGATTTGTCGTTCTTAATCTAATGACGCCGTCATGTAGCGCGGTTCGTATGGCACCCAGCTTCCCATTCAAGGTCAATTGACCGAAGAATATGAGTTTTCATATATATACAATGTAGTATAAAAGGCGAATATTTCCCTTCATCCAGGTCTTCAAGATGGCGACTAAGAACATTATTGTCAGATACGTCATGATGTGATGACGTTTTATAAACCTCTGTTGCATGAAATCGAGATGTTTCGAGATAATTTCAAACAGGGTTTACAAATTCCAATAAAATCCCTAAAATTTACAGATTTCGGTCTTCTATTCCAAATAGGTTTCTATTTGACATTGTCAAAAACACACTATTGGTGGTAGGATTTGATGGTAGGATTTGACCCCCACACTATTGGTTGTACGATACACACATTTTCACTCCTTTTTATCGGGATTGGATAACGAACACTAATGGGATTGCATTGAATGATTGATCAAACATTGAAAAGGACACATGTATTCATAATGACATATCGTTTTTAAAACTTCAAAAATATAATAACATTAAAACAAGTAACCAACATACTCAACGAAAAACGAAGATTTTGCCAAGTAAGAAATAATATTGATGGGGGCTGGGTTTTGTACCATAAAATTGCACTCAACCATGCCATACTACACATATCTGGTAGCGTTACCAGTGTGCACTTCACACATCATCGATACGGTTGTATTGGCATATTGTTTCTGATGGAGTGAACATAGCAGTGAACAAATAAACCGCGACGAGTAACGTAACTAATCCCTATACCATATTTTGTTTGAAGCTGAGAAGCTTTCGCTGGTGCCGTTTTTGCCATGCGCTGAAGTATAAAATCTTATATAACACATTTGTTTTGTGGAATGTAAGCTTTGCTCGATATTTTTGAATTCTTACAATATAAAAGCTTGATTGACAAATGTGATGAATATCTAATGCACTTTTTTCGTATTGACATCCCATTCATTAGTTTGGGATATTCCAAGATGATAATATCCTGTAATGGAGATAATGGCTTCAAAGAAGGTATTCAAGACTGTTACTCACAGAGGCGCAATACCTGTGTTTGACGTCACAATGATCATTCAGCTAACTTGAGTGACAAGTAGGGCTGGAGTGCAAACACCCATCCAGTGGATATCATCGTTGGGGATGGAGGTTCGTAACTCAATTTGTCGTAAAGTACGCTGATTTGTCTTATACAATCTTATCATCCTCCACGCGGTGCGTTCGTATCGCAACCAGCTCCCCATGCAAGGTCAATTGGTCGAGGAATGTGACATTCACAAATATATATATATATATATATATATATATATATATATACACACAATGTAGGATGAAACGCGAATATTACCCATAACATTACATTCTAAGGTGGCGACTAAATAGACGGTTGTCATACACCTTGTGATGCTCAGATACAGGGAAGTTTTATAAACTTCTGTTACATGAAATCGAGATGTTTTGATACATCGTCATTTCACTTCCGTGTAGAGTTTCATGAACCCGGTTTAAAACCCCTGAAATTACAGATTCTACTTGACATCAAAAGCACAATCCAGGATATTGAGCACTCCTTTATGCTCAATATCAGGATTGGATAATGATCTCGAATGTGATCGGCTGGACTCTTCTATATTTATCTGGTGCTGCTACCATTGCCTATTTTACGCACCATCGACACCGTTGTATCCCGATTTTGTTATCGGAGTTGTATTCCAAACAAGAACATCGAGTAAGTCCCTAATCCCAATACCATTCTTATCAATGAAATCACATGTTAAAGGACTGAGACCATAAGTGTGTGAACCATCTTTACCATCCGGAAAAGATATCCAATGCTTAGTGCAGTGCGAGTTTTTTTTTCTATTTATGACTAAGAGGTCATGAAAGTTGTTTTATTTAATCTAATATAATCTCCATATAATATAATATAGTGATTTTACGACTCAACTACTCCAATAGACTATCTTCGGTGAATAAAAACATTGCAGTTTCTCGTGATTTCACTTCCTTCAAATATTATTACACACCCTAGGCAAATTATCACGTCATAGTGTATATGTATGAAAACAATACATGTGCACAATCTGATGACTGCTCAGTAAATAGACTCAGTAAAAAATATAATATAGTTTTGCGATGTAAAATGATTTATCCATGTAAATAGAAAACCCGATTTCAAATTATTTTTATGCCTGGCCTAATACATGTACTTGTTTATGCTTTGAGTAACTATTTCACTGTATATCCGATGCTGTATGATCGTATTTGTGATGATACCTTTCGTTATTAGATACAAACTTGAACAACATTATTTAAGAAGGATGATGAACATCCCACAAATTCGTGTTGCCAATTAAGTAGCTAAATGCCTAATTTCCATTCCCGTTTGACTTATATTAGAAGCAATGGTCGGATGCACTTCATTAACCATTTCCACGTTCACTGGTGGGCGCAGATCAGAAGGAAGCAAATTGACAAAATAGTTCATGCATGTGATCCTATTCCCTGGTAATTGGCTGTTATCTTTGAGTTGGAATATATGGAATAATGAAGACTGAAACTATGTGTAATTTACACTTTGAGGGAATCTACACTTTGAGGGATTTGTGTTGTCAAGATACTATTTTGTACGTTTGTGGTGAAGACACTGCTGTTCGTATGATGAGTTTTGGAAATCAGTGATTTCCTTAATTATCTAAAATATATAGATATGTAATTCCTGATGTCCCACAAGCAGAGCTGACTACAAACTAGACACATAATGAAAAAACTGAAACATTTGTTTGAAAACTGTGTCATGAGCGTCGTTGTCAAGATTTATTCAAAGGGCAGTGATAATATTCACGGCTTCAGCCATTCAACAAGCTAGTCGTGTATTGAATGCTGTTGTGCAATAAGTCGTGTGAGGATCAGAACCGAAGACGTACAGGAACTGCTTTGATGCTTCAACGCAAATTATCAATACAGTGCCTGAGTATTCAAGTATCAAGGACGGCCAACATAATATATATATATCCGTCAACATATGGTTGTAATGTTGGTAGATTAATGTTGGTAGATACAAATTGAATATATATGACCAAGACTGATATGGTGAATACCAGCGTCGTGTTGGTCAATCATGATCAGGCAAACGCAGACTTGAAAATTGGATTTTTTTTTCACTTTTCGACAGCCCATATATCTGGACCTAATGATGATTGCCTGTCAAGACTCAACCACACCAAGTCATTTCCGAAGTAGTTTGGTTGAATCACGAGGTGATGTCATTGATAAGATCGGTGTCCAGTGATGGCGTGTTGGTGCAAGAACAGAATGGTAGCAAATAATTGCCTCCATACACATGTATAGGGTGTTGCCTTGTAATAAAGACTCAGCCTTTGTCACGTGACGCCGTGACAAACTTAATTTGTTCCGTGGCATTTTGTCTGCCTAGTGGTAGTTAGTGATAGTTGTATTGCTGGGAGTAATTAGTGATTTGATGTCCTACTGGCAAGTCATGAGTCAAAATTGCTGGTCACTCTCATCAACACGAACACACAATAAGCAACACTGGTACTTACACTAGTACCAGGTAAAATACTGTTGGCCTCTCTATCTCTCGCCAAATATTTTCCCATTAGTATGTCCTGCATTGGCACTGACTAGCTGGAAATTTAGGTGAACGCTGAAAGGGAATTTAGTAGCCTGCATCGAAGATGTTATACGCTCTTGAACTCCAGGAAGAGAAATTTAGGTGAACGCTGAAAGGGAATTTAGTAGCCTGCATCGAAGATGTTATACGCTCTTGAACTCCAGTAAGAGACCTGAAAGCTCTCATAACTTTTGAATGTCACAGCACGTCCTGAGCTGGCTTACTGGATGCCGGAGTTATAATGACTGCAGTTGAATTGACCTTTATCTCCAGTCCGTTGACGTCTGAAGACATTAGGGAGCTGTTCGTGTGCAAGTTAAGACTTGTGACTAAATGACATGCCCACAATCCGAGTTGAGTTTCCATATCATGTGTTGGCCAGCAACAGATTAGTTTCAAGAAGATTTAACACATCTTCACAACTATTCTATATTCTTAATGACTGCGCAAACACTTAACTGAAATGATGTAACATAGTATCATCCATAAATTTCCTCGCAAACTGAAGTCAATTTTGTCTGAAACCATTAAACAGTTATAATCGGAATTTACAACGTTACTGAATTACCTTACAAGTTCGAGTTTGCAGCATTCTAGGATTATTCATAAACATTCCATAACAGAAATTAATCACTATTCCGATGTCCCATATGATTCATTGTTTTATTCCCCCAAATACTATATCACATCATCAACTATTTTTCAATTGTGAATAGACTCCATTGTACCAAAAATCGTCCGAACACATAATTGTGTAGGAACCATGTGCAACTTTACCTCGTAAGTTTCACATGCTCTAATATAAGGATGGCCATTCACACTCTGTGTTATTATTCTACGTTGGATGAATAACATTATTAGTCTACATTTGCTATATATACATGCACCATGAATTTCAGATCATTCATAATGTAACGTCAATGAAATAGAAACCAGACAGTGGCGCATTAGAAAGTATGAAAAAATTCCATGTATGATCTGCACGTATCCCCAATAGATTTGAAACAGTGTGAGTGATTCAAGCATATTATAATGACTATACAAAAAATCTATACAAAAAATCTACATTTTCGAGACAAACCAAAATATATCTGATCACGGAATGTATAACAACAATACGTGTACCATCTACTGACTTTTGCATGAACAGAATGAGTATTTCTCCAATTTTGCGATTTGAAATGATGAAAGCGATTTAACTATTCATCCGATGTTGTATGACCATACTCATGATAATACTTTTTTTATTAGATAAAAACTTACAAAAATACTCAAGAAATGTGATGAATATCTTATTGCTTTTATTTTGTATTAGCACATCCCACAAATTCGTGTTGCCAACACAGTAGATGGAAGCCTAACTCCCATTTCTGTTTGACTACACATGGTGGGAAAAATCGCATATTAGATGCAATGGTCGGATGCGAATCATTAACCATTCCCACGTTCACTGGATGAGACATATCAGAAAGAAACAAATTGACGAAATAGTTCATGCATGTGATCCTATTCCCTAGTATTTTGGCTGCTATCTTGAGCTGGAAGCTATAGAATAATGAAGGCTGAGAATGTGTATTATTTTCTAAGTATTTAGAATTGGAGTGTTGTGTTGCCATCATTATTAATCCGTACCTTTGTGGTAAAGACACTATCGTTTGTATGATGAGTTTAGTAAATCATTGACATTGATTTTTCCCATGACAAAATTACGCTAGACGTTTATGTCCTATGAATACTCAATAAATATCTAAGACATTGTGCCCCAATCGCAGAATACGCACTGAACACAGTATGACAACTGAAACGTTTGTTTCAACAGTACGAGTATGTCACGCAGTGCACAGCAATCACCATGCAGTTTTTATTTCGTTTCTATATGTTTTTTTTTTATTGTGTCCTTGTTTAGCTAAAGGGAAGTGATGAAATGAACGACTTCAGCCGTTGTGTGATAAGTCCTGGGAGGATCAGAACCCAAGACATATTGGGAAATTTATTGCATAGATTTCACTAAATCTCAAGTGCATAGATTTCACTAAATCTCAAGAACTGACTACATGATACTCACCAACATTCCTCAAAATCTGGTTCTATTGTATGTAGAGCAAACCCGTTGATACACATTGAACAGATATGACCAAGATTTATGTTTCATTTGGCGACAACCCATTTATCTGAACCTAATGATAATTGCCTGTCAAGACTCAACCATGCCGAGTAATTTCCGATGTTGCTTGGTTGAATTACGAGGTGATTTCATAGACAAGACTGTGTCCAGATCTGGTGCTATGGTGCAAGAACGGAATAGTTGCAAATCATTGTATCCACACACACATGCATATGATGCTTGGTATTGAATACCCAGCCATTGTCATGGGTGACATAGTGGTAATCTCGATTTGTTCCGTGGTACTTTGTCTTCCTAGCGATATTGGGATTGTTACATTTCTTGGAGTGATCAGTGATTCGATTTCCTACTAACAAGTCACGAGTCAAGGTCGCTGGTCATTTTGATCAGCACAAACGCGCACAAACATGATACTGGAAATTTAGAGTATACTGAGAGGGAATCTAATACCCTGCATTGAAAATGTTCTACTCCATTGAATTCCCGGCAGAGACCTGAAAGTTCCCAGTTCCAAATGTCACAGTACTGGACAAGATCGTTGGATGCTGATGCATTCTTGATTGTAGTTGAGTTGACCTTTATCTCCAATCCGCTGATTCGTCAGAAGAAATGAGGAAGTCTTTTGTGTTCAAATTCAAGATCCCGACGAAATGGCATGGCCACACAAATGGCATGGATTTGGGGGAAGTGTTGTCCTGCAGCAGATACGTGGCGACCGGGAAAAAATTAACACATCAATTACTATTTCGATGTTCCATATGATTCATCTTTGTATTTCTCAAAATACCATATCGCATCATTGACTATTTTTCAAATCGTGAACAGGCTCCAACAGACACGTTCGGTTCGTGTGGATGATCGTTTTGGACAAACTCGTCTTAAAACATAGATGTGTGGGAACAGTGAACAGCTTTACATCACATGTCTCATATACTTTGATATAAGTCAAATTCAGTTTCATGATTCTATATTGGATGAATAATCACCACATTTGTTATTTATATATGCAACATGAATATCATATCACTCACAACAATGAAATAGAAACCCACAAGTGGCGCACCAGAAAGTTTGAAAAATATCCATGAATATTGCGCCTGTATCTCAAAGAGATTTGAAACAGTGTCAGCGTTTTTCCCATCGTTTTCAAAGTAACATTCATCATATCAGTCAAGATGAATCATTCTATGGTCCTGACCAATCGAGGCACATCAAACGGGCCATTCAGATAAATACCACAGTCCAAAGCCATGATGATAAACAATATATTGATATAATGCACTTTGGGCATTCTCCACATTATTTCACATGTACTGCACTGTATTGTAATTCGAATAGCACTTCTTACCTCTTGCAATGATAGTCCTATTAGAATATGTTCTTCAATTCATCGTTCCTGACAAAATTATTATTTACAGGTTAATGACTCCATCTGGTTTATTTGGATGTAGTCATATTCTAGAAAACAGTCGCCAGAGGAAATATTTTCACCATCTGTCAAGATACGTCATGTATATGGGATAGTGAAACTTTGTCTGGTGTGAACCAACCCGGGAACAACCTATCCCAGGCCTGTTGTGTCACGTGGTATGACGTAACAATACAGCTGACGCGCTCGGTTGGTTATAACATGGGACAGTCATGGATGATCGAGCACCAAAATTCTTCCACAAAAAGTAACAAAACATGCGAAAAACTACAGAAATTATATGAAAAACTGTCAATACGGGATCAGACGGGCGAGAAAAAGAATCCCATATCATTTTTGTGTGGGATAACGATTTCCCTCGCTTTGGATTTGCCCTCACGACTCGTCGGGAAATCTCTATCCCACACAGAAATGACATGAGATTCTCTTAATTAATGTTCAGGTGTTAAATGATTCCATATCTTGTCGAAGTGATATGTCAATAGGTGTGAGAATGTCCAGAGTTAGAGTTGAAAAGATAATAGTATGCGTTCCCATTTCAGCAATATACTATAACTGACAGCTGAATCCACATATAGATCATTATTTGAATTACACAATTATTTGAACTACCGAATTACACATATCCAAATATATGGAACAAATATGCTCGGATTTCAACCCTGAATATTATGTCATGCAGATCGAAATACGCATTAAAAACTAAACTGAAATATTGGTTTCTCGAGCAATACGTAACTCAAAGTTTTTGTGATAATATCCATTGTAGAGACTGCTTCGATACTCAAATAAATTAATTTGAAGTTATATAATTTTACTTTCGACACGATACTATACCTCTTTCGGTCCGGCCCTGGTTACCGACCTGACCTCATCTTCCGTCCGTCCCGGTGTCACATCATGATCGTTGGATCTCCTCCACTTGTATGTTCTTTTCCCCTTACTTGCTCACCGTATGTTTTATTATATTATTTACTTATTTACAGGTATTGCAGGAAGACAGCTAAGCAAGCTATGCAATACCTGGACAGCATGCAACATACTTTGATTAATCATTTTTTTTAATGTATACTGTGTACATGCTGTTGAATAAATGAACCTTGAACCTTGAACCTTTGCGGGCTTGGTTCACCTGTACTCTCAGTTCAAAGTTCTTTCTCATGTTGACGTTCCAAAGTGCCTTCCATGATCTTTAACTCAATGACATTTGTCGACAGATAAACACGTCAACATGGAAAGAGGTCAAACAAGTAACGTTGTTATGAGGTGCAAATATGTTTCTCGGTACAATTGCGTATCGAATCCTCTGGACGTGATCGGGAACATCACAAAATTAGATGTTTTGTTGGTGTTTCTAAAAAAAACAACTGGACAGTGATTTTGATACATCAACAACTAATTCAAGCTAATATGGTAACAATACAAAAAACCTACATTTTCGAGACGAAAAAAAATATCTATGATCACACTAGACACAAGCAGTCCATAGTACATGGGCAACATAATCGACGACGTTGCTGGAAAGCTGTAAACAATAATAATTTCTGTACGTCAAGCAACATTTTTTATGCGACTTGTGTTGTGCATTTTTATGTTTAATATGCAAATGAATCAACATATATATAAATGTATCATTTTGTAAATTAAGTTAGTCGACCTGTCCCTAACAGCTTAAGGCTACGATAGAACTAACGGAAATGATGTGAAGAATAGGAACACACAGTTCGTTTGTTTCATTTGCATCAGCACTTCCACACATACCGACGTTTTAGAGGACCACATCCAACGTCAAAAAGACCACTGGATGCTGACTGCAGCACTTCCACACATACCGACGTTTTAAAGGACCACATCCAACGTCAAAAAGACCACTGGATGCTGACTGCAGCACTTCCACACATACCGACGTTTTAAAGGACCACATCCAACGTCAAAAAGACCACTGGATGCTGACTGCAGCACTTCCACACATACCGACGTTTTAGAGGACCACATCCAACGCCAAAAGGACCACTGGATGCTGACTGCAGAATGACACCATGCATAAAATCAGAAAGCAACATTGATCAGTGGCATTTCTGTGCAAGAAATGTTGCCAAAGAGCGTGGGAAAGGAATTTATTTGGGCCTGGTTTGAGGAAACGACATAATTCGTGATTATAGCTATTTAGAACTCAACGATGAGGATCCAACTTTCCATTGGTAGAGCGAAGTCAGTGCTCATATCAATAATGTAATTGTAACACACTCGATTGCAAACATGTTTTAATACTTCTAATCATTCATCAGTTTGGGATATTCCAAGATGATAATATCTCGCAATACAAATGGATGGCTTCAAAAAAGTTACAAGACTATTGCTTCTATAGACGCAGCACTTGTGATTATGGCGTCAAAATGGCCATTCAGCTAACTTGAGTGAGTAGCAGGAGCTGGAGTGCTTTAATGCAAACACCCGTCCAGTTGATACCATCTTTGACGATGGAGGTTCCTAACTCAATTTGTCCTGAAGAACGCGGATTTGTCGCCCCTAATCAAATCATCCTTCACGCGGCGCGGTTCGTATCGCACCCAACTCCCTATTCAAGGTCAACTGGTCGAGGTATATGGCCTTCACAAATATACATATACAATGTAATAGGGAAGGCGAATGTTTTCCTTCATCTAACATTTTAAGGTGTTGACCAAGTACATCGTCATATACCTTGTGATGCAGCGATGTTTTATGAACTTCAGCAAGATGTCTTAATACTTTTTTTTATTTCGTATGGGGTCTCATGAATCCAGTTCATGCCTGGCCATTTACATGTACATGTTCATGCTTCAAATACGAGCGTCAATATTTCACTGTTTTTCCGATGCCCACAAATTCCATTTCTCGATGCAGTAGCTAAATGCGTAATTTCCATTTCTGTTTGAATTGGTGGCAAAAATCTCATATTAGGTGCAGTGGTCGGATGCACATCATTAATCATTCCCACGTTCACTGGTTGAATCAGATCAGGAGGAAGCAAATTAGCGAAATAGTTCTTGCACATGATCGTATTACCTGGTATCTTGGATGCCATCTTTGAGCTGGAAGATATGGAATAATGAAGGCCGAGAGTATTTATTATTTTCCAAAGTATCTGGCGGGTTGTGTTGCCAACAACATGATTTTTCTGTACCTTTGTGGTAAAGACAATAGTTTGCATGATGATTTTTTCAATTCATTGACAGCAGATCTGTTCATAACAAAATTACGTGTCTATGTCGCATGAACAGTCAAAGAATATCTAATACCTTGCGTTTTGCAAGCAGAGCTGACTATGATGAATAATGAAAACTGAGACGTTCGTGTTAACGCTGTGACTATGTCAGGCAAGGCACAACAACCTAATATGATCATCACACAATTTTCATAGTGTTTCCATATGTTTGTTGAGGGTGTTCTTTCTAAGATTTAGCTAAAAGGAATTGATGAAATTAACAACTTCCGCCAATCAACGACCTTTACGAATACTGAAGGCTGTTGTATGATAAGACGTGCGAGGATCAGAACCGAACACGTATTGGGAATCTGGTTGTATTGTTTGTAGATCAAACCCGTGGATAGACATTAAACAGATATGACCAAGACTAATATAGTGAACACCATAATCGTGTAGGGCGATCGTAATCAGGCAAACGCAGGTTTGAAAATTGGATTCATGTTTCATTAGGTGACAGCCCATATTTCTGGACTTAATCATAATTGCCTGTCAAGACTCAACCATACCGAGTAATTTCCGATGTTGTTTAGTTGCATTACGAGGTGATGTCACGGATAGGATTGGTGTCCAGATCTGGCGTATTGGTACAAGAATAGAACGCAAGCAAATGATCTTGTTAATTTATACACATGTATATGGTGCCAGCTTGATCACACGGCTCAGTCCTTGTCACGTGACACAGGGACATATCCAGTTTGTTCCGTGACGCTTTGTCTACATAGCGGTGGTCATTGACTATTATATTCCTGAGAGTAATCAGTGATTTGATGTACTACTAGCAACTCATGAGTCAAGGTCGCTGGTCATTCTCATCACCACAAACACGCAATCAGCAGCACGGGTACTCACTAATACTTTATACTGTTGAAAAACATGCCCTCTCTATCTCTCGCTAAATATTTTCCAATTAGCGTGTCCTGTATTCGAACTGACGAGCTGGAAATTTAAGGGTATACTGAAAGGGAGTCCAATAGCCCGCACTGAAGATGTTCAAAGCTATTAAACTCCCGGTAGAGACCTGAGAGCTCCCATCAGTTCTAAATGTCACAGCACGTCCTGGACAGGCTTATTGGATGCTGGTGTTATCTTGATTGCGGTTGAGTTGACCTTTATCTCCAGTCCACTGACGTCAGAAGACATTAGGGAGCTGTTCAAGTTAAAAATCGAGACGCAATGGCACGGCCGCAATCCGATTTAGGTGCCCATATCGCTTGTTGTCCAGCAACGGATTAGTGTAGATTGTTGAAGTCTCTACAAGTCTTCAGTTATCGAAAAAAATATTTCAATATTCCTAGTGGCTGCGCATCCTACTCAATATTCATCAACGTCCAGACTCTTCATTTAGTCAACTCACGAATTGAGATGGAATTCCAAACCACATTTTTATCCCAATCGATGTCCATGGATTGAGTATTCCCAATCATGCTATTTATATATAATTGTGGACAATTCTCATTCGATCAATACCATATGCTTCTCGGACAGAATAAGGTGCAGCAAAAATTATTTCTTCTTGAACTATCAGTTAAAATTCCCCATATGAACCCTCTGATGTAATTGGCTTTATCCTGTTCAGTTCAAGGACGTTTTCCAACTAAACAATTATGCAAATTGTGTCAATTTTAGTTGAGATGAATGTTTCATTTATTAACACATTTACTAATGCTTTCTCAAAGAATGAACATTTTCACAAACTAAATGGCACCTGGACCCAATATTGCTTCATGTTTACTCTCTACTTTAAACCATTTGAACACTTGCAAGACGAATTTCAGAACCAGCACAACACATTATGTATTCTTTCTCACTACATCATTCTATAATAATTGTCAACGTTATTGAGCTGGTCAGTGTCACGACTTCTGGTGAGTTAAAATGGTGTTGAATTGTGAAGTGTCAGTTTCACGGTTTTTGGTGAGTTAAAACGGTGATGTTCAGATGTGAACCCTAAACAGAAGCACTGGCCGCAGAGCAGTGTGATAACACTGGTTTGTGTCAAATCACTGATATTAGAAAGCCATTATGATATTATTTCGGGTAGGATTTTGGAGATCAAATTACACCAGTGCACCCTGAAAGTATCTATATATGATATGCATTTTACAAATTACACAATTGCACCCTGAAAACATCTATATATGATATGCATTTAAAACTTCTGCATCGAAGATATCGAAAGAAAATGCAAAGCCTATATGAACTGCACAAAGTTTGAATGAGACCTAACGGCAGGGAAGAAGTTACATCATATTTTGAATCTTGTCAAATTGTTAATTCTAGGCCAAAAGCAAATACCTATTAGGATGAGCATGATAGTGAGTATATCATGCTCAATCGTCTACCTGTGGTTGAACACGTTTCGAACTACTCTCAACCAGTTCTTATTTTATGGACACTCTTCTATTTTGTGCATTTTTATGATTTCCAGTATTTGCTAGGTTACCAGACCTATGATCCAATAATCTATTAGTATGGCGTTGCATCCGGCGTCCTTCGGCGTCCAAATTTTATCTTTACGGTCGTGTCTTCCAGTCGGATCTTTTTGAAAGTTTATACAAAAATGCCTAAATATATTTTGAAAAGGGGATATTTCTCAGTTATTAGATTTTGCATGGCAGCTGTTTTAGGCGACCAATTTCTGACTTTGATGGCCATTTTGTGTCGACCAAAACGACCAATTTCTGACTTTGATGGCCATTTTGTCGAAACTGTTCAAACAGTTTCAGATTCTTCTTTTTTTTCAAAAGATTCCACTTATGTACCTTTGGGAAGTGTATAAGTTTCGTTGCCCCTGAATCGCCGGTCTAAGTATGGGGGCCATTTTGAATTTTCGAGTATGGCGGCCATTTTGAATTTTCGAAGGGTTGGCAAAAGAAAAAAACAATTTCATCCCTAATCGAGTCACTATTCGTTTTGCGTTTTACGTTTTAAATACTTCTAATCATTCATCAGTTTGAAATATCCCAAGTTGATATTATCCCAAAATTACAAAATGGATGGCTTCAAAGAAGTCATACAAGACTACTTGTATAACTGTATGCAGCTTCCAGAGCAGCAACACTTTTGTTTTGGACGTCACAATGATCATCCAGCTAACTTGAGTGGGCAGGGGCTGGCATGCTTTCATACAAACGCTCATCCAGTTGTAATTGGTGTAAACATATTTTATTAACATTGAGCATTGACCAGCAGGGCAAGCCCTATGTGAAGGTCTCTGCGAGTGCGACTATTTACAACGTGAATAAACAAAACTGTCAACACAATATTATACAACGTATAAGACACAACAATATTCACAATATGTACATGGCAAGAACGATGAAGGCATGATAGTATGACTATCAATATGTATTTTTATAATGGCATGATGAAGCTATAGAACTTTCAGATTAACCATGAAATAACTCGATATCAGAAACACAACGTTAACAATTTATCAATTCATATAATGAAAATAATTCAACCCGTTATGAGTGTGGACAATTATTAATTGTATAACATGATTCTCTAACGGACAACGTAATAAATGTGTTATGATACTAGTATTACATGTAGCAATCATGTGGTATAGTAGCATACATTTAACAAGTCATCGGGGTAGACTACCCTCTCGCTTTGGAGCATATTGTGTCCCGCACAGAAAAATGAACAAGAGTCATAATGCATCGATATTATACGTAAAAAATTAGCCCAAGGGCTGAATAGGTTACCAGACAATTTCATGTTTCAACATAGCAGGTGATTTATGACCTGTGCTCCGACCTTGAAAATGGGGCTAAAGGTCAAATTCAGTCATCAGCATCTTCAGCATATAGCATCTCCCCGAAAATGAGATCAAAGCATATATCATCTCCCCGAAAATGAGGTCAAAGGTCAAACCCAATGCCACCAGAACATTCGGCATACACCATCTCCCACATGTCCATAATTGATTTCTAAACCATAAAGTCGATATTAACTTTCTGTGCAAATGACCCTGACAGTGAGGTGAAAGGTCAACTCAAGGCCATCACAATATTCGGCATACATCATTTCCCACATGTCCAGAATTGACTCCCAACCTATAAAGGTTATAATAAGCGAGATATTAGCCACTCCATCCCTCGACCTCAAAAATGAATTTTTGTGCAAAATTTCAGAAAAAAAAAACCGCCCGTAAATAAAAAAGACAAAAATGTGGACGAGACGGAAAACGGACGCAACGCCACGACAATATGGTATAGGACCATAGGGGCGAGATATGAGTTGGGTTATTTTCATAATTTTGAATGGACTTGGGGTTGATAGCATCGCGCTGTGGCATCGATATCCGCCAAAGACAATACGGTGAACGAATACGCGACACCACAACCGATGTCATCGATTGAACATAACTCCCACCAACTAAAACTCGGATTTTTTCATAAAGAACACAATATGGCATTTTGTAATTTGCCCCAATTATTGTACTGCATGTAAATACATGTGTATCATCTCGAGATATACAATCGAACCAGACGAGGTACGTGAAATCAATCGAGATATGAGAAAGTAATTATCAATGGCGATGGATGTTCCTAACTCAATTTGTCCAGAAGAACGCGGATTTGTCATCTGTAATCTAATCAATCCTTCAGACTGCATGGTTCCTATCGCACCAAGCTCCCCATGCAAGGTCAATTGGTCAAGGAATGTGACCTTCACAAATATGTATACAATGTTGTATGGAGGGCAAATAGTTCCCTTCGTCTAACATTTTAAGGTGGCGACTATATACACCGCTGTCATATACTTTGTGATTTAGCGATGTTTTGTAAATTTCTGTTGCATGGAATTAAAATGTCTTGATACTTCTTAATTTCACTTTAGTACAAGGTTTCCTAGATCCAGTTTAAGTTAGTCCGCTCCAAACAGTGAGGGGAGGTGGTCAAAGAGTTTTTTAAAAATAAATAACTGTGTCAACATAATCTAGAGCTTCAAAATGATATTTTTTATAGAGTAACTGTTCAGCATCCTGAAACTTAAAAGAAAATAGGGGGTCACAGTATCCGTTCGCATGGAAAACACGATGCAAGATGTGAATATGAACGAAAAAATGTGCAAAAATGCCATTATTTATGTCATTTTAGGTAAATTTGTGTGATTTCGATCGAATATGTAGAAGAAACGAGCACGGTGACCCCCTCTTCTCTTTTCAGTATAAGGATGCTGATCATTTACTCTATAAAATAATGTCATTTTGAAGAGATAATATCCAAGAAATGACTTTTAAATTTTGACTCTTCGTTACCTCACTGTTTGTAGCGGACTACGTTAAACTCCTGGAATTTATAGGTTTTATAATAATGAGATCTGACTTCTATTTCAAAAGTTTAGGTCCTATTTGACAATATGAAGCGCACGCATGATTTAGCAAACACGCCTTTTCGCTTAAGATCGGAATTGGATAATGAGTTCAAATGTGAAATTTTCTATATAATACTTGGTGGTCTTTATTTCACATACTATCGACACAACTGTGTTCCGATGTTATTTCTGACGGAGTGATCAATGGATTGACCAAGCAAGCTCATCGGGTAACTTTACATTTACATTCTATCTAATATCCAATATTCTATCTAATATCCAATTCTATCTAATATTCTATCTAATATCCGATGTTTAGTGAAGTGTGAGTTTTTTTTACTAATAATGATTGGAAGGTTGCGAAAGATTATCACTTGATTCGATGTCACTCCATGTAAGCTAATATAGTCTGTTTACAAAACGAATAAATATTGCAAATATTGATACTATTAAATACTGCAAATATTGAGACACACGCTAAACAAGTTATCACATCATTACGGGATATACAACAACAACACAAGTGTACAATCTTTTTCGTAAATAGAATGAATATTCCACAAAATTTGTGGATGTGATTTCACTGTATATCCGATACTGTCTGACCATATTTGTGATCATACTTTTTTATTAGATAAAAACATACAGAAATACTTCAGAAATGTGATGAATATCTTACTGCATTCCTTTCGTATTAGCACATCCCACAAACTCGTTTTGCCGACGCAGTAGATAAATGTCTAATTCACTTTTCTGTTTGACTACACTTGGTGGCAAAAGTTGCATATTATATGCAATGGACGAATACACTTCATTAACCATTCCCACGTTCACTGGATGAGGGAGATCAGAAGGAAGCAATTTGACAGAATAATTCATGCAAGTGATCCTATTCCTTGATATCTTTGTTATCTTTGAGCTGCAAGATATTGGATAATGAAGGCTGAGAATGTGTATTATTTTCTAAATATTTACAATTGGAGTGTTTCGTACCTTTGACGTAAAGTCACTATCGTTTGTATGAAGGTTTTGTAATTCATTGACACTGATTTTCTAATGACAAAATTACGATACACGTCTATGTGACATGAAAATTGAAACGCTAGTGGTTACACAATGAGCAAGTCATGCAAGGCACAGTAACCTTATGTGATCATTGTGGAGTGTTTATATTGTGTTCTGCATGTTTGTGGAGTGTGTCCTTGCTAATACTTTGCCAAAGGCAGCAATTACGTTCACAATTTGTCAGTTCAGTGCATAACTATTCAGTCTTCAGAGCTGTGGAAAATATTCTCACCGAAAAAATCCGTCAAAATCTGGTTGTATTGTTGGTAAATCAAATCCGTGGCTATATACACAAAAGAGATGACCAAGACTAATATACTGCAAACCATAATAGTGTCGAGCAATCATAATCAGGCACACATGGACTTGAAAATTGGATTCATGTTTCATTTGTCGACAGCCCATATATCTGGACCTAATGATAATTGCCTGTCAAGACTCAACCATACTGAGTAATTTCCGATCTTGTTTGG
Source organism: Terebella lapidaria (assembly GCA_949152475.1). Classification (NCBI taxonomy): domain Eukaryota; kingdom Metazoa; phylum Annelida; class Polychaeta; order Terebellida; family Terebellidae; genus Terebella; species Terebella lapidaria. The sequence goes on along the minus strand of OX424563.1, from coordinate 21,978,676 downwards.
TTGCATTACGAGGTGATGTCACGAATAGGGTTGTTGTCCAGGACTGGCGTATGGGTGCAAGAACTGAATGCTAGCAAATGATCTTGTCCATATATATACATGTATATGGTGTCACCTTGTATTAACGACTCAGCCATTGTCACGGAACACCGTGACAAACTCACTTTGTTCCGTGACACTTTGTCTTCCTGGCGGTAGTCATTGATACATTCCTGAGAGTAATCAGTGATTTGATGTCCTACTAGCAAGTCATGAGTCAAGGTCGCTGGTCATTCTCATCAGCACAAATACGCAATCAGCAGCACGAGTACTCACTAATACAAGGCAATATACTATTGAAAACCATGCCCTCTCTCTCTCTCTCGCCAAAGATTGACCATCAGCACGTCCTGCATTCGCACCGACTAGCTGGAAATTTAGGTGTATACCGAAAGGGAGTCCAATAGCCTGCACTGAAGATGTTCTAAGCTATTAAACTCCCGATAGAGACCCGAAAGCTCCCATCAATTCTAAATGTCACAGCACGTCCTGGACAGGCTTATTATCTTGATTGCGGTTGAGTTGACCTTCATCTCCAGTCCGCTGACGTCAGAAGACGTTTAACCATTTCATGTTAAAAATCTAGACGAAATGGCACGGCCGCAATCCGATTTAGGTGTCCATATCGCTTGTTGTCCAGCAACAGATTAGTGTAGATTGTGGGAGTCTTTACAAGTCTTCACTTATTAAAAAATATCTCCATACTCCTAGTGGCTGCGCATCCTGCTCAATTTTCATCAACATCCACACTCTTCATTTAGTTTTCAATTCACGAATTTGGAATGGAATTTCAAACGATATTTTCATGCCAATATATGTCCATGGATGGAGTATTCCCAATCATACTATATTTATTTTTCAACATTTCTCATTCGTTCAATACCATATGTTTCTCGGACAAAAGACATTGCAGCAAAAATGGTTTATCATTAAATCACCAGTTAGAATTTCCCGCATGAAACGTCCTATGTAATTGGCTTCACCCTGTTCAGTTCACAAACGTTTTATTTTTTGTGACATTTCAATACGGATTGCCATAACGGCAATAAACAAGAAAATGCAGCTAACTGCGGGAGACGACATTAGAGCTCGAGCACACCATCAGCACCACGAGACCTGAATATATCTTACACAACCCCCCCCCCCCCCCCTTATAAAAAAAGAAAATTGAAACATATCATGTCCCACATGATTCCAATCCATTCCCGTATATTATGATGAAACACATAGGCCTACTTCAATCATATTCCTAATGAGTAAACATTCATTTTGAACTCAATGAAACAGACACGCCTGATAAAATGATATTGAACCTCAATAAAATATCCTTAAAATATTGGAAACTATGAGGAATATCTGCATCTGATATCATGATATAGATAACACATGCATACTGAGCAAATTAAAAGACCAGTTTAAAATAAAAAGGTTTCGCAACCCAGCATGGAACACCTCATGTGATCAAATATGTCCAATTACAGTAAATGTAGTCGTGGTACCGCAGACGAATCGTTGTGTTTACTTCATGACGCAAGAGAATGCCACACGCAAGGTTACATGTACATGCATGCACAAATGCTACACAGAAAATTGTGCGTTCCAAAGTACGCGTCATTGCGGTAAAATTTGCTTTGCATTCTGGGAACGTGAATTTCCATCGGCTCCGCCATTTTGACGTTTTCCAGAGGAGCTGACCATTTTGCGTAATTTTCTCAAACCTAACACATCGATTTATGCATTATATATCTGTGGAATATTCCAAGCTTGCCATCAAATTGAGAGATTTTATGTCAAGGACGAAGAAAATCCTCATTTGAAGTAGGTGTACAAAGGTTTACATGCGAAAACGAGCGTCGATAGGTTGGCATGAAACCTCCATAAAAAAGTCAGCACATAGACATGTAGAGAGTTGGGGGCTTCGCCCCCAACGCTCTAATGTCAAAAAACCTGGAATGGAACATGTTTGGAATAGCGCACAGGAAGTCAAACCCATTAAATATCCTAAATAATAAATAATTCAACAACTTACAGACTAAACAATTGCACAAATGTATCAATTGGAGTTCATTCATTCGATAATATAGGCAGCCTTAGAACGTAGACCACGTCCTCAGAGCGTTGACACGCCACAAGTGACACAATAATAAATTATTAGAGCCCTAGTTAGAAGACGTTGCGACTTTATATTGCGTACGAATAGAGTTTGGAATATTTGAAACCTCCAGTTCATACAGTGTTGCTGTACGTGGGCAATAAGTATAAAACACATTGCAAACAATGTTGAGACCCTACATATTTGTGGGCTACATTCGTGGACGAGGGCCTATTTTAAAACATATCAGGCTCCTATGGATAACTGGACAGCACGAGCTTGTACATTGGTATCTGGAACACTCCACGTCGAATCCACTCAATCGAATGATGTTACATCAGTATTTTACGGAAAACAATATTTTACTTACCATGTGTCGGCATCAGCTTCCAAAAAGTTAGACTTCCAGCGTTGAAAACAACACGACCTTACCCCTAAACAAAAGAACTAAGTTGGTCAATGTTCTATGCCATTTGGTAGGGTGGCCACATGAGGCCGAGTGCGGAAGTATTACTTTAGACAAAAGTGTCACTTTGGCAATGATAAATACATAAGAGAAGTGACACTTTACCCTAAAGTATGAGTTCCGCACTTGGCTCATTAGCACCCGCCAGAAATGAGTGAGCAGTATTCAGAAACTGATAAATCCCCCCCCCCCTCCCCCCTAGAAAAAAAAACCGTGATGTTATATATAAACACAGAGAATGGGTCGAATGCTAATAATAGCATCCGTGAATGTAACGGGCAATCACAGTCACGAGCAGTCCTGCCACGGTAGGTCCGTGTATGGTGTACTGACCTTTGATACTACACGTTCAATAAACGTATCATTTATTCAGCCTGGCACCTTTTTCATTCTTATTCAGCATAGCAAAACAACCAACATAACATACCTGTGTCATTGTTATTCACAAACGCCAATGCAGCTATTGATGAAGTGAAAAAATACAGCCATACCACGAATATATATCATATAATCACGAACATTGCGTCATCAATTCTTACCAGTTTCTAATTAGAATTCAATTATCATTTTGACAATCACTGACACAATCTGGAATCCACTGATTCCAGTTATAATAACATCATATGAAACAAGCGCGTTGATATGGAGTACTCTCGTAAGTCAGAAAAAACATCACGTGTTTTGACATTTCAGAAAATACCAAGGATGATGATTTACGATTATTATGTGTAATTATGTCCCGAGAAGGACACATATTTGATATCAGGTTCGAAATATCACGCCTTATGGTGTATCCGAATGGATAACCTATGTGTTATTGTTAATATGCACTTCCATATCCAGGTAAAATGTCAGGAATCGAAAATGAAACATGTAGGCTCCTAATTGCTTTATCAAGTCGAGAATTTCCATTTCCATTGGTATGGGTAACCAACCAAATGCCTGCAATATATCTCATTAATACTTACACGTCGTTGTAAAAAGTACATTTTCGTCTCTTCATATGGAACCGATCGTTTGGATTGGGTTATCAGGTTACCACCACATTTCACGCTTTAAAGTCCTGAAAGCTCCCATCAGTTGTAAATGTCACAACATGTCCTGATCAGGCTTACTGGATGGTGATGTTCTCTTGATTACAGTTGAGTTAACCTTTATCTCCAGTCTGCTGACGTCATAAGAAATCAGGGAACTGTTTTGTGTTCTCAACCTTCGAATCGTGACGAAATGGCACAGCAGATGCACAAAGGCACGTGTTTAACAACATTTTAGTGATATGCCTGAAATAGATATGGACATGGGAAACAAAGAAAAACTATCAAATTCTGAGTGTTTATACGTGTTCAGAAACAATATTGTAGAGCTAACATTACGAAAACTGGCATGCTTTCACTGTCATCACAATATCGATGAAATCTATAATATATTGAGGCTCTACAATGCCTGCATGTGTGATGATAACTACTCCGGCTCGTGTGGCATATGTGTGACATATTTTCAACGCTTTTCAACCCCACTCTGGTTGTGTTGTGGGCTCAGCTGATCATACTGGCCAATACCTGGTAGTTATTGTGAGAATTGAGGGGTGATTACACTGGGTCCTCGGTGCTATGCTGACCCGACCTGAGGGATAGTAGGATAGAGTGGTATCTTCTGAGTTTAGTTCTCATGGGCTGACAATCGTATACAAGATGTCGTGTACTGTTTGAAAAAATTACCAATCTGTTTCCTATTGGTGGGTTTTCACGTGTCGTAATTTAATTCTGGTGTTTCGAGGAAGGGAATAACAGCATATGGTCAGTCTAAACAGTAGTTTCTGGTAACAATGGCTCCAGTGTTGAGCGATCGTTGTTCAATATTGGTGATGAAACTTGGGTGGTCCATAACGTTCCAAACAAGCAGTTTAAAAAATTAGCCCAAGGGCTAAGAAAGGTTACCGGACAATATACATTTTAGATATTAGCCTTTTGTCCAGTGACCTTGAAAATAATTTTGCAATAAATATATCACTTCTAGTATGTCCACAATAAATTCCTAAGCTGTAAAGTCGATAATAAGTGAGATATTAGCCATTCTGTGATCGGTGATGTGACCTAGAAAATGAGGTCAAAGTTCAAGTTCATGAAAAGATTCAGTATATATCATTCCTCTATATTCGCAATTGATTCCGAAGCTGTGAAGATGATAATAAGCGACATATTAGCCATTTTGTTCTCTGACCTTGAAAATTGGATCAAAGGTCAAATTCTAGATCACCAAAATATTCAGCATACATCATTTCCTATATGTTCACTATAGACCCCTAAGCTGTGAATTTGATAATAAGAGAGATATAAACCATTTTGTATTCTGACCTTGAGAATAAAATGACTGGCCTTGAAATTTAGGTCAAAGGTCAAATTCAAGGTCATGAGAATATTCAGAATATAGCATTTCCTATATGTTCACAATTGATTCCTAAGCTGTAAAATTGATAATAAGCAAGATATTAGCCATTTTGTCCTGTTGACCTTGAAAATGAGGTCAAAGGTCAAATTCAAGGTCACTAGAATATTCAGCATATATCATTTCCTGTATGTTCACAATTGATTCATAAGGCGTAAAGTCACTAATAAGCAAGATATTGGCCATTTTGTCCTGTGACCTTGAAAATGAGGTCAAAGGTCAAATTCAAGGTCACAAAAATATTCAGCATATATCATTTCCTATATGTTCACAATTGATTCCTAAGCTGTAAAGTCGATAATAAGCGAGATATTAGCAATTTTGTCATGTGACCTTGAAAATGAGGTCAAGGTCAAATTCGAGGTCACGAGAAAATTCAGCATATATCAGTTCCTATATGTTCACAATTGAATCCTAAGCTGTAAAGTCGATAATAAGCGAGATATTAGCCATTTTGTCCTGTGACCTTGAAAATGAGGTCAAAGGTCAAATTCAAGGTCACGACAATATTCAGCATATATCATTTCCTATATGTCCACAATTGATTCCTAGTCTCTAATCTCAATATTAAGTGAGATATTAGGCTTAATGTGTCCCATTATAAAGCATAGGAGAATTTAACATGGGAAAGTCCCATTTGGGCTGAGTTTGGGCCCAAAATGGCCCACTTCGAGCGATTCAAGGGCAACGAAATTTATACATGTCACAGAGGTACATATGAGGAGTGTTATGCATGAATAAGAAAAAAAGTTACTGAACAGATTTTGAGAAAACGACAGCCAAAGTCCAAAATTGGCCATTTTTCGACGAAAACGGCCGCCATTTTGAAATAATTGCGAAAATCAAAAAACTAAAAAATACCTCCCTCTCGAAATATTTTTAGGCATTTTTGTGCAAAATTTCAGAAAGATTCGATCGTAAACTTTAAAGATAAAAATGTAGACGGACGACGGACGACGACGGACGACGACGACGACGGACGACGGACGCAACGCCACGGCAATAGGTTATCGGACCAAAGGTCCGGTAACCTAAAAAGGGTCTACAAAAGTTGATGTTGCCAGAACGGTTGTTATCATTCCACAAGCAAAATGCTTGAAATAAAAAAGAATTGAATGATATCAAGTCCATATTGATTAGCAACGATTTATTGAACATCGGGTATTAATCGTAGCACGACAAGTTATCAAATTATGCGATATATTCAAACTATGGTGATCACATTTTTTTCACATTGTCCATTATGCAATCCGACATGTAACATCATCATTATTGTGAGAATCAGCACATGCAGCAGATGTTTTCACTTTTCTCTGGGGTTTCTAGCCATTCGTATGAGGACATGATACAACAATAAAATATACTTATAACAATAAAAATAGGGCTGTCCATTATTCAGAATATTGTAATCAATCATGAATTCTGAAAGCCTTGATGGTAAAGCTAAAGCTGGGCTTTACCCAGAGGGTTTACGGGGAGAGTTTAGGGCGAATAAAGCTGAAAATTCCCCGTAACCATGGTTTAAGCCAAAAGTTCGGTTTTACAAGGATTTTTTTTTCATGACTTAGGGGGAAAGTTAAGATCGGAAATTTAACATTGAGTTTGCCCGTAAGGTCCGTTCGTTAGCACGTCCGAGTAATTACGTATGTAAGAAAACAGAGGAAGCCACTAGCCTAGACGGGGTGACCTTGAAATATCCCTCTGAGTTCCACAGTGACAAATGATCAATAAATTCTTCAATGACATTTCAGCTGTGGGACTTCCACCGAGGAAGCCATGGTTACCAGATTCCTATGGTTTCCGAGTCGAGCTAGATACATACTCACTATCAATTTATTTGTTACAATTTTGCCAGTAAGTGAATCATTAAGGCACAATAGTGAACATTTATATTATTGTACAGATTGTAAAACTATTTTTTTCTATATCTTATTAAAATGAAGAAGAATTTTTGACATGATCATATTGGTATTTAATTTTTGGTATAGAGATATGGACGGTGCGAATTAGTATTCCGTCCCGACAAGGTATCATATCGTCTTGAAGAATTAGTATTTCATCTCGACCTGGATTTTTGAAAAGTTTGAATCTTGTGACGTGTCAATTATGCTTGGTTTTGCCACATCATGTTACACTTCAAATTACAAGTTATCTCATCGGATAACGGGTTAGTTAGTATCACATGTGATATGTCAAAACATAAACATAAACTTCATAGATTCTGACTTCAGAAACGAATTGGGCTAGAAAATGTGACATATTTTTTGCTGGGCAATATCTTTCTCTCAAATCCACACCCAGCTCATATAGACTTTTATTGCACATTTTCGCAACTCCAATTCAGAATCGAAGTTTGTGATGCGTATCATATTATTGTTGTTTTCAGTATGAGAACATATAGCATATCTTTGGAATTGCAACTAAAACCGTATAATTTCTATATCTTCCTAACACATGTTCCTTATGCATGTTATGTGGGAATCCTCATAAAACAAAGAAATAATTTATATTTAATGTTATGTATGGATTCCGAGTGCCGATGATTTAGCCCACACCAGTGTTATCACAGTACCAAACTTCATGTTAACAGCTCAACACTGAAAATGATAAAGATGCTGACACTCACTTGAAAAGGAAATGCCAAGGCGGGAACAAACCACTTGAGAAGCCATAATACTTAGCGAGATGGAGTTTGCATTGTGTTAGGCCGATTACAAGATTCGTCCAAGATTGAAGTAGAGTTAAAAATCCGGCTAGAGGAAGAAATATATATTTACACATGTGTATTAAAGAGTGAACATAAAGCAATTTTGAGTTCAGGTACTGCCTATTTTCATTAATATATTGATTCTTCGAACATTTGTGAAAATTAATGTGATTCAACATTTTGATTGAAAACAATCGTTGAAATTCAAGGTTCATACAGTGGAAGCCCTCCGGTCAATCTGTTTCCAGTTGTGGTGTTTAATATGTAGTATTATTAACTATTACTCATCAGTTACAAACGCAAACTACAATACTTACAATGAAGCTCGGGTGGGCCATATCGTTCTAAAAAAGAATTTTGATGACAAAAGTCTACAAAAATTACTTCTCTGCACTTGATATAACCCACAAGCAATGTGTAGGAAGTAAACAAGAACTGAATGATGAGAACAAAGACATGCAGCAGTTTTTAACATATAGTTCCTAACACATCTCTCTGGGATATGTTTCGAATTATTCGTATGAGAAAACGATATAACGATGGAAGAAAATTCCGTTATTGAGAGCACCGCATTGAATAATGAATTCCGGAAGCCTTAAAGATAAAGCCGAGTAATTAGGTATGTGGGGATACAAAGAAAACCAGTTGCCGAGACGAAACAACCTTGAAATATTCCTGTGAGTTCCATATTGACAGGAGATTTTCAATAACACTTCAGTTGCGGGACTTCCTTCGAGAAAGCCACGGTAACCAGATTGCCAAGTCGACCCTTGTGCATTGTCAATATTAATCCGTCCATTGCTCTTCTGCCCCTGTATGAATCCTTGGGACAAATAGATTTGTATCATGCTATAGATTATAAATACGTATATTTCATTCACAAATTATTGACATGATCATCTTGGAGTCTAAATTGGGAGTACAAATATGATGCCTTTTATTGGCGAGATATACTGAACTTCTATTGATGAAACGTTGATACCATAGATTGTTTTTTTAGCATTGGAATATACCGGTACTTGTTTTAGAAGAATAGAATGTATTGGGTTCTACTGCATCAGACATACAGAATTTCAGCGTTGTGCACCATTTACAAACTCAAAAAATCAGTCAGAGATTTGCAGAAGATCTCTGTGTCAACTTTCTGGAGGGGTTCTTTGCAAGATGTAGCTTTCAGTGTTGCATCTCACATCGATGACGGATATTCATCCCTCATGAAACGATGCACAAGAAAGTTTGTGCTTTCTTGTGCTTTTTCTTTGCGCTTTCTTGTGCTTATTGATAATATTTTTGTGGAATTTGGTGGTCGAATATTTCAACAAACTATTGGTATTCCCGTGGGTACAAACTGTGCACCATTATTGGCAGACCTGTTTTTATACTCATATGAATCAGATTTTATCCAACATTTACAAAGAGGAAGTTCTAAGAAACTAACATGTAATTTTAATTTCACTTTCCGATACATAGATGATGTATTGTCGCTAAATAATCCCAAGTTTGGTGATTATTTGGATGTCATATATCCTAAGGAACTTGAAATTAAGGATACTACAGAATCCACTAATTTTTCCAACTATCTAGACCTGAGGTTGGAGATTGATAATGATTCTAACCTGTCAACTAGATTATATGACAAACGTGATGATTTCAATTTTTCCATAGTCAATTTCCCTTTTCTAAGCAGCAACATTCCTATGTCACCGGCATATGGTGTGTTTGTTTCTCAACTTATACGCTATTCCAGAGCTAGTTGCAAATATGAGGACTTTGTCTATCGAAGTGCCCAGCTAGTCTCTAAACTGCTACGACAAGGATATGTTTTACCAAGACTTATAGCTGCGTTTAAGAAATTCTATGGACGTCATCATGATCTGGTTGATAAATACTGCAAATCCATGTCTGTCATTCAACTAGATCTATTTTCATGTTAATTTTGGGGAATTCATGACGGGTGCCACTAGTGGGGCAGGAAATGCTCACTCTTTCCGGAACACCTGATTTCACTTCCTAATGGCCATTTACGGGGGTTCATGAGTTTCCCTGTCATTTTTGTTTTCTCTCACTTCGTATGCCTGATATGACTTTCTGTCCCCGGACTATGAGATTGGATAACGGACCCTGTTTTGTTTGCTCGGAATACTTAATACTGGGTATTGATTCCACGTCTATTCCAAATGCAATCTCTGCTATATTTTGAGGAATTGTAACTGATACAAGGGCACTTTCGGTAAAAAAAGTGCTTGACAACAGATAAGTAGTAGGGAACCATTCGTGAATGGGTAGATAATATATAACTCATTAAAAGGATTCTGTTGTTAGAAAATGAACTTTTAATGCTATATGTCTGGATTAAAACTCCATATTTGCTATAACCTTAATTTACACTGCAACATCGAATAATAATTGAGTCAGCTATACTTAGTTGCAGTTTGCATCAACTGATATTTGAAAATAAACTGTCGTTTACTTGATGACTTCATATCATGAGTTCACATTCTTATTATTGCATCCTTTGGTAAAACCAAACAAAACAATATATGAGGACAACTGTTACCAAAAAACAGAATATAAAATTACTTTTATATTACAATATGTTTAAGCACAGGTACCAATTATTTTGTATAAATATTGATTCTTAAAAATGAATTGGGATGTCATCTGAAATCGATATTGAATGAGTTGTGAACCAAAAAAAAATCCAACTTGATATCGGTCGTAATTTAAAGTGATATCGGCAGGGAAACTGGTTTTTCCAAATCAATTATATATATGCCTGTGGTCTCAGAATAATAGGTTACAAACAAACTATGTTTGATCAGATAGATAAATCAAACATATGACAGTACTAATAGCCGCATTTCTTTTGTGCGCCACTCCGAGTTACCTCTGACTTAACCTATTTCACGCTCGATTGGCTCGAACATATACGAGTAAGCTGGAATCGCACTGCGTCAAGGGATAACTAGAATGGCGGTAATGTAAACAAACTCCAAACATCTCAACCAGAAACTGGCAACGAAATCAATTAGAAAGGGGCGTCTGTTTGGGCATACAAGTGCAGTAATATGACTGTTATGTTTTCTTCGTTCGATCAGAAAGGTATGGAAAAATCCATAACTTACTGTCAATATCACTTTAATAGTAAAGTAGTAGGCAAAGCAAATGTTTGTGAATCAACATTGGTAAACGCAAAAAGGACAAACGGTTCGTTTGCGTTCGCTGGTCTCTGTACTATTGGTATTTCACCATGGGACAGAGTCGATTTCTGCAGTGTCTTCATTTGTCAGACAAACTGTAGGTACGAAATGGATACAGTAATAATATTCCATAGTATGCATACTCATATTTAAGGCCGAACTAAATGTTATTTGATAGGCCATTTACAATTCGTAGGTCAATTTGTACAACTTTTAAATCGAACGTGATAAATAACACACGCATCGATGTGTTTATTTCTCTGTGGGAATGCAACCTCAAATAATCTAATGAAATTAAAATCTGAATGAATCTTCGCAGGTTGATGAATGAGGCACAGTCTCCAAGAATATTTAATATTTTTTGACTCGCGTGATGACATTTGGGACCGTCTTTGCTCTACACTAATCCGTTGTTTGTATACACATGATATGGACATCCAAATCGGATTGTAGCTGTCCCATTTGGTCACGATTCTTAACTTGGACAGAGAAAGGTCCCTAATTTCTTCTGACGTCAGCAGACTGGAGATAAAGGTCAACTCAACTGTAATCAAGAGAAAACTACCATCCAATCAGCTTGCTCTGGACATGGTGTGACATTTATAAATGATGAGAGCTTTCATGGCTCTATCACTTTGGTAGCATAGAACATTTCCCATGCATGTTTTTGGACTCGCTTCCAGTAAACCTTTATTCCCTGCTAGTCAGTGGAAAAGAGTTTCATAAATGAATATGCGATTTGAGTGATAATTCGAGCTAGATTGGTCAAATTGAAAACATTTAGAGAACTACCAGTTTTTCAACTTTGTTGTATTTGTGGGGATAATTCGTTCTGCTCATTGTATATTTGTGCTGATAATTGCATTACTTTGTGTTTATTTCGGAATGAACAGCAACCTTGATTTACCATCATATCAGTAACAATTGTGAAATGTTCGCGTCCTAGAAAAGGGAACCTACGTTCATCAACGTTGACGACACAAGCACTTACTGATCAATAATTCCCAATTACTGTTTTTGAGGTATAGAGAGTGGGGAACTCTCGGAAAACAAAAATTTTATGGTATTATATTCTGGAAGAAGAAAAAGGTATACTGAATGGTCAGTGTGAGCAGTAGTAATTTTCGCCATTCGTCTTTGTTTCAACTGAACTAAAAAATCTGTCAATCTTCCATCGTAAATCCCAATTCCAGTCTCGGTGTTGAAACTGGTGTCATCCATTACGGTATGAAAATGAATCCACAAAACAAAACGTCTTTAAAATACAGTTCTCTTTCCATTAGGCCAATTAACATCTCGCAAACAAAACATTTGGAGTATAAAAATGGAAGCTCAAATTCCGAAAACTACCAAATTATCCAACATTGAGCATTGTTTGTCGCAGCCTATGATCACTGGGTGGGAGCTTGCCCATGATTCTTGACGAGTCAACTCGGTAAAAATCTTTCCTCGCATGGGCTTTGCTCGGCAAAAATCTTTTGTCGCATGGGCTTTCAGATGCCCTTGTGATTAAAGATTTTTGCTGAGCAATGCCCCTGCGAGGAAAGATTTTTACCGAGTTGACTCGTCAAGAATCATGGGCAAGCTCCCACCCAGTGATGATGCACTTATTTTGTTCAGTACGTTGCCTGTGCGATTCAAAATGTATCATGATCGTGGTTTGAAAAAAAAATGGTGTAACTTAAAATGGTGTAACAATGGAAGTATAGAAGAAAGATACGCCCGTCAGTTATTCAAAAACATTGCAATTATTATCGAATTCCGAAAAGCTTTATTGTAAAACTGTGCACATGAGTACATAGATATACGAGGGAATGCAGTTGCCAAGACCTAGCAAACTTGAGATATCCCTCTGAGTTCCATAATAGTAACAAGTGATGAATATTTTTCAATAACACTTCAGCTGTTGACTTTCTTTACCGTAGACATGGTTACCAGATTCTCATGGTGTCCGAGTCGACACCAATGGATAACCACTATCAATTTGTTTGTTGCTTTTCTGCCAATAAGAGAATCATTAAGACACAAAGGGTAACATTTATATCATTTAACGATTATGAATTTATGTGTTTTATGTCTCTTACTAAAGTAAAAATTATTGACATAATCATATCCGTGTATAACTTGACGTATATATATATATATGGCGACTATAATTAGCGATATTTGTCAACATTTAATGGATTATCAATATCAGAGAAGTCTAACTGAGAAAATGGTGCAAACAGAATCCAAATCCAACATTCTCCATGCTGCCTTCGTGTTTGTGAAACATATCAAGCCACATTGGTTATGATCTATATTGTCACTTTCATCATCATTAGCGACATGCACAATTATTCTTCCTCCACGTTGTGGTTTGTACCTGCATGTTTTATTGATGATACAGTATCAAAGCACGTGAAAACGTACAGCTACGCTCTGGGTACTGTTAATTGCAGATTGCCTCATCCATAAACCAGTCCTTACTGAGACCGCCCCGTTGTGTCAGTAATCATACTATATACTGAAAGAAGTTCAAAATAATATTGCTCAGTCTGCGTCAGACAAGCACGATTGCATCCTGGGGCACCATTAAGCTACCGAAAAGCAACCCATGAATCTGCACGGATGGAATTCTTAGAGTCCATGTCTTTGGTTCTTGTGTATCTGCATAAGGAATTGTATGGAGTTGTTTGCGAGTATTGTCGAGACATTGCAATGTGGGCTGAACATGTGACATAGGTAAATCTCTAAATTGGCTTCACGAATAGAAAATTGTTAGTTGTTGCAGATCTAGTAGACGAATTTGAAAACGTTTCAACATGGTGTCACAACCTGTTGCTTGGCGGTAATTAACATCGATACATTATGTATCTGTAGTACTAATAATTCAGAAAATAAAGTCATTAAGCATTTAAGTGAGTATGCTCCTGATATATATGCAGGTACACGTGGATGTGTTAGGAGTAAACTTTCCTATTGCCAAAAAGCGTGTGTATTTTTGTGTCTTTACCCTAATCAAGCTGTGACTTGGTGACAATAGCTGAGTAGACAATGTGCCATAATGGTAAGATCGTATGCGCCAGGACCCCGATGACCAGCTATGTAATTTACTGGACCAGTGTTTGCACTCCAATCTTAGTAACCCCACGCTAGATAGCTTGATCGTTCTTACGTGTGACATCACGCAATGGGACCAGTCTTATTTATAGAACCGAGACTCTTCAAGTCTTTGATCCATGCCCATGTCTGTCAGATAGCACGGTCTTGGACGTCATCGACAATCCCACATGAAGAAAAGACAAATATAGTACTGGAAAACTGGGAATCCCCTGGTCAGTTTTTGCTGGAATCCAGACGCGCTTGCCTATCGACTTCTATGTATCAATTGATGAAATCAAATTGGGATTCAATCTTCCATGTGTATCCAATTTTCCAAAGACAATATCAATAGCTATATATATATATATATATATATATATATATATATATATATATATATATATATAAAGATGTATGAATGCTGGAGCAAGAGTGGTCGAGTCCAAACTTAATTTCAGTAATGAGTAAAATACGTGTGTGTTCTGTGGTGATTTGTCAATTTGCAGAAATCAAAGTTCAGCAGAAATCAGCATGAGAATGTGTAGTCTATCTTACATAGAACTGTATCATATCCAGGTATCCCCGACACACCCATTAACATTGTGCGTGGTTCCGCGAGTATGGGTGATTTCGCACAAACCCGGCAGAGTTATCTCCATGCCCAACGGCCAGTACTTTCTGTTTACAACTGTACACCCTGTGATTCTAACTCACTGAAAGTCGTGAAACTGATAACTATGCTGACACCTAATTAAAAAAGATATATTGGGAACAAAGCACTTGAGAACCCGTAACAGTTCGCCAGATTGAGCTTGTTATTTATTAGGCTGATGCTAAAATTCGTCTCGCAAGTGTTGGAAGGAGATTCTGGTTAGCGTCTGGGACAACTTGGCAAGGGAGGGTGAATAGCAATGGGCAAACGTAAAACAATATGTCTACCCACTGGTGCCAATTAGTTCGTGGAAATGTTGATTTATATTCATGAATATATATTAACGTGTCAATTATTCCCTGTGAAGGAGACTTTGATTCGATAAGAGTTTAGGTATGATTTTATAAATAGACTACGAGCCATCCGTCCTAAATTCGCCGCATCCCAAAATTCGCCAACTTGATATTATCAGAACTCAGAAGATCGTTTTGTGGAAAATAAATTACTAGAACAAAGATTGGATACCATAATCGCGAATGACGATCGAACTTGTTAGTGTCATTTACATTACAAGGCCTGAAATCCACGTTGGCGAATTTTGGAATGCGGCGAATTTAGGACGGATGGCTCGTACACATTCTAGCGCTGAGAACAAGATGAATAGACGTGGAATCAATACCCAGTATCAAGCATTCCGAGCAAACAAAAAAGGGTCCATTATCCAATCTCATAGTCCGGGGACAGAAAGTCATATATACGTCACAAACTTCGACTTCGGATTTAAAATTAAAAATATTTCATGAACTAAATATCCATATTTGATTAATTGGATTGAAACTTTGGAGCAGCAAACATTTTGTGTCACATTTTGATTATTACCTCATATTACGTGCATTTCTGAAGTTTCATCCATAAATTTGTAGAATGACCATATGAATATAAAGGTGATTACTGTGTCCGGCGAAAATTTTTGTAGTCAAACAGAGTACCATTTTTACTAATATATTACGCATTCTATATATCCGCATTCTTTGTTACACAGGCCATTTCCAATTCCAGCTATGGTACCGTTTCAAGGGTAATTTCTTTTAAACGAAGGAAACCATATCAATTTAGTTCCATTTTTCTCCGTCTGATCAACTCAGGCTTCGTTTAATTGTGATTGTGATTCCCCGTGTAATGAACGGCTTATATTCGGTTGCTGGATATTGAGTAACATAGGATGCAGGCCAATCGAGATGAGGCCAATGAATCCTCAGCAGCGTTCGATTAGACCTCTAGAAGCATGATTCTAAAGAACTCAATCAACCTAATGAACTCAGTCTGATAAGACGAACAATATTCATGGGCTTCCGTTGATACTGTTCAGTATCGAGTAAAGCATACGTAATATTATAATCCGTTCTGTAGTTTCCGTTATTCTCAGGCATTGCTTTGTTTTATTACGCGACAAAACGAAAATAAGAATATATTCACGCGTTGAACCAGTTATTCTGATTTGGTGGTTTGTTGTCTAATAACAAATTATTATGGCTTATCATTTGACATCAATTTGCAATCTTGAAGAGGGCATTACAGTCAAGACCAATTTCAAAATTTTTTGATGGAGTGCTCTCACAAAGATTGAACAAATTACCTTACAGTTTCTTTGCCTAAGAGAGGTTTTGTTGTCTTCCCCATTACCAATTTTTTTCGAAAAACTGTCTTTTGTCAGGCTTACCCCAGTGAAGGTCAGTAGATCACGACATGTAAAGCTGCCTTTGGATAATCCCCATTTAACCACAATATTTCCCTTACTGATCTTTGGCTTCCGCATTCATACATCTATTGATATATGGATATTTTGTCAATATTGAAGCTATTAATAATGTCTTAGTTATTATTAAGTACTTCGTACTTCGTCGATAACAATGTAATAAATTAATGTTTTGGTCAATAATCATATATTTATCTACAACCATCTAGCATCCAATTCCCTACACAGATGATTTTGATGTTATTCTGATTTGGCAGGTGATGCGTTATGAGCCAGTGTGTATTTTGATATAAACTTTGGGCGGTCTTCCGTCCTTTTCCTGGAAAGTTATCCATTCTTGGTTTGCTATTGTCTTCATCATATTGATAACTCGCTGATATATATGATAGAATTATTTTATTTAGTTTTCCAATTTCCCAAATAATTACCCAGGTATCTAGTTTTCAGTGTGACTTTAAAGAAAAATGCAAAATCAATTCAAACATACTGAATATATTGACATAACTTTTGCCTGTAAAAGTGATGATTACACACAAAGAACGAAGAGTCGATTTGGGATTCGACAGGAGCGGACGTCTTCTGTCGATGTTCCATCGATATGAAATCCAACATCAAAGGTCCAGCTTGCAAAGACGCCCTTCCCAAATTTGATACTGGGACCACCTTGGGAACAAGTCCTAAAATCTGTTACCGAGGCTCGGGTCGATGGAAGGTGTCTGTAAAACCCCGAGGACAAACGGATGTGGTCAAGTCTGGCGCCACTAAATCTCAGTGAAATAGTACCTGGCGAACAGAGAGGCAATATGAGGTCAATCGACCACACAATACTGATAAATATTGTTATCGAATGTCAGTAAATCTAGATGACATTTTTTACATGTACCTATCAAATTATAGGTTGGCGTGCGAGCGAATTTGGTACATTGACAGCAAAAACTGACAAGGGGCTTCACAGCAACTTAACCTCTATTCTAGTACCGTTCTTGACTTTCCATTTTGTGTGGGCACTGTTGTCGATAATGAAAACAATCACCACTCTTTCTGGCAGACACAGTATGAATCAAATACATGGAAATAGTGGTTTCAATAAGACGACCTCTCTCGAAAGATTGATCAAGCTATCCAACTCGGCTAACCAAGAGTGGAGTGCCCCAATACAAACACTCGTCCAGTATATGATAGTGCTGTTCATTGGGGGTCCTATCTCAAATGATCCGACCGTTGCTGCACAATGTCTACTCATTCAAGTCAATATGGCCATAGACGACTATAGCTGAATAATTAGGACAAATACATACACCCGCTTTTTGGCAACAGTCATTTAATTATAGTTAAAAACTCACAATTTATGCATAACATATCCATTATGTTATTTGTTTTACACCACAATTAGAGACAATTAGAGTCTATACCAATGTTAAGTACCGTCAAATGTTACAATAACTACTGACATACCTTCCAATATCACATGGCCAATAACATAATGTACTCTTTTTCAAACAACCATCATTTACATTTCATCCATGAAATTAATTTCTATGAGACGTTCTGCCCTCATTGTCTGCAATGTTGATCTCGATCAATATTTGAGAACAGCTTTACACAATTCTTTATGCACACACACACAAGAACAAAAGCATGATCTCTATTCGGCATCACGTCTATGCAGATTCCTGACTGATTAAATGGTAGCATGTGATGCATCACACTGCAGTGGATCATGACATGTATTGAACAGTAATGCCAATATGAAAAGCAAAACACATACGAGTAGTTGGATATATAACTCAACTTGTCATTGACAAGGTTGGTCTTAGTAAAGGAAAGGGGTATAAAGTTGGGGTCTTTCGTTATGAGAGAGCTTAGCGTGCGAGGCGCTTTTTGTATCTCTGCAATTTTGCATGTCATTTGATTCGGAATCTTCATCCCAGTCACTGTTGTGTTTTCCTTTTGTTACTAATTTGTATTACTTTACCACTGCAGATAACATTGATTTGATTTGATATGGAATGTGAAATGCAGGTAATAACGAGGCCCTGGAAGGTTCACATCTGTACAAGTCACGCCTGATGACGTTATCCAATAATACCAATTGGCTCCTGTGTAATATTGCGTGACGAACTTGTCAACCTGGTGCTAATGCAGGATGTTATCTGACACGCACATATATTCACTGTCCTGTTCTAATGTAGAAATTAATAACGTGGAATAAACACATTTGTATATAAATGTTACTCATGATGATGATAGTGAAAAAATGGAGCATAAGAACTGCAACTTGTTATCCTCCGAACCGTTGAGGCAGCATATAATAATAATAATGCTGCACTATGATAATGACAATGAATTATGTCAATATGCCGATATGATTAAGTCAATAAATATAATTATCACTTTCAATAAGATATGTGAAATATATATTTATAGTCCTTAGGATGTTATAAATGTTACCTTCTGTTCCCAGATGATTCACATATGAGCAAAATGAGCAAAAATAGATAACTACTATGTATCGAGGTCGACTTGGAAACATAGGGAACCTAGTAACCATGTATACTGTAATGGAAGTCCACAACTGTGTTATCGAAAATTATTGATCACTTGTCAATTTGGAACTCGCAGGGATACATCAAGGTTTATGTCGTCTAGGCAACTGGTTTCCTTTATATCTCTTTGTACTCAAAAGCACAGCTCGAGAAAGCCTACGAAATTTGTAATTGATTGCAATGTTTTGAATAAGGGACAGGCGTATATTTCTTTTATCGTTTCATTGTTTTATCTTTTGTTATATTTTATCTTTAGAAAAACGGCCTGAAAGCCCAGGGAGGTGTATCCAGAAGAATTGAAACTAGTGCATGTGTCGAATTTCAAACAACAATGACGGTGATACATTCAGAGTCGCCTCATGTTGAACAACATAATATCGTATATTGGTAATTCAACCAGCAACAAACAAAGCTGGATACTGAACAAAAATATGGTTGAATTCGTATTTTTTTTTATTTCAAGTGTTTGGTTTTTCTGTGTGTAAAAAACTGGTTTGTTGCAGTTTGTTTGTAGTTTTTTATCTTTGGATCCATTCCCATTATTCCAGATATAGGCCACACAAGTTCCAACACCAATAGTAAACAACGAAGTGCTCGATACCGGAATTGGCGTTTTTGATATTCATGCCAAATCACTGGACGATATAGCGATCACTTCGATCATTTTGATTCATTACTGATACCCGAAAACCCCATTTCCATATAATCAATCTCGATTAAACTAGCTTTATTGCTTTGCTGCTTGCTTAACAAACATCACTGTGGCGAAACTGGATGCACTAACGATCGTTAGTGTATCCCGCAGTGGCGAACAGCACTCGTTGTTCGTTTTAATTTTCTTCATT
Organism: Terebella lapidaria; assembly: GCA_949152475.1. NCBI lineage: Eukaryota > Metazoa > Annelida > Polychaeta > Terebellida > Terebellidae > Terebella > Terebella lapidaria. Next base: position 21,958,844 of record OX424563.1, on the reverse strand, counting down.
TTCCTGATAAGTACGATTGTGATCGATACGCACATACACTTGCTGATTCTTATGCACACGAAACAACCGTTCGTCGCAAATACTTGGCGATTTATGTTGGTTTGAGCATGAAAAACTCATCTGAAAAAAGCTGAAAGATTCCCTAACGATTGTTTTTGTAAAATCGAAGATTCCCTAACGAACTTCTCTTTATTAATTCAAATCTACGATATTTAAATGTTAAACGTGAAATAAAGTACCAATTGACATGTATTGATGTGTACAGAGGATCTTCCGATATGAAAAACATACTATAATGTGTAGGAGTCTGTGTAGTACGGAAGCGTAGAAGGGCCACCCAGGAAAATTATTTTTTTTAAATTCCCGGCTTACTAACTCGAGAATATCGAGTTAGTATCTCGATAATATCGACTTATAGCTCGATAATATCGAGTTAGTATCTCGATAATATCGACTTAAACGTGGAACAGGCACAGGAAGGAGATTTCCTTTTTTTAAAATATCGACTTAGTAACTCGATAATATCTACTTAATATATCAGGGTTGTCCGGCCCATGTGTACATGTATGTATAATGTACGTGGGTAACCAATAACGACTGTGTCAATTGGCGTATATGTCCCCGTGTGAACATTGAAATAAATGATATTTAAAATAAAAAATTTCCCCTCTGATGTAAATATCAATTACATTAATTACATATTAGAGTTCTAACAGTATTTGACTCTCATATAAAAACCGGAATGTTTATTTGTTTTCTCATTATGTATATGCACAGGCATACTATACATCATGTGCTGTGATTTAAGTCGAGATACTAAGTCGATATTGTCAAGTTACTAAGTCGATATTATCGAGTTACTAACTCGATATTATCGAGTTACTAAGTCGATATTATCGAGTTACTAAGTCGATATTATCGAGTTAATAACTCGATATTATCGAGTTACTAAGTCGATATTATCGAGTTACTAAGTCGATATTATCGAGATACTAAGTCGATATTATCGAGTTAATAACTCGATATTATCGACTTACTAACTCGGGAATTTGAAAAAAATACATCTTCCTGTGCCTGACCTACTCTTAAGTCGATATTATCGAGATACTAAGTCGATATTATCGAGTTACTAAGTCGGGAATTTAAACAATAATTTTCCTGGGTGGCCCTTCTACGCTTCCGTAGTGTAGGTATATGAGGTATGTGACTATATCTGTATTTATTGATACACACCATTAAACCCAACTTCACTTGGAGCCGAAGCTTCGTTTGCGATAGTTAGACAAAAGGTACATAAGTGTTCATCTAGTTCTGTTTATCTAGTACAGATTTCCGATTTTTAATATGACAATCGCTAATTCATGTCGCATAACGAATTCGAAATGGTGTATGATATGGACCTATTACAATATACACATATTAGGCCTATATCATTAGGGAATCTCACTTTGAATCTTATCGCTAATTCTTTTCCGCAACATATCTCAACAAAAAAAGCGTGATCTGCTTGAAATAACTACGCATGTCTTTGACTAAAACACTAAGCTACCTTCGAAGTATCCATTTATCACAAATGGACCCGTCATTTGATAAAATACGGTTAAAAACCAAACTGACCGTCTTTACTCTCCGCCATTGCGGGATGCACTAACGATCGTTAGTGTATCCAGTCTCGCCACAGTGAAACATTCATTTTCTTCATCGAACATCTCAGGTTGTGTAGTTGTGTTCCTTCGTCAGTATTACACATTTAGGAGGTGCTACCCTGTACAGTCAGTCATTGTCACGTGACACGGTGACAAACTCGGTTATTACGCACACTCTGTAATCTTAGGGGTAATCAGTATTTAATGTCTTACTAGCATGTCAAAAGTCAAGGTCGCAGCACGAATATAGCAAAACCCGTTTTCTTGTCGTCTTTCAGCATATTTTTTACATTTTCAGAGTGAACAACTCACTCACTCTCTTCCTCTGTCTCTCTTTTAATAATATCGTATTAACATTGCTTTCATTTCAACTGACTATCAGGAAATGATGGTATACACTGTGATCGAACCCAGCAGCATACATGGGAAATGTTCCACACTATTGAAATCCTTTCAGAACGCCTCGAAATGTCACACCACTTGCTGGACTTGCTTATCCGATGTTTTCTTGCTTACAGATGAAATACCCCTTCATCTCCAGCCTGCTGACGTCAGAAGAGGACTTTTTCTGCCCCAATGCAAATTGTATGTCTATACCATGTATTCACGGGGGTCAAGCGAACCTGAATTATTCGGAGGAAAATTGGCGCTTCTGAATTATTGGGAGTTGGGGCATGAGATCCTTGGAGGAAAACGTGACAGTAGGCTGCTAAAACATTGCAAGTAACTCGACTACGATGTGTGAACAAACAAAGCAATGCCACCATAGAGTATGGGATATAGTTCTGTATTCATTGACAATATACAGGTTCACTAGCTTTCTTAGTTTATTCACAATCATGGTCACCGATTCTGAACACCGATATAAATGGACCCACTAGGGCCAATAATACGCGAAAATACTCTGGTTTTGTACATATAAACACTCAAAAGTACACTAACTCCAAATGATATCACTAGTAATGTAGTACTAGAACATCGGCTTTTGATTGTGAAGTGTTTTATTGTGTTTCTGTTTCACCCAATATGTTTTTTGGCCGGGGCATGATTTATTGGGAGGAGGTGATATTGATATTTTTGTGAAAATATAAATCATTGCGAATGTACTCATGTTGTGGTTTAAAAGGCTATTCGTTGTCTCACTTTACAAATGCATAATCCTCAGGACAAGCAATAACGGAGAAATACGGAGTGTTCAGGTACGTATGTTTCTTTTTCATAAAAAAACTGACGCATAACCGGAGTAAATTCATGTGTTATTAGTCCTGGTGGGTTCATTTCTATCGATGTACAGAATCGGTGACCATTATTGTGATTAAACTAAGAATGCTAGGGAACCTGTATATTGTCAATAAATACAGAATATATCCCATACTCTATGGTGGCATTGCTTTGTTTGTTCACACATCATAGTCGAGTTATTTGCAATGTTTTAGCAACCTACTGTCATATTTTCCTCCAAAGATCTCACGCCCCCACTCCCAATATTTCAAGGGCGCCAATTTTCCTCAGAATAATTCAGGTATGCTTGAACCCCGTGGTATCATCCAGCAATGGATTAGTGTGGATGAAGGCGATTTCACATGTCATTGCTTGTTGAAAAAAATACATTTACTTGTCTCAAACCACAAGATTATTCACGTCCCATTCTTTCTGAAGAAATATGTCAATCGAAATGTGTGTTATTTATCCAAAACGATTCCGCTATAGTCAAAGTGCTGTACAAATTCACTGCTATATTCAGTTCATAGATACAGTCAAATGCCAATACAACATTGACATTAATACGAATAAACATTTCTACAAACTAATCGGCACCTGTGGATACACATACTGTTCTACATTTGCCCACTAGAATTATTCCTCTGTTATACACATATGGTTCTATGTTTGCCCACTACAATATATATTTCTCCTTGTCCCAGGCGTCTTTCGAACACTTGCGAGACAAATCTTGGCACCATCTTAATACATTAAAAGCTCAATCGGGTGAAGTGTTATGGGTTTCCAAGAGGTTTGTTCCAACTCTTTCTCTCTCGAGTGTGTGTCGTTATCATCTTCGCGACTTTCAGTTAGTAAAAAACACATGGTGTTTAGTTGTAAACAGAGAATATTGGCCGCTGGGCATGGTGATAACACGGATTAGTGCTAAATCACTGGAAATACGAAGCCACACACAATCCTATTGGGTATGTGACTGTGAGTGAGATTTGGATACGATACGCATTAAGTATGATTTTAGAGATGTCCTACATCGAAGTTGAAAGAAAACATATATGAAATGGCCAGAGATATGGCTTGGAACTTTTGGACTTTTCACAGTTGGATAATCTCCATATGTATTTCAGTTACAGCTCATGAACCTGCATCATGCCCACATTAGTATAAACGTAGATATATAATGTTCAATCGATATTGTTGATGAGTTTTATTACTTTTATTTGTGTGGATGAACTGGGTACCATTCGTCTTGCAATACTAGTATTCACCAAATTATCACAACACTGATAACTTAAACTGGAGAATCAACATTCATTCATTCGTACACATCACATCACCAGCTGCTCGACGATGCCACGGGAAACGTCTCGATAACGAAGAAAACCGTATAAATTCTCTTCCATTCCACTCCGCCTGAAAGCTCGGATTCCTTTAATTGAGATCAAGATATTTCGATATAATGAAGGTTTATATTTGATTACCGAACTTCATCCAACGCAGTATTTTAGGATGGAGAAAAAACGTTGTGAGGGCATTGAACTATGGTGCCCCCAATACATGAAGAGATGTTCACTACGCCTTTGCAATGTATATATTTTGTTTGCATCTTCCTTATTTCTGGATTGGTGACTGACGTGCTCTAGCAGACTTGTCACACTACAGTACAGTCAGAAAATATCATGCACTTCTAAGTGTTAATCTAAAATGGAAGTCTAATTCCCGTACGAATCTGTGTCACCACTGCCAGCAACAGAGCTGTTTTGCTAACACTGGTATATCTGAGAATGCGAAATCATTTTCAAAATGCTGAATAGGAGCATGATGTGATCTTATGAATATTGTCACGAACTATTGCAAATCCAATAATCAAAGTGTTTTTGCAATAAAAGAGTGCTCGTAATATCGATGATTTCACAAGATCTAACAAAGTTTCCCGTTTGGAATAATGCTTCCTTGTTCGCAGTTCTATGAAATAATAACCTCCGTCATCGATGTCCCATCGATGTGAAATACCACACCTAAATGTCCAGCTTGCAAGACGCCCTTCAGAAATACGATACTGAGAACACAAAGAAGAACCTTCGTAGAACATGGAAGCCATGCTTGGATTGATCAACGCTGTCTCTAAAGTTGTCATCGGATCCAAGAGGACAAATACTCTTGGTCAAGTCTAATATTTACGAACAACACTAAATCCCTGTTAAACTGTAACCTGGCAAACCGAAAGCTAATTCGAGGTCAATTGAGCAATAATGAAAACTGCATGCTATCCAATGTCAGCACACAATAAGGTTTCTAGCCGACAGTTTTGGTACGTATCTATCACGGTTGTGAAATATGCTTCAAAGGCATTAGTGTATATACCAGACTAAGTATTGATTAGTCCAACACTTTATATGTCTGGACATGTGATACTAACCAAGTTGTTATGCAATCGTACTTTAGCATAAAGTGTATATTATCACATTGAAACGTTCACACTCTTGTATTGAACATGGCAGACAATGAACGAGAGATTACCAATACATTCGTTTCAATGTGCAAGCGAGTCTTGTGCACTTCCAGTGAGAACTGACAAGGGATTTTCAGCAACTTAGCGGTCTTCCTGCAATTGTATTTTCTACAAATTCGTGGGTTTTTTTTCTAATTCCTTAGGATTGTGTAAATAACACACAACGATTCTTTGAACTAAAGCGAAAACTAAAGACAATCCTGCTACCACTCGGTGTAATGTGATCCAGGCAAACGAATCATATTAGCAATTTCCCTCTGTTCAAGAGGCCGCTTAGTCATGTGGCAAACTCCACTTAATCATCTGGCGACCGCCATTTAATTACTATTAACCATTAGTTACATCTAATTGAGTGGCGGCCGCCAGATACTCCAGTGGCATCCGCCAAATAAAATTATTTTCACACCTGGCACTAACGGGCTTCCCTAGTTTCGGGATTTGAGCGAACAGTTTATCGAATCGTTATCTTACATGTAGTTAGACAACCCATTTGTGAAATGTATTCATTGAGCTATCCGAACAATATATTGAAAGATTGGTTTGTCCAACATTGTATTAATGAATTTAAATTACAATTTAATGAACTTTAAGAGCAATGTATTATAAGCGAACGATCCAATAAATCGAAAAAATGGTTTGTCAAACCGAATGAACATTAATTTTGTGAATTGAGCAAATGCTTTACTCTCCCTTCTCTTGTCCTAAGCAGCTCTATATTGTATTCATGGTGACTGACCTGCCATATACATAGTTCTATAATTATAGAGTGACAATCATTTCGATACATATCTCAATAAGATAAATATCTCAATATGACTAGAACAAATTGCGATTAAACAAGATACCTAAATCGATATTACGATAGACGTGGAATCAATACCCAGTATTAAGTATTCCGAGCAAACAAAACAGGGTCTGTTATCCAAACTCATAGACCGGGGACAGAAAGTTATTTCTGTCACATCACATATCACATATATACGAGTTATTTATGTCATTATAACGAGAAACCTTTTTCAATATAACAAGTTAATCATTTTGTTACTACGGGAAAAGATCTGGATATAACGAGGAAGCTCCACTGCCTCACCAAAATTGTTCATGCCAATTTCGAAGACCAAGACGTATGGCGACAGGACCTTCAGTATGTGTGCACCACGTGTTTGGAACTCACTCCCTAGTCACTTAACCTCATGCCAAAGCCTGTCAATGTTCAAACCTAGTCTCAAAACGTACCATTTAAACATGCATTTTAAACTTTATTGTTTTTACCGATCCATCTACACTCATTATGTTACTAGTCAACCTCTGTATTACTATTCAATTTATACTTTCATTGTTAGGCGCATCGAGAATTTAATTTGTATGCGCTAGTATAAGTATCATTGATATTATTATTTCTGCATGTACCTATCAAATTATAGGTCGATGTGCGAGCGAATTTTGATACATTGCCAGTGAAAACTGTAAAGGGGATTCACAGCAACTTAGCCTCTATTCTATTTTCGTTCTTGACTTTCCTTTGTGTGTGGGCACTGTTGTCGATGATGAAAAAACAATCACCACTCTTTCTGGCAGACACAGTATGAATCAGAGACATGGAAATAGTGGGTGTCGCATGCGGGGCAAGAGAAGCTTCCTCTTACTGGTACACCTGATCTCACATTTGGCTTCGCCAGATGTTTGTGATATTCAAATTGCTCGGACCTTGATCACCAATTTAGAATTTTTGTCCAACCTTAACATACCGATTGTGTAAATTTTGTCCATGGGTTTTGAGTTTAGTCTTGCGGAGTGTTTGGTGTTTGGTATCATACTTGTCTTTTCCATAAGTCGACCTCTCTCGAAAGATTGATCAAGCTATCCAACTCGGCTAACCAAGAGTGGAGTGCCCCAATACAAACACTCGTCCAGTATATGATAGTGCTGTTCATTGGGGGTCCTATCTCAAATGATCCGACCGTTGCTGCACAATGTCTACTCATTCAAGTCAATATGGCCATAGACGACTATAGCTGAATAATTAGGACAAATACATACACCCGCTTTTTGGCAACAGTCATTTAATTATAGTTAAAAACTCACAATTTATGCATAACATATCCATTATGTTATTTGTTTTACACCACAATTAGAGACAATTAGAGTCTATACCAATGTTAAGTACCGTCAAATGTTACAATAACTACTGACATACCTTCCAATATCACATGGCCAATAACATAATGTACTCTTTTTCAAACAACCATCATTTACATTTCATCCATGAAATTAATTTATGAGACGTTCTGCCCTCATTGTCTGCAATGTTGATCTCGATCAATATTTGAGAACAGCTTTACACAATTCTTTATGCACACACACACAAGAACAAAAGCATGATCTCTATTTGGCATCACGTCTATGCAGATTCCTGACTGATTAAATGGTAGCATGTGATGCATCACACTGCAGTGGATCATGACATGTATTGAACAGTAATGCCAATATGAAAAGCAAAACACATACGAGTAGTTGGATATATAACTCAACTTGTCATTGACAAGGTTGGTCTTAGTAAAGGAAAGGGGTATAAAGTTGGGGTCTTTCGTTATGAGAGAGCTTAGCGTGCGAGGCGCTTTTTGTATCGCTTTTTGACATGCGCTTTTTGCATGTCATTTGATTCGGAATCTTCATCCCAGTCACAGTTGTGTTTTCCTTTTGTTACTAATTTGTGTTACTTTACCACTGCAGATAACATTGATTTGATTTGATATGGAATGTGAAATGCAGGTAATAACGAGGCCCTGGAAGGTTCACATCGGTACAAGTCACGCCTGATGACGTTATCCAATAATACCAATTGGCTCCTGTGTAATATTGCGTGACGAACTTGTCAACCTGGTGCTAATGCAGGATGTTATCTGACACGTACAAATATTCACTGTCCTGTTCTAATGTAGAAATTAATAACGTGGAATAAACACATTTGTATATAAATGTTACTCATGATGATGATAGTGAAAAAATGGAGCATAAGAACTGCAACTTGTTATCCTCCGAACCGTTGAGGCAGTATATAATAATGCTGCACTATGATAATGACAATGAATTATGTCAATATGCCGATATGATTAAGTCAATAAATATAATTATCACTTTCAATAAGATATGTGAAATATATATTTATAGTCCTTAGGATGTTATAAATGTTCCCTTCTGTTCCCAGATGATTCACATATGAGCAAAATGAGCAAAAATAGATAACTACTATGTATCGAGGTCGACTTGGAAACATAGGGAACCTGGTAACCATGTATACTGTAATGGAAGTCCACAACCGTGTTATCGAAAATTATTGATCACTTATCAATTTGGAACTCGCAGGGATACATCAAGGTTTATGTCGTCTAGGCAACTGGTTTCCTTTATATCTCTTTGTACTCAAAAGCACAGCTCGAGAAAGCCTACGAAATTTGTAATTGACTGCAATGTTTCGAATAAGGGGCAGGCGTGTCTTTCTTTTATCGTTCCATTGTTTTATCTTTTCTTATATCTTATCTTTAGAAAAACGGTCTGAGAGCCCCGGGAGGTGTATCTAGAAGAATTGAAACTAGTGCATGTGTCGATTTTCAAACAACAATGACGGTGATACATTCAGAGTCGCCTCATGTTGAACAACATAATATCGCATATTGGTAATTCAACCAGCAACATACAAAGCCCGATAATGAACAAAAATATGGTTGAACTCGTAATTTTTAGGTTACCGGACCTATGGTCTGATAACCTATTGGCATGGAGTTGCGTCCGTCGTCCGTCGTCGGCGTCGTCGGCGTCATCCGTCCACATTTTTATCTTTAAAGTTTACAATCAGATCTTTCTGAAATTTTGCACAAAAATACTTAAAAATATTTCAAGAGGGGGTTATTTTTTTGTTTTTTGATTTTCGCATTTTTTTCAAAATGGCTGCCATTTTCGCCGAAAAACTTTCAACTTCTGACTTTTGCGGCCATTTTCTCAAAAACTGTTCAGACAGTTTTGAGATTTTTATTCCAATAGATTGCTCTCACATACCTCTGTGATGTGTATAGGTTTCGTCGCCCCTGAATCGCCGGTCGGCGTGTGGCGGCCATTTTCATTTTCTCGACGCGTCCCAAATGGGACTTTTCCATGTTAAATTCTCCTATGCTTTATAATGGGACACATTATGCCTAATATCTCACTCAATATTGAGATTAGAGACTAGGAATCAATTGTGGACATATAGGAAATGATGTATGCTGAATATTCTCGTGACTTGAATTTAACCTCTGACCTCGGTTTCAAGGTCAGAGCACAAAATGTCTAATATCTCGCTCATTATCGACTTTACAGCTTAGGAATCAATTGTGGACATATAGGAAATGATATATGCCGAATATTCTGATGACCTTGAATTTGACCTTTGACCTCATTTTCAAGGTCACAGGACAAAATGGCTAATATCTCACTTATTATCGATTCTACAGCTTAGGGATCAATTGTGGACATATAGGAAATGATATATGCTGTATATTCTCGTGACCTTGAATTTATATAATAATAATAATCAGATTTATTTAACGACGGTCCATGATGATAGGCAATTCTGCCTGTCTTCCCCATCCCCCGTCGGGTGACAATTTAGAATTTGGAAAGCACATTCGAATGGAGAAACCTTTGCGTTGCCAGGATGAAAACTCCACCTACTTTGTGCCGGTGACGGGGATCGAACCCGCGTCACCTACCGCCTCTGAGCTTCGTTGCTTCAAGAGCCACCGGTCCCATCCACTCGGCCACAGAGTGGATGGGACCTCTGACTTAGTTTCAAGGTCAGAGCACAAAATGGCCAATATCTCGCTTATTATCGACTTTACAGCTTAGGAATCAATTGTGGACATATAGGAAATGATATATGCTGACTATTCTGTTGACGGTGATTTTGACCTTTGACCTCATTTTCAAGGTCACAGGACAAAATAGCTAATACCTCACTTAATATCGATTTCACAGCTTAGGGATCAATTGTGGACATATAGGGAATGATATATGCTGTATATTTTCGTGACCTTGAATTTGACCTCTGACCTCATTTTCAGGATCACAGGACAAAATGGCTAATATCTCCTTTATTATCGACTTTACAGCTTAGCAATCAATTGTGAACATATAGAAAATGATATATTCTGAACATTGTCATGACCTTGAACTTGACCTTTGACCTCATTTTCAAGGTCACAAGACAAAATGGCTAATATCTCACTTATTATCGACTTTACAGCTTAGGAATCAATTATGAACATATTGGAAATGATATATGCTGAATATTGCTATGACCTCGAATTCGGCCTTTGACCTCATTTTCAAGGTCACAGGAAATAATGGCTAATATCTCGCTTATTATTGGCTTTACAGCTTACGAATCAGTTGTGAACATACTAGAAATGACATATGCTGAATATTATCATGTCGAATGACCTTATTTTCAAGGTCACGGAACAAAATACCCATATCTAAGATATATATTGTCCGGTAACCTTTCTTAGCCCTTGGGCTAATTTTTTTATATTTCAAATGTTTGGTTTTTCTGTGTGTAAAAAACTGGTTTGTTGCAGTTTGTTTATAATTTATATCATTGGATCCATTGCCATATTCCAGATATAGACCACCCAGATTCCAACACCAAGAGTAAACCGGAGTATACCGGAATTGGCGTTTTTGATATTCATGCCAAATCGGTGGAAGATATAGCGATCATTTTAATCCATTACTGATACCCGGAAACCCCGTTTCCCTATTACACACGACACACGCCGTGGCCTGTTCATTGCTCCAGCAGTAGTACGAAAAATATATGATCTTAATTCCCACCATCCGTGATATTGGCATTGTTTTGAATAGGATCGCATAGAAATACAATGTCCACCTTTCGAAATGATCTTTGACTATATCTTCGCAGTGAATTATGGCGTCAGACCCCTTCACATTTCCTGGAGTCAGTGATGAGAGGCGACTGATGTCTTTCACTACAATTCATGGGGCTTACTTGTGAAATGTTTATGGAAGGTATTAACCAATTCATTGATCAATTTCTAAAACTATTCACAATCTCGGTCAAGCTAGCGTTATTGTTTTGCAGCTTGCTTAGCAAACATTCATTTTCTTCATCGAACATTTCAGATTGTGTAGTTGTGTTCCTTCGTCAGTAACACAGATTCAGGCATTGATACCCTGTACAGTCAGTCATTGTCACGTTACACGGTGACAAACTCGGTTTATTTAGCACACTCTGTAATCTTAGGGGTAATCAGTGTTTGATGTCTTACTAGCATGTAAAAAGTCAAGGTCGCTGGTCATTCTAATCAGCACAAACACGCAAGAAGCAGCACGAATATAGCAAAACTCACTTCCTTTCTCTGTCTCTTTCTCATTGAATACTATCGTATTGACATTGTTTTCATTTCAGCTGACTGTCAGGAAATGATGATATACACTGTGATCAAACCCAGCAGCATACAAGGATAATGTTCCACACTATCCAAATCCTATTACCACACCTTTAAATGTCACACCACCTTCTGGACTTGTTTATCGGATGTTTTTTCGATTACATTCGAATTACCCCCTCATCTCCAACCTGCTGATGTCAGAAGAGGACTTTATCTGCCTCAATGCAAATTGTATGTCTATACCATGTATTATCCAGCAATGGATTAGTGTGGATGAAGGCGATTTCACATGTCAATGCTTGTTGAAAAAAAAACATTTACTTATCTCAAACCACAAGATTATTCACGTCCCATTCTTTCTAAAGAAATATGTCAATCGAAATGTGTGTTATTTATCCAAATCAATTCCGCTTTGGTCAAAGTGCTGTACAAATTCACTGCTATATTCAGCTCATAGATACAGTCAAATGCCAATACAACATTGACATTGATGCGAATCAACATTTCTACAAACTAGTCGGCACCTGTGGATACACACACTGTTCTACATTTGCCCACTGGTATTATTCCTCTCTTGAACATGTATTGTTATAGTCAATACATAGAGTTAAATACCAATACAACATTTTCAGCAATTAGTACGAATAAATATTTCTACAAAAAACTAATCGACTCCAGTGGATACACATACGGTTCTACATTTGCCCAATAGTATTATTCCTCTCGTGTACACATATTGCTCTATGTTTACCCACTACAATATATATTCCTCCTTGTCCCGAACACTTGCGAGACAAATCTTGGCACCATCTTAATACATTAAAAGCTCAATCGGGTTGAGTGTTATGGGTTTCCAAGAGGTTTGTTCCAACTCTTTCTCTCTCGAGTGTGTGTCGTTATCATCTTCGCGACTTTCAGTTAGTAGAAACCACATGGTGTTTAGTTGTAAACAAAGAGTATTGGCCGCTGGGCATGGTGATAACACGGATTAGTGCTAAATCACTGAAAATACGAAGCCACACACAATCCCATTGGGTATGTGACTGTGAATGAGATTTGGATACGATACGCATTAAGTATGATTTTAGAGATGTCCTACATCGAAGTTGAAAGAAAATATATATGAACTGGCTAGAGATATGGATTGGAACTTTGGACCAGCACTATTAATGCTTCACATTTGGACCATATGTATTTCAGTTAGAGCCCATGAACCTGCATCATGCCCACATTAGTATAAACGTAAATATATAGCGTTCAATCGATATTGTTGATTAGTTTTATTACTCTTATTACTCTTATTACTCTTAGTTTTATTACGTCTCGTTAACGAAGAAAACCATATAAATTCATTTCCATTCCGCTCCGCATGAATCTTCGGCTTCCTTTAATCATGTTTTTAAGATCAAGATGTTTCGATGTAATGAAAGGTTTATATTTGATTATCGAACTGAGTATTTTAGGATGGAGGGAAAACGATGTGAGGACATCGAACTCAGGTGCCCACAATACATGAAGACGTGTTCACTACGCCTTTGTAGTGTGATATTTTGTTTGCATCTTCCCTTCTTCTGGATTGGTAACTGACGTGCTCTAGCAGACTTGTCACACTACAAAACAATCAGAAAATATCATGCACTTCTAAGTGTTAATCTAACATGAAAGTCTAATTCCCGTAGGAATCTGTGTCACCCACTGCCAGCAACAGAGCTGTTTTGCTGACACTTGTAAATCATTTTCAAAATGCTGAATAGGAGCATGATGTGGTCTTATGAATATTGTCACGAACTATTGCCCATCCAATAATCAGAAGTGTTGTTGTGGTGAAAGTGTGCTTGTATTATTGATGATTTTCACAAAATATAACAAAGTTTCCCTTTTGGGATAATGCTTCCTTGTTCGTGGTTTTATGAAGGAAAAAAACCCCGTCATCGATGTACCATCGATGTGAAATACTGCACTTGGTAGTATCCAGCTTGCAAGGCGCCCTTTAGAAATATAATACTGAGAACACATAGACGCACCTTCGTAGAACATGGAAGCCAGGCTTGGATCGATCAACGCTGTCTCTAAAGTTGTCATCGGATCCAAGAGGACAAATACACTTGGTCAAGTCTAATATTTACGAACAACACTAAATCCCTGTGAAACTGTAACCTGGCAAAAAGAAGGCTAATTCGAGGTCAATTGAGCAATAATGAAAACTACATGCTATCCAATGTCAGCACACAATAAAGTTTCTAGCCGACAGTTTTGGTACGTATCTCTCATTATTAGGTTTTTTAAAGGTTTTTTTATTAGGTTTTTTTATTAGGTTTTTTATTCGGTTTTTATTGGGTTTTTTATTAGTTTTTTTTCTCTCTCATATTAGGTTTTTATTGGCATCATCAAATTTGGTTAACAGCGGTAATAGGTTGATACATACATATCACGGTTCTGAAATATGCTTCAAAGACATTAGTGTATATACCAGACTAAGTATTGATCAGTCCAACACTTTATATGTCTGGACATGTGATACTAACCAAGTTGTTATGCAATTGTACATTTGCATGAAGTGTATATTATCACATTGGAACGTTCACACTCTTGTATTGAACATGGCAGACAATGAACGAGAGATTACCAATAAATTTGTTTCGATGTGCAAGCGAGTCTTGTGCTCTTCCAGTGAGAACTGACAAGGGATTCTCAGGAACTTAACAGTTTCCTGCAATTGTTTGACTACAAATTCGTGTTCTTTTGATTTCTCAGGGTTGTGTAAATAATACACAGTAATTCTTTGAACTAATGCGGAAACTAAAGACAATCCTGCCACCATTCGGTGTAGTGTAATCCAGGCAAACGAAACATATTAGCAATTTCCTCTTCAAAGGCGTCAGAAATAGTGAATTTTGCTGAAGGTGCTGTTTGGATTTTTAGAAATAGCCACATGTGAAAATAATTTATCTGGCGAAGTATCTGGGGGGCCGCCACTTATTATCTGGCGGCTGTCACTTAAGTATCTGGCAGCCGCCGTTTAAGTATGTGGTGACCGCCACTCAGTCATGTGATGACCGCCACTTAAGGTGTGATTGCACGTAACTTACCGGTGACTGCACTAAGGCACTTTTCCATTGACTTATAATGGGAAAGTAAAGGTAACAAAATTACCAAAACAATACAATCCCCTGACCTAAAACTTAGCTAGCACACACACATATACTCATGGATGATGAACCGAGACATGGTTTCATAAATGATATCACGAAAGCTGTGCAATTTGATGATTAGATAAATCATTTTATACGTTTCACCAAAACGAAGATTCGAGTGTTTTGCTTGACAAGCACTGGCTGTTGCATATATTCATTCCTTGTTGTCGTCAAAATAATGAGAATATCTAGGGCTATACTTTCTGTGAGATGAATACAATGAGCTGAACATTCATAATCCCAAACACCTCGGTGCACCCGAGTGCATATCACCTTTGAGTTTTACTGGCCTCACTAGCTATTTGCTGCACAGCATAATCCTTTCGCTCGCCCTGTTGTGAGTGTATTTTGTAGACTGAGAAATAGGTCGGAAGATGACATATGAAAACGATGAATTTAACAAATTTAACATTGCTTAGTAAGAAACAGAGTATCGGTTAGTAATCCTTGGTGGCTAACAATCAGAGAGGCAAAGTTTCACGTTGATTGGAAGTGTGTAAATTCATGAATTTGTTACCTTTATATTTACATTATAAGTGAATGGACAGCTGGTCAATGCCAGGTTCATGACGATCACATGCAATCAATCCTTAATCATCTGGCAACTGCCACTTAATTACCATTGATTGGTAGTTACATCTAATTAAGTGGCGTCTGCCAAATAACAAGTTGAATAACGCCAGAATCAAATTATTTTCACACCTGACACTAACGGGCTTTCCTAGTTTCGGGATTTTAGTGAACAGGTTATCAAATCATTATCTCAGTTAGATAACCCATTTGTGAAATGTATTCATTAAGCTATCCGAACAATATATTGAAGGATCGGTATGTCAAACATTGTATTAATGAATTTAATTTACAATTTGATGAATTTTAGGAGCGCTTTATTATAATCGAACGATCCGATGATTCGAAAAAAAGGGTTTGTCAAACCGAATGAACATTAATTTTGTGAATTGAGCGAACGCTTTACTCTCCCTTTTCTTGTCCTTAGCGGTTCCGTATGACATTCATGGTGACTGACCTGCCATATTCATAGTTTTATAATTATAGGGTGACAATCATTTCGATACAACAAGATAAATATCTCATTATGACTAGAAAAAATTGCGATTGAACAAGATACCTACATCGATATTAAGAGTTATTTATCTCAATATAACGAGATATATTTTTCATTGTGTTATCACGGGAAAAGATCTGTATATAACGAGAAGTCTTTCATGACATTACGATAAAAAAAACTCGATATAACGAGATAAATTTGTTTTATATGTATCGTAAATCATCCCCTGAAACTTGTCGAGCTTTCCTATATTGTGTATTTATAGATAACTTGATGAATACAAAAAAATGTCAGATTGTGCAAGGTTGGTTCTAAAATATTCTTGTTTTTAGAATCTGACCTTTTTTATTTCAAGTTATTCCAACTAATCCGTACGTAGATATAGTCTATTTCGGGCATTTCACTCAAAACTTTTTGAAAAAATGGACATTTGTCATTCTTCTGTGACATTTCGTCCCGATTCCTAGTTGAGAACAGAAAACAGCTCCTTGATATTTTTTGATGCCAACAGACTGGAGATGAAGAACTGTAGTCAAGAGAACATCACCACCCAGAAAGCGTGCTCACGACGTGCTGTGACATTTACAACTGAAGGGGCTTTCAGGAATTTAAAGACCTAGTAGCATGCCGATGAAAGTGCTTTTCATTTAGTCCATTATGAATAGTTATCTGTGAATTCGAACGAATTTTACAAATACAATCAATGGGTTTCGAGATATTGAATCAAATAGGCACTCCTTCCGTAAATTGCCGAAGATTTTGATCACGATTTTAGTATGGGTCACGTGGTCTGTGACGTCATTTGAGGCAGTACTGAAAGTACATGTAGCCAGCAAGGTAAACTGCATGTCGCATATATTCATTCTCGTTGTGTATGTTTGACAATTCAAGTGAACGGGTGAGATGGTTGGGATACGGCATTTCTTGTCTTGATATTTAGAATCAGTACTATTCATTCTCCCAGAAGGGAGGTTTGTTGAACTGCAAGATGTTCAATCTTTGAGCTGACCGCCCAAATTACGTGTTTTACGTTTTTGGCCAGCCATCAAAGCACATTTTGTCTCAACTGACGTCACGATTACGGAAACTGTCGAAGCTATTTTTTTCATCGGCATGAGAAGGCGATTGCAATATCGGCATAATATACTCGATTATATGTCGCTGTTATTAATTACCAATTAACGCGAACATCTATTTTATCACCAAATGTCCACAATGCCTTTATCTGAACAGGAATAAAACCATATAATGGTACCTTGCTACTATGACTTTAAAGACGTGAAATAGTGCCGCATATAATAACCCAGCTCGACTTTCAGGCCCATCGGAGAGCCGACGTCTTATATTTTCTGACAAAAACTAACCAGATATATCAAAGATATATCTTTGCCATCATGTAAGAATACTGATGGAATAGAGCCGAGATCATATTTCGAGACGACTATTAACGAGATATGTTATAGACATGTCGTTGACATTGTGAATATGGAATACATTTCATTCTCGATTTCATAAGGCAATTACAGTTTTCACTCTTGATCCCTGACATTTGCCTGGATATTTAAGTGCATGTTAATATGTGTCCATTTCGGCACATAATTGCACATGATAATCTCAAATACTCGCCCTCCGTGTGTTCTGAAATGCCAACACACGTGGTTCTGAGTGTACTTCACATCCACCTAATGTCTCCGGTTGGAATCACCGTTGACCAATTGGTTGACAGTACAGAACGATAACGCAATGTTTGTGACTACGATTTATGTTCGCGTTAGAAATATGTGCTAGGTCTGTTTTCATGTTAACTACATGAGCTATGTGGCTCAGGAAATTTATGCTGCTATTTCTGCAATAATCATCAAGGATTGAAAATATACCTGATTGATTAAATGGAATATTTCTAGTGAACTAGTAATATTCTAGGACATACTACCACCATCAGAATCCACCGTAACAGCACTTCGAGAGGTTTAGGTTGCCTACTGGCGCTATTTATAGTAGTTAACACGGTCATTGGGCTTGTTTATAGCATTCAACATCGTCTTTGAAAGCTGAGACTGATTGGGTAGTCAATCAATGTTTCTGATCAGCGGATGTTTTCCCTCGACCATACATACACGAGAAATATTTGGCCTTACATCTGTTTCAGGGTTGCCAGTTATATACATAACCAGGGGCATTTGTACATCGAGTGAAACGGTACAAGAGTGTCCCAATCTTATCCATAAACATGTGACGAACTCAGGGTCATCCAATTAGCAATGCTGGGACTAAAGAAATTTATGTTGAAGATAAACACCATCAATCATGATTTAGATTGGAGGCGGAATATCGCAGACCAGATACGAAGTTTACATGGCCAATATCAAAGTACACACGATGTATCCATATACATGTACCACAAAAGTATTGTAATGAAAATGAATGGGTATACCCCTGCATTTTTGTAACCATTTGTGTAATGGGTCATACTCCAGATCAGAACAATCCAATCATTGAAATAAATATAAAATAAAACAGTATTGGGTGCTACTTTTACATGAGTAACTTTATGATTATCAGTGTAATATTTTACCAATGTATTTTTCTTGCCCAATTTTCAATGGGAATGAATGTATACTCGTATGTGTTGTATTACTCTTCACTAAACGGGATGTGGTATATATCGGGCTGTTATCCATCGTACACGCTCTGTTTGCACAATTTATCCAATATCAGTGATAAATGCATTGCAATTGTTTCCCATTAAGGCTGCATGTCGGTATGTTATTTTGGGAATGTTGTATTTTCTTTACGAATACCCCCAGGCACGAGATTATTAGATGATAGGGGTCTAGCTATCCTGATGATTTATAAATGCCACAATGTCAATATGCACAATGTAAACGATACAAACGATTCTAGAATGTAGTACATCATGTGTGTCCTTGGAAGTACTTCTGTTAATGGATATGTTATAGATTCGGATATTGTCCCGACGATGATTGAATGTATGCAGGCTTGCTTGGTGTCATGTACATGTATGCGTCTGTCACACGTTATTAGTTTGTTTAGCAAACCTAACAGGTAGATACATCCCGCATGTCATCGACATGTTTACTGAACGATCTGAATTGTGTATGTTTTGAGGGCAATGTCACCATGACTTTGACCACAATTTTATCTTCTTCCGTGAATTAAGGAAATATCACTGGTGTAACAGATATTTAGCGCCAATTCGGGTTACACTGCACACAAATAGCTTAAGTATAATCAAATAAACCTGAAAGGACGGATTTTGAAAATAAAATATGTAACTTTAAATAAATTATTCTGAACAATATCATGCAATGGACGAATTAATTAAAGGATTGCGTAGAATACTATTTTTGTACATGGCTAACTTCACATGAATATAACAAAACTTACCACGTGGCATAGATCATCCCCAAAAGGAGTGTGTGATGTCATGAAAACGTCTATTACATATGTGTACACAACGAGACCATCCCTACAATATGCTCATGCCCCCCCCCCCTCTCAAAGAGTGTGGGTAAAACATTTCATTGGTCTAAAAGTAGTCAAGCAAAAGGTCAAATCGCCCACCCGATATGACACTGTTACATTTGTATCAAGTTTGGAAAAATATGGAACCCTCCAAGATTTAATACTGGATTTGAAAATGAAACCGGTTGATCAGTCACACAGTCACTTAATACATTTACATGTGTGTTCCACTCGCTTTTTCCCTCAATGCCACTTCCATTCGAATAATTCCATACATTAACCTACTATTGCAAAAGTTGATGATATGGGTGGAAACGCTAGTGCATTCACTGGAAATGTTGATTAATTCAATCCATGCTTCTTGAGTGGTCCCTCGACTAGATTAATGCTTCAAATTTGCACATCGTGTTATAGCAGGCTCGATTGTTTTTCACGTTACATGTACATTTAAAGTCGGCGCATAATTTATTGGCGCGAACCTATCTCGTCTTATCACGGAATATACTGACTTGTATTAATTAAAATTCATTATTAATTGTGTTTCTATATTTAACATTCAAGAAAACGTAATCACACAATGTCCACGGGAGTTATTCAGTCCGAATCTGAAAATACAACTAACGACAACTTCATATTACGCTCGTAGATATAATATGCATACATACATATATGCTATACGGTATGTGTATTTTGGCTCATCTGTCAAGGAATATATATAAGCCTATGTGCGGTACGTTGAAATAATATTATTATGAACAATATTTTGTTTGACTGAGCAACAGCGCAATCCAGCACCAAAATTTTCTCATTTTCCTGAAATCGGTTCCATAGCATCTTAGAGACGGTCCCTCAGCCAAAACTGGTCAGAGCCATAACCGGACTCAACATAACTGAACACGATACAAGGTTGGTAAAAATGTAGACACCCGAAATCCTCAATTCATATATTGATGAACATTGCATATGTTCATTTGTTTAGCGATAACAATGTACTCCAATCAAATATAATTTGCGTCCTATTCGGCCTGACATACAGTTTCACACCCAAATTTACAAATACAGTCTCATTAAAATATTGTTGTGACGTCACACCATTGTCTGAACAGTGGATTCGTCCGCACGAATCCACCGTTTGCCCCATACGAATTCATTGGTTCACTGATGCATGTATTGTCATGTTGCACAAGTTCATAATCAGTAATCTCAAGATCATCTAATGTTGAATTTCCAACATCGTTCAGAATGTTTGCAGCATTAAATGCGACCATACTATCCACGATTTCATTTGAAAATGTGTCCAAATTATCTGCCATGTTGAAATTTAATGTCAACCGGTCGATGTCCAGTAACAGAAATGCGAGAATGTGTGTGGTATAGGTCACTGTTTCGCTGTGTTTTGAGTACAATATATTAAGGGGTTGTTACCCTCGCCATATTTTAGTCAGTGATGCGCACTGAATATTTTCAAAAATGTTTTTTCTTGAAGAAATGAACACATATTTCACATAAATGTTATATTATCATGTTAATAACTAATTTAAAGCATTTTACGCGCAGTTATTATGCATCTTATGTTAAAATTGGTGAAATTGACTACCAAAATTTCGGGACATCCGTTCTTGTGGAAAAAGTCGATTACGAATGTTCCAAGTATTTTTCTGAGCATTACTACATATGCTAGTTTATGAGCCGAGAAATATTTTTTTGAAATTCAAATCCATTGCATCACAAATGATTTTTGAAGTTCAGACATTTATTGACAACTGAAAATTTTTCCCAAGTGGCCAGCACAGGCACTATTTTTTAACCCTTCAAGACACTGCCACAGTGAGAGGGAGACTTCAATATCATATGCTGCACTATGCACACTTCACACTGGCTTTTACATGTAGACTGCTACATGCTAGGGCTTCTGTGTGCATTGGGCCATGACACTACTCTATTCACCTGATCAATGCAAATAATAACCCGTATTTCCAAAGTGAAAGTTATAAGTTCAAAACTTCTGGGGAAGTAACATCTTCTTGCATTGGCATAATTCATAACACTCTGTGTTCATCAAATAACTAACATTACATGTATGTATTCACTGCCCTCTTGTGCATAATGCTTGTGTCTATGCATACAAAGAACACAAACCCCAAGCTAGATACAGGATACATCCTGATCCCAATAACATGTAAATGTAAATATCACCAGGCTTTTGATTCATTGTCATCATGATTACATGTGACATTAAGTATCATTATTGCACATGGGTTGTGTCAACATAATTGATGTGAAATTCACACAGTGGTAGCATTTTATTAGTACAATTCATGAGTTATGAATTGGAGCACTTCATCTTTTGACATACATGGATCACAGGTATGATATCAAACATACCAGACAAGAAATGTCATGAATGAATAGTGTATTTGGTAGTATACCCATATGTTCATATTACAAAGTTTGTACATGGAAGGTAAACAAGAACAAAATAAATCAAATATAATACCAATCAAAAAGATTATGAATTTATCATAATTGGTAAACAATATTGCACATGGCCACTTGATACACTGCCATTCAAATCTTCATAATGTATTTCTGACCTACACATGTGTATCAATAACAAATTTTTGATACATACAATGTGTTGGCCACTTTATCCATTAAAATATAAAATATGGAAATATTATTAATTGGCCATTGAATCCCCAAATTGCTGTTGTATAAGATATCCAATTGTCTTATAGTGACAATACAATACCCAAAATGGTGGTGTGCAATTCTGTACAGGTTTTTCAGAATCACAGATCCAACATGCACTTAATTTGAATTTATATATATATTGTTTTAATATACATGTATATATTGGTGCAAACGTTAAAACACAAGTTGTTATGCTTTGACATCCATATTGTTGGCCAACTGAATGATTGCTCCTGGGTGCCTGTCATTGGGGGATCAGTCAAGTGGTGTGGAGCTGCTATTGCCTGTCTTCTGATTGAGACTTGAACCAGGATTTATGGAGCTTCTGGTTGTGTTGTCTTCTGGCTGAGCTGTCAGGAAAGTGGTGTGGAGTTGTCAGCAACATCTGGAGTCATCTGGAGTCAGAAAAATATGAGATGATGGATTTGTCAGATGGCACTCTACTCTGTTGCTGATACCAATCACATTGCCTTGAATTGATCATTGGAATATTACAATCAAGTAAACTTCTTGATTTAGAGAAATATATATATGTTGGTGATATGAATAACTCATATAGCTGCTTATTGATAATTACCTCATATACTTGTGCCAATCAGGGCACCTGATTTAAATTTCTTGACATACATATAGATATACATCTACATACAGTTTCATTTTGTTATCGAGATGTATTTAACCACGAACTTATGGAATAGGTACTCATAGATACTTGATCAGTGTTGATAGAGACGGGGCTCCAATTACAGAATGCTTAAATTACGTGTACGTACCTGAACAAATATAGTATCATATTACCTATTTGAACTCCCAATGTGCAAGAAGGGTTGAAAGAGGGTTAATAATCCGCCCCAGGACATGTGCTCGACGATTTTCCGTGTGGTTCCATGCGATCACTGACCGAGACTGGACTTGAGCAGCTAGTGAGTATTGCTCTTCACATTGAACTCAAAACCCTGTGCACGGATTTCAACGGCTTTCTCGCCGGAGCGAATACAAACTCACGTGGTGAGCGATATGTCAGTTATCGTCTGGAAACATGGTTTTCAGTGTTTGTCATTCCCCGATCTACAACAATTCTTTGTCTATGAACTAATATGTCTTCGATTATGTACATATTTCTGGGATTACCTCCGTCATATGCCGATATATATGCATAACACATGGGACTGTTGGTGCCTCGCGGGAAAACATTTGGAGACGAAGCTACCGAATCTCATAGTCGCAAAATTTGGTCTTCACAACCGAAGGAAATATTCCGAGGATGACCGCTACCAATTGATATCACGAAACACATGTAATGTGTCGTACTGCGAACATTTTCTGCCGTAGTCCCGTTCAGTATTCAGAAAGTGGATTATTTGGTGTGATCAATGGATTATACAGATTACCAGAATCGACATGACCAAAGATAAGTCTCGCGTAAGGATACATTAAACTTTGACCTGGGAAATATGTAAACACGATTTCGTGGCACCTGACGTTGAAAGTAGCCGATATTCAGACTCAATTTTACGGGGGAAAACGCATTGTCACATGGCTTTGGATAGCTCGTTATGGAGTCTACGATGTACCAATCCCAAGTAAGTCAGCTATTCTTTGAAAATCATCAAAATAATAGATGATATTTCAAGTCTGTGTGTTGTCCAAATCCACGTGATATTTTGAAAATGGCGCACTTCGTAAATGTGTCAAAGACTGTCGGGCATTTTTTGACAAATGTAGGCGGTAAATTCAAAAAGTAATTCTCGGCTCATAGACACTGACTGCTCCACTATGTAAAAAGTCGATGTATTCTAAAGATTACGTGGTTGATATTGAGAACGGATGTACCAACTTTATCGTTATGATCCGGAATGATCCAGACGTTTCAGGTCGAAGATTGTATTTTTCTAAAACAAGAAAATGACTCCTCTATTCACTTCCACTGCAAAAAGTCACTTCGGACTACCAGAAGTTTTATGACAAATGCTCAGATTTTGTATGCGGTACTAAAGTCGTGAAATTTACTGCCAACAATCGGCAGGGTTTCACCATCTTAAAACTCACCATCATCCAATGGAGATGTCCATTGAAACACATTCCACGCATCAAACCCTGCTCCATAATACTACTCGCTCACTAAATGAATGTATTTAACCCGTGTGCCACCTTTTTAATCCTTATTGAATATATAGAGGAATGCGCGAGATATAGTAGGCCTACTTGGGCCGAGAACCATGTTGAGTTGAGCAATCTAAATTCACTCGGTTGCCGGCTATTTATGAATACATCTTTATCATGCTTGACTTGCAATAGATCTAACAGAAACCAATATACATGTGTACGAGTAATCTGTTGGTCGCATTGTGATTGTAAGAGCAATATTTTAAGTCGGATAAAACACTCGAAACAATGAATTCGTTCACGAATTCACTCGCGCGTTGCGCTCGTGAATTCGTAGGCACGAATTCACTGTTTCTCGTGCTTTATCCATGACGGAATTCCAGGACATCAAACTGTGACAACTTTCACAGTTTTTCAGTCGCTGTTTTCGAACAGCATAACGTTGTCACATATTACTTTTCGGATCGTTGCACACCATTGATCAGCCCAATGAGTTTTTCTTAGCATCAATGAGCTTTCCCGCTCATTGTTACAATGGTGTGAAGAATAAACTTCAAATTCACGTCATTAACTTTGTTCACAGGCTTGTTCAAACGTAGCCCGACTTTGCCAAAATGTACACAAACCAATTAATAGGAAGATTTTTATTGTACAATTTGTGGTAAATTACAAGTGGTAAATTACAAGTACATGTCCAAACCACAGTTGTAGAACATGAATATGTCATTCTCAAGCCAATAACCTCTATGAGCACTCTCCTAATACATGTCCATTCATGGCATATTACATCATTGTACTATCCACTTGTAGAATTGCTCTGCAACAAAAAGAAACACAAAAACATACTAATTCTCTCCCACGAAAAAAAACCCATATACTTGCCTAGAATACACGACCGTCAGCACACATTATTCAGCTACTTATATTTGCTTCCTAGATCTGCTGGCTATTTTAGTGGTTAAATTGTTGCCCATTCGTTCGTTCACGTGGAACAGGTAAACAAGATAATTAGGCTATCATGGGGACTTTAGGCTATAAAACTAATATCAGACTATTATGGTTTAAATTGAACACATCACCAGAACTTATATTTTGCAAACCGATGCTCCGTTGCAGTTGCTCTAGCATTATATCTATTGTTCATGCTTCAAACATACCATATAGAATTTCGTTTGTACAATAATATATATAGCTACCAATTTCTTGCTATTCATATCGAGTTCTAGGTAAACAAATTCCACACGAATTTCACACATGTTTTCAGAATGGTACTTCAACAGCCAGATCATGTTGTTCCATGTAGCATGTTTTGAAACAAACATCTCAAATCTCATCCGACAGTTTTTGATAAGATGACCCAAAAAGTTTAAAATTGAGCAGTTTTCCTCAATAATGGCTGCCTTTATATCTTGTACTTTTGTTGTATTCACTAGCTTTCTGGCATTCATATCATGTTCCAAGTAAACAAATGGATTTCACACCTTCCACACTCATGTTGTGCGAACCCCCCAGATCCATATTGTACGCCCTTGTGACCATAAGCCCAGATGGGTTGAGCTGTGTGTTCTACTGTATTCAATTAGGGTTATGAAGTTGCCAGACGGATCGTGTGTGTTTCTAGTGGATGAGTACTACTAAGGGGTAGTACTAACTAGATTGTATCGTAAATGTTTGTTCCCTGGCTGCAATTACCTGCGTGTATGTCATAGTTACCGCATCCCACACGCGCCAGCAGAATACTCGAGATAACTTGTGGCTGGTAGTGAATCCGTTCTACTTTGTTACTTTTGTGAAACAGGCTGCTTTACATCCATGTACATCTTAACATTTGTCAATATATGACAACAAAACATGTAAACATACATGATGATACATATTATTGCGCAACGGCTCACGACACTCCGCAAAGAACTGTCAACGTGGTATCATGTTTCTATGAACTGGAGCAAGACATGATTATGGGGGAATAGGAAACTGATTCTCATCCTTGCCTCATCAAATATACATGCCTAATATCATATTACCACACGAGAATATTACCACGCGCACGTCTAATATGTACTTAGTGATACAATATTACCGCATCGCCAGTTGAAACTTGCGAGCATGTCTTGTTCATAACTCTTCTCTGGAATTCTACATGGGTATGATGTTTCTGTTAATGTTTATGTATTCCTAGAAATAAAATTTGAGAATGGCTTGTTGATTTAAATCGCTTGTTTTCTTCTGTTGTTAGCATTTTCTCTCAGACTAATTGAGTTCTATTCATATGATTCGTGTAAGATAAGCCATAAAATCTGGGAAATAAAATGTATTCAGTCTGAAAGGTGTAGCCATTATATATCATTTATCAAAGAAATGATACTTCTCATATCTATAATGAATTTTTATAAACAACAATTCGCATGAATAAATCCCCCACCTTGCACAGTGACGTTTTGCAAAATTGAATATGCTAATTTGACACCAACAACTATCTATTGAACAATGTTTCTTCTGCTTTCATCCGTTCAAAATTCAAACGACTGATATTTATTTGTGTGCTAGCTCATAAATCCACAATGACAATATTAATGCTACTCATCTGCATATCATCAAATTGCAGAAGCCTCTGGTGAATAACATAACATGACGTGTATTTGACATTTGCATTCAGTGCAGTAAGTTAATTAGCTATCGTTTGGCGTCCAACCACACTCATACAATTCCAATCAAGTCACTGTTCCGAAACCGGAGAAACGTGAATCCCATTTGAAATTGCATAAAACCAAATTCCATTTGTTATGCTAGGGCATGTATGTGTAAAGTGGATATTCCTTAATTGAATTGCTTTAGTATCTGAATGCCATTTTTTCGCTCGTCTATAACGGCAAGATTATATACAGTTGGCTGATTGTGAGTAATATATATTACCTTGCCATTGAAGGTTATTCATGTCACAACTGCATAATAAAATAATTAATGGGTGATTCGTCAGGCCTAGTTACACATGTATCTTGAATATAAATATTTCACCAGACATTGTTTTCAACCCATGTAAATGTTTTTCTTTCTATTTTTGTATTGGCGGCAATAGGTTTACGACATATCCCACGGATTCTAGATAAAAATTGTGTTGAATCGATGTTTATGGACGGTACCATCCTTTTTTGCAACATCAAATATAGTGTATTTCAATAATTTCTGCAGCATGACGTATTGATAAAACCCGGTATATCTATGTTCTACCCGCTTCTGTCATGACCACGTGGAACTTTGTAAATACTTTTTTATCATACGCATGTAACACACCAATTAATTAGATTTCATGGTACTTTTTGATAAATGCAAAACAAAAAAATAAATCAATGATGTTTGTCCACTTGACCATATTCAGCTATAGACGACAATTAGACTCTATACAATATGATGGTAATGAATGCATACTATTCATCGTCATCGTTGATGACGTATACATTCAAAGATGAAACCAGTACCCAATTATAGGTATTCCAAATGAGCAAAAACGAGTCTTTCATCCAATCTCAAATTCCAGTGAGCATTCCTTGCCTCACATATAGCACTTTTCATGAATTACGAACAATTAATATATAAACTTGCTGCACATTAGTGGCAGATTTGGTGTGCTATTGAAAACGTCCATCGAATTTCTTGAACATTTATTGCAAATTATAAATAAGTAAGTTCAACATGAAATACATACGTTTATATTTTGTGGAATGACTTGGAAAGCTATCGCCAAAATTCATCAGCCAAATTTTTAACAGCCAAAATAAAATATCATCCATATGATCTGGTGACCACAGTGAGTTTGTAGATCTACTATATCGATGCTGGTTTCCATCCGAAACTATCATTAACTATGATTGACTGGAGACTTAGTGACCAAAATAACCCTGTGCATGGGGAGAATAAATCATCTGAGACGACCTGTCATGCTAGATGACAGTCTATTAACATGCACTATGGGCGTTGATCTCCTAGGCGTGATAAATCAACTCCCATCAGTTGTGATACAACAATATGGATCAAGATCCTGACGTCAAAGCAAATATAGTTTAGTCTGCAGATAATGCAGTCCTTGAAAAAAAATGCATTCACTATATGGAATGAAATATACCGGCTGATACCAAACCATACATGCCCACAATGAACAACTTCAAGAAATTATTTCAAAAAGTGTTTATGTCGACTGATTCAGCTTTAGAAAACCTGACATTGGCATGGGTTTTGTATGAGGAGGATGAGTCTTCTCGAGTTTCCCTATCCTAATGTACTGCCAGATTCAGCATGCACTGCAGAGTTATATATTGCAGGGTTATAGATCTATGTGCATACAAGTGATATTCATTCTTATATATGGTTATAAATGTGAGGCCAACACATTTTCCAAATATTTCCGAAGAAAAGTCAACTTTAAACATTAATATGATTGTTTTGTATTATTCACAATCAACGAATCTACACGGATATACTTCTGATATATTCACCATGTCAAAATTACGCAATCGTATACATCTGGCATATATGCAACAGGAATGCAGCATATTTAGCACGAATAGTTTGCTAACAGTGTAATATGGGTATGGTTTGTGGGTACGTATTCCACTCAGTGCCAGGTACCAAATGTTTTATTGACAATCTTGATCCAAGCCATCGGGGTAAGAACCAGGTCGAGCCCTAATAAAAAATATTCTGCTGTTTGATAGTCCCTTCTCAATATAGGCCATAATCAGATGAATAAGTGTTTATTCAGCAACTAGATTAATGCCCATTGAGCATGATTCAGAGGGCCGTAACATGTTGTAATGACATTTCCGTTTTTATCATTATGATTTACAGTATTATATTTGCAGACATACCTACGGGACACATGTGAATGTTGTACCAAGTATCAATCTATCACCACCAATAGAATAGAAATTGCTTTTCACGATAGACGCACAATAGTTAATATATTTCTAGCATTTTGTGCTTTTTTTCATGTGAACTGATGTGTTACCATCAATGTATTACCAACGATTGAGCATATTTGCAATGAACAAAGAAGTATATCACTTTCCCAATTCACCTTCGAAAAACACACACTTGCCTGAAGTAGAAGGTAACCCCTATATTTTCCTAGTTTGCTCTTGTTTGCCTTTCCGCATCTCCTGGTCTTTCCGGTCGCCCATTTGTTTATACACGTGGAACCGGATTAAAAATTAATATCGTGAGAGAATGGAACTATTATGAACATTTGTTGCAGCTGTTGCAACAATATGTGTATATTTTGTATATGTTTCGCACGTGTACACAGGCTACGTCTTCATACAGTATACCGCATTATCCACTCATTTTCACGCCTGTCATATTGTGTGCTTGGTAAACGAATACATTTCACAAGTCGCACCTCTTCATAAACATTGTAAACCTTTATGGTCATTTGCCAAGGTAGGTTGTGCTGTTTGTTCTTCATATTCAACAAGGATAATCAATGTACCAAGAGGATGCAATTGTACTGTTTCCAGTAGTTCAAGTTACGTTAACCCGATCATGCTACGCCAGAGTTATTTGAACTTGCTCTCTGGAAGCAGTTACCCAAGTGTTGTCATAGTAAGCCATATGTGCCAGCAGAACGCTGGAGATACTGAGTAACAATAAGTAGCTTTCATCTCACTTTCCATTACATAGATGATTTAGTGTCACCATATGATCCTAAATTTTTGTGATCACTTGGATGTTTTATATCCCAAGTAACTTATATTGAAGATTTCACTTGACTCCTCTAATTTTCCAACTATTGATGTCTAAGGTTGAAGATTGATACACATTTTATCCTGTCAACTAGAATATATGACAAACTTTATGATTTCAAATTTCCATAATCAATTCCCCTTTTGTGAGCAGCAAGATATCGCCAGCAAATGGTTGGTTTGTCTCACAACGCTATAATCGCTATTCAAGAGCTCGTTGCAGATATGAGGACTTCGTTCACAGAAGTTCCCAGTCAGGCTCTAAACTGCTGTGACGAGGATATGTTTTACCAGCTGTGAATTTTATGGCCATCATCACGATATGGTTGATACGTGCACCAAACATGCCAAATGATCAGTATAATATTCTTGGAATTCATGATGGGTGCCACAAGTCGGGCAGGAAATGCTCACTCTTCAAAACACTTGAATTCGCCTCCTTATGGCCACCTCCTATATACTGATATTAACCACCGAAAACCATCAACATAGTGTCATGTTTGCAGAAGCTGAAACCGGATATGATGATGGGGATGTAGTATTGATTTTCATCCTTGTCTCATCAAATATACACGGTACTATCACACACCTGCCATACATGTAAGCACACGATGATGTTGCTGCATCCACAGCTTTTGCCTTCGAAGTAATAAATTTACCAGAACGTTGTATTCGGTTAGTGAACATGTACAAAAGTATGGGCTGTAAGTTTGCAACAGTGTTGAGTTTTCTCATGCTAATATTCACGAACTCCTAGAAATTATAATTCAAGGAAAGCGTACTGAAACTTGCACTGACGTCTTGGAGGATTTTCTCCAAGCGAGTTATACTAGACATTCATGTTATACATGACACAATAGTTACATATATTCACATATAATGTTACTACATGAACATACAGGGTGTCCCAAGATAAAATGGCCCAACCAAAGCCAAATTACAAAGGTAACCATGGTGACAAAGGTAACCATGGTACATTTGCATCAGTAGCTGATCATGCAATCTAGATGTGTGATCCCGATATTATAAGCAGGAATACAATTAACAACAAAACACGTAACTTTTTTGTGGATACAGATGTTCATAAGCATTCATTTAAAGCTGCTGACTTCGAATGTAAGCAATATTTTCTTCAAAACCAATTTTTTGTTTAAACACTTCTAATGCAATATAACAAAAGGTGTGCTCAATGATTTTGACGATTACAGTCCGTCCGAGTTGTCTTTTCATCCGTTTTAGTGCCCATTTTGTACCGATTTTGTCAATAAACAAACGAAGTGTATCCATCAAACCCAAATGTAAACAAATGCTCAAATCGCGCTTAGAAGTCCACATCGAGTACATTTTCCAGTTTGTATGTGCACATATAGTATACTTGTGAGAAAATAATCAGTGACACACCATGATGTGCGTGGAATTGTCAGTCTATCTCGCACTTCTATGCTTTGTTTACATCTGCGTGTGATGGATACAGTTCCTGTATTTACGCGAGAATGGCTTGTTCAAATAAGCAAAATTTCCCTGAGGACTGGGTATTTTCATTACATTCGATGTGAGTATGTTTCGTTCAGTTAGTTTAGCATGTTTGGTATGAAATATAGTTTTCAAAAAATATTGACTGGTTTCGAAGGCAGCTGCTTTAAATTATGTCAGGAACAATTTAGTACAAAAATAGACTGGATTAAAAGTTCCCTGCAAGCGAACTAAATATATATATATAAATATCTAAATATGTGATACTTTTGGACAGAAACTAGCATTCATACAGTACGAATGCACTGATCATCAAATCCTATGAATGACTACATATATCTAAATATATAAATATCTAAATATTCTGCCCATTGGCAGGCACCTCGTGTTTTATCGACATTCACATAATATAATCCAGGCCATCTAGGTGAGAACCAGGTCGAACCGGAAATAAAATCCTGTTGGGACCCTTCCCAATGTAAGCTATAATCAAACCAACGAATGTGTTTATTCAGTAACTAGATTTACGCCCATTTAGCATGATTTAGAGTGCCATAAAATGTGCTAATGACACCCCCGTTGGTACTAATTTGACTTATCATTGCAAAAGTACGAGTGGGAAACGTGTGCCATGCCATTGTGGATTGTTGCCCGGTACTGGTCGTTATTTGACAATGTCTTCAATATTATTAATATCAAAGGCGAGCAAGCTTTGACATTTGCTTTTTGTATCATTGGTACACACATCGCTTTTTGGATTATTATTGTTAAGCACAGCTGCAACTAAAACAAATGTGTCATCATGAAAAATCATAGATCAGGAAACTAACATATTTTGGTAATATTCAATCGGCGTTGAATTATTTACTCCATGATTAATCTGTGAAACAAACGTCATACGAACGTATGACAAACGACATACGAATGTACATTTATTATATTGGCTTTTTTTCATTGTTATGATTTTTATGCTTTCGAAGACTACCATTGACATAGTGGGCCTGTGAGAACCGATGGTCGCTTATATCGATATACATGAATCAAAATGCATGTATACAATATATTAACGTGCATGTATCTCTTATTACTTTCATTTCTACTTTCCATCATACTATTGTGAAAGGCATTGCATGATTACTGTCTAAACCAGTACTGCACAATGGGCTAGTACTGGCTAATGCTTATAGAATCGACCACATCCACTGGTTTTCCTATACACAGTAACATTTTATTACTAGTATGCTTTTGGTCATGACGTTTGTATGTTTTATGAATATATTCACTATATTAACCACTTATTAATTATTAATGATTAATTTATTACAGCAAACCTCAATGAATGCTGCAATAGATGAGCAAATGATGTGCAGATCAGACCATAGACCATTTATATATGTTGTTGCCTGGAAAATTGTGCTGTTGACCAGGAGACAATTTCCATCGTGTGTTTATATTATCTTATAATTAACGATAATGGCCCTACTGCGGGTAATAAATTTTGCCATTGTTGATTCTTCTCGTCACAATTGCATGATATGAAAAATTGTTGAAACATATTTTACCTTCATTGCAAATAATGCCACGTTCATATTGAAATGCATGGAGCTAGGCCTGTAGTAAAAAAAACTGACAGTCCTGTTTTCTAGTTTTACCGATTTTGTAAACGATTTCGTTTTGATGGTTCTGTTCACTTTTCGAAATTCAAATCATAAACAGAAAATACTAAGTTTGAATTTATAATTGATGTAGAAATACTGCCACATTCCGTCGGACATGGACATCATTATAATAGCCAAAATATGTAGTCATTCATAGGATTTGATGATCAGTGCGTTTGTACTGTATGAATGCTAGTTTCTGTCCAAAAGTATCACTATGATTGATCAGACTTGGTGACCAAAACAACCCTGTGCATGGGGATAATGATTCATCTGGGACAACCTGTCATTTCAGATGACTGTCTATTAACATGCATCATGGCAGTTGTTCTCATAGGCGTGATAAATCAACTCCTGTCAGTTGTGTTCAATGTATAGTTTCTGACGTTACAGCAACTGTAGTTTGTACAATCGATGAGGAAAAAATATGTAGGGGGACAAGTATTGGCTGATACCAAAACACAAGAGAAATATGTGTACAAATCAAGCACCCATCGAACTATTGTGAATAACCTAGTTTATGGTGAGAAAAATAGAAAACGTGATCAAACATTATCACTTGCCTCATTTCATGCCTCATTTCGAGTCTCATCCCTTGCCTGTGAATTCATTATGCGATTGAGCGATTCGAACGAGCCTCGCAGTGGTGTCATATTCTAGAAGCCTCACGTGGTAGCACGTCGAAGAAACCCAATGACAGACTGAAATTACATGACAAGGTATTGAGGCGAACACAGGAAAAAACGGGTTTCATGAAACCAACGTAATCAGGTAATATGCGTAACAACATGGAACCCGAGGTGACAGAAGGTAATGTGGAACAACATGCCAAAAACCAATTAAACCTCCTTGCCATTCGAATGAATGTTATTGGATAATTTATCACAATTTGACAGGCGTTCCCCCGACACCCCCAAAAAGCTGGCCATAAAGCACCGTAAACTCTGCATCAATGAACATGGAATTGCTTTGACCAGTACGCATAAAAGCAGCTAAATACCAGGGTTCGGAAGCTCGTTGTCAATATCGAAGGAAAAAATCCATATACGAGTAGCATGAGTGAAATTTGATGCCCTTCAGAACAATAGCCCAGATCTTAAGTTCCCGGATTTTAGGCCAGATTATATCCGTTCCTATCAAATGTTCACAAAACCTGCGATGACGTTCTGATAGCAACAATAAGTATATTTTGTATATGTTTCGCACGTGTACACAGGCTGCGTCTTCATACAGTATACCGCAATATCCACTCATTTTCACGCCTGTCATATTGTGTGCTTGGTATACGAATACATTTCACAAGTCGCACACTCTTCATAAACATTGTAAACCTTTATGGTCATTTGCCAAGGTAGGTTGTGCTGTTTGTTCTTCCATATTCAACAAGGATTATCAATGTACCAAGAGGATGCAATTGTACTGTTTCCAGTAGTTCAAGTTATGTTAACCCGATCATGCTATGCCAGAGTTATTTGAACTTGCTCTCTGGAAGCAGTTACCCAAGTGTTGTCATAGTAAGCCATATGTGCCAGCAGAACGCTGGAGATACTGAGTAACAATAAGTAGCTTTCACCTCACTTTCCATTACATAGATGATTTAGTGTCACCTTATGATCCTAAATTTTTGTGATCACTTGGATGTTTTATATCCCAAGTAACTTATATTGAAGATTTCACTTGACTCCTCTAATTTTCCAACTATTGATGTCTAAGGTTGAAGATTGATACACATTTTATCCTGTCAACTAGAATATATGACAAACTTTATGATTTCAAATTTCCATAATCAATTCCCCTTTTGTGAGCAGCAAGATATCGCCAGCAAATGGTTGGTTTGTCTCACAACGCTATAATCGCTATTCAAGAGCTCGTTGCAGATATGAGGACTTCGTTCACAGAAGTTCCCAGTCAGGCTCTAAACTGCTGTGACGAGGATATGTTTTACCAGCTGTGAATTTTATGGCCATCATCACGATATGGTTGATACGTGCACCAAACATGCCAAATGATCAGTATAATATTCTTGGAATTCATGATGGGTGCCACAAGTCGGGCAGGAAATGCTCACTCTTCAAAACACTTGAATTCACCTCCTTATGGCCACCTCCTATATACTGATATTAACCACCGAAAACCATCAACATAGTGTCATGTTTGCAGAAGCTGAAACCGGATATGATGATGGGGATGTAGGACTGATTGCATCCTTGTCTCATCAAATATTCATGCCTATGATATTAGGTCAACGGTACTATCACACACCTGCCATACATGTAAGCACACGATGATATTACTGCATCCACAGCTTTTGCCTTCGAAATAATAAATTTTCCAGAATGTTGTATTCGGTTAGTGAACATGTACAAAAGTATGGGCTGTAAGTTTGCAACAGTGTTAAGTTTTCTCATGCTAATATTCACGAACTCCTAGAAATTATACATCAAGGAAAGCGTACTGAAACTTGCACTGACGTCTTGGAGGATTTTCTCCAAGCGAGTTATACTAGACACTCATGCTATACATGACACAACAGTTACATATAATCACATATAATGTTACTACATGAACATACAGGGTGTCCCAAGATAAAGTGGCCCAACCAAAGCCAAATTACAAAGGTAACCATGGAGACAAAGGTAACCATGGTACATTTGCATCAGCAGCTAGTCGTGCAATCTAGATGTGTGATCCGGATATTATAGGCAGCAATACAATTAACAACAAAACACATAACTTTTTTTCGGATACTGATGTTCATAAGCATTCATTTAAAGCTGCTGCCTTCGAATGTATGCAATATTTCCTTCAAAACCAATTTTTGTTTAAACACATCTAATGCAATACAACAAAAGGTGTGCTCAATGATTTTGACGATTACAGTCTGTCCGAGTTGTCTCTTCATCCGTTTTAGTGCCCATTTTGTACCGACTTTGTAAATAAACAAACGAAGTGTATCCATCAAACCCAAATGTAAACAAATGCTCAAATTGCGCTTAGTCCACATCGAGTACATTTTCCAGTTTGTATGTGGCACATATAGTGTACTTGTGAGAAAATAATCAGTGATACACCATGATGTGCGTGGAATTGTTAGTCTATCTCGCACTTCTATGCTTTGTTCACATCTGTGTGTGATGGATACAGTTCCTGTATTTACGCGAGAATGGCATGTTCAAATGAGCAAAATTTCCCTGAGGACTGGGTATTTTCATTACATTCGATGTGAGTATGTTTCGTTCAGTTAGTTTAGAATGT
Source organism: Terebella lapidaria (assembly GCA_949152475.1). Lineage (NCBI taxonomy): Eukaryota > Metazoa > Annelida > Polychaeta > Terebellida > Terebellidae > Terebella > Terebella lapidaria. Next base: position 21,922,346 of record OX424563.1, on the reverse strand, counting down.
TTGATATGAAATAAAGTTTTCAAAAAATATTGAGTGGTTTCGAAGGCAGCTGCTTTAAATTATGTCAGGAAAAAATTTAGTACAAAAATAGACTGGATTAGAAGTTCCCTGCAAGCGCACTACTCATAAACTGATGGAAAAATTAAGATAATCTGGCAACGTTGTAAATATTACTATCCACATACGTATAATGTATAAATATATGTTACACACGTGACTTGTTTGTTTTCCTCATTGCTACTTGGATCACATTCAGTTTGAGTCTGTGTGGCTTCATCAATGAATTATCTACAAAAAGGGCGATGTAGCTTGCTTCTGATGGTTTTATGTCATCGTAGTAAATCCAATCAACTCGGGGTTACTTTATCTTGGAACACCCTGTACATGCTGATGGACCAACATGACAAACTAACACAATCGAAGTAACATCTGGCATTTTAGCATTGACATTTTGATGACAATACTCTGTGAATGATTTGTATCTAAATATTCCGCCCATTGGCAGGCACCTCGTGTTTCATCGACATTCACATAAATATAATCCAGGCCATCTGGGTGAGAACCAGGTCGAACTGGAATTGAAATCCTGTTGGGACCCTTCCCAATGTAAGCTATAATCAAACCAACGAATGTGTTTATTCAGTAACTAGATTTACGCCCATCTAGCATGATTTATAGTGCCATAAAATGTGCTAATGACACCCCGTTGGTATTATTATGACTTATCATTGCAAAAGTACGAGTGGGAAACGTGTGCCATGCCATTGTGGATTGTTGCCGGGTACTGGTCGTTATTTGACAATGTCTTCAATATTATTAATATCAAAGGCGAGCAAGCTTTGACATTTGCTTATTGTATCACTGGTACATACATCGATTTTTGGATTATTATTGTTAAGCACAGCTGCAACTAAAACACATGTGTCATCATAAACGATCACAGATCAAGAAACTAACATATTTTGGTAATATTCAATCGGCGTTGAATTATTTACTCCATGATTAATCTGTGAAACAAACGACATACGAACGTATGACAAACGACAATGTACATTTATTATATTGGCTTTTTTTCATTTTTATGATTTTTATACTTTCGAGGACTACCAATGACATAGCGGGCCTGTGAGAACCGATGGTCGCTTATATCGATATACATGAATCAAAATGCATGTATACAATATATCAACGTGCATGCATCTCTTATTACTTTCATTTCTACTTTCCATCATACTATTGCATAAGACATTGCATGATTACTCTCTGAACCAGTACTGCACAATGAGCTAGTACTGGCTAACGCATACAGAATCGACCACATCCACTGGTTTTCCTATACACAGTAACAAAAGCGAATGGTATGAATTACAATCCAAATCCACACCTCGGAATAATCAGATGCCCAGGAAGATCTTAAAAGAGATTCTGATGATATACAGGACATATAACGCGTATTGAAAAAAACGTTGACTTTATACACAACAATTACTTGCCATTTCAGCTCGTAGAAGATTGTGTTATTGGGCATGGATATCTTTTATGCCAATCTTCAGGGACGAGTCACTAGATCATCAAACATTCCTCGTTATCATGTTACATTGGCTGATTGTATCATGTGGGAAAAAATATTTATCATCATATACTTAAGGATTGATTGCATGTGATCGTCATGAACCAGGCAGTGACCAGCTGTCCATTCACTTATAATGCAAATATAAAGGTAACAAATTCATGAATTTACACACTTGCAACCAACTTGAAACTTTGCCTTTATGATTGTTAGCCATCAAGGATTACTAACCGAGACTCTGTTTCTTACTAAGCAATGTTAAATTTGTTAAATTCATCGTTTTCATATGTCATTTTCCGACCTATTTCTCAGTCTACAAAATACACTCACAACAGGGCGAGCGAAAAGATTATGCTGTGCAGCAAATAGCTAGTGAGGCCAGTAAAACTCACAGGTGATATGCACTCGGGTGCACTGAGGTGTTTGGGATTATGAATGTTCAACTCATTGTATTCATCTCACAGAAAGTATAGCCCTAGATATTCTCATTATTTTGACGACAACAAGGAATAAATATATGCAACAGCCAGTGCTTGTCAAGCAGAACACTCGAATCTTCGTTTTGGTGAAACGTATAAAATGATTAATCTAATCATCAAATTGCACAACTTTCGTGATATCATTTATGAAACCATGTCTCGGTTCATCACCCATGCGTATTTGTGTGTGTGCTAGCCAAGTTTTAGGTCAGGGGATTGTATTGTTTCGGTGATTTTGTTACCTTTACTTTCACATTATAAATAAATGGAAAAGTGCCTCAGTGCAGTCACCGGTAAGTTACGTGCAATCACACCTTAACTGTCTTGCTGTCGCGTTCACAACATATCGATGTGTTTATATGTTTAATATGTTATTATTACTGAGTGCTTTTGGTCATGACGTTTGTATGTTTTATGAATATACTCGCTATATTAACCACTTATGAATTATTAATGATTATTTATTACAGCAAACTTCAACGAATGCTGCAATAAATGAGCAAATGATGTTCAGATCAGACCCTAGACCATTTATATATGTTGTTGCCTGTTGACCAGGAGAAAATTTCCATCGTGTGTTTATATTATCTTATAATTAATGATAATTGCCTTAATGCGGGTAATATTTTTTGCCATTGTTGATTCTTCATGTCACAATTGCATGATCTGAGAAATCATCGAAACATATTTACCTTCATTGCAAATAATGCTACGTGCACATTGAAATGCATGAAGCTAGGCCTATAGTCATAAAAACTGGCATTCCTGTTTTCTAGTTTTACCGATTTTGAAAAACGATTTCATTTTGATGGTTCTGTTCATTTTTCGAAATTCAAATCATAAACAGAAAATACTAAGTTTGAATTTATAGCTGATGTAAAAAATACTGCCGCATTCCGTCGGACATGGTCATCATTATAATAGCCAAAATACGACGTCATTCATAGGATTTGACGATCAGTGCTTTCGTCCTGTATGGATACGAAAGTATCACTAACTATGATTGATGAGACACTTGGTCACCAGAACAGCCTTGTGCAAGGGGAGAATAAATCATCTGGGACGACCTGTCATTTCAGATGACTGTCTATTAACATGCATCATGGCAGTTGATCTCATAGGCGTGATAAATTAACTCCTATCAGTTGTGATACAACAATATGAATCAATATCGAGTTTCTGACGTCACAGCAACTGTAGTTTGTACTATTGATGAGAAAAAAAAAGTTATTGGGACAAGTATTGGCTGATACCAAAACACTAGAAAACTATGTGTACAAATCAAGCATCCATCGAACTATTGCGAATAACCTAGTTTATGATGAGAAAAATAGAAAACGTGATCAAACATTATCCCTTGCCTCATTTCATGCCTCATTCCGAGTCTCATCCCTTGCCTGTGAATTCATTATGCGATTGAGCGATTCAAGTGAGCCTTGCAGTGGTGTCATATTCTAGAAGCCTCATGTTGTAGCACGTCGAAGAAACCCAATGACAGACTGAAATTACATGACAAGGTATTGAGGCGAACACAGGAAAAAAACGGGTTTCATGAAATCAACGTAATATGCGTAACGACATGAAACCCGAGGTGACAGAAGGTAATGTGGAACAACATGCCAAAAACCAATTAAACCTCCTTGCCACTCGAATAAATGTTACTGGATAATTTATCACAACTTGACAGGCGTTCCCCTGACACCCCAAAAAAGCTGGCCATAAAGCACCGTTAATTCTGCACCAATGAACATGGGATTGCTTTGACCAGTACGCATAAAAGCAGCTCGGATGGGATAATTCGGATGGGATACCAGGGTTCGGAAGCTGGTTGTCAATATCGCAGGAAAAATCCATATACCAGTAGATTGAGTGAAATTATCTCCAACATTTGTTGCCCCTCAGAACAATAGCCCGGATCTTAAGTTCCCGGATTTTAGGCCGGATTTTATCCGTTCCTATCAAATGTGGACAAAAACCTGCGAGGACGATCTGATAGATGAAACAACAGACATAACTTCTATCTGTCAGAATATTACGTCGGAGAGGGTCCGTATACATCAGTTACCATTATCTTTGTATCCCAAAGGATTGCGTCATTGGACTTGAACAAGGTCTTTTCATGTCAACCTTCAGGGACGAGTCATTTGATCATCAAAGATCTTCCGACATAATTCCGCGTTGTTTGATTGTGACCAGCGGGAAAACCACAGATGAACATAATCACCATACATTTACATTGTACTTATAATGCGTACATAATTTTAAGCTTAGATAAGCCAAAATGGCAATGTACTTCAAAGTTACATTTGGCGTATGTACACGTGGAAAACATGGGATAATTAAGACTGACAACACATTACATAGGAATAAATTAGGACAAACTAATTAGGACAAACTTGTTTGACGTTACATAGGACAAAATTTCAATGTACATACTCCGTCCAGTGTCGATAAATATGATCCAGGACGATGGGGGTAATAACCAAGTAAAACCATTGTAAAGTTCTGCTGTTCGATAGTCCAACCTCAATATAAGTAGTGATCAGGCAAGTAAGTGTGTATGGTCAGCAACTAAATTTACACCCATTCCAGTATGATTTAGATGGTCGTAATGTGTGGTAATGGCAATCCTGTTGTTGGTATTACGACCTTTCATTGCAGAAGTACCCGCGAGTACTTTATAATCTATTATTGATTATTGCCTGGCATTGGTCGTTATATGCCACTATTTGTGATACTCTCATACCGATATTGCAAAAGCGAGTGATAGATGATTTTTATTTGCATATCGATGCAGCTAAGGCAATGTATCAGCAAGATTTTGAGCCTAGTTCATGCAGGTAAAACTCAAATATTCAATCATACTTGAAATAATTGCACGTAAGTTCCCCGCTATTTACACACGATAGCCTTCTCAACTTTCACTCATAAATCATCTGCGAAATGATCATGTAGAATGTCTATGCCAACGAGATTGTCAAAAAATTATTGCATCTAAACTTTGAGCTAACCAAAGTGATGATGTTACTTGCAATTCAATTCAAATGCCCATGAAGATCTGGGCGTAAACACGATGAAGTTCTGATGAACAAAGCAACAGACAGAAGTTCCGTTCTAGGGTAGAATAAAACCCCTGAGAGGGTTTACGTTTGTATACATAAGCTACTCTTCATTAGTTACTATCCCGAAGGATTTCGTCATTGGGCATGACGAAACTGTATGTTTGTCCTCCAGGGAAGATTAATTTGATCATCAAAGATCACCCCTTCTCATTCCACGTGGCCAATGGGAATAATATTGCCAGATGGGCATATTTGTCACACAATCTACATGTTATGCTTGTTTGTTCATTTCAGTGGGAAATATGCTTATTTGTGTGTGTTTTGGCCATAGTTAGAAAATTTGTTGGTCAATATACATGTACAAACGCTGGACTACTTATTCTACACACACCTGCTAAATGTTGTGATGAAAAAGGAGAGTCATGATGAGAGAGATGTGAGTGAAATTGAATGATAAACTGGCGCTTGAACATGCTTATAAGCTGTTTCCTGGAGAGCCATATTCATGAATATCATTTCATAACAATCAATGGCACTAGGCTCATTGCGAGCAATATTTTTTGACGATTATTCATATGTTTCAATTATTTATTAATGAACTATTGAGTCATTAACTAAACATTCCCCTGACGACGCAAGTGTGACTCTGGGCACCAATGTTCTGGCGGGGTTTCCTTATATCATGTCATATTAGGTTTTTATATTGGCATCATATAAATCTTGTGGTATTGGGTGGACACATACAACAGTAAATCACAAACAAGAAAATGCAGCTAACTACGAGACACGACATTAGAGCTCTAGCACATTATTATCACAACATCTGAATGTACTTCACAACATGCCAACCCCTCATCCCCTGAAACAAAATAATAAATATTTGTTACCACCATTCTACACATAGGCCTGTTCCAGTTTATTCTCGTCTATTATGACAAAAACATACATAAATAAGACTATACGCATGGTAAAATGATAGGCCTACTGTACCTCCAAAATATCGGAAACTATGAGGACTATCTACATCTGATGTCTTGATATAGCCTAGCACATGACTACATGTACATGTGGGCCCAATATATTCGCAACCCAACATGGAACATTTTTCATGGTTAAAATACGCCAATTGCACTGTTGGAAATTCGGTATTATCGCCCTATTGTATTTTTTCCTATTATGGCCTTGACATTGCTCAAATTGCTGGTTGTCTAGAGGACTCAAATATGGTCTTTACCTCCTCAATACTACTCATCTTACGAGATTCCTAGATTTCGCATTTTAAGCCTTATTAGATATAGAAGACTGAGTCGCACAGCAAACGTGTTCCCGAATGAGCTTAGCGTTTGGTAAGTCAATTTCGTTGAGTAGCTGAGATAAGTAGAAAGTGATCTCAATGGCACTCTGAGCCATGGCAGGTTATGGGGAAAACAATAGGGCGATAAGACCGAATTTCCAATTGTGCAATGGGTGTATACGTTAAATTACAGTGAATTTAGCCGTGGCATTGCAGACGAATCGTTGTGTTCACTAGATAACGCTGAAGATATTACACACGCAAGCTTATGCATGCGCGAATCGCTGCACAGAAAATAGTGTGTTCCAAAATACACGTCATTACGGTAGCAGTTTGCTTTGCATTCTGGGAACGTATATTTCCATCGGCCATTTTGAACGTTTTCAGACGATCTGAGCACTTTACGTAATTTTCTCAAATCTAATACATCGATTTATGCATTATTTACCAATGAAATCTGTAAAGTATGTTAGCAACTCGATAGATTTTATGTCAAGGACGAAAATAGATTATTCGAGATAGGTGTCTAAAACGATGTAATGTCAAAAATTTGATTATTTGAATTATTGATTTAAAATATCTTGTATATTGCAGGTGGAAAAGCAATTTGATACAGCATGAGATATTGTCAAATGTATTTCAATAAATAGCAGCAGAATGATTTATCGATAAAGCCTCCATTATCTGCATTCTGTTGGCTCCTGTCTTTAGCATCTGGAACATGGCAAATACTGGTTTGGTCATGTGCATGTGACACATCGATTAATCACATTAATTTATGGTACCTTTGCAATTAATGCAAAGCAATAATGGTGTTTCCATACCTATGCCCACTTTATATCATATTACTCATTGAGTCTATACCACCTATTTCTACTGAAAAATACCCATATTTTACCTCCAATGCAATCGACTCTGCTCTCAAGATGAAATACATGACGGTATTCGAAACGATTTTAGTAACAGATGTATTTCATGCTTTCCCACGTTTTGACTCCACTTTGATCTAACTCGGGTCCTTTGATGTTTCATGTTTATAACTATTATAAATAATCATGGTAGGCCTAATAACAAGACGAGAGTATTTTTCAGGTTTAAAATCTTTTTGTTTTTGTTCTCGATTCAAATTTTGAGATACAAAGGATACACATATATGTTGATTTTGGCGATAACGAAGAAAAGATCACCACGTTTCTGTACAGATCCAAATTTCCATCTGGAAATATTGCTAATTATGACGGACTGTGAGTAAGTGACCAAGACAACACAAAGTGGATCAATATATCATCGTTGATGATCTGTCATGGTAGATGGAAGTCTACTGACATGCACCATGGGCGTTAATCTCACACGCTCGATCAATCAGCTCCCATCAGTTGTGATACAACAACATATATGGATCAAGGTCCAAGTTGCTGACGTCACAGCAAATTAAGCTTAATATGGAGGTGATACAATCTACGGTCAAGCATGTTGCTTGAACTGAATATATAGAAATACCGTACCAGCTGACAGCAAACCTCTCAGGTGTTCTCATATTCAACTTGCAATGGTGCACACACACGTACTGCAACGTTCTTCAGCCCATAATTCTAAAAGACGAATACGTTCGTTATATCTATTTACGTATAATATTGATATAAGTGTACATGACAATATACCCGGATGTTCCAATATGGCAAAATAACGCACTTTTCCAGGTCATCATGTGAAGGTTTGCTTTTCGATAGAACATCATCAATGAAAGCCGCGATAACGCCAATAATTGTGTTTATACACCAAATAGATTTACGCTCATCTGGCATGATTTAGATGGCCATAACACATACTAATGACACTCCCGTTATCAGTAGTTAACACCTGTACTATTGTAAAATATTTCCATACTATCATACAATATTTAGTTATTTCTGTCATGGAGAAAATTCCACTCAATCTACTGGTAACATGTTTTTTCCCGGTGAAATCAACAACGATCATCCAATTCCTGGCTCTCCATCCGAATTTTTACGAGCTGCATTTCATGCGCATTGGTCAAAGCAATTCCTTGTTCACTGGTGCAGAGTTTAGTGTGCTTTACGGGCGGCTTTTAGAGGCGCCGTGGAAACGCCTGTCAAGCCTTGATAAATTATCTAATAACGTCTATTTGACTGCCAAGGTGGCCTCAATGGTTTGTGGCGTGTCGATACGCATTAACTTCTACTGCCGCGTTGTTATCATGTCAAACGCAAATTAAGCTGGTTCCATGAAACCTTTTTTTGCAGCCATGTTTACCTCAATGTGCATGTATGTTCGGCTTGTTCTTGGTTTTCTTTCATGTGATCCAATGTGAAACTATTTTTCTGATATTTGACAATAGAGGTTCATTCCATTTGGTCATTCACATAGTGAATTCACATTCGAAATATTCCAATAGTATTGCAAATTTGAGTGTATCACTCTACCGGCTGCATCATGATCATCTTACGTATTCATGCCTGATGCTATTGGTAGTATTACGCCATTAACATTGTCAATTTGGCTGTGTGGTTTGTAGACATCCCATGCTCTCTATATATTCAACCTGCATGTCCATATATCATGTATCTTGTATCATCTTCAGAATTATCTGAGTCATCTCTATTTGCTGTGACGCCAGCAACTCCGATCTTGATTCATACTTTTGTGTCACAACTAATAAGAGTTGGGGTATCAAGCGAATGGTGCATGCTAGTATTGTCATTTAGAATGACAACTTCCCGACCGATTTATTTACCGTATCACAACCCGGGGTAGACTTGGTCTTCACTTAGCCTTCAATCCATCATGGTTACAGATAGAACCTGGGATTCAGTAAAATACGGTCAATAGAATGCTCTGAATACTTCTATTTCAAGTAAATGACATTATATCATTACGGGTATATCGTTAAGGTATGATAGTCCTTATTCACCTCATAAGGTGTCACTTCGTACTGGAGAAAAATAACATCAACCAGACTAACCAAGTGCATAGTCATATACCGAACGCTGTACACTGGTTTATTAGATTTTAGGTTACCGAACATTTGGTCCTATAACCTATTGTCGTGGCGTTGCGTCCTGGGATTCGTATACATGTAATGCCCTTGTAGATTCAGATGCTGGCATCATAAATCCCGAAGCAGAAGAATTTGAGATATCGAGTCTTAGTAACAGTAATGTCCTTTTCAGGTTTCCTCCTTAGAGCATTAGTAAATTGAACATATGTGGAAAGCGGAACATTCATGTAAATTACAATAATGCAAAGTCTTTCTAGCATACCTGCATACCTATAACTAAAACCAATGTATCAGCAATATTATACACCTAGTATTGTGCAGCTAAAGTTCAACTATTCCTACATACTCAAGTTATTTACACGAATTCCCCCTTTTTTCCCCCCGATGGCCTTCTCAATTTTCACTCCGTAAATCATCTTTGAAATGATCTTGTATACCAAACGAGATTCGGTTCTTCAAAAATTGTTTGATCTATACTTTGAGGAACTCCAAGGTGGCCAATCTTATTGACATGACTTTCCAAATCAAATGCCCATGAAGTTGTGGGCATAAATATAGTTCAGGTGGATAAAACAACACACGTAGGTTCCGTTTTATGGTGGAATAAAACCTCTCAGAGGGGCGTTGCTTTTGTATGCATAAATTACTCTTCATTAGTTACCATCCAAAAGATTTTGTCATTGGGCATGAAGAAACTGTTTGTGTGTTCTTCAGGGGAGACTAATTTGTTCACCAAAGATCACCGTTGTCATTCCAGGTAACCAGTGGGAATAACATATAACCAGATAGACATAATCGTTATACATTGTACAAGTAATGTTTTTTCTTGTTCAGGCCAGCACCAGTAAACAAGATTTATATGATGTCAATATAAAACCTAATATTATATGTAAAGAATGGAATAGAAACAAAGCCGGACAGAAGGTTGGTACCCCGAATCATACTTGAGTCATCAGGAGTATGGTTTACTATTGATGACTCAATAGTTCATTAGTACATTATTCAAGTATATGACTAATAGCCAAAAAAATTGCTCGCAATATTCCCGCTGCCATTACTTTTAATATAATGACATGCATGGATATGATTTTCCAGACAATAGTATATGAACATGTTCTAGCCTCAGTTTACTTCAAACACAATATTTACAACATCACTTTCCTTTTTTTTATCAGAACTTTTATCAGGGTATGTTTAGAATAGTAATTCAGCGCATTACATGTATACGGACCAACAACAATTGGATAATTTTAACATGTTGGATCAATGGTTGACAGTTAATTAGACAGTAATTATATGCAACATGAAACTTTTGCGTTTGGATAATATGCATTCCCTACCTTGCATTTGATTGGCAGGGTACAGAACTGGCGTCATATCGGGAATATTCATTTTTGCTTGGAGGGAAATATTTTATACCCTATGAGATATGTACTTTTATTTAATATCATTGTAAGAGGTGACATTCTACTCAGAAAATAATAATGCCATGTTTCAATAGATGATATATATTGATAAAGCCCTCATTAGCTGTGTTATGCTGGTTTTGTCATTTGCATTTTACACATCAATTAATCACATTAAATTTATGGTACCTTCGTAATTAATGCAAAAACAGCAAAACAATAATATATTGGTGTTTTCCATACCCATAATCACTTTATTACTCATCAAAAAGTAAAACGGGAAAATAGTTTCCCTCATGGGGAAAACGTTTTCCTCGCATTGGAAATAGATTCCCCCAATTACATTATTTAGTGTATTCTTCTGGAGACTACCAAAACATTTTTATTATACTAAATATTTTTATAATAATAAATATTTTTATTATACTATACTAAAACATTAAATTATTTCATTTTTTTATAATTACTCATATGCTTCAACGATGAACTAATAACTATTGAGTCATCAGTAGTTAATCATTCCCCTGATGACGCAAACGTGACTCTGGGCATCGATGCTCTGTCGGGCTTTGTTTCTATTCAATGCCTTATATCATATTAGGTTTTATATTGGCATAAATAAATCTTGTGCACTGGTGGTACTGGGTCGACACATCCACCTATAAATAACAGAAGGAAAACATGTAGAAATATTGGTTTATAGATAGAAACATTTTGTATATTGCAGATGAAACAGAAGTTTTAACCAACAGTTAATATCGTCAAATGTATTTCAATAAATATCAGCAGAATGATGTATCGATAAAGCCCCCATTATCTGTATCCTGCTGGCTCCTGTCATTAGCATCTGGAACATGGCAAATACTGGTTTTGTCATGTGCATGTGACACATGGATTAATCACATTAATTTATGGTACCTTCGTAATTAACGCAGCAAAGCAATAATAAAATGGTGTTTACCATAGCCATGCCGGCTTTATATCATAATACTGATTAACTCTATACCTACTATTTCTACTAATATGAAACATACCATACGTCTGATGCAATCGATACTGCTATAAAAATGAAATACGTGAAATTATACACCCATTGTACTATTGAAAATTCGGTTTTATCGCCCATTATTTTTCCCCTAACTTGGCCTCGACATTGCTCAAGTTGCTCAAGTGTATGTAGCTCCTTAATACTACTCATCTAACGAGCTTCTAAATTGAGTTTGTGTTCTCGTATTTCAAGCATTATTGAAAACAGAAAACAACGTTGCACATTAAAGTTGTTTCGGATGTGAGCAGTGGATTTGTAAGTCATTTGTTTTAGTTGATGAGTTGAGTAGAACATGCTCTCAATTGCACAATGAGCAATGTCAAGGCCAAGTTAGGGGACAAACAATGGGCAAACACTGAATCTCCCAATGGTGCAATGGGTGTATTCAAAACGACTGTAGTAACAGACGTCTTTTGAACTTTCCCACGTTTATACTTTTTTCGTGATAACTTCAGCTTGATCCGTCGGAGGTCCGATGATATTTCCTGTCATGAATATCATAAATAATCATGGTAGGCCTATTAACAAGACGATAGTAATTTTTTTTCGGTTTAAAATCTTTTTGTTTGAAGATCAAATAATATACATATACTTTGATTGATCACCATGTTTCTGGACAGATCCAAATTTCCGTCTGGAAATATTGCTAACTGTGACGGACTGGTGATTTATTGACCAAGACAACCCAACGTGGGGATGAATAAATCATCTTGAATGACAGTCTATCAACATGCACCGTGGGCGTTAATCTCACACGCTTGATCAATCAACTCCCATCAGTTGTCATACAAGACATTGGAGCAAGATCCAAGTTGCTGACGTCACAGCAAAGAGAGCTTAGTCAGGAGGTGATACAATTTGTGGACGTATGTTGACTAAACTGAATATATAGAGAGGACCGCACCAGGTGACAGCAAACCACTCAAGTATTCCCAGACTCAACTTGTCAGTGGTGCACATACGTGTACTTCAAGATTATATTTTGGCGTTAAATCCTCTAATATATACTGTTCAGTGTGGAATGTGTACATATTTTCAAAAACAATTCAACCAATTATTCTAAAACACGAATATGTTTGTTACATATTTTCATATGATATCAATACAGGCGTACATGACAATATACCTAGATGTTTCAGTATTGCTAAAAAACGCACTTATATGACTGAAATGAAGCCTATTTCAATATAAGCATCACCATCAACAGGCATTTTACATACATATTCAATCAAGTACCAGGTACCTCATGTTTTATCGACATTTACATAAATATGATCCAGATCATCGTGTCAAATTTGCTTTTCGATAGTACATTCTCAATAAAAGCCGTGATCATGCCAATAAAGGTGTTTATTCAGCAACTAGATTTATGCCCATTTGGCATTATTTAGATGGCCATAACTCCTACTAATGACCCTCCCGTTGTCACTATAGTAGGACTTATCATTGCCGTAGTACCCGCGGTAAATTGTGTTATGCGATTAGGGGTTGTTGCCCGGCATCGGTCGTTATTTGACCGTATTTATAATATTGATAATATCAAAACCACCCACCATTTGCTATGTGTTGTCACTACTACAGTATATCCCTTGCGCTATAGAATACCACTGCGGAATATGACTGCATCTGAAACGAATGTATCAGCAATCAGCAAGTTAACCTATGATATCCCGATAAATAATATTCCTCCTACTTCCTTAAATGTGATATATGACTGTAATTAGATATGTATATGAAACAATCGTATTTACGATTTTCATAATTATGGTTTAAAATTAGAACTTGAATTCCCTTTGAAATTATGCATAAACATTATATGATAATGAATGGCACACCATCATACGATCCGGCAGTACATGTTGAGTCTGTGGATGAGGATGGAAGACTCGAGGAGGATCTTCCTCAACAAAGTCTTGTCAATATCATGTCAATACCATTCTACACATAGGCCTATTCCAGTTCATTCCCGTGTATTATGACAAAAAACAGACATAAATGAGACTATACGCATGGTAAAATGATAGGCCTACTGTACCTCCATAAAATAGCTTTCAAAATATCGGAAACTATGAGGACTATCTACATCTGCTGTCGTGATATAGCTTAGCACATGCCTACATGTACAAGTAGGCTTATTATATTCGCAACCCAACATGGAATATTTCGTCATGGTTAAAATACGCCAATTGCACTGTTGGAAATTCGATATCATCGCCCTATTGGGTTTTTTTTTCCTATTATGGCCTTGACATTGCTCAATTTGCTGGTTGTCTAGAGGACTCAAATAGGGTCTTTACCTCCTTAATACTACTCATCTTACGAGACTCCTAGATTTCGCATTTTAAGCCTTATTAGATATACAAGACTGAGTCGCACAGCAAACGTGTTCCAGAAGTGAGCTTAGCGTTTGGTAAAGTCCACCTGTGACGTCACTCTATTGTCTTTCTCTCCATTACCAATAGGTAATGGAGAGCTGCATGCAAATATTGGAGCGATATGTTTGTACTATTGGAGTTGAGCTCAACTGTCAAATATTGAGAGAAGTTAGGCTCGCTTCATTTATTGCAAAACAACGGGATTAAATCATGTGTACATGCATGTATGTGCAGTATCATGAGTATTACCAATTGACAAATTGCAATTGACATGTATCCACTCATGCTTGAACTCTTCTCCCATAAAGCGTAATTTGGCCAAGTACCTTGTACTGCTCCATAAATACTACTCGAGCACTGTACACATAACATTTAATCCGTCTCACACCTCTTCAATCCTTATTCTATATGGAGGGACGAGCAGCACAAGTTACTTGAGACATTGGCCTAACAATTGACCTTACAACTGTGTATGCTTTGAGTTGTTTGTCCGAGGGGATTACTATTGTTCGGCAATATCTGTCCGAGGTGTACGCTTCACAGAAAAGGTGTTCAACCATGACAGTCGTAAGGTCAATTCCATGTAAAGTCCACCTGTGACGTCACTCTATTGTCTTTCTCTCCATTACCAATAGGTAATGGAGAGCTGCATGCAAATATTGGAGCGATATGTTTGTAGTATTGGAGTTGAGCTCAACTGTGAAATATTGAGAGAAGTTAGGCTCGCTCCATTGATTGCAAAACAACGGGATTAAATCATGTGTACATGCATGTATGTGCAGTATCATGAGTATTGCCAATTAACAAATTGCAATTGACATGTAGCCACTCATGCTTGAACTCTTCTCCCATAAAGCGTATTTTGGCCAAGTACCTTGTTTGTTATTGGAAGAATAGCCACAGCTACTGAAAAGCAAAATACAATCATATGGCGTATGTTTCGGTCTAAGTTTCTTGACAGAAATTTAAATTACTGTATGATAGCATTTACTACGCTATTTGCATCGACTGTCATCCTGGCATATGTTAAAAAACATTTGTGCTCACGTCTTCACAAGTAGTACATGTTGAGCCATAGTGATTGCGTGTGGGGGGGATTATTTTTTGGGGTGGTGGACTTTACATTAGTCAAAGCCCTCGTCACGCTCCATTACCTATTGGTATTGGAAACCTCGGGCTTCGCACTCGGTCTCCAATACCAATAGGTAATGGAGCGCTCCTCGGGCTTTAACTAATACGTAAGTCAATTTCGTTGAGTAGCTGAGATAAGTAGAAAGTGATCTCAATGACACTCTGAGCCATGTCAATGCCAGGTTATGGGGAAAACAATAGGGCGATAAGACCAAATTTCCAATAGTGCAATGGGTGTATACGTTAAATTACAGTACACATTTAGCCGTGGCGTTGCAGATGAATCGTTGTGTTCACTACATAACGCCAAAGATATTACACACGCAAGCCTATGCATGCGCGAATCGCTGCACAGAAAATAGTGTGTTCCAAAATACACGTCATTACGGTAGAAGTTTGCTTTGCATTCTGGGAACGTAAATTTCCATCGGCCATTTTGAACGTTTTCAGACGATCTGAGCAGTTTACGTAATTTTCTCACATCTATTTAAACACATCGATTTATGCATCTTTTTCCTGTGAAATCTGTGTGTCAGCAACTCGATAGATTTTATGTCAAGAACGTTGATAACCTGTCATGGGGATGACCTGTCATGGTAGATGACAGTCTATTAACATGCACCATGGGCGTTAATCTCACCAGCTTGATCAATCAGCTCCCATCAGTTGTGATGCAACAATATATATGGCACAAGGTCCAAGTTGCTGACGTCACAGCAAATTGAGCTTAATGTGGATATGATACAATCTACGGTCAAGCATGTTGCTTGAACTGAATATATAGAAATACCGTACCAGCTGACAGCAAACCTCTCAGGTGTTCTCACATTCAACTTGTCAATGGTGCACACACATGTACTTCAACGTTCTTCAACCCATAATTCTGAGATGAATACGTTCGTTATACATGTTATATCTATTTACGTATAATATTGATATAAGTGTACATAGAGGTTATATGATGGGGTATCGGATATCGGCACAGGTATGGACACGAGTTTGTGGATATCGGCACGAGGCTTTAGCACAGGGCAATGAGGATTTCCTGTAAATAATATTGATGAAGACCTATATAGGCTACATAATACGTTAATGTAATACCTTAACTGTAATACCTATATATATACATTATATGGATATACATTATATGGATCAACACTTATGTAATAATATATTCATGACTATATAGTTTGTGTAACCTGGCTCAGAAAACATTTTCGGCTGAAAACTCCGCTGCTGGTTTGATGATCCTGTGCGTGTTTTCGTTTGTCTTTCTTTATACTCCAAGTACGGTGTGCCGGTCGGTGAGGTCTTCAGTGTGACATCGCCCCATTTCATGTCGTGATGTTCTTTCCGCCCCCTGAACATTGATATTCAGTATCATCAATAGGCCTACCATATTTTCCAGGGTCATGTAGGTTAAAATGTTATTTAATTTGCTTGTACATGTATATACAATTTGCCATGTATACCCACACAAAAAAGTAATAATATCATTTGCTTTCTCCAACGCTTACCTCATGCCGAAATGGATGCAGTTGTTCAACCAAAGAGTGTTTATCAAAGACTGACCTGTCCCTATGTAATCACAAAAGACATAACAATGTATTTTTACAAGTAGTAAGTAGGTCTATTGTAAAATAAAAACATGTAGGCCTAATCTAAATGATCCACATTTCTACCTACCCGCTCCCAGAATGTTTTTCTGATACATATGACATATCTCTTCGACCGTAAACGGTTCTGCAACATTGGGTTTGTTGCCGCGGCCCTTGCTCTTCAAATCCTTCCGCTTAGCTAGCATCACCTCTCGCGAATGATGGAAGAGGGGTGACGTGCAGATGTTCTCTGGATAGGATTTGTTTTTAAGATGCCGGTTGATAGACACTTGCATAGCCTTGATGGAATCCGGCTCATATTCATCCCCATTAGGTTTCCTCACTCCAATATAAAATCGTGCTAACAGTCCATCAAGTTCCCTTGCTGGAATCTCTTCTAATTCGCGCGTCTCATCTAGTTTAGACAAAAATTCTTTAATCAACTTGATGTCGCTTCTTGTTTTCTTTTCAGTGTTCGGGTTCTTTTGCTTTTGTACAAAATTTTCTGTTTCCTCTGGGCTCGGAAAGCTGAAGCGTTGTGGTTTGTTTGGTTCACACTGACGAGCAATTATGTTGTCAATGTCTAATATTCTGTTAGACAAAGAGTTCAGGGTACGTTCTCCTTTGCTTGAGATGCTAGGTCCCGCATCAGTCATGATGATGCGTCCTTCCCACAGCAGCAGCAGCAACTGATGCTCATGGTCACTGAACGTTATGGCTAAACACAGATAGTCGCTACGCTTCAGGAACGTTATGACGTTTTCTCACAGCCAGTGCCGATACCCTGGCCCTGCCTTCACTTTGTAGTTTCTCAACCGTGCCGATATCCGGTACCTGTGCCGATATCCGGATATCGGCACAGTGCTGACTACAGCATATTGCTTGATTAGCTGTAGTGGTGGATATTAGCATTGCATGCATATATCAGCTTATTCCGTTAATGAATATACAACAGCAAAATCACCTTCAACTGTATCAATACACTCCATGACCATGTAATAAATAGAGGTTATATGATGGGGTATCGGATATCGGCACAGGTATGGACACGAGTTTGTGGATATCGGCACGAGGCTTTAGCCGAGTGCCGATGTCCAACAAACGAGTGTCCATACCTGTGCCGATATCCGATACCCCATCATGTAACCTATTTATTACATGGTCTCAGAATTTGTTATGCATTTATGAAGAAACATATTGGGAATTATATTCGTCATTTTCAAATATTTCATCAATGAAACGTTGCATATAGTTTGACTAGGTTTGTCTATGTTATGCCTATAATCTGATCTTTGATGCATTATTAATCTTTCCAAAATATTATTTTGTTAAAGATAATTCGGACAGGGCCCACAGGCGCCACCCAGCGAACGATATTACGGCTATATCAAAACGTCATGACGTCAGAAAGTGGCTTAAAATGATCACGTATAGTAACCAGTAATCTAACAAACTGCGCAAGCCCGGCCTAATGTAGGCTATGCCGTAAAAAAAATATATACAGATTTCTAAGTGAATAATACCGCGTGGTGTATGCCTAGTCACGGTGATGAGGAGCACGGTGACGGTAGTCGCCGTAGTCATTTGAGCATGTTAATCCACGTCTGGAGCGAAACCAGAGTCCATAAGTTTTGTCGTGTACATTTTTGATTGCCAAAATATTGCTGAGCTGTATGAATCTAAAGTTTGATAAATAATACCCTGATAAAAAAATAACAGTGCATTCATGAGCAGGTGACTCGGAGTGAACATGTAGGAGCACGGTGACGCTGGTGTGAGAGCCCGTGACTTTGTCGTTGGCCTATCTATGCAAGTAACGCTCGAATTCAAACAATATTGTCCTGACAAACTAGGCCCATGAGTATAAACTGTAGGCTTTTACCCATGGGTACAAACTGAAGGCTTATACCGAAACGAACCTCATAGGCTTATACCGAAAACGAACCTCATAGGCTATCCGTTTCGAGATGCGTGCCGTGATGATTTGCGGCCCTTGAGATTGGGTAGTGTGCTTGCCACGGAGTTCAGCTAGTAATATATACTAGCACTGTAATAATACATATAATGGAAGTCCGGCAATAGAGTCACGAATTAAGGGATAAACAGATCCAGATAATCTGATAATTCAGATAAACAGAAATTTCAAAAATAACCCAAACGAAACACTGATGGTGAACCGATGCTCCGACCCAAACACTCACAACCATATGGGCCTATTATGTCCTAATTTGAACAAAAAAAAAATCTGGTGCTGACGTAGGCATAATAGTTCTGATGATCACAAAAGTTCTGACACCCGCATACTATCATAACCTGGGGTGTAAAAAGTACACCCACGTGTTCGGACATCTGAGCCTGAAAAAGTGTATGTAGGCCTACATGTACACTCCAGAAATTCAAGTCAATGATTGCACCAGTAGATGAAAATCTACCTTGGTTTCTAACTATCACAGAAATTTGCGTTGTTAATTAATATGACACGACACAGAGATTCGTTTAGAATTGAAAATAATATTATTTTGTTGTAGTAGTTGACAATGGTGTGATTGCTGCCATAATATTGTGAAATCAATGCAAATATGTACTGTTTCCGATATCGTCCTCCTCCGGGACATCGATTACTCACCATGATTGCGAAAAAACGTAAAGACGTATTCCTGGCGGTCACAAGAAATTTCCCGCCAAAATGGGGCTAATTGGTTCATTTTTCACCAATAAATTGTCAATATCTCAGAAATTAATTCGGTGACCTATATTTTTTATTTCCTCTACACGTGTATCTTTCAAAGATGTAAATCCTATAAAAAAATCAGTGAAATCTGACGACTGGATTTTTTTCTATTGCATTAATAATGATCAAAATTTGCATTTTCCCATTCACTCCCATTATAAAATTATTACAAAACACATGTTTAAAACGCTATCATAACTCGAAAACTAGTTTGGTGACATATATATTTTTTTCCACCTACTATCCCAGTACTACTTCATGCATAAACTGACGAAGTTTGAAAAATTTCTGACGAAATTTTTGTTTTGTCCGAATTATCTTTAAGTACTGATATATTCATTGCGTGTGACACATACTATTATACGAGAAAAGGGCTTTGTAAACAATTTATTAACTATAAGAAATAACAATAATGTCTTGTAAATGGATGACAATGACACATCGACGCTCAAATTTACATGCATTTGTACAGACAACATTTTCGTTATGTACATATTGTCTTTCACCAACAGTAAAGAAATCACTTGTTAATGTTAATGACCAAATTTTGAATTTTAGCGCCCATAAACCAGGAAGCTGGCATGTTGACCTGCTTGTGAGACATCGCGACAGCTTGCGTTGTGGTGGTACTTGTGTCACTGCCAGTCGGGGTGGTGATGGCTGTCGCGGCAAATGGCTGAGCCGGGACAGTGGTCATAGCGGTCTCGCATTCTAATCCCTCCAGCACCTGGATTAGATATTTGTCGTCGATGTCGTCCATGGGAATTTCTTCCGCCAGAACCGGTGTTACAGGATTGAGACCAGTCGTGTCGTTGTTTGGTGGTGCTGGGGTGACGGCGTTTGTCAGTAGAGCTGACATCTTTTGCTGCTGATCAATTGAAGCAGATGCATACTGGTTTATCGATTGAACGTTCTTATGACCTGTCAGCTGTTGGATGACGGTTGGCGGTACGTCCTGGTGGAGCAGGGTAGTGACCGTTGTCTTCCGAGCGCTATGGTTGGTTTTTCGGCCCGACAGTCCCGCCTTTGAGCTCATTTCGCTAGCAAGTGAGCCCAGCTTGTTGATCCCGATCGGGGACCTCGCGAACCACACTTCGCTGGAGGGAGACGCGATGATCGCCAGGTAGTAGGGCGAGTCCGCTGCCATCATCTCGAGGGGCCGTCGCCGTGCATATTCTTGGTGAACTTGCACAGGGCAATGAGGATTTCCTGTAAATAATATTGATGAAGACCTATATAGGCTACATAATACGTTAATGTAATACCTTAACTGTAATACCTATATATATACATTATATGGATATACATTATATGGATCAACACTTATGTAATAATATATTCATGACTATATAGTTTGTGTAACCTGGCTCAGAAAACATTTTCGGCTGAAAACTCCGCTGCTGGTTTGATGATCCTGTGCGTGTTTTCGTTTGTCTTTCTTTATACTCCAAGTACGGTGTGCCGGTCGGTGAGGTCTTCAGTGTGACATCGCCCCATTTCATGTCGTGATGTTCTTTCCGCCCCCTGAACATTGATATTCAGTATCATCAATAGGCCTACCATATTTTCCAGGGTCATGTAGGTTAAAATGTTATTTAATTTGCTTGTACATGTATATACAATTTGCCATGTATACCCACACAAAAAAGTAATAATATCATTTGCTTTCTCCAACGCTTACCTCATGCCGAAATGGATGCAGTTGTTCAACCAAAGAGTGTTTATCAAAGACTGACCTGTCCCTATGTAATCACAAAAGACATAACAATGTATTTTTACAAGTAGTAAGTAGGTCTATTGTAAAATAAAAACATGTAGGCCTAATCTAAATGATCCACATTTCTACCTACCCGCTCCCAGAATGTTTTTCTGATACATATGACATATCTCTTCGACCGTAAACGGTTCTGCAACATTGGGTTTGTTGCCGCGGCCCTTGCTCTTCAAATCCTTCCGCTTAGCTAGCATCACCTCTCGCGAATGATGGAAGAGGGGTGACGTGCAGATGTTCTCTGGATAGGATTTGTTTTTAAGATGCCGGTTGATAGACACTTGCATAGCCTTGATGGAATCCGGCTCATATTCATCCCCATTAGGTTTCCTCACTCCAATATAAAATCGTGCTAACAGTCCATCAAGTTCCCTTGCTGGAATCTCTTCTAATTCGCGCGTCTCATCTAGTTTAGACAAAAATTCTTTAATCAACTTGATGTCGCTTCTTGTTTTCTTTTCAGTGTTCGGGTTCTTTTGCTTTTGTACAAAATTTTCTGTTTCCTCTGGGCTCGGAAAGCTGAAGCGTTGTGGTTTGTTTGGTTCACACTGACGAGCAATTATGTTGTCAATGTCTAATATTCTGTTAGACAAAGAGTTCAGGGTACGTTCTCCTTTGCTTGAGATGCTAGGTCCCGCATCAGTCATGATGATGCGTCCTTCCCACAGCAGCAGCAGCAACTGATGCTCATGGTCACTGAACGTTATGGCTAAACACAGATAGTCGCTACGCTTCAGGAACGTTATGACGTTTTCTCACAGCCAGTGCCGATACCCTGGCCCTGCCTTCACTTTGTAGTTTCTCAACCGTGCCGATATCCGGTACCTGTGCCGATATCCGGATATCGGCACAGTGCTGACTACAGCATATTGCTTGATTAGCTGTAGTGGTGGATATTAGCATTGCATGCATATATCAGCTTATTCCGTTAATGAATATACAACAGCAAAATCACCTTCAACTGTATCAATACACTCCATGACCATGTAATAAATAGAGGTTATATGATGGGGTATCGGATATCGGCACAGGTATGGACACGAGTTTGTGGATATCGGCACGAGGCTTTAGCCGAGTGCCGATGTCCAACAAACGAGTGTCCATACCTGTGCCGATATCCGATACCCCATCATGTAACCTATTTATTACATGGTCTCAGAATTTGTTATGCATTTATGAAGAAACATATTGGGAATTATATTCGTCATTTTCAAATATTTCATCAATGAAACGTTGCATATAGTTTGACTAGGTTTGTCTATGTTATGCCTATAATCTGATCTTTGATGCATTATTAATCTTTCCAAAATATTATTTTGTTAAAGATAATTCGGACAGGGCCCACAGGCGCCACCCAGCGAACGATATTACGGCTATATCAAAACGTCATGACGTCAGAAAGTGGCTTAAAATGATCACGTATAGTAACCAGTAATCTAACAAACTGCGCAAGCCCGGCCTAATGTAGGCTATGCCGTAAAAAAAATATATACAGATTTCTAAGTGAATAATACCGCGTGGTGTATGCCTAGTCACGGTGATGAGGAGCACGGTGACGGTAGTCGCCGTAGTCATTTGAGCATGTTAATCCACGTCTGGAGCGAAACCAGAGTCCATAAGTTTTGTCGTGTACATTTTTGATTGCCAAAATATTGCTGAGCTGTATGAATCTAAAGTTTGATAAATAATACCCTGATAAAAAAATAACAGTGCATTCATGAGCAGGTGACTCGGAGTGAACATGTAGGAGCACGGTGACGCTGGTGTGAGAGCCCGTGACTTTGTCGTTGGCCTATCTATGCAAGTAACGCTCGAATTCAAACAATATTGTCCTGACAAACTAGGCCCATGAGTATAAACTGTAGGCTTTTACCCATGGGTACAAACTGAAGGCTTATACCGAAACGAACCTCATAGGCTTATACCGAAAACGAACCTCATAGGCTATCCGTTTCGAGATGCGTGCCGTGATGATTTGCGGCCCTTGAGATTGGGTAGTGTGCTTGCCACGGAGTTCAGCTAGTAATATATACTAGCACTGTAATAATACATATAATGGAAGTCCGGCAATAGAGTCACGAATTAAGGGATAAACAGATCCAGATAATCTGATAATTCAGATAAACAGAAATTTCAAAAATAACCCAAACGAAACACTGATGGTGAACCGATGCTCCGACCCAAACACTCACAACCATATGGGCCTATTATGTCCTAATTTGAACAAAAAAAAAATCTGGTGCTGACGTAGGCATAATAGTTCTGATGATCACAAAAGTTCTGACACCCGCATACTATCATAACCTGGGGTGTAAAAAGTACACCCACGTGTTCGGACATCTGAGCCTGAAAAAGTGTATGTAGGCCTACATGTACACTCCAGAAATTCAAGTCAATGATTGCACCAGTAGATGAAAATCTACCTTGGTTTCTAACTATCACAGAAATTTGCGTTGTTAATTAATATGACACGACACAGAGATTCGTTTAGAATTGAAAATAATATTATTTTGTTGTAGTAGTTGACAATGGTGTGATTGCTGCCATAATATTGTGAAATCAATGCAAATATGTACTGTTTCCGATATCGTCCTCCTCCGGGACATCGATTACTCACCATGATTGCGAAAAAACGTAAAGACGTATTCCTGGCGGTCACAAGAAATTTCCCGCCAAAATGGGGCTAATTGGTTCATTTTTCACCAATAAATTGTCAATATCTCAGAAATTAATTCGGTGACCTATATTTTTTATTTCCTCTACACGTGTATCTTTCAAAGATGTAAATCCTATAAAAAAATCAGTGAAATCTGACGACTGGATTTTTTTCTATTGCATTAATAATGATCAAAATTTGCATTTTCCCATTCACTCCCATTATAAAATTATTACAAAACACATGTTTAAAACGCTATCATAACTCGAAAACTAGTTTGGTGACATATATATTTTTTTCCACCTACTATCCCAGTACTACTTCATGCATAAACTGACGAAGTTTGAAAAATTTCTGACGAAATTTTTGTTTTGTCCGAATTATCTTTAAGTACTGATATATTCATTGCGTGTGACACATACTATTATACGAGAAAAGGGCTTTGTAAACAATTTATTAACTATAAGAAATAACAATAATGTCTTGTAAATGGATGACAATGACACATCGACGCTCAAATTTACATGCATTTGTACAGACAACATTTTCGTTATGTACATATTGTCTTTCACCAACAGTAAAGAAATCACTTGTTAATGTTAATGACCAAATTTTGAATTTTAGCGCCCATAAACCAGGAAGCTGGCATGTTGACCTGCTTGTGAGACATCGCGACAGCTTGCGTTGTGGTGGTACTTGTGTCACTGCCAGTCGGGGTGGTGATGGCTGTCGCGGCAAATGGCTGAGCCGGGACAGTGGTCATAGCGGTCTCGCATTCTAATCCCTCCAGCACCTGGATTAGATATTTGTCGTCGATGTCGTCCATGGGAATTTCTTCCGCCAGAACCGGTGTTACAGGATTGAGACCAGTCGTGTCGTTGTTTGGTGGTGCTGGGGTGACGGCGTTTGTCAGTAGAGCTGACATCTTTTGCTGCTGATCAATTGAAGCAGATGCATACTGGTTTATCGATTGAACGTTCTTATGACCTGTCAGCTGTTGGATGACGGTTGGCGGTACGTCCTGGTGGAGCAGGGTAGTGACCGTTGTCTTCCGAGCGCTATGGTTGGTTTTTCGGCCCGACAGTCCCGCCTTTGAGCTCATTTCGCTAGCAAGTGAGCCCAGCTTGTTGATCCCGATCGGGGACCTCGCGAACCACACTTCGCTGGAGGGAGACGCGATGATCGCCAGGTAGTAGGGCGAGTCCGCTGCCATCATCTCGAGGGGCCGTCGCCGTGCATATTCTTGGTGAACTTGCACAGGGCAATGAGGATTTCCTGTAAATAATATTGATGAAGACCTATATAGGCTACATAATACGTTAATGTAATACCTTAACTGTAATACCTATATATATACATTATATGGATATACATTATATGGATCAACACTTATGTAATAATATATTCATGACTATATAGTTTGTGTAACCTGGCTCAGAAAACATTTTCGGCTGAAAACTCCGCTGCTGGTTTGATGATCCTGTGCGTGTTTTCGTTTGTCTTTCTTTATACTCCAAGTACGGTGTGCCGGTCGGTGAGGTCTTCAGTGTGACATCGCCCCATTTCATGTCGTGATGTTCTTTCCGCCCCCTGAACATTGATATTCAGTATCATCAATAGGCCTACCATATTTTCCAGGGTCATGTAGGTTAAAATGTTATTTAATTTGCTTGTACATGTATATACAATTTGCCATGTATACCCACACAAAAAAGTAATAATATCATTTGCTTTCTCCAACGCTTACCTCATGCCGAAATGGATGCAGTTGTTCAACCAAAGAGTGTTTATCAAAGACTGACCTGTCCCTATGTAATCACAAAAGACATAACAATGTATTTTTACAAGTAGTAAGTAGGTCTATTGTAAAATAAAAACATGTAGGCCTAATCTAAATGATCCACATTTCTACCTACCCGCTCCCAGAATGTTTTTCTGATACATATGACATATCTCTTCGACCGTAAACGGTTCTGCAACATTGGGTTTGTTGCCGCGGCCCTTGCTCTTCAAATCCTTCCGCTTAGCTAGCATCACCTCTCGCGAATGATGGAAGAGGGGTGACGTGCAGATGTTCTCTGGATAGGATTTGTTTTTAAGATGCCGGTTGATAGACACTTGCATAGCCTTGATGGAATCCGGCTCATATTCATCCCCATTAGGTTTCCTCACTCCAATATAAAATCGTGCTAACAGTCCATCAAGTTCCCTTGCTGGAATCTCTTCTAATTCGCGCGTCTCATCTAGTTTAGACAAAAATTCTTTAATCAACTTGATGTCGCTTCTTGTTTTCTTTTCAGTGTTCGGGTTCTTTTGCTTTTGTACAAAATTTTCTGTTTCCTCTGGGCTCGGAAAGCTGAAGCGTTGTGGTTTGTTTGGTTCACACTGACGAGCAATTATGTTGTCAATGTCTAATATTCTGTTAGACAAAGAGTTCAGGGTACGTTCTCCTTTGCTTGAGATGCTAGGTCCCGCATCAGTCATGATGATGCGTCCTTCCCACAGCAGCAGCAGCAACTGATGCTCATGGTCACTGAACGTTATGGCTAAACACAGATAGTCGCTACGCTTCAGGAACGTTATGACGTTTTCTCACAGCCAGTGCCGATACCCTGGCCCTGCCTTCACTTTGTAGTTTCTCAACCGTGCCGATATCCGGTACCTGTGCCGATATCCGGATATCGGCACAGTGCTGACTACAGCATATTGCTTGATTAGCTGTAGTGGTGGATATTAGCATTGCATGCATATATCAGCTTATTCCGTTAATGAATATACAACAGCAAAATCACCTTCAACTGTATCAATACACTCCATGACCATGTAATAAATAGAGGTTATATGATGGGGTATCGGATATCGGCACAGGTATGGACACGAGTTTGTGGATATCGGCACGAGGCTTTAGCCGAGTGCCGATGTCCAACAAACGAGTGTCCATACCTGTGCCGATATCCGATACCCCATCATGTAACCTATTTATTACATGGTCTCAGAATTTGTTATGCATTTATGAAGAAACATATTGGGAATTATATTCGTCATTTTCAAATATTTCATCAATGAAACGTTGCATATAGTTTGACTAGGTTTGTCTATGTTATGCCTATAATCTGATCTTTGATGCATTATTAATCTTTCCAAAATATTATTTTGTTAAAGATAATTCGGACAGGGCCCACAGGCGCCACCCAGCGAACGATATTACGGCTATATCAAAACGTCATGACGTCAGAAAGTGGCTTAAAATGATCACGTATAGTAACCAGTAATCTAACAAACTGCGCAAGCCCGGCCTAATGTAGGCTATGCCGTAAAAAAAATATATACAGATTTCTAAGTGAATAATACCGCGTGGTGTATGCCTAGTCACGGTGATGAGGAGCACGGTGACGGTAGTCGCCGTAGTCATTTGAGCATGTTAATCCACGTCTGGAGCGAAACCAGAGTCCATAAGTTTTGTCGTGTACATTTTTGATTGCCAAAATATTGCTGAGCTGTATGAATCTAAAGTTTGATAAATAATACCCTGATAAAAAAATAACAGTGCATTCATGAGCAGGTGACTCGGAGTGAACATGTAGGAGCACGGTGACGCTGGTGTGAGAGCCCGTGACTTTGTCGTTGGCCTATCTATGCAAGTAACGCTCGAATTCAAACAATATTGTCCTGACAAACTAGGCCCATGAGTATAAACTGTAGGCTTTTACCCATGGGTACAAACTGAAGGCTTATACCGAAACGAACCTCATAGGCTTATACCGAAAACGAACCTCATAGGCTATCCGTTTCGAGATGCGTGCCGTGATGATTTGCGGCCCTTGAGATTGGGTAGTGTGCTTGCCACGGAGTTCAGCTAGTAATATATACTAGCACTGTAATAATACATATAATGGAAGTCCGGCAATAGAGTCACGAATTAAGGGATAAACAGATCCAGATAATCTGATAATTCAGATAAACAGAAATTTCAAAAATAACCCAAACGAAACACTGATGGTGAACCGATGCTCCGACCCAAACACTCACAACCATATGGGCCTATTATGTCCTAATTTGAACAAAAAAAAAATCTGGTGCTGACGTAGGCATAATAGTTCTGATGATCACAAAAGTTCTGACACCCGCATACTATCATAACCTGGGGTGTAAAAAGTACACCCACGTGTTCGGACATCTGAGCCTGAAAAAGTGTATGTAGGCCTACATGTACACTCCAGAAATTCAAGTCAATGATTGCACCAGTAGATGAAAATCTACCTTGGTTTCTAACTATCACAGAAATTTGCGTTGTTAATTAATATGACACGACACAGAGATTCGTTTAGAATTGAAAATAATATTATTTTGTTGTAGTAGTTGACAATGGTGTGATTGCTGCCATAATATTGTGAAATCAATGCAAATATGTACTGTTTCCGATATCGTCCTCCTCCGGGACATCGATTACTCACCATGATTGCGAAAAAACGTAAAGACGTATTCCTGGCGGTCACAAGAAATTTCCCGCCAAAATGGGGCTAATTGGTTCATTTTTCACCAATAAATTGTCAATATCTCAGAAATTAATTCGGTGACCTATATTTTTTATTTCCTCTACACGTGTATCTTTCAAAGATGTAAATCCTATAAAAAAATCAGTGAAATCTGACGACTGGATTTTTTTCTATTGCATTAATAATGATCAAAATTTGCATTTTCCCATTCACTCCCATTATAAAATTATTACAAAACACATGTTTAAAACGCTATCATAACTCGAAAACTAGTTTGGTGACATATATATTTTTTTCCACCTACTATCCCAGTACTACTTCATGCATAAACTGACGAAGTTTGAAAAATTTCTGACGAAATTTTTGTTTTGTCCGAATTATCTTTAAGTACTGATATATTCATTGCGTGTGACACATACTATTATACGAGAAAAGGGCTTTGTAAACAATTTATTAACTATAAGAAATAACAATAATGTCTTGTAAATGGATGACAATGACACATCGACGCTCAAATTTACATGCATTTGTACAGACAACATTTTCGTTATGTACATATTGTCTTTCACCAACAGTAAAGAAATCACTTGTTAATGTTAATGACCAAATTTTGAATTTTAGCGCCCATAAACCAGGAAGCTGGCATGTTGACCTGCTTGTGAGACATCGCGACAGCTTGCGTTGTGGTGGTACTTGTGTCACTGCCAGTCGGGGTGGTGATGGCTGTCGCGGCAAATGGCTGAGCCGGGACAGTGGTCATAGCGGTCTCGCATTCTAATCCCTCCAGCACCTGGATTAGATATTTGTCGTCGATGTCGTCCATGGGAATTTCTTCCGCCAGAACCGGTGTTACAGGATTGAGACCAGTCGTGTCGTTGTTTGGTGGTGCTGGGGTGACGGCGTTTGTCAGTAGAGCTGACATCTTTTGCTGCTGATCAATTGAAGCAGATGCATACTGGTTTATCGATTGAACGTTCTTATGACCTGTCAGCTGTTGGATGACGGTTGGCGGTACGTCCTGGTGGAGCAGGGTAGTGACCGTTGTCTTCCGAGCGCTATGGTTGGTTTTTCGGCCCGACAGTCCCGCCTTTGAGCTCATTTCGCTAGCAAGTGAGCCCAGCTTGTTGATCCCGATCGGGGACCTCGCGAACCACACTTCGCTGGAGGGAGACGCGATGATCGCCAGGTAGTAGGGCGAGTCCGCTGCCATCATCTCGAGGGGCCGTCGCCGTGCATATTCTTGGTGAACTTGCACAGGGCAATGAGGATTTCCTGTAAATAATATTGATGAAGACCTATATAGGCTACATAATACGTTAATGTAATACCTTAACTGTAATACCTATATATATACATTATATGGATATACATTATATGGATCAACACTTATGTAATAATATATTCATGACTATATAGTTTGTGTAACCTGGCTCAGAAAACATTTTCGGCTGAAAACTCCGCTGCTGGTTTGATGATCCTGTGCGTGTTTTCGTTTGTCTTTCTTTATACTCCAAGTACGGTGTGCCGGTCGGTGAGGTCTTCAGTGTGACATCGCCCCATTTCATGTCGTGATGTTCTTTCCGCCCCCTGAACATTGATATTCAGTATCATCAATAGGCCTACCATATTTTCCAGGGTCATGTAGGTTAAAATGTTATTTAATTTGCTTGTACATGTATATACAATTTGCCATGTATACCCACACAAAAAAGTAATAATATCATTTGCTTTCTCCAACGCTTACCTCATGCCGAAATGGATGCAGTTGTTCAACCAAAGAGTGTTTATCAAAGACTGACCTGTCCCTATGTAATCACAAAAGACATAACAATGTATTTTTACAAGTAGTAAGTAGGTCTATTGTAAAATAAAAACATGTAGGCCTAATCTAAATGATCCACATTTCTACCTACCCGCTCCCAGAATGTTTTTCTGATACATATGACATATCTCTTCGACCGTAAACGGTTCTGCAACATTGGGTTTGTTGCCGCGGCCCTTGCTCTTCAAATCCTTCCGCTTAGCTAGCATCACCTCTCGCGAATGATGGAAGAGGGGTGACGTGCAGATGTTCTCTGGATAGGATTTGTTTTTAAGATGCCGGTTGATAGACACTTGCATAGCCTTGATGGAATCCGGCTCATATTCATCCCCATTAGGTTTCCTCACTCCAATATAAAATCGTGCTAACAGTCCATCAAGTTCCCTTGCTGGAATCTCTTCTAATTCGCGCGTCTCATCTAGTTTAGACAAAAATTCTTTAATCAACTTGATGTCGCTTCTTGTTTTCTTTTCAGTGTTCGGGTTCTTTTGCTTTTGTACAAAATTTTCTGTTTCCTCTGGGCTCGGAAAGCTGAAGCGTTGTGGTTTGTTTGGTTCACACTGACGAGCAATTATGTTGTCAATGTCTAATATTCTGTTAGACAAAGAGTTCAGGGTACGTTCTCCTTTGCTTGAGATGCTAGGTCCCGCATCAGTCATGATGATGCGTCCTTCCCACAGCAGCAGCAGCAACTGATGCTCATGGTCACTGAACGTTATGGCTAAACACAGATAGTCGCTACGCTTCAGGAACGTTATGACGTTTTCTCACAGCCAGTGCCGATACCCTGGCCCTGCCTTCACTTTGTAGTTTCTCAACCGTGCCGATATCCGGTACCTGTGCCGATATCCGGATATCGGCACAGTGCTGACTACAGCATATTGCTTGATTAGCTGTAGTGGTGGATATTAGCATTGCATGCATATATCAGCTTATTCCGTTAATGAATATACAACAGCAAAATCACCTTCAACTGTATCAATACACTCCATGACCATGTAATAAATGACAATATACCCCGATGTTCCAATATGGCAAAATAACGCACTTTTCCAGGTCATCATGTGAAAGTTTGCTTTTCGATAGAACATCATCAATGAAAGCCGCGATAACGCCAATAATTGTGTTTATACACCAAATAGATTTACGCCCATCTGGCATGATTTAGATGGCCATAACACATACTAATGACACTCCCGTTATCAGTAGTTAACACCTGTACTATTGTAAAATATTTCCATACTATCATACAATATTTAGTTATTTCTTTCATGGAGAAAATTCCACCCAATCTACTAGTAACATGTTTTTTTCCCCGTGAAATCAACAACGATCATCCAATTCCTGGCTCTCCATCCGAATTTTTACGAGCTGCATTTCATGCGCATTGGTCAAAGCAATTCCTTGTTCACTGGTGCAGAGTTTAGTGTGCTTTACGGGCGGCTTTTAGAGGCGCCGTGGAAACGCCTGTCAAGCCTTGATGAATTATCTAATAACGTCTATTTGACTGCCAAGGTGGCCTCAATGGTTTGTGGCGTGTCGATCCGCATTAACTTCTACTGCCGCGTTGTTATCATGTCGAACGCAAATTAAGCTGGTTTCATGAAAACTTTTTTGCGGCCATGTTTACCTCAATGTGCATGTATGTTCGGCTTGTTCTTGGTTTTCTTTCATGTGATCCAATGTGAAACTATTTTTCTGATATTTGACAATAGAGGTTCATTCCATTTGGTCATTCACATAGTGAATTCACATTCGAAATATTCCAATAGTATTGCAAATTTGAGTTATCACTCTACCGGCTGCATCATGATCATCTTACGTATTCATGCCTTTTGCTATTGGTAGTATTACGCCATTAACATTGTCAATTTGGCTGTGTGGTTTGTAGACATCCCATGCTCTCTATATATTCAACCTGCATGTCCATATATCATGTATCTTGTATCATCTTCAGAATTATCTGAGTCATCTCTATTTGCTCTGACGCCAGCAACTCCGATCTTGATTCATACTTTTGTGTCACAACTAATAAGAGTTGGGGTATCAAGCGTATGGCAATAACTCACATGGTGCATGCTAGTATTGTCATTTAGAATGACAACTTCCTGGCTGATTTATTTACCGTATCACAACCCGGGGTAGACTTGGTCTTCACTTAGCCTTCAATCCATCATGGTTACAGATAGAACCTTGGATTCAGAACCTTGGAATGCTCTGAACACTTCTATTTCAAGTAAATGACATTATATCATTACCGGTATATCGTTAAGGTATGATAGTCCTTATTCACCTCATAAGGTGTTGTTCTGAAGAGTGTTAATGTCATTTACAGTTTTTGCCTAGAAACATGTGTCAAATATTTTAGATCCAGTCCCCACCCTATCAAGCTTCAAACAAATTCCTCCGTCTAGAATTTCTCAGCCCCCAGCAATAATTGTCGTCCGGATCCCAAATTTTATTGCCTGTGCATGACCTTTCCGGCCCTCAGGTCACGTTCCCCAGCCATTATCATGATTGAAATCAAACAACCCCCTTTCAATAGTGTACAGTGTAAGAGTATTTTCAGCCAGGATATTTAGCTAAGCTTTTGTATTTTACAGTCAGTCTTCCACTAGCCATCAGTTTGAAAACATCGAACAAGAATATAGTAACGGCGGGAAAACAGTATTCTTGGATTATATTATTTTATGTTGCCTATTTACTATCGACATTAATAAAGGAATAATATCTCATCAAACATTTTTGTCTCGCCGTCACACACCGTAACATCTGGTAGCAGAGCGTGGTTCTTCATTCGTTGGATTATATGACTTCGTTTCGTATCCGGATTATTTTGACTGTTCGTGTCGTATTGGATTACGTGTCATCACTGACTGAATATTCGTGACATTTATTTCGTTCGTTGCCACTGTATATCAAAATGGATGAATTGAAGAGTGTTCGACAACACAAGAAAAGGGCACTGACAGTCCACATGAATGCTGTGCAGAGATATATCGCAGAACAGAGTGAAGTGGAATTTATCAAAGAAAAACGAAATGAACTGAAAACGTGTTTTTCCGACTTTGAGGACAGTCACGGCAGTATTGTTGAAGCTGCAAAGACCGATGAAGAGGTTGATGAACTTGACAAATATTTCGATGAGGTTCAGTCGTCATATGTACAGACACTGAAGGATATTACAGAACACTTGAAACAAGAAGATGAGCCACAAAGCACAAGACCATCAACACCACAAGAGCAGCCCATAGTGTCACCGATGAACATAATGAATCTTCCAAAAATCGAAATTGAAATCTTCAGTGGTGATCCTCTCAGGTATCATACATTCATCTCGACCTTCGAAGAGTCCGTTGAGAGGTATTGTGAGGACGGCGGAGCACGCCTCACAAGATTACTACAGTACACAGAAGGGCCAGCCAAGGCAGCCATCCGAGCCTGTGCCATCACCGGTGGGGAGCGAGGATACAAGCAGGCTCGAGAAATCCTGGAGCGCAGGTTTGGAGACAAATTACTCGTGTCCGAGGCGGTGACTTCCAAGTTACGACGAGGAAGGCCAGCTCATAAGAGAAATGAGATCCAGGAGTTGGCTGATGACCTCGCGACGTGCGTCATCACCTTGAAGGAAACCGGCAGGGTCAATGAGATTGACACGCAAAACACCATCCTAGATATCGTTGGTCGGCTCCCAAGGTACGTCCAAAATCGCTGGCGAAATCACGCCATGGATATTCGTAGAGATGAGGGACTCTATCCGACCATCGAACACCTCGTGAGCTTCGTGGCAGACGTCGCAGAGGACGTCAATGATCCAGTGTATGGATACAAAGATGATTATGCCAGGAACCAAAGAGTGAACACGTCCCAGTCACACAAGACTTTCACATCGCAAGGACAAGCATCAGCTTCCCGTGGATACAAGTGTTTCGCCTGTGGTGAGTCGCATGGGATATGGGCCTGTGACACATTCAAATCAAAGTCAGTACAAGAGCACTGGGACCTAGCTAAAGAGTGTCAACTATGTTTCCGCTGTCTGGGGCGTGGCCATTCGGGCAATCGCTGCATGAAAAGCAGGGTGTGTGGCATAAATGGATGTCGATCAACACATAATCGCATGCTACATGAGGTGAGGGAAAAAGCAAACACCAATGTAGTCAGAGAGCCAAGCACCACGGAAGGGGAGAATGCCGAAAATATGACACTGGTGGCCAAATCGTCGGAGGCGCCATCCTTCGTCTCGTTCAGAACTGTGCCTGTATACCTGGTGAATGGCTCAAAGAAAATCCGTGTCAATGCTCTGCTGGATGAGGCCAGTTCCGGTACATATATGAACGAAGACGTAGCAGCAGAGCTTGGCCTGTCCGGTGAGATAAATCCGTTGACAGTTAACGTGTTGGACGGAAACCAGACGAAATTGAGGACGATGGCTGTATCATGCAGTCTGCACAGCATTGACGGCAGTGTTCAACACCAGATATCAGCGCTGACAGTAAGGCGGGTCACAGGAAATCTGCAGGTCATCAACTGGAATGACAAAAAACATCAATGGCCACATCTTCGTAGCATAAAATTTCCGGAAGTTGGCCGTCATTCAACAGTTGATATCCTGATCGGGGTAGATCACGCTGACCTACTCTATTCCAATCGGGACATTCGAGGACGTCCCGGGGAGCCCATCGCTCGACTGACACCCCTGGGATGGACGTGCATCACAGCGACACCTAGAGAACGTAACAACAATCAGACAAACTTCGTATTCTTCGGCAAAGAAGCAGATGACCTCAGTACCATGTTCCGTCGGTACTGGGAAATAGAAGAGCCTGCCTTCATAAGCAGCATGAATGAAAATGACAGAAATGCAATGGAGACAACAGAAAAAACACTATCCTATGACGAGGGTCGATACACAGTGGGAATACCCTGGAAGACAGAGCCAGAGCTGCCAACTAACAAAGATATGGCTATGAAGCGCCTGCAGGGCACCGAGAAGCGCCTGAAGCAGACACCAGAAGTGGCACAAGTCTACAACGAGACCATTCAGAGGTATGAAGAAAAAGCCTACATCAGAAAAGTGCCAAAGATTGAAGACAAAACATCCGAGCCTTGGTACCTGCCTCACTTCCCCGTCATCCGGCAAGATAAAGAAACAACAAAGACCAGGATAGTTTTCGATGCATCTGCACGTTGCAAGAATGTATCACTGAATGACATGATATATCAAGGGCCAAAGTTACAGAACGACTTATCAAGTGTCATTCTGAGATTCCGTCGTGACCCCGTGGCCTTGATGTGTGATGTGCAGGAAATGTACCTGCAGGTCAATATGAGGGAAGAAGATCGTCGCTTCCATCGCTTTCTCTGGAGAGAAATGAAAGAAAACACAGAACCTGACGTGTTCAAGTTCAATAGGCTGGTGTTTGGGGTCAATTCGTCACCGTTCCTGGCCCAATTCGTGACCCAACACCATGCCAAACGCTTGGAAAATCAATACCCGCTGGCAGCTCAAACAGTGCTGTACAGCACCTACATGGATGACAGTATGGATTCAGTGCCTGATGCAGATACGGCAATTGAACTGTATCATCAACTCTCCCACATGTGGCAGGAAGCAGGAATGCATGCCAGAAAATGGCTATCAAACAACCCAAGTGTGCTGAAACATGTACCACAAGCAGACTGTCAATCGCAAGTTGACCTGGATAAAAATGAACTCCCATCCGTGAAAACTCTTGGAGTACTGTGGTCCCCCAAAATGGATACATTCTCCTTCCAAGTCACCATCCCGGAAGTTGAAATTATCAGGACAAAGCGAGGCTTCTTGAAGAAAATCGCCACATTGTTTGATCCACTAGGCTTCATAACTCCATACACTGTTCGAGCAAAAATGCTGCTCCAAGAAATGTGGTCGAGTGGGCAAGACTGGGATGATCCCGTTGACAAAAATCTGTTGAACAAGATCGAAGCCTGGTTCAATGAGCTGCAAGACCTGTCAAAGATCTCGCTGTTTACACGATGACAAACCCGCAGACCAAACGGAGCTGCACATCTTCTCAGATGCCAGTCAAGACGCATACGGTGCAGTGTTGTACCTCAGGCAAGTGAACAAGGATGGAACTGTTTCCAGTCAAATCGTGTCATCAAAATCACGTGTAGCTCCCATGCAAAGTGTCAGTATTCCACGACTAGAACTCATGGCAGCAGTTATTGGAGCAAAACAGGCAGCAGTCGTCGGCAAAACGCTAGATATAGATTCATCCCACCACACATTCTGGACAGACAGCATGGACGTCCTGTACTGGATCAAATCAAAGAGCCGGGATTATAAGCCCTTCGTGGCAAATAGAATTGGAGAGATACAGAGGACGACAAACGCTTCGTGCTGGAGACACGTACCAACAGCAGATAACCCAGCAGATATACTGTCACGTGGATCCACTGTGCAGGACCTATTGGATAACAGCCAGTGGTGGCATGGACCATCATTCCTGATGATGCAACCTGCTCAGTGGCCCCAAACGAATATCAAGAGTCCAATATGGGACACTGAGAAAAAGAAAATAAGAGATGACAGCCATGTGTTTCTCACTGACAGTGTCAAATTCGGCCTAGACCCAAGCAGATTTTCGTCTTGGAATAAACTTCGCAGAGTTGCAGCTCTGGTGCTCCGTTTCATCGACAACTGTCGCCATCCATCAGCGCTACGGCGATCGGGGCCTGTGTCAGCAGCAGAGATGGAAACCACTGCAACAATGATCATCAAAGAAACACAGAAAGTAACCTTCGTGGAGGAGCACAAAGCGGCGTGTAAAGGTCGTGAGGTAACAAGTACCTCAAAACTCGCTGCACTAAAGCCCGTCTTAGATGATGAAGGCATTCTTCGCTCAGACAGTCGACTTCGATATGCAGAATTCTTGCCATGGGAAACACGTTATCCCATCATTCTTCCGACAGATCACCCAGTGACACAACTGATTGTGAAGGATAGCCATGATCGCTCCAACCATGCAGGCACAAACCATGTGCTTTCCGAACTGTCTTCAAAATATTGGATAATCGGGGCCAGGGAAGTGATCAAAAAGAATGAAAATCGTTGCATGAGTTGCAAACGCAACAAAGCCAAACCAGTGCACCCTGTCATGGCCCCGCTGAACAAACTTCGTGTGCAAAATACAAGTAGAGCCTTCGCATGTACCGCTGTGGACTTTGCTGGCCCTTTCATAACGAAGCAAGGGCGTGGAAAAAGCCGCATGAAGCGCTACTTGTGCCTCTTCACGTGTCTCGCCACTAGAGCTGTCCACCTGGAGGTGGCCTACAACCTCACAACCGACTCTTTCTTGAACGCTTTGCTCCGTATGACGTCACGCCGAGGAGTACTGTAGTAATTTTAGCGACTGTTACTCCCGTCCCTCCCGCGCACTACACATTTCCACAACAAACATTCATTCTACATGACTTACATACAGGACAAGTACACACTATACGATCACAAGCATAAACTCCATGTAGTCATGGTTACATACACAGGTCAAACCACGCACCTGCGGCCCCGCTAGCTCAGTACACTCGGCCCCGTTTACTCGACCTTGACCTTCACATGCACTGACTTCTAAACATAGAACTTGACACACATACTCCATACATCACGTGCACACATACAGGCATTCCAAGTATTGACACGAGCCGGGGAAACCCACTTTCCCGGTGACATCAGCGCATTGCACCACACATTCAACCTATCACAACACCGCTTACACTTGGCGGGAAATTACACAGCCACATGGTCCCTCGGCCCCGCTTTACTGCGCGGAAGCGAAGTGAACATCCCAGTGGCAGGACGTATATACAAAAGTTCCTGTGAGACTGTCGATATTAATATATATAATCTATCGGATATATGTGCAAGTTGTATAAAGGACTATATTAGGAATATAGAAATATAGACTGGGATATCACCCGACGTAGGTGAGAGTGCGACCCTGATTGTGCGTGATTGATCATCAGTCTTTATCACCACAATAAACAGTTAAATTGAAACTGCCGGCTTATTGTATCACACGACGACCCAGTTAAACCGGCTTGATATCGGCCGTGAACGATATTCTTCACATTGGCGCCGTTCGACCAGGATCTGAGCTAGTCTCGGATTATCGACCCAGACCTGACCGGCATTGATGGCATTGGCCCCGGGAGCCTCCCGCGGTGAGCCACTCGACCCTACGGATGATGAAGTGACGATCAATCCGAATTCGGCCTTCCGACCTTCCGGCCCTCGCTCAGTCGCCATGAGCGATACAGTTCCACTGTCGCAGGAGCAACAACCGTCCGGCCTTTTCGACTCCATTGGCGACCATTCGTCCCTGAGATCGTTTTCGCCGCCTACCGACCTGGTGCAGGAGTTCCTAGACGAAGACCCGCTCGACCCGTCACATACAGTAAGTGACATTCTGCGTGCGCACGCTAGAGCGTACTCGGCCACGCCGGCTAGAGCGACCCAGAAAAGTGACTTTGCCGACAGAAACTATACGCGCTCACGTCAAAGAGCGAGCGTAGATTGTGATATCGACCCAGAACAATTAGCAGTGGACGTTCGGCCGGTAACCATAGACACGTCAATGGTTACGCACCCACCAAGTAACTCTCGGATACGACAGTGGGTTTGTCAGTCTGACAATGTTCCGGAATCGACCCCGCCGAACGCTTATTCGGCCAATCGACCCCTGGCGCCGTCCATGACGCCGAGACAACACGGCCCCGCGCCAGAAATGTACTCACGCATACCGACCGAGCCTACGGTGGTAGAGTACACACGACCCAGCCAGACGGGTGCGACATCCGAAGACATCCTGATGACGACCGCTACCCGGATCGCGACGCCGCTACGACAACAACGACCCAGCGACACAACGGCGGAACCTCGCGCCACCATGCGACAAGCGCGACCCCGACAAGCACCCTCGACATCAAGTCGCCGACCCTGCGACCCCGACACGCCGACTTCCGACACACGCGCTCCCGCGCCGACCACGCACCGACCATCGCCGACTACCGGAGAACAACCGCGCTTCGATCCGTCGCAAGATCAAGTTGTGTCTGCTCCGGCAGAAAGTGTTGTGCAAATGATCGGACCTCCGATCTCACAATCAGTCGGAAACACCAACGGATATGGTGTACCGCCAGTCGGATACCCTGGCGCAACAAGCGGTGTCCCAAATGGAGTAGCTGTCGGATACTATTCACCGCATGTCGGCTACGCGAACCCACCGCCTGGATATGGTGGCGTTCCCAGCGTGATCGCTGACACCGGCTATCATGGTACACAACCCGGATTAGTGTACCATGGTGTATGCCCGGATGGATCGGTATACCGATATCCACCACCGGCTGTATTCCCACCCTCAGTCGGGATACCATGGGTGACGCCTCCATACAGTCAACCGGCCCCCGCTGCACAAGCACCACACGACCCCAGCCACACGACGGCACCACCCGCCGCATCGCTCGCCGTCTCCGCGACGACAGCACCGACCGCCCCCGCTAACGCGACCCCGATCGGCCCAGATACGACGGCTCCGGCGACTTCGGCTGTTCCGACTCCGACGGCCACTACAGCGACTACACCAGTTGCGGTGAGTGTTGACACGCCCACGCCACAGAGACTCACGTCTGAGCCCCAAACGTTGGCTACGGCTAAGATGGCTCAATGGCGTGCGACCTTTAAGGAGGGCAATCTCACTCAATACGTTCGGAGTTTCGAACAATTCGCTGCGGCCTTTACTTACTCCGACCTCAACAAGACGACGACCTTCCGGAGCACGCTACGCGGCCGCGCTGAAGCGCTAGCTCTCAATATCCCGGTCGCAACTCCCTGGGGAGAGTTCCGTCGCCAACTCCTAGAGGGCTGGGAACCCGAGCCCCGTCGACAGTCCAAACGGGACGATTTCCCGTTCCTCAAGCGGGAACGAAAAGAGGACGCGGAACACTACATGGAGCGACTCCAGGCCCTGGCGGAGCAAGTGTTCGATGACGTTACGCCAACGTCGCGGCAACGAACTGTAATTGCACAATTCGTGAACGGCCAACCCGACCCCATTGCCGATAAACTGTGTGCCCTCACTTTTAACAGTTACAGTGAGGCACTTACGGCCGTTCTCAAGGTAGAGAGTCGTCAACAGAGGACAGCCAGAGATCGACATCGAGGCACACGACGTGCTGACATTTCCGCCAGCGGATACGCGGAAGACGACCCTGTCAATGAGGAACTGTCCTGTGCCATGGGACAAGTCACTCAGGGGGAAACACTAACCCCAGAGCAAATTGCGGCCTACTACGACCCCGCGGACAGTGACACTACCGGCCTACAAGGTTGCGACGAACACTCAGTGCCAACCAGCTCACGCGAGTGGGTGGCCGAAGCCTTCCAGTGTGTCCTTAGTGACGAGAATGGACTATGCGAGGAAACGGCTATCTTCTCTGTCCTACGAACAACGGCCCCGATGAAAGGTGATCGACCCCCGCAACCCGGACGACCCATGGTGTGCTTCTTTTGCAAGAAGCCCGGCCATCGCTGGATGCGATGCTTTCGGCTTAAGGATGTGCTAGTACGTAACGGCATGAAACCGCTAGCATTTCGGCCCAATGGTCCCGGTACTGACAGAAGGACAGCTCAAGTGTTGTCAGTACCTAACCAAACCGGTAACCAAACTAAACCGGCCCCACCAACACCTCCGACCCCGTCGTCAAACCAGTAGGGGAAGGTGCTGAGGAGCAAGGACCTTCCAGACAACAGGACAACGTTCCCCGCTCCACATCTGCGGTTGTCACGACTACTGTACCGGTAACGACACCAATAACGACCCCGCAGCCGGCCCAGCCCACACCTCAGCTCCTTGAAGGGGTGTGTACAAAATGTCAAGCTCCGACCCCGAAATCGGCCTCTTTTCATGAAGGGGTGTCCGCACCGCGGCCACAGCGACCACCACGTGGAGACCGTCGTCCTGAAGGGGTGTCACCCCCGACCGCCAACGGCACCGGAACGGACAGCATGTCCGAGATCGAGTGGATCTCCGACGACGGAGGATTCTACGCTTTTCCGAGTGGACCGGAATCCAAACTGCCGCCTCTGCACACACTCTTCCGGCCACCGCTAGACGACCCCGAAATTCCGGCTGTCATCAACAACTCCAGCGCCACCAATCACAAATGCTGGAAGTTGCCGGTACACGTCGGAAACAAG
The DNA here is from genome assembly GCA_949152475.1 of Terebella lapidaria. Lineage (NCBI taxonomy): Eukaryota > Metazoa > Annelida > Polychaeta > Terebellida > Terebellidae > Terebella > Terebella lapidaria. The sequence continues at coordinate 21,880,652 of OX424563.1, read as the reverse complement.
ACGATAAAGGCTGTACTCGACTCCGGAGCGCAGATCTCCCTGCTCCGACGCGATCAGCTACGTCACGTCCCCGCTGACCAGCGACATTTGCGGTCTACTTCGGCTATTATTCGTGACGTCACCGGACAGTCAAGCCCGATCGATGGACTGATCGACCTCTCAATACAGGTCGGAACTAACCATATGGTCGTAACCTTTTGTGTGGCTGACATACATGACGACATGATTCTCGGCATGAACTTTTTTCGGCAAGCTCACGCTGTAGTGAATTACGGTGAAGGGACGATACAGGTACACAAAGAAATCCTGTTCGCACATAAAGACATTGAGGCCAATGTTGTCAGAATGGCCGTGCGACGAGCTGTCACCGTCCCCGCACGCAGCGAAGCAATAGTGGAGCTGGTCCCGACTTCCCGAGTTCGAGTTCGACAACACCCGAGGATAGTCCAGCCACTTACGACCTTTCCCGAGGAAACCGACCTCATCATGGGGAGAACACTTACGACCCTGAATCGGCAGTGCGTAAAGGTGTCGGTAGTCAATCCAGCAGATACCGGCATTACGCTCACCCGTTCCGACCCTGTCGCCATAGCAAGCCCTGTCGAAAGTGTCGTCGGAGCCCTGCCACGACCCGGAGAGGAGCCCGACTCGGCCACGGTAGACGCCAGTCACTACCGCGACCTACCGCCACATCTACAAGAAATGGTGGATCGCGCCGGACTAGCGCCGGAACAGCATCGGCGTTGCGCCAACCTGGTTCACCAATACCAGGACACATTTATGCACCCAGACGGCCAACTGGGACGGACCCAAGTCGTCCAGCATAGAATCGACACCGGCAACTCGGCCCCAATTCGACAACGACAGCGACGCGTCCCTCAGGCGCAACAAAGCATCATCGACGAGGAGATCGACAAGATGCTCCGCTTGGGGTGTATTGAGCCGTCCGATTCGCCCTGGAGCGCACAGGTAGTGCTCGTGCGGAAGAAGAACGGACAGGTACGCTTCTGTGTCGACTATCGGCTCCTGAATGACGTCACTCGCAAGGATTCGTATCCCTTGCCCAACATTCAGGATACTCATGACGCCCTGGCAGGCGCCAACTACTTCTCGGCCCTAGACCTGGCCTCTGGCTACTGGCAGGTTGAAGTCGACCCCAGCGACAGACCGAAGACTGCCTTCGCCACAAGGAAGGGACTCTATCAGTTTAAGGTCATGCCATTCGGCCTTAGCAACGCCCCGGCAACCTTCGAACGGCTTATGGAGACCATACTCCGTGGTTACTTGTGGACCCGGTGTATGTGCTATCTCGACGACGTGATAGCTTACGGCAGAACATTCGATCAGGCACTCGCAAACCTGGAAGCGGTCCTGGATCGAATCAGATCGGCAGGCCTGAAACTTCAGCCCAAGAAGTGTGAGTTGTTCCAACGGGAAATCTTGTACTTGGGGTTCATAGTGAGCGGCCAAGGAATCCGAGTCGACCCCAACAAAGTCAAAGCCATCAGAGAATGGCCGACCCCGTGCGAGATCACCGACGTCAGGGCTTTCCTTGGTTTCGCCAACTACCACAGGCGATTCATCAAGGACTACGCTGAGATCGCTGAACCTCTCGTAGCGCTTACCCGAGGTGAATGCCACTTCACTTGGGGACCGGCCCAGCGACGAGCTTTCCAGCGACTCCGCGACGCCCTCATCAAGGCGCCCAAGCTCGCTCATCCGACCCAGAATCCGGAGGACTACTTCATCCTCGATACGGATGCAAGCGGCTTTGCTGTGGGAGGAGCCCTCTCACAAAGGGTTGACGGGAAGGAGATCCCCATCGGGTTCGCCAGCAAGACCCTGTCCCGGACCCAGCGGAACTATTGCACCACCTATCGGGAACTACTGGCAGTAGTTGAGATGGTGCAACACTATCGGCACTACCTCTGGGGTAGGAAATTCCTCCTCCGAACCGACCATAGCTCGCTAAGGTGGCTGAAAAACTACAGCGACGCCGACGGCATGCTCGCTAGGTGGCTCGCCAAGCTACAGCAGTATGACTTTCGGATAGAGCATCGACCCGGAAAATTACACGGTAACGCCGACGGCTTGTCACGGTGCCACAGTTGCAAACACCAAGACTGTCCCGGACGACTCGTCACACCTCCGACCGACCCAGAAACAAGTTCCGGAGAACTTCCAGTTCGTCGGATAACTGTTGTTCCGACCCAGACAAGGGCAGACCTCCTGGACAGTGATTCGATAACATCACCGGTCTTGCCCCAGCTAGTTTCGGCACGCCAAGTTGTTCGAGTCCGTGCTTTGGACGCCACACTTGATGGACAAAAGTGGCTTTCGGACTATTCGACCCAGGACATTGTCGCGGCACAGCAAGCCGACCCCAGCGTCGGAAAAGTGCGGCAATGGATACTAGCCGGCACCAAGCCCGACTCACGAGAAGTCGCCCGCCAAGGAGAGGAGGTAAAGACACTTGTTTCCCGCTGGAACCTCCTGGCGCTACAAGACGGTGTGCTGGTTCGACATATAAAACCCGACCCTGCTGGACGGCCCGTGGTGCAAACCGTGCTCCCCGTAGCACTCAGGACACAAGTTCTGCACCAACTACACGACCTCAAGATTGTCGGACATCTCGGCATACAGCGTACCATCGAGAGAGTCAGGCGCCGATTCTACTGGCCCGGCTTGGCGCTGGACGTCGCCCGCTGGTGTGCCCGCTGCCCGCAATGTGTGACCCGCAAGGGTAAACCGGCCCCAAAAAGATCGCCCCTGACACAGCTACCGACAGGAGCGCCGTTCGACAGAATAGCGATGGACATCCTCGACACCCACAAGGTCACGGGAAGAGGCTATCGGTATGTGCTAGTCGTGTCGGACTACTTCACGAAGTACACTGACGCTTTTCCGCTACGGCGACATACGGCCAAAAATGTTGCCGACACCCTGGTAAATCGGTGGATAGTCTACCACGGTGTCCCCAAGGCGATCCATAGCGATCAAGGTACTGAGTTCGAGTCGTCCCTGTTCCGGCATGTTGTGCGTCTACTGGGCGCTAAGAAGATTCGTACGACCCCATACCGACCCCAGAGCGACGGCCAGGTTGAGCGATTCAACAGGACATTGCTCAACATGCTGAGTGCGTTCGTCAGCGATCGTGCAAACGATTGGGACTTGCACTTGCCATATGTGTTAATGGCCTATCGAACCTCAGTACACTCGTCCACGGGATGCACCCCGCATCTGATGGTGTATGGACACGAGTGTAACTTGCCAGTCGACCTCATGTTTCCGACCTACGACCCTGAGCCTCTACCTCCGTGTGGTCCGGAGTATGTGGAGTATTTGCGGCAAGCCATCAGAACGGCCCACGGTTTCGCCCAAGACCATCTCGCAAAAGCGGCAATTCGGCAAAAGATGGGTTATGACGCCCACGCGAAACCACGACCCCAGTTTCAACCAGGCGAACTGGTCCGGTATTATTATCTGCCACTCACGCAGAATAATAAGTTCGCTCGGCCCTGGACTGGTCCCTGGAGGATCATCGACCGTGTAACCGAGGTTGATTACCGAATCGCCCTGGTTTCCAACCCTCGGAACACTCGTGTTGTTCATCTGGATGTGCTCAAGCCATACGAAGGTGACAACCAAGCGGCCCACATCTACTCCGACCCTGTACGACCCACGTCGTCGTCAAGTAAGTCCGACCCAGAACAGTCACCCGACCCCATGGGACTTCTCAAGGAGTTCTATTACCCTTGGGAGGTAACAGTCCAAGATCGGCATACTGATTCAGACCAAACAGCAGAGTCTGATTCGCAAACGACCCAGGATCGTCAATCGCGATCTCCGACTTCATCCGGCTCAAGTCGACATCGGCAACGGAAGAGATCACACAGATCAAGTTCCGACACACCAAAACCGGCACGCAAGACACGCAGGCAAAAGCCTGTGGTATCTTCCGACCCTGAGACAAGCGAGGCTACGCCCCCGCCTGCACGACCAAATCGACCCAGACGTAATGCACGCAGACCGGCCCGCTACAGATAACCCCGGCCTTGTTATCTGATTGATACCATTGATGATGAATTATGCATGTCTAATGGACTATGATATCATGTCTTTCCCAATAATAATATATTATATTACAATAACAATATATGCATTTAACATGTACAAGATGTCAGTGAGGCAAATTCGATATATACACACTAGATATGATATTATAATTATGATGCTGGTGGAAAAATTGGTTGCATGATGATATGTGTTTCGACCCCGTATAACATGTACCATTGATCAAGGCGTATGTTACGCACTGACTAAGATTATCATGTAAAGCTTCAATCCATGTGTCAGCCGAAGAGGATAATAACCAGTCACACCGTGAGTAAGGCCACTTAGTTGTCGAAGAGGTGATAGTGTGATTCGTTCTGGAGTATGCGTCGACAGAGCCTCTACTCACTCCATGTAATATTCGGAGGAACGGCCCAGTGGTACGGGAACCAGTCACGGAAAAGCTATCATGCCAAGATGCGGCCTGTCACCAAATTCATCACCCAAAAAATATTCAAAGCGCCGCGGTGTGACCGACCCAGATCATTGCAATTTCGACCCCTACAATAATTGCGGCCCCGTCGTCCTGTGAACTGGCTGAAAATGAATGGAACGATGTCCGCCCCTGTGAGTGATTGATATTCATATCTCAGCCTTTAATAACTGTGTGTCGTCTGTGAAACAGCAACTCGACCCCGTAGTTTATTGTGCGCTAACTTGTGGGAGAAGGAATGATGGACTGATGAGTTCACAAGGCACGCACGAGCGCTAATAAACATTTTAGCTGTTTACAGCACCTACATGAAGTCGCCCCTAATAATTATAATAGTGAGTCGTCGGGCAAAAAGAGCCCAGTAATCTGAACAGTCGACTAGTATAAAAAGACAATGATTCGGCACGAGTTATCCAGGGGACGGCAGATGGACATACGGAAATCTGGACAGTGTGAGGACACCCCTACTGTCGTAATGGACTGACCCAAGAGGTCAGAGAAGGATCGCTCCGCGTTTCCTTGACGACGGCCCCGCCTTGCTGTGTGTACGCTTGGAACAATGATACATAGCGTAAAGACGTTTTCTATACATATAGAGAGCGCCCCCCGGCCCAGTTCTAAGAATCGAGATGCTGTCAGCATCTTTGTGTACGGCATTGAAGATTAGCGGCAATCAGGTCACTTGTGCCTGAGACTTTGGAGGAGAAGGACTATTGTCAGAAGTTTCGGCTATTGAGATACAGACTATTGTTATAGAAACTGTGCTAATCGAACAATACTTATCGGCCTATAGACTGTGATATCATTGAAATCCTGGTCACAAGACTTTGGAGTTAATTCGGCTTGTATTATCGGCATTTGAACTAGGCTGGTTTTGAAGAAATCCAGACTTTGTTACAGCCAGCCTAGTCAGTACTTGGGAAGTACTTCGGCTTAATTTCGGCCCGTCAGCATGGCTGACAAACCCGGAGACGACCGGGAAAATAGCGACCCAGGTGACAATCGGCCCCGCACAGTTAAGTTGGACGGCGATAACATCACCGTCCAAGTGATCGACACCGGGGATGAATCAGATCATCCCATAATCGTCCCCGACAACGAAGTTTCGTCCGGCCCCGACTCGCAGCCTGAGCAGCGCGATCCAGTCACGCTCAGTGACACGGCAAGTGGATCGGAAAAGGGAGCGCGACCCAAAACGGCCCGGAACAAGCTGGCGCAACGAGGAGAGCGCCACACACCGAGCCCGACTCCGGACGACATCTTCAATATCGACCCCGAACGCTTCCGCCGACTCGAGGAGGGCGGAAGTATCGTCCAGCGTGCAATTGAAGCACGACAAGCGGCCCAAGAAGCTCAACGAGTCGCCACCGCGAGCCGCCAACCCGACCCAGCAAATCAAGTGATCGCCCCGATCGCTCCGGCCCCGACTCCAAGTGGACGACCCGGAGCAGCTTGAGTCACTCCACAGAGACCTCGACGAGCGTCTACCGCTTCATGGGTCCGGTGAGTTCGCGGCCGATTTCCAGTTCCTGCGGCAACACGGCAGACGTCTGGCGACCCGCTCGCTTCCTGGCCTGCAGGCACTACCCGGCCAGAATCCCGACCTCACAGACTTTCTACGGGATGAGGACGCCCAGCGGCTCCCGAACTACCTCGGATTTCACGAGGACTTTTGGACGGCTCGTCTCGAACAGGCCGCCCATAATGCCGACCCCTTGCTCCTGCCGTCAGAACCGGAGGAGCACCTTCCGACCCTGTCACTCGCCCGCGCTGACGATTTAGCGCACCAGTACTTGCGACTGATTCGTCGGGAGTACCTGTCGGCCCTGGATCACCACATCAGGCAGGCAGAATATAACGGCCTGTCTGTCGGCTTTGGGATGGGTGCTCTGCATGAGCGCCACCAGCCCACGTTCCCGGACGCCCTGTCCGAAGAGAATCTACGGCTTCGAGTCCGTGTGACTCAGTTGGAGGACCAAGTCGCCCACCAACGACAGGAAATCACTCGGCTTCGAGCGACTTCGACCCCGACGCCATCGGAGGCACAAGCTCCGTCGACCCCGACCACACCGACCATCCCGGGGGAGTTGTTGGCCACGATCGTGTCCATCCTGCCCAGACTACCCCCGGACGAACAGCTACAGCTGATGCGGCAGGCATCGCCAGCGGCCCCGCCTCCTCCCGCCAGCAGGCGTGAACGGGAGGACAAGTAAATACGACCCCGAACTGTTCGGCCCCTTTGATGCGGCCCCGAGTGACCAAAACAATTCTGGTCACGGCATATATATATTGTAAATAGTGTACATATACATTTAATATCCTAGTCATGGCTTTTTGTTTTTATACATGTAATTTTAGTTAAATTTAATCTACATTTTATTTCAGTTCAATAGACTCTTAAAGTTATGGTTCCGTTTCGCTTTGAAACGTCGAGGAGTTTTGTTTATCATTCCATATCATACATTCCATTCATTGTTGTGCATGTATTTGTATATGTATCATCGTAGAGACTGCTGACAGACTGACTGCTGACGTTTATTTTGACGGTTAGGAATTTTTATTGTATGAAGTGTTTTCTCATGTCGCGCGGCGTGTGTGTGTGAGTGCTTTTGGGTTTGACCTTTAGGACTTTTTAGCTTTTTATTGTTTAGTTTTTGGCGACGGTAGGGTCCGGGGAGGGTAATCCCGAGGGCGTAGGATTAATGAAGGGGTGTTATGTAGTAATTTTAGCGACTGTTACTCCCGTCCCTCCCGCGCACTACACATTTCCACAACAAACATTCATTCTACATGACTTACATACAGGACAAGTACACACTATACGATCACAAGCATAAACTCCATGTAGTCATGGTTACATACACAGGTCAAACCACGCACCTGCGGCCCCGCTAGCTCAGTACACTCGGCCCCGTTTACTCGACCTTGACCTTCACATGCACTGACTTCTAAACATAGAACTTGACACACATACTCCATACATCACGTGCACACATACAGGCATTCCAAGTATTGACACGAGCCGGGGAAACCCACTTTCCCGGTGACATCAGCGCATTGCACCACACATTCAACCTATCACAACACCGCTTACACTTGGCGGGAAATTACACAGCCACATGGTCCCTCGGCCCCGCTTTACTGCGCGGAAGCGAAGTGAACATCCCAGTGGCAGGACGTATATACAAAAGTTCCTGTGAGACTGTCGATATTAATATATATAATCTATCGGATATATGTGCAAGTTGTATAAAGGACTATATTAGGAATATAGAAATATAGACTGGGATATCACCCGACGTAGGTGAGAGTGCGACCCTGATTGTGCGTGATTGATCATCAGTCTTTATCACCACAATAAACAGTTAAATTGAAACTGCCGGCTTATTGTATCACACGACGACCCAGTTAAACCGGCTTGATATCGGCCGTGAACGATATTCTTCACAAGTACCATCCGTCATAGTGAGTGACAATGGGTTAAATTTTGTTGGAGCTAACAATGAATTGCAAGAACTAGGGGAAGAGGGGGCAAAGCGGGCCACCTAACTTACTTTGACGCCAAATCTTACGCCTATGTATTTTAGCAATATTTCCAGCGTTGTGATCATATGAGGAAATTGGGCTATTCTGAAAAACGAACAAAACAGTGACAAAGAAACACTCCATTAAGAATTGCAAGCGATGCAAAAAAATGTTCAGCATGGCCCACTTTGCCCCCAGGGTGAGGCAAAGTGGGCCATGTGGGTGTACAAGGTGGGCCAAGGGACCCATTTCCGTGCCACGAATAAATAATCTCATAAAAGAGCAGTCAAAGTTCATGAAAGATAGACCTACGTTGAAATATGCCTCATAAGTTGGAGTGAGTCGGTTAATTAGTGAAAGGAAATGAAAAGAAAACCCAAAGAGTCCAACCAATAGTTTATTTGAGACCAATTTGAATGGGTAACTGTCTAGATATCGATCTGATTAGAGTAACGAAACTTGCTGGTCTACATTATTGAAATGTATAGACCTAGCTGGGAGCACTTGTAAGCTAATTGTTTTTGCTGATTGTTTTTTTTTTTTTGTCAGAAACCCATAAGACAATGGATTTATGTCATTACTGATTGCTTGTTGGTAATTGTGTGTTGCTTCTGCAGAAGTTTTTGCACAAACACACAAGAAAACACAGACAAACGTTTCCTCATAAACTTGTGGTGTCATCATTATGAACATATTATGACCAGAAGTGTGCCAATTTCCTTGAAAAAAATATTCTGGTGATGGTTTATATTCATTTAGCAATAAACAATGAGCATTTAGCATTTAACGGAAACTCGCTCTTTTAGGTTTCTAACAATGAGCAATTAGCAAAAGGCAATTAGCATGTCCCTCCCTGCATTTCACCCTAAGGATAGTCCCATGGACTATAAGAGAATGAATTCGTATCAACTATAACTACAGTCATATTGCGATGAGACCTACGCATTAATATGGGGTTTTAAGGTAACTGGTTATTGTTACAGGTCACAGTTGTGGCATGTGACAGCTCCACTTGTGTATGAAGTACATTCCTCGTGAGCTCATTCGCCAGTTTACTGTACTGTCCATATTAAGTCCAGTCCTCTTCCGGATTTCAGTGTAAGGCACGTTATATGATGCATCCATACTGTGAGACATCTTTTACTTTGTTATTTTCCTTCTTTGACGATTTGACGAGAGAATTACATCATAACACTGCACGGATTCTCTACAGACTAAGCGCCATGGACCCTGGTCCTTGCACGTTTGTAACGATTATGCGAAAAACATAATTATTAGGCCTACAACATCTATCACATGCGCAATTGTATAGCATAACTGTACGTATGTGTGTGCGATGTGTCTGTAGGAATGTGTACAATAATTGTATTCATTTAAAGCTATAATCACTTTTAGAATTGACAAAATTTATTCATTCTGGGATAGCTTTATTTTGTCTATAGAATGAGAAATTGTACAAATTTGGTTCTGAAAATGTGTATTACGTGTCTAAATTGAGTTTCCAAATCAAGATTTGCATCTTTTTTCCCCTAAAAGCGGCCCGCCTCTTGGGCGAGTTCTATACACAGTCTCATGACGTCATTGGTATTTGTCTAGATACTGTGGCAACCGGCAATGTAGGCAGGCCGATCATTCTCTATCCACTGTTTTCATGCACGATCAACGGCAATTTTCTGAGTGTCTATTGTCGAACTGTGCATATTTCCTATATATTCCCGACTATCTCGAGATGTACTGTCATAATAGAGTTTGCGTGACATAATAGAATGCTAAATTTGGCTGATTTTAAAAGTGATTCCAATTTTAAATATCTATTCACAACACAATCGTCAGGACACACACAGACCATACAATCTGGTGGAATATAGAGGGGGCAAAGTTTGCCGGGGCCCACTTTGTCCAACACAATATAGAACTAGTTCCATCACCATATGTCTTTATTGGTGTTCTAGAACGAAAAACAAAATCCACAGTTATTATCTTCACAAAATCTGCTATAAAATTATATTATACATCTTTACATTGCTGTTGAAATAAACTTCTACCTATCGTTGATAATTACCCTGTTTCTTGTACCGAAACCATGTCATTTTGTTGATTTATGAAAAACAGTAGACGATTGGCCGCTTTCACCAAAACTGTGTACTTTTTGGTTAAACTTTCATCGGCGCATATGACTAACGTCACTAAGCAACCCTATCCATGACAATGACGTAATTTTAGGGGGTGGCCCGCTTTGCCCCATGGCCCGCTTTGCCCCCTCTTCCCCTAATCAAGGACGAACACAAAATCAAAGGCAAAACTGCAGAGCTCGGCATCCGGTGGCACTTCAACCCACCTGAAGCTCCACACTTCAGTGGCGCCCATGAGATCATGATTCGTGCCGCCAAACGTGCTATCACAAAAATCATGGGTAATGCGGATATTACCGACGAAGAACTGATCAGTGCAGTAGTGGGAGCGGAAGGACTCATAAACTCTAGACCACTGACCTACCAGTCCGCTCATCCCGCAGATTTGGTGCCGCTAACCCCAAATCACTTCCTTTTCGGTCAAATGGGAGGTAACTTCGCTCCTGATATCGTGGACACCCAGGCCTTCAACCTCCGAAAACGCTGGAGAAGAGTGCAAGAGCTCATGCGCCATTTCTGGCGCCGTTGGATAACTGAGTGGCTGCCAGGACTGGGTGGTCGGAAAAAATGGAGAAGCGCTAACCAATCCTACAAAATTGGTGACGTAGTTCTGGTGTTATCTCCAGACCTGCCACGTGGCAAATGGCCACTGGGACGAGTGATTAAAACATACCCTGGACAAGATGGTGTTGTCCGAGTTGTGGATGTAAAAGTTGGCAAAAGCATTTTCAGGAGACCAGTTGCAAAACTATGCCCCCTTGAGCGATCTGAGTGAACACACAATGGATTATACGTACATTGACTTGCATGTGTCGTGATTTATGTGTTTGTTTTATTGCTTCATGTATGAATGTATTTTCGTAGCAATTATAGATAATTTTCATTACATGTATTTTATGCTTAGGCATTTGATTAGTAGGTATTCGAAGTGTTTCGAGATATATGTATGTATTTTTTGTGTATTTTAGTTAGTTTTGATTTTTGGTAAAATCAAGAAAGGGGAGGATGTTCTGAAGAGTGTTAATGTAATTTACAGTTTTTGCCTAGAAACATGTGTCAAATATTTTAGATCCAGTCCCCACCCTATCAAGCTTCAAACAAATTCCTCCGTCTAGAATTTCTCAGCCCCCAGCAATAATTGTCGTCCGGATCCCAAATTTTATTGCCTGTGCATGACCTTTCCGGCCCTCAGGTCACGTTCCCCAGCCATTATCATGATTGAAACCAAACAACCCCCTTTCAATAGTGTACAGTGTAAGAGTATTTTCAGCCAGGATATTTAGCTAAGCTTTTGTATTTTACAGACAGTCTTCCACTAACCATCAGTTTGAAAACATCGAACAAGAATATAGTAACGGCGGGAAAACAGTATTCTTGGATTATATTATTTTATGTTGCCTATTTACTATCGACATTAATAAAGGAATAATATCTCATCAAACATTTTTGTCTCGCCGTCACACACCGTAACAGGTGTCACTTCGTACTGGAGAAAAATAACATCAACCAGACTAACCATGTGCATAGTCATATACCGAACGCTGTACATTGGTTTATTAGATTTTAGGTTACCGAACATTTGGTCCTATAACCTATTGTCGTGGCGTTGCGTCCTGGGATTCGTATACATGTAATGCCCTTGTAGATTCAGATGCTGGCATCATAAATCCCGAAGCAGAAGAATTTGAGATATCGAGTCTTATTAACAGTAATGTCCTTTTCAGGTTTCCTCCTTAGAGCATTAGTAAATTGAACATATGTGGAAAACGGAACATTCATGTAAATTACAATAAAGCAAAGTATTTCTAGCATACCTGCATACCTATAACTAAAACCAATGTATCAGCAATATCATACACCTAGTATTGTGCAGCTAAAGTTCAACTATTCCTACATACTCAAGTTATTTACACGAATTCCCCCTTTTTTCCCCCCGATGGCCTTCTCAATTTTCACTCCGTAAATCATCTTTGAAATGATCTTGTATACCAAACGAGATTCAGTTCTTCAAAAATTGTTTGATCTATACTTTGAGGAACTCCAAGGTGGCCAATCTTATTGACATGACTTTCCAAATCAAATGCCCATGAAGTTGTGGGCATAAATATAGTTCAGGTGGATAAAACAACACACGTAGGTTCCGTTTTATGGTGGAATAAAACCTCTCAGAGGGGCGTTGCGTTTGTATGCATCAATTAATCTTCATTAGTTACCATCCAAAAGAATTTTGTCATTGGGCATGAAGAAACTGTTTGTATGTTCTTCAGGGGAGACTAATTGTTCACTAAAAATCACCGTTGTCATTCCAGGTAACCAGTGGGAATAACATATAACCAGATAGACATTAATCGTTATACATTGTACAAGTAATGTTTTTTCTTGTTCAGGGCAGCACCAGTAAACAAGATTTATATGATGCCAATATAAAACCTAATATTATATGTAAGGGATGGAATAGAAACAAAGTCCGACAGAAGGTTGGTGCCCCGAGTCACAGTTGAGTTATCAGGAGAATGGTTACCTGTTGATGACTCAATAGTCCATTGGTACATTATTCAAGTATATGACTAATAGCCAAAAAATATTGCTCGCAATATTCCCACTGCCATTACTTTTAATATAATGACATGCATAGATATGATTTTCCAGACAATAGTATATGAACATGTTCTAGCCTCAGTTTACTTCAAACACAATATTTACAACATCACTTTCCTTTTTTTTATCAGAACTTTTATCAGGGTATGTTTAGAATAGTAATTCAGCGCATTACATGTATACGGACCAACAACAATTGGATAATTTTAACATGTTGGATCAATGGTTGATAGTTAATTAGACAGTAATTATATGCAACATTATATGCAACATGAAACTTTTGCGTTTGGATAATATGCATTCCCTACCTTGCATTTGATTGGCAGCGTACAGAACTGGCGTCATATCGGGAATATTCATTTTTGCTTGGAGGGAAATATTCTATACCCTATGAAATATGTACTTTTATTTAATATCATTGTAAGAGGTGACATTCTACTCAGAAAATAATAATGCCATGTTTCAATAGATGATATATATTGATAAAGCCCTCATTAGCTGTGTTATGCTGGTTTTGTCATTTGCATTTTACACATCAATTAATCACATTAAATTTATGGTACCTTCGTAATTAATGCAAAAACAGCAAAACAATAATATATTGGTGTTTTCCATACCCATAATCACTTTATTACTCATCAATAAGTAAAACGGGAAAATAGTTTCCCTCATGGGGAAAACGTTTTCCTCGCATTGGAAATAGATTCCCCCAATTACATTATTTAGTGTATTCTTCTGGAGACTACCAAAATATTTTTATTATACTAAATAAAAAATTTAATATTTCATTTTTTTATAATTACTCATATGCTTCAACGATGAACTAATAACTATTGAGTCATCAGTAGTTAATCATTCCCCTGATGACGCAAGCGTGACTCTGGGCATCGATGCTCTGTCGGGCTTTGTTTCTATTCAATGCCTTATATCATATTAGGTTTTATATTGGCATCAAATAAATCTTGTGCACTGGTGGTACTGGGTCGACACATCCACCTATAAATAACAAAAGAAAACATGTAGAAATATTGGTTTATAGATAGAAACATTTTGTATATTACAGATGAAACAGAAGTTTTAACCAACAGTTAATATCGTCAAATGTATTTCAATAAATATCAGCAGAATGATGTATCGATAAAGCCACCATTATCTGTATCCTGCTGGCTCCTGTCTTTAGCATCTGGAACATGGCAAATACTGGTTTTGTCATGTGCATGTGACACATGGATTAATCACATTAATTTATGGTACCTTGGTAATTAACGCAGCAAAGCAATAATAAAATGGTGTTTACCATACCCATGCCCGCTTCATATCATATTGCTGATTAACTCTATACCTACTATTTCTATTGAAAAAAACATATCATACGTCTGATGCAATCGACACTGCTAGAAAAATGAAATACATGAAATTATACACCAATTGTACTATTAAAAATTCGGTATTATCGCCCATTATTTTTCCCCTAGCATGGCCTTGACATTGCTCAAACTGCTGATTGTCCGGTTGACTCAAATAGGGTCTTTAGCTCCTTAATACTACTCATCTAACGAGCTTCTAAATTGAGTTTCTCGTATTTCAAGCATTATTGAAAATAGAAGACAGAGTCGCACATTAAAGGTGTTCTGGATGTGAGCAGTGGGTTTGTAAGTCAATTTTTTTATTTGATGAGTTGAGTAGAATATGATCTCAATTGCACAATGAGCAATGTCAAGGCCAAGTTGGGGACAAAAAATGGGCGAAAATAGCGAATCTCCCAGGGGTATATTAAAAACGACTGTAGTAACAGACGTATTTTAAACTTTCCCACGATTAGACTTTTTTCGTGATAACTTCAGCTTGATCTGCCGGAGGTCCGATGATATTTCCTATCATAAATATTATGAATAATCATGGTAGGCCTAATGACAAGACAATAGTTTTTCTTTCGGTTTAAAATCTTTTTGTTTGAAGTTCAAATAATATACATATACTTTGATTGATCACCATGTTTCTGTACAGATCCAAATTTCCGTCTGGAAATATTGCTAACTGTGACGGACTGGTGATTTATTGACCAAGACAACCCAACGTGGGGATGAATAAATCATATGGGATGACCCGTCATCTTGGATGACAGTCTATCAACGTGCACCGTGGGCGTTAATCTCACACGCTTGATCAATCAACTCCCATCAGTTGTCATACAAGACATCGGAGCAAGATCCAAGTTGCTGACGTCACAGCAAAGAGAGCTTAGTCTGGAGGTGATACAATCTGTGGACGTATATGTTGACTAAACTGAATATATAGAGAGGACCGCACCAGGTGACAGCGAACCCCTCAAATATTCCCATACTCAACCTCACACAGTGGTGCACATACGTGAACTTCAAAGTTATATTTTGGCGTTAAATCCTCAACTATATTCTGTTCAGTGTGGAGTTTGTACATATTTTCGAAAAGCAATTCAACCAATCATTCTAAAACACGAATATGTTCGTTACATATTTTCATATAATATCAATATAACTGTACATGACAATATACCTAGATGTTTCAATATTGCTCAATAACGCACGTATATGACTGAAGTGAAGCCTATTTCAATATAAGCATCTCCATGAACAGGCATATTACATTCGTATTCAATCAAGTACCAGGTACCTCATGTTTCATAGACATTCACATAAATATGATCCAGATTATCGTGTCAAATTTGCTTTTCGATAGTACATTCTCAATAAAAGCCGTGATCATGCCAATAAAGGTGTTTATTCAGCAACTAGATTTACGCCCATTTGGCATTAATTAGATGGCCATAACTCCTACTAATGACCCTCCCGTTGTCACTATAGTAGGACTTATCATTGCCGTAGTACCGGCGGTAAATTTGTGTTATGCGATTAGGGGTTGTTGCCCGGCATCGGTCGTTATTTGACCGTATTTATAATATTGATAGTATCAAAACCACCCACCATTTGCTATGTGTTGTCACTACTACAGTATATAACTTGCGCTATAGAATACCACTGTGGAATATGACTGCATCTGAAACGAATGTATCAGCAATCAGCAAGTTAACCTATGATATCCCGATAAATAATATTCCTCCTACTTCCTTAAATGTGATATGTGATTGTAATTAGATATGTATATGAAACAATCGTATTTACGATTTTCATATTAATGGTTTAGAATTAGAAGTTGAACTCCCTTTGAAAGTATGCACAACACTCTCCACACTAAACATTATATGATAACGAATGGCACACCAGCATACGATCCTGCAGAACATGTCGAGTCTGTGGACGAGGATGGAAGACTCGAGGAGGAACAAAGTCTTGTCAATATCATGTTCTCCAGTACTGAATCAGACGGGAAAAAAATTTGTATTCATTTTTTTTTCATTAATATTTCGTTGATTCTTCTCACAGTCACATCACGGTCACACACTCATTATCCATATACTAATGACACTACATATGAACAATGTATAACACTGCAATACGAATGCAAGGATTAAAATGCGTACCATTGCTATTACTATTTCCATACTATTGTACAGTATTGAGTTATTCCTTTCATGGAGATAATTACACCCAATTTACTGGTACAAGGATTTTTTCCCCGCGATATCGACAACGATCATCCAATTCCTGATCCTCCGTCCGAATTTTTACGAGCTGCATTTCATGCGTACGGAGCCTCTGAGAGGACATGGAAGAAATATTTCTAGCACATTGTTATTGCGTTCCCTCGCAATATTATCGCGTTCCCTCGCAATAATATTGCGTTCCCTCGCAATATTATCGCGTTCCCTCCCATTCCGGATCGTGTTCCCTCGCGATCTTATTGCGTTCCCTCGCAATTAGGATCGCGTTCCCTCGCAATCCAGATCGCGTTCCCTCGCGATATTATCGCATTCCCTCGCGATATTATCGCGTTCCCTCGCGATCTAATTGCGTTCCCTCGCATTCTGGATCGCGTTCCCTCGCATTGTGCTGACGCCAATGACTTCTGAGAAGGTTATTCTACAAGATCGCGAGGGAACGCGATCCGGAATGCGAGGGAACGCGATAATATCGCGAGGGAACGCGATAATATCGCGAGGGAACGCGATCTGGATTGCGAGGGAACGCAATAAGATCGCGAGGGAACGGAATGCGAGGGAACGCGATAAGATCGCGAGGGAACGCGATCTGGATTGCGAGGGAACGCAATAATATTGTGAGGGAACGCGATATTATTGCGAGGGAACGCAATAACCGTATGTCAAAAAAAAATTCTTCCATGTCCTTTCAGCGGCTCCGTACATGCGCACTGGTCAAAGCAATTCCTTGTTCACTGAGGCAGGGTTTACGGTGCTTTACGGGCAGCTTTTAGAGGCGCCGTGGAAACGCCTGTCAAGCCTTGATAAATTATCTAATACCATCTATTTGACTGCCAGGGCGGCCTCAATGGTTTGTGGCGTGTCGATCCGCATTAACTTTTACTGCCGCGTTTTTATCTTGTTTCATGAAACCTTTTTTTTTTGGCTGTCATGTTTGCCTCAATGTGCACGAATGTTCAGTTTTTTCTTGGTCTTCTTTGATGTGGTAAAATGTGGAGCTGTTATTCTGGAATTTGCCAATAGAGGTTCATTTGATTTAATAATTCATTCGATTTGATCATAAACTATCCCAAATTTAGGTGTATCACGCTAAAATATTGGCTCCGTCGTGACCTAATAATCTCTCTTATGTATTGATGCCTAATGCTATTAGTAGTATTACGTTATTGACTTCGTCAATTTGACTGTATATTTTATAGACGTCCTGCGTTCTTTATATACAGTATTCAACATGCATGTCCATATATTGTATCGTCTTCAGTCTCATTTCTATTTGCTGTGATGTCAGCAACTCATATCTTGATTCATACTATTGTATCACAACTAATGAGAGTTGTGGTATCAAGCGTGTGACATTTACTCCCATGGTGCGCGCTTGTACTGGCATTCCGGCTGATTTATTCATCCCAACCCGGGGCTGTCTTGATATCATTGAAGTTATCACCAATCCATCATAGTTACAGATAGAATCTGGGATTCGGATACATGTAGTGCCCATATAGAGTCAGATGCTGGCATCATAAATCCTCAAAAGAAGGAAATGGAACATCGAGTTTTTACCTCCGTAAAGCATTAGTAAATTGAACATGTATAAAAATCAGGAGATTCATGTAAATGCAATTTAAATCCTCAAAAGAAGAAATGGAATATCGAGAATATCAAATTATTTCTTGCAACGAAAACTATTCTTGTTCAATGAAAGGCCCATCTCTGCGTGTAACCACCCTTGGTTGACTCATAACAGCGCCTCGTATTGGGCATGAAATAAAAAAAAACTGATACACCAGGGTATCGCGTTTGATATTGGGCATGACCATGCATTTGGATAGTGCGCTGGATTTCAATCTTCTCCAGTGCGATGCAACACCTTATGACGAGAATCATAACGTAAACATAAAAGTGACGCTGACACAACGGTAACGATAGTGTCGTTTACTTCAAATAGAACTGTTCAGTGCATGTACATTTATATGTGACTGTATTTGACAGAATCATTATACAGTACAATTACACATGTAATTCATTTGCGTATCAAATGTACAATAAAAATATATTGGTAATCGTTGGTGTTTAATTGTGTTTTCATGGGATAGAATACTATACAATGACACGGTTACAGCGGTTATTCCGCAAATATTGACCGCAGTGTCAGACGAGACACCCGAAATAAGCTTTTAAAATTCATTGTTGATCTGCAAATAGTCGCTCGATATGTTTGCCTTTGCAATTTCTTCTGAAAATGGGTATGAAAGTATACCTCCAGTGGTAATGCATTATGTTTGAAGGACCACTGTTTCATGAAACATTGACAGAAAACAATATCAAAATATTATAACAAACCAGTCCAAATAAACTCCTTTCAACATTTTGTTATTTGTACTGTAATTGAGAAAAACATTCAGTTTTATTCATTAAGCATTACTTTTATGTGGCATGAAAATAGGGTATACTTATCAAATATACATTATAAACAGACGTATAATACGGCAAGAGGATTTTGGTTATTGGAGGCCAGATTCGGTAACCGATACAACAACTGCCACTGGCTATATATATTGTACACATTTATCAGATGGCACAATAGAGGTTTATATATTTTCAATCTCATCATGTATAATAAATGAATGTACCAAAATATCACACAATTATCAATATGATATGACTAGATCTACTTGGTAATCATATTTACACTTAAATATCACACCACTTTTTCCCCGAATGCAAGATAAATACAATACTCAAACAATTAAAGCTCAGTCAGGTCAACAAATTTTTGTCATGGTTCCCTTGAAACAAGACAAAAAGCATCATTTTAGAGTCCACATAACTTGTCATTTCTGGAACATGTTCCATATCCGCTTCCATGTCAGTAATATTCGTTTCTAGAATTATGTTATGTATACAAACACGAAGTTGCCATCATACTATATCGGCGCATCTATGTACAATCAGTAATCATATTGTGTGTGCTTCTGAAAAACTGACACACAACACACACTTAAATGCACATATTTCATCTAAAGATGAGGCTCGGAAGAAATGGGTACAGAGGATATAATTGTTTTAGGTGAACATTTTAATGTCACAAGGCAAGTGGATTTTTGTCCAAGGAATGCATTTCCAATATTAATAACCGACAACTGCCATAAATTAACTTAATGTTCGATGGAAATGCGTGAAAGGTACAGGTTGATGCATCACAAAATAAATATCACGGTTTCATAAACCTTCTCAGAGAATAAAACTGTTCAGATACTTGTACCGTCCAAACACACACAATTGAAGTTTCAGTCATCCAAAAGAATCGCGGAAGTTGTTGTTTTTATGCTGTGATTTGCCTTTAAATCAGAGCGCACATGCCGCTACTCTCCTTGTTTTTCGCTTGACCATTCTTCTGGTTGCCCCCTTTGTTTTGCTGTGAATCCCCGCCTTGTTTCTGTTGCAGTTTCTTCCATCCGTCATGACCTTTTGGGAAGAGCAACTTCTCGAGACGGTCATTGAAGAAAATACCATCTGGATCAGCCTTGGACTTCTCCAACTGTGCCAAGAATTTTGGGAACTGCTCCTTGTACATCTGAAGTATACCAATCAGTTAATACCAAGAAGTTAATTTTATCCAGCAAAACGCGATCGCTAATTTGCTACTACGGTAAATGTAAATTTCATGGAACATAAACACTACCTTTTTAATGTGTTCATCAATACCGCTCAGCTTGCCCCACTCCTTACACCAGTGAGGCCTCGCGCCGGGCATCTTCCTCCAGAACTGACTGACGTCATCACTGAATTCCTCCCAGCCCTTTGTGTTCAACAGCGACAGAACCTCGATGTAAAGGGTGTGGCCCGATCCTCCACACTTGGGGTTGCCCGCCAGTGCTGGCGCCATGTAGATGTCGCTGTGTTCCATCAGCCTCATCTCCATGCCCAGCGTCACCGGAAACTTTCCTTCAGCCGCGAGCTTCTTCAGTTGGTCTATGACGTATTGCGTGGATTTACAGAAGTTCTCATACTTGTCATCACAGTCCATTGCCCATTCCATATCATAGGCAGGCATCTCCTCAATGTTGTCCCTGAAGTGAATGGCGTGTGGCAAATGCTGAACCTCAGAGGAGCCTTCAAACTGTCGCTTGATGATCTTCAACTGCATCTGTAGGAAGGAGGGAGTCAAGCCAGGCGTGAGAACTACTGCCCCGTCAATGACGCTCCCAGCAGTGTGTTCGAGCCATGAGCGGACCCCCTCGAGGCGATATGACTTTCTCGACTTTACTTCCCCTACTTTCTCTGGCTTGTTGACGAGGCGAATCCAGACATCGTCCTGTTTGGGATCCCACTCACCACAGTCCACCTCGTGCTCAAAGACACTCTCTGTGATCTCCTGAAGACTCATCCCGTTGAACGGAAACCACAAGATCTCAACCGACCAGTTCTTCTCGAAGAGTTCCTTGATATAAGCTTTATCGTAGAATACTTTCTCTGCTTTCACAAAGATCGTGTCTGTCTGGACGATCACCTGATTCTGCATCTTGAATGTGATATCGTAGATGATCCCGAACAGTCCCATGTTGCCCTGGATGGCCAGCATCACTTCCATCCCATCTTCCTGGATGCTATAATTCCTCAAGACACCGTCAGAATCGACAATGCGCATGGCAGTTACGTAATCTGAGACGGTCTTGCAGTCACGACCTACTCCCTGAAACAAATAGCATCTAGTTGAGCTGATATATATTTCAGAATCGGACGGACCTTCATTCATACAAATACAGTTGTAAACGGATAATGTTTTACAGAAAAGTTCAGTTTTTCTTGTGATCCACACAACAATTTCGTCCAGTCTGGAGACCCGTACTCAATACTCACATGACATGCTGGAGACACCACACCACCGTACGTGACGACTTGTAGGACGACGTTGGCGGGGAGGCAAACTCCGTGGCTGACTTCGAAGTCCATCAAATCTCCCGTAGTAACGTTCGTCATCACGGTCACGTGCTTCTCGTTAGGGTCGTCAGCGTTCTGATGATGCGTGAATTACGAATGTATTCCTATATATGTATGCTATCGGAAGATGCTAGTACACACTTTGAGAATATATTATAAGCAGATATATGTACATTCGGTATAATTGTCGAAGAAACGGGGGGGATGTGTCCGAAGATACCACCAAAAAGGTAGCAGACCCTGATCATAGACTTAAGTGTTTGGTCTGGGGTTTATTTTGTTTCCAATGTGTTTGATGTCGGCATCATATATTGTTATCATCACGATCATGTAAAAGCGGCTTTACATACACTTCTAAAACTGAGCCGCTGTCAAAAAATGTCTTTGATGATACAACCGACTCGATAGCTTTTTTTGTTTTGATTTGTTACTCATATACTTGTCATACACCTATTTCTTGGAGGTTTTTTTTTGTTTTGTTTGTTTGGTTCTTTTTCGTTTCTTTTTCGGGAGTGGGTGGGGGGTCTACGTCGTTATAAAAAGATGTTGGGCAGTCATATAGAAATTCCTTCTGACATACAGTAGGAACAACCACAATATATATATACTTTGCATTATCAAGGGGTATTCACACGAATGCATTATTCCAACTATGGCAATGGGATGAAAATACGACGAACTACATGTATTTCAAATGAAAGATATACTGACAAATCTTCAAAAATTCACAATGGTACGAGATATATTAGCATGCGGCAGTTGAACTAGTGGAAGGAATATTAGCATAGCCTTACATTAGTATAGCTTAGAGTCCTGACAACGGTGGACTGGTAGCATACATATTTGATCTTATTTGGAATCAAAAGAAATTGTCTGCTTACCTGGATCAGCTCTATCTGCGGACCATCATGTCGCTTGATGTCCTTCGTGAACATGACCATGTTGCCCTCGTCGCTGAATAGCGGGGACCAAGAATGGGACGCTCCAGTAGCACGCACGCGGATTCCAAGCGCGCGACATCCCTTGATAACGGCCTGGATCTCCTCCAGACTCGTGGGGTAGCAAGTCAGCACTTCATCCCGCTTCTGTGTCTCTCCCCAATTGACGAACTTGTCCAGCGAAATTTTCGGACGGTTGCCGACCTTCTTCTGGAGTTCGTCCCTTTTTTCTTTCATGTAACCGCCCATGATTCGTTGCTTCTTCTTCGTAATGCGACTTTATACGAGTTTGCTTGTAATAGATTCGATATTACATTTGGACAGAAATTATCTCCTGAAGCTGCAACCCCGACACGATGTGCACGTCTGGATACATTGACTATGTGTGAAATAGTAGGCCTGACTTAACGGGCGTGGATCGTCATCGTGTGCACTGTGGGCTGGTTCCAAGATTCACTGTACCGTATCTATTTATTTGTTTTGACTGCGGCGTTGCTATGGCATATTGATCTCACCCATTTATGATCCAACCCCAACTGCACGTCGCGGGTTGTTTATGGCCACTGTCGACCGACTATCTCAGCTTGCCTAACTATACGAGCGAATAAATAATTGCGGTGGCATGCTTCCCGTCCGTACACCCAATTTGACATATATCATGTGCCAGTATCCATAACAAAGATCTGGTGATAATGAACGTAACATCAAATTATCCAGAGTGATCGCGTTGGTTTCAGATAACCTTCATCAGGGAAAGGGGCGTGGTGACATTCTACACACGAACGAAATGGCGACAGTTAGCGCTACAAGAACATTGGGTTTATTTCCCTCTAGGTCACATCGTCTCAGAATCGTATAAAAGCACTGGTAGATCTATGTGGACCGAGGAGCAATCCCGTTACGGATGAATTGCGTCTCTCTGATCAATTCGGATATATTGTCATTATTCCTACACGCAGTTCGGTTATACATGTACATATTGATGGGAGTTTTCCTGGGAATTTATGGTCGGAGTGTACTTCCTGACATACTTCCATGCATCAACGCAACTTTATTGCACAATGAAATAGGACGAATGCACGTAAGGTTTCATTGTGTATATGAATTTAGTGGAAACAGAGGAGTGTTTGTGTAGATTCTAGAGTTATGGTCTGGTGTCATGGTGATGAACCTTCAAGCAGTGTGGTCGTCAAGGCTGCACCAAAATATTGTGATCTATATGCGGGACAATGAGTGGATCGATCAGGAAACTGGGCATCTTTTCTAGACCTATTTTTTTATATATCAACAGGCGATATAGGTCACGCTTTTCAGTCACCAAAAAACATCACGGGGGCCGCCCCGTGGATACAAACATGCATCCCTGCCAACAACAAGAACACAAGGGGACCACCACCGAGTCTGTTGTCCAGAGACAACAGTGAGTTCAGCAAGGTAGAGATTAAGCTATTGAGTGTCATAGTTTCGCTCTCAACAAACAAGCATCAACATTGATGAAAATATCCTGGGTAACGTCACAACAGTCAGGCCTGCATCGGGTATGACATAAAAAATCCACAAGTGGTCAGCTCAACAATGCATGCGTGGCGAAGTGATTGATGCTTGGCACAGGCTACCCATTCGACCATCTAACATGCTGAAGTAGCGCCTTGAAACCGGGAAGATTTGATCAAACCCTGGGAAGCATTTCACAGGGATTCCCGCCAAATATTTCCGAAGTCGGAAAACATAAACGTTATTTAACCAATCAGAAGCGAGGGGCTTATTTATTCATTAATTTTTGGGGATGTATCATCCACCCCCCTTATTCCGCTGTGACACGTGATGTTCTTCTGGTGACCTTGAAGGCTAAATCTCAATGTATCGCATGTCATGAACTGTATAAATTGGTCTCAACCGACAAGACTTGTTGATAGAGCTTATGCGTTTGTATCATGAACATAGCCTATAGAAAGTCATTTGCAGCAAACCTAATGGTGACTTTGAAGTTCACAAAGTTGACCTTGATCGGTAAATATCAAGGTCATGTCAGGTGCAATGCCAAGAAGTTCGGTAACCTATCTTAGCCTTCGGATAATATTTCCTGAATTCATGTTGAGTGCCAAAAGTGGAGCAGGAAAAGCTCATTCTTTCCTGAACACCTGATTTCACCTTCATATTTCCAAGCATGGGAGTTTATGAAGTTCCATAAAAGTTTCTCGATTTTGGCCGACACTGGCCTTTGAGATTGGACACGGACTTGGTTAAGTTCTCTCTGAACACCTCACTACTTGGGAATTGGTGCCATATTCATGTTTAATGCATGAAATTTTCACAGCTTCCATCGCTGTAAGCAAGTCAAATGAAATTATACCACTGAAAGAGTGAAAAGAAGGCTGCATTGCAGAATCCATGTTGAATGTGTGTGTGCCAGTAATTATTTTGCGAAGTGATGTCTCGGTTGTTTCCATGATTTGAAAATATAATCCAGTACAGCAACATATATCTTGATTCTATTCACAATTTCAGTTACATTACTGCAATAAACATATTTTCCACTAAATTATTAAAAAATAAATGCTGCAAGCAGTAACAATTAACACAAAAGTATACCAGAAGAACGGGGGTATCATCTACAATGTACGACCAATTGATTACGATATAAGAGTCATATTTGTTTACATTTTCTTTTAAATTATGAAGGGGAACATCTGTTACCGGGCACCTTGCGATAGAACACTCAGGTAATTTTTGCTAGTGCTCCTGACTACGGTTTGCTCTCTCTTCGAGTTCATTGTCTTTAGTACACGGTTCTATTGTCCTATGCAATCGACTATTTTTCAGAATCAACTACCAGTAGTAGATTGTTTGCGTTCAGTAGATTATTGGAGTATATTATTCAAATAATGTACTCCAGTATCTACTCCTGTGTAGAAATAACGAACCACAACAAACCGATGTATGAACGCTACATATTTATTCAGGTAACAAATTACAGCACGAGATGCATCACAAATTGCAAAAACAAAAAGCAATGTTGGAACATTTCTCAATCCTCGACGTACAGATGATCATTGCAGCCATGAGATGCTGATTAATATCCATGGGTTGTATTTGGCTTTTCACTTCGTGATAAAATCCATTTGCAGATATCCATAATCGAGTGAAAACGTTATCCTCGATTATTTTGATATTCCTCGGAGATTCCGTAGGTCCAAAATTGTGAATATATCTGCCAGAAATCTCCAGTTCATATTCGCAAACATTTCACACATTTCCTGCAAATATACAGAATGTACAAGCCTATGAAACATTAAGTGCTCAGCTCGTCATTTTGAATATAACGTAATAGTTATAGTACCTATTTGGCGGCATATTTACATTGTCGAATAAATAGCGCAAAGTAAAAATACACTTACTCACCTGTATGATGGATCGTATATATCGAGGCCAGGGATGGACCTTTTCAACCAGTCTTGAATCCACGCAAAATTCTGCCATAGATAAACCGTATATATATATCTTGAAACCAATTAAAGGATGCAGAATATTCATATCCATTTTGTATGGACTTTAAGGCTTCCACATTTTGATGCAGAAAGTAAAAGAATGTTATCTCTGTTGAACCTTCAATGAAATAAGTTCCGTAAATAACTCACCTGTTTGCCGAATGTGCTCGCATCATTTTCCAGGTTCTTTCAATGAATGCCTTTTGAATGCCGTTTTGAATAATGAATGCCGTTTTAAATACTCAAGTAGCATTCCTTGGTACTTTATAGGCTCCCGCTTTGAAATCCAATTGTACTATCCAAATGCTTCATCCCGACATCACGGAGTTTTTCCAGTGAGATTTCTGTGGCAAAAGAGAGCGCGTGTGTTGTCGTGTTTCCTTTTATACTGCTTCATTCGAGTAATACTCACAACCATATGAAAAGAGGCGAAAACGACTAAGCGCACAAGCGCGAATCAACTGAAAAACTATTCAATCGGAACCGTGTAAACTGTAGTCATAACAACAGGAAGCTCTCTGTCGTATTTAGCTTAGCCATGTAAATATTAGAGTTGAGTGGAAGGCACCTGTCGTGATGTTGGTTCCACTTGACCGCATAAATGAGAACAAAATTACTGAAAATCTTGCGCACCATCAAATATTGCGCACCATCGAAGGCATGATGTCAAATAGCTTGGTCAAGGAATTCAATCATCCGAGACGGCCGTATATTTGTTTGCATGTAGGTGTGTGTGTGTGTGTGTGTGGGGGGGGGGGGTTGTTCCCTGGGGACCGTGTACTAAGTGGGATAATCGGTTCAGTGTCGCGCCCCTTCGAAATAATGTACTCGGCCTTCGGCCTCGTACATTATTTCGAAGAGGCGCTCCACTTCACCGATTATCCCTTACGTAATGGCAAGTTTGCATGTACACATCTTGGGGTAGGCATAATGTTGAGTTTGAGCACTAGTGGTCATCTGAGATCACGTTCGAGATTGCAAAGACATGTGCCACATATTATTTAGGGCATTTCGGCACGAAATGGCTTATGGTTTTGTCACAGTTTTTTTTTTTCTTTTTCTTTTTTTTTTTTCTTTCACTTCCTGTTGTTTCGTTTCCGCACGATAACTCGAGAACGCCTCAACGAATAGGCTCGAAATTTTCCCCACTGCTCAGACATATCATGTAAATGTGCTGTATAGTTTTGGAGCCGGATACGAGGTCCTTGAGGCTAAAATTTATGTAAATTTCTGGACTTTTTCTCCCCACGATAACTCAACAACTTTTCAGGCAGTGGCTGCAAAACTTTGCATGGAGGTCCATAAATCACAAGAGAAGAACCCTATCGATTTCGGGGTCATCTGGTCAAACGACATTTGACCTAGAGCGCGGGAGAGTTTTTGCTGAGTCATCCTTGAGGCTTCCTGCATATCTCGTAAACGGTGCGTCGTAGAGCGAAACGGACATTATTTTCGGACTCGTCGCCCAAGACAAACATGTCTAAGGGGTATAATAGGTGAACTGTGACCTTGACTTTAAATTTATTCGCCGAGTCGGCAGTTTTCGTTTTGGTCAATATCTTGGAAACGGTACGTCGTCAAACTCGTCACCCTAGACAACCTTGTCTAAGGAGTATTATTGATGAACTTCGACCTTGGCCTAATTTCAGTCGAAATGCCCCAAGGCATCTTTAGGCCTTGACGTCTAGTTCCTATATGCTCATCAAAAACCTAAGCTCTATGTCCAAGGAAGCCAGGTCAGTGATACATTTTTACCCATCACACCCCTACAAGCATATCCAACCAACTAAAATGATTCTCTTGGTCAAGCTGAGAACTTACCGAAACCCATTCTTTCTACACCCCCGCCGATGCTGAATCCTGTACACTTTCTGGCTCCTGGCCAAATCGTACTGGTCAGTACTACTCAGTACATGTAGAAACACTACATGTACCCACTCCACGCACCCTTTCCAAACATTATCCTGGATATCTTCCACATGCTAGGCTGCTGAGCTGCCACCCCTTCCCCTAGCCCTCCACAACATGCCAGGATGTTTAGCCAGATACATCTCCACCAACACTACGCATGTTATATTATAGGGTTATTGCACAATATGGGCTTCGCGTCGGGCTTCTCAAAGACTTGGCTCTCGGGCATAAAACCCCATATTGTGCAATAACCCTATAATATAACATGCATAGTGGTGGTGGAGATGTTTCTGGCTAAACATCCTGGCATGTTGTGGAGGGCTAGGGGAAGGGGTGGCAGCTCAGCAGCCTAGCATGTGGAAGATACCCAGGATAATGTTTGGAAAGGGTGCGTGGAGTGGGTACATGTGGTGTTTCTACATGTACTGAGTAGTACTGACCAGTACGATTTGGCCAGGGCATGAAACCCCATATTGTGCAATAACACGTTTATCATATGCCAGTGAATGTCGGGAAACAGTTTAGTATGTTTCAAATGACCGGATCATATCCGATTAGAAAGAAATAAGCAAGAAATACAGCTTTTATTCACATATATCTCTCCGATTCACAGGCCATTTCAGAGTTCCAAGATCATCAGCGAACAAGAAACTGCAGCAAACTGCGGAAGACGACATTAGAGCTTGAGCACATCATCAGGACCACGACAGTTGAATGTATCGTACACAACGTTACCCCCCCCCCCCCCCAAAAAAAAAAATGAGAAGCCATAATTTCATCCCCTACGTGGTTCCAATTCATTTCCGTATACTAGGATGAAAAACATGACCTACTTCATTCATATTACTAATAAGTAAATCTTTATTCTAAAATCGATCAATGGAACAGATACGCCTGCTAAAATGATATGGAACCTCATCAAAATATCCTCGAAACGTTGGAAACTATGAGGAATATCTGCATCTGATATCATCAGATATAGCCTAACACATGCCTTTACTGGGCAAATTAAAATACCAGTTAAGAGTAGAAAGACTTCGCAATCCAGCACAGAACACCAGCTTAATTGTCATGTAATAAAATATATCAAATTACGCTAAACGTAGCCGTGACATCGCAGACGAATCATTGTGTTCACTTCATAACGCCAAAAATGTCCACACGCAGATGCCCACATGCATGTATGCATGCACGAATTGCTGAACAGAAATTGTGTTCCAAAATACGCGTGATTGTGGTAAAATTTGCTTTGCATTCTGGGAACGTCAATTTCCATCGTCTCCGCCATTTTGGGACGTTTTTAAATAGTTTGAACATTTTACGTAATTTTCTCAAACCTAGCACATCGATTCATGTAAGTATCAATCTTTTACCACCAATACAATCAGATTTTGATGATACCAATAAGAAACATAAAATACAACATTTTGCAATAGAAACAAAGTCCGACAAAATAGTTTTGTCCAAAGACACACTGGCATGATCAGGGGCAGACAGTGTGTTAAATGTAGTTGTCTCCACTGTACACCTGATGGAACCAGTACACAACCGCCCAACAACCCATGGAAACAAATTGAAAATCCGAAACTAACCCCATGGAATAGATACATGACAAGTACAAAAGTACCCAATCACAAGCCAGAAGGCTACTGAGTTGATGGTATATATGCCCGATATATATGTGGAATAGTCGAAGTTTCCCATCAATTCGAGAGACTTTATGTCAAGGACGAAGAAAATCCTCATTTGGAGTAGGTATCTAAACGTTTACATGCCAAAACGTGCGTCGATAGGTTGGCATGAAACCTCCATAAAAAAAGTCAGCACATAGACATGTAGAGGGTTGTGAGCTTCGCCCCAACGCTCTAATGTCAAAAACGTAAATTGGCGGCAAAAACGTCAAAATAACGGAATCGGGCCAGGAGTATGGAGCGTTTTTAGGGTCAATATTCATTGACAAGCATTGTAGATTTTCTTGTGGTGAATGATTTTTTCAATCGCAAAATTCTTTATTCCACATTACTGTTTCTAAACTTTCTGTGTCGAATTGACATATTCTTACTGCATAGTTCTAAATCCCATCTCCTTGCTGCTTATTTCCAAGTTCTCACTAGTACTTTCTCAAGCCTTGCTTCATCATGCCAAATTCTAACACCTTTGTTCATGCAAACTAATAAAAAACAAATAGCATCAGGCATAATGCATATGAAACTTAGCACCTTTCATTTAGAATAAAGCACATCGCACGAAGAACAAAGCACAACGAATGAAGCATTTCATGTGTCAAAATTACTACTGCACTATTATGACGACAGACGGCGCCGCGGGTCGAGTTGCCACATTGCGAATGAGAAACTGAAGACTCCCGAATGAAGGAAAGACCTTGGTTTGATGGACCGCTGGTCCGGTGCTGTATTTTAGCTTACCGGCCCATGGCCCGATAAGCTATTGGCGTGGTTTTTCGTTCGTCGTCCGTCCGGGAAAAATTCCGGGGTTTAGGGGCTTGAAAAAGCTGAAAATAGCCCAACCCACTTTTTATGAGCAGACGTGTATTTAGGGGTTTAAATTGGGGATAAGGGGTTCACACGTGAGAGGAAATTTAACATGGTGAAAGCCCTTTAACCTAAACATTTGGTACGTTTGGTATATTTTTTTTTTGCCTTGGTGAATTCTTTTTGAAAATTTACTGAAACATTCCTTGGGCTAATACCCTGAGACGTTTTTTTTTTTTTTCCTCCAATCGTTTTTGCCGATTCGGCGGCCATTTTTTTTATGAAAAGTTGCTATTTATGGATTTTTATGGCCTTTTTCTCGAAAACTGTCTGATCAGTTTGAGCTTTTGTTTCAAGACATCTCCCTCATGTACATCAATGGCAAGTTTCATTGCTCTTGAATCGCCGGTCTGCGTGTGGCAGCCTTGTGGGACCATTCAGTGGGCCCCAGACCCTCGGCCCAAATGTGCAGCTTCCCTTCTACATTTTCTTTTACAAACTTTTCAGGAAATAGTGATCGATGAATTTTTAAGTGCAATTATTCCCAGGATAGGGCACAATATTAATTCAGAACATAAAAAGGCTCTGACTTCTGGGCCCTTCAGGAGGCCCCAGACTCCCAGCTGAGATGGGTTCGTTTCGTTTCTATTCCTTGCATTTATCATAAAAAAAACACTGGCTTTAGGTCTCTTGAGTGGCCCCAGAAACCCCACCGGACAGGCAAGGAGTGGAATTTATACCCAGGAGATACCAGGAAGCTACCATAGGACATAAAAAAGGATCTGGATTCTGGAGCCCTTGAGCGGGCCCCAAACCCCACGCCGTATAATGTTGGACCCCTTCTTTTCGAAATCTTGGTTCCGCCCCTGGAATCACTGTACCAGGTATTTCATGTATTTCGAATACTCAAGTTGGCGGAAAATACAAAAACACGTTTTAACGCGTTTATTGTAGAACAAACACTTGCATTTTATATATACTATACTAAAAAGTGCCACCATTATTGCCAAGTAATTGAAAATAGATATACATGTCAATATATCTGTATACATAAGAAACAACATATTGTATTCTCTGACTTATGTTGGAAGAACTTCACATACAATTTATACTCGCCCTTTGATCATTTATCTATGAAAATTAGTTGAATTTTCACATGCATATTTTATGGTTTATGTCAAATTACAACTGAATGCATACCAGTGTACAGTATAAATATTTGATTACTGGCTGTACCCAAAATAGGGCTAGAATGCACCAGCAAACGCCAAAAAGCATTTGGCTTCTGGAGCCCTTGAGCAGGCCCCAGACCCCCGCCGCTTGGGACTGGCTGCGCTCGTGCTTCGTTTCGCGAGGACCATACATTCAATTTAATTCTTGTGCCCCCAGCCCCCCACCCCCTTTCTGGGATTTCTAATTACGCCCCTGGTACTGGTGTATCTATTGTACTGTCACGAGTTGGAATCGTGCCAAATTACCGGCATGAAGAAATTATGATCGGAGAGATCATCATATTTAGCCTTGAAAAAGATAGCCACCAGTTTCCTGAGAATTTTTTTTCACATCTCAATTATCACTGTCCGTTCTCAAGTTTTGACCATTTTGTGTATGTTAATTTTAGTCCTATGTCATGATAATATTTGCACCTAATTAGCAACAGTGTATTATATTATAATGAGTATTCATGACGTCACATTGAAAATTGATTTTAATGAGCATAGAAATCTTATTATTAGACTCATATTAATCATCTCTCACTAGACTCACTATTCTTTTATTTCCAGGGCAGGGTGCGGGAATTCATTGGGGCCTGTGCTCAGCTGCATGAGTGTGGCACCTGTTGGTCGCGCCAAACACGTGACCAATGATAAGGGAGGTCTTAGTTTCTCATACATCATGTGGCTCCGTGCGGCCAGCGCCTCTTGTCGTCATAATGTTGCAGTAGTAATTTTGTCCACAACAATTACTACTGTATCATTATGACGACAGGCGGCGCTAACCGCCGAGTGCTTCGTTCGTTGTGCGTTGTTCGTCATGCGATATGCTATATTCTAAATGCAATGTGCTAAGTTCTATTATGCATTGTGCCAGATGCTATTTGTTTTTGATAGTTTGCCTGGACAAAGGTGTTAGAATTTGACATTATGAATTAAGCATTGAGAAAGTACCAGTGAGAACTTGGAAGTAAGCAGCAAGGAGATGGAAGTTAGAACTGTGCAGTAAGAATATGTAAATTCGACACAGAAAGTTTAGAAATAGTAATGTGGAATAAAGACTTTTGCGGTGGAAACAATCATTCACAACAAGAAAATCTACAATGCATGTCAATGAATATTGACCCTAAAAACGCTCCATACAGGAGAGCGACCTTGTGCTTTTGTTTACCCTTCAGAAAAATGACGTTTTCTTGAACTGGGAGCTGCCCGGGCAAGTGTGGAATTTACAGCTCCCCGGGCAGAAGTTTGTTAATGGAAGAATAGGCACAGCTATTGAAAAACAAAATACATAGATATGGTGTATGTTTAGGCCTAAGTTTGTTGACAGTAATTTAAATTACTGTATGATAGCATTTACTACGCTATTTGCATCGACTGTCATTCTGGCATATGATAAATGTAATATTAAATCAGTCCCCGAGGATACCATCTACTCAGTAGCCATTTGGCTTGTGATTAGGTACTTATGTACTTGTCATATATCTATTCCATGGGGTTTGTATCGGATCTATAATTCATTTTCATAGGTTGTTGGACAGTTGTATACTAATTCCATCAGGTGTACAGTAGAAACAACTACATTTAACACACTGTCTGCCCTTGATGACGCTAGAGTGTCTTTGGATATACTATTTGTTGGGGCTTTGGGCCGAGTCATACTTTCATGAAAGTTTAACTTCAGTAACACTTTACTGACGCTGACTATGGGCCGAGTGCTGATCCTTCACTTTAGCCATACTTTCATGAAAGTGTAACTTAGTAGCACTTTTCTGGTGCTGACAACTTACTATCTGAAAAAGTAGCCCTTCCGAAGCCCGGATTTTAAGTGAAAACTTAGGGAGGTATGGGGTTCCCTAAACTGCCACTTTCATGAAAGTGACTGATTTCACTCCTTTACACCGATATTTGCGTGATATGTTGGCGACGCTACACGCATCGTATTACAACTTAACAGGCTTCGCCAGGGAGTCATACATCTTTTATTTAACGAACTGCAGACTCCTATCGCAAAAAATGGAGACGTTGGCAATCTACCCCCAATGCTAAATTTCAGCCCAAAACGTGATCTCACTATCGCGAAAAAAGGAGACGTTGGCAATCTACCCCAATGCTGAATTTCAGCCCAAAACGTGATTTCAGAAATCTGGACATATTTCGGTATTTGGCCGTGCTAACATCCACCAAGATTCGAAATATTTATGTAATTGTGGAAATAATACACTTTGGCGCTGTATTGTACACAAACAAGTTGAGTTCGAATGGTTACACCACAGAAGCAAGGTAATGTTTTTACACAAGAGCAAGTAAATAATAAAACAAATGGTACACCCTGTACATCGATGATAGATCTACAATTAAGATAGGTGTAGATTCTTCTTGATACGGGACAGTGAACGGGTAGATTGCCAGCTTTCTATGCCAATTTATAATACAGTATAGTAATATTTAACATCGTTAGTGTTAGTGTTAACGAGTTAAAAAAATCAAAGTATAGTTTCTATTCTGAAAGTTTTTGATATTAGGTTTTTATTGGTATCATCAAAATTTGGTTAACAGCGGTAATAGGTTGATACATACATTTCTAAGCTGTTCATGACACATTGGTGAAATTTGGCGTCAATGTGGATTTACTTGAGCGAAATCGTGGGATACTGAGGGGATACTAGTTTATCCACGGGTTTTACGTGATGGGCAGCACCCATTTGAGATGTAAACGGAATCGGAATTTTATGCACGTTTCCAATTTCCAAAAAATCAGTGCATGCTCTTATTGATATGATCGACTTATCTTACAATATGAGATATACCTATATGGTTGCATCATTAATAAAGCTTAATAAACTCTACTGCTCATTACCCGATGAGTACGTTTCTTCACTGCAGCCATGATTGAACAATAACAATTCATCCTATTTTTTGTTCAGAATTATACAAGGTCTACAGATTTTGTCGAACGTGAACTGTCTGTCAAATGCATTGGTAATACATGTTAGGAGCGGCACATGGCATAAAGCTGAATTTTTGTTAGTTCTCGTGGTTCCAGTGGTTGAGCACTCCGAGTGGAACTTTGGGAGAGTGACAATAAAGTCACACTAAGTAAAGATCACTAAACCAGAAAGCTGTACTTTAGAAAAGTGGTAATAGATTGATATTTACATCGACAAAGGGACTTCCTTCAAAACTACCGCATCCTCATTATCACCTCAGCAAGGATTATAATTCCCTCAGAAGTTTCATGTTCATGGGACAGAAAAGATAATATTATGCAAAATGGGTCCAGTAGCAAGCTTTTTAACAACTTATTATAGTAATCTGTTTTCACAAACCTTACAGCTCTACAATATTACATACATACGGTGCCATTCATTTTCAAATCACACCCAGTTGGTATTATCATAGGCCACAAACTGGATATTTCACATTCTGTCAAAACTTGACCTATTCATTTATCAATACATATATTATGTATTATATGTGTGGATATTAAGCATTTCTGAAAATGATTTCGTGTCTGGGTATTTGCACATAGTATGGGAGTCATATGCATCAATTAGGCACACAACATACAGATTTTAAAGAAAAGACAGCACAGGTCACCAAATGGTCGTTTTTTCAACAAAAAGTTGCCGTTGAAAAAAATCATTAGCGAAAAAAAAATGTTTTTCTCCGAAAATGGCTCAAAACGAATAGTGACTTGATTTTGGGACAAACCTTTTTTTCGTCGACCTGTCAAAATATCGAAATGGCCTCCACACGTAGTCCAGCAATTCAAGGGTAACCAAACTTATACGTGTCACAGAAGTACATAAGGACAATCTTTCGAAACAAAAAAAAAACATATCAAAACTGATCAGAAAGTTTTTGAGAAAATTGCGAAAAAGTCCAAAATTGTGCTTTAAAACGGCCGCCATTTTGAAGCAGGTGATTCAATTGAAAAACAAGAAATACCACATATAAAATGGCCGCCGAAGTCAGAAATTTACCTTTTTTAACCAAAAAAAATCATTTTTGACCTTTCAAGGTCTTTGAAGGTCAAATTCGAGGTCACCACTGAAACCGCAATATATGATTTCCTGTTTGAATGTGCCAATATCTAAGCTTTATCTTGAAGTGTTCTATGAGTTCACTCCATCAGCTCCCATTATGAAAAAATTGGGTGAAATTTCCAAGTCCAGAATTTTTTTCAGAAAGGACAAAAACATTTTTTTTCTTTTGACTGGGAATCGCTCAAACAAATAATGACTTGAATGGGGCGAAAAAAATGTTATTGCCACCTGACGAAAAATCAATATGAATGTGCCAATATCTAAGCTTTATCTTGAAGTGTTCTATGAGTTCACTCCATCAGCTCCCATTATGAAAAAATTGGGTGAAATTTCCAAGTCCAGAATTTTTTTCAGAAAGGACAAAAACATTTTTTTTCTTTTGACTGGGAATCGCTCAAACAAATAATGACTTGAATGGGGCGAAAAAAATGTTATTGCCACCTGACGAAAAATCAATATGACCGCCACAGGCAGACCAGCTGTTCAAGGGTAACGAAACTTATACACGTCACAGAGGTATATGATGCGCATGTTTTCAAACGAAAATCTCAAAAGTAGTCAGATAGTTTTTGAAAAATGGCCGTCAAATTACAAAACTTACCATTTTTCGTAAAAATTGCCCGCCATTTTAAAAAATTGCAAAAATCATAAAACTAAAAAAAAAACCCTCTTGAAATATTTTCAGGTATTTTTGTGCAAAATTTCAGAAATATCGGAACGAAAGAAAAATTTAAAAATAACTAGTGGACCATGGTCCTTTGCTCATCAGAGAATGAACATGATGGTGCAGTTTGAGGTGACACCAAGAGTGGGCCATGATACCAGTGTTGTCAATTTGATCGTCCTATATGCAACTGTAAGTTCTGGCAATTTTGTGCCCGAACCTTGAAAATAAGGCCAAATATCAAGTTCAAAGTCATGATATTTTCCAACATACATTTCTATATCATTTCCTTTATGTCCACAATTGATTTTCAAGCTGAAAAGTAAAAAAACATAAGCGAGATATTAGCCATTTTGTGCTCTGACCTTGAAAATGAGGTAAAAAGTGAAGTTCAAAGTCATGAGAATATTCTGCCTATATCATTTCCTAATAGTGCACAATTGAATCCTAATCTGTGAAGTCGATAATTAGGAGATATCAGTATTTTTTGCTGTAACCTTAAAAATGAGATCAAATGTCAAACTCAAGGTCATGAAAATGTTCTGCATATATCGTTTCCTATTAGTCCACGATTGATTACAATGCGGTAAAGTCGATAATAAATGAGATATCAGCCAATCAGAGCGCACAGGCAACCAAGTATTGATCGGGCCAATATTAATAGAGGTGAAGCTGAGAGCGAAAAAATCCCAAGAAAATAGCTATTTTTCAAACAAACTAGACGTCAAGGCCTAAAGGCCTTGGAGGCATTTCAGGGTGAAGTATGAAAAAAAAAAATGCTGACTCAGCAAAAACATAAGCTCCTAATGAGACCTATAAGACATTTGTGCAATTACATGTATGTGAAGGACAAACTTCATACCCCTGACACTATCTGTCTAATGTCTGTTTTGCTCTAAGTCGCACGGTTTCCGAGGAATCGATGAAAAAAAAAATGCCGATTCGGCGAAAAAATTTCAGGTCAAGGTCAAAGTTCATCCCTAATACCCCTCGGATATGTCTGTCTAGGGCCACGAATCCGAAAATAATTTCCGTTTCGCTCTACGATGGACAGTTTCCGAGATATCAACGAAAATGAAAAATGCCGACTCGGCAAAAGAAATTCAGGTCAAGGCCAAAGTTTATCTTTAGTATCCTTTAGATATGTTTGTCTAGGACGACGAGTCCGAAAATGACGTCCGTCTCGCTCTAAGACGCACCGTTTCCGAGATATCGACGAAAACGAAAAATGCCGACTGAGCGAAGAAATTTAAGGTCAGGGCCAAAGATCATCCATAATACCCCTTAGACATGTTTGTCTAGGGTGACGAGTCCGAAAATAAAGTCCGTTTTGCTCTACGACGCACCGTTTTCGAGATATGGATGAAAACGAAAAATGCCGACTCAGTGAAAAAATTTTAGGTCAAGGTCAAGGTTCATCCATAATAACCCTTAGACAATTTTTGCCTAGGATGACGAGTCCGAAAATAACGTCCGTTTCGCTCTACGACGCACCGTTTCCTAGATATCGACGAAAACGAAAAATGACGAATTTAAGTTCAAGGTCAAAGGTCATCCATAATACCCCTTAGACATGTTTGTCTAGGGCGACGAGTCCGAAAATAACGTCCGTTTCGTTCTACGAGGCACCATTTCCGAGATATCAACGAAAACGAAAAATGCCGACTCAGTGAAAAAATTTTAGGTCAAGGTCAAGGTTCATCCATAATACCCCTTAGACATGTTTGTCTAGGGCGACGAGTCCGAAAATAACGTCCGTTTCGTTCTACGAGGCACCATTTCCGAGATATCAACGAAAACGAAAAATGCTGACTCAGCGAAAAAATTTAAGGTCAAGGTCAAAGGTCATCCATAATACCCCTTAGACATGTTTGTCTAGGGTGACGAGTCCGAAAATAACGTCCGTTTCGCTCTACGACGCACCGTTTCCGAGATATCAACGAAAACGAGATATGCATGAGAGCCTCAAGGATGACTCAGCTAAAATTATTTCGAGCCCTAGGTCAAAGGTCGTTTGACGGATCGGCCTCAAAATCAATAGGCTTCTTCCCTGGTGATATATGAACCTCCATGCAAAGTTCCACAGTCATTTCCATAATACTATTTGAGTTATCGTGCGGAAACCAAAACATTGATTTCATCCTCACGGACCTCACGGACCCCGGAGCCGGCTCAAAAACAAT
This sequence comes from Terebella lapidaria, assembly GCA_949152475.1. Classification (NCBI taxonomy): domain Eukaryota; kingdom Metazoa; phylum Annelida; class Polychaeta; order Terebellida; family Terebellidae; genus Terebella; species Terebella lapidaria. The sequence goes on along the minus strand of OX424563.1, from coordinate 21,842,373 downwards.
AGGCTTCTTCTACACAACACTTCTGACCAGCTCTGAAAATTTGGCGAAGATACATCAAGGCAAACTGAAGTTATCGTGCGGAAACCAAGAAGTGAAAGAAAAAAAATTTTTTTTGACAAAACCATAAAGGCATTTCTGCTGAAATGCCTTAATTAATCTTCGACACGGACCCATTGGCATCGTAACTGATAGAAATGAACATTTTTTTTCTTCTGTTTCCTAACATTCTGGGCGGACGGACATTTCGCTATGTGGACCACTATAGCTCATCTCCGATGAGCTAAAAATGTAAACGGACGACGACGATCAGAAACAGAACACACTGACACAGAACACACAAATACACATATTTCATAAAATGAGACTCCGAGGAAATGGGTACAGACGATATAATTGTTTCGGGTGGACATTTCACAAGACAATTGGATTTTAGTTTACAAATGTAGAATAATTTGTTTCTGGAAAACATCTCCATGATGTTGAAATGCATAAAGGACAAACGGATTCATAATACTGTCCACAAAATAAAAATGCTCAGATCCTAAACACACACAACTAAAGTTTCAGTACCGATATTAAGAAAAATATCGCAGGACATTTTTTTTTTTTGCTGTGATTGATGTTCAAAAGAGAACGCACATGCCGCTATTCTCTTTGTTTTTCGTTTGATCATTCTTTTGGTTGCCCCCTTTGTTTTGCTGTGAATCCCCGCCTTGTTTCTGTTGTAGTTTCTTCCATCCGACATGACCTTTTGGGAAGAGCAACTTCTCGAGACGGTCATTGAAGAAAATGCCATCTTGATCAGCCTTGCACTTCTCCAACTGTGCCAGGAATTTTGGGAACTGGTCCCTGTACATCTGAAAGCATGCCAATGGTCATAGGTTGAAATTATTCAGTACCGTGTGATTGCTAATTGCTACTACGCTAAATAAGAATGTAATGAAACATAAACACTACCTTTTTAATGTGTTCATCAATACCGCTCAGCTCGCCCCACTCCTTACACCAGTGAGGCCTTGCGCCGGGCATCTTTCTCCAGAATTGACTGACGTCGTCAGTGAACTCCTCCCAGCCCTTCGTGTTTAACAAAGACACAACCTCGATGTAAAGGGTGTGGCCCGAACCTCCGCACTTGGGGTTGCCTGCCAGTGCTGGCGCCATGTAGATGTCACTGTGTTCCATCAGCCTTATCTCCATGGCCAGCGTCACCGGAAACTTTCCTTCAGCCGCGAGCTTCTTCAGTTGCTCTATGATGAACTGTGTGGACTTACAGAAGTTCTCATACTTGTTGTCACAGTCTATTGCCCATTCCATATCATAGACAGGCATCACGCCCATGTTGTCTCTGAAGTGGATGGCGTGTGGCAACTGCTGCACCTCAGAGCTACCTTCGAATTGGCCTTTGATGCTCTTAAATTGCATCTGTAGGAAGGAAGGTGCCAATCCAGGCGTGAGAACTACTGCCCCGTCAATGACGCTCCCAGCAGTGTGTTCGAGCCACGTGCGGACTGACTCGAGGCGGTATGACTTTCTCGATTTCACTTCGCCTACTTTCTCCGGCTTGTTGACGAGGCGAATCCAGACTTCATCCTGTTTGGGATCCCACTCACCACAGTCTACCTCGTGCTCGAAGACACTCTCTGTGATCTCCTGGAGACTCATCCCATTGAAAGGCAACCAGAAGATCTCAACCGACCCGTTTGTTTCAAAGAGTTCCTTGATATAAGCTTTATCATAGAAAACTTTTTCTGCTTTCACAAAGATCGTGTCTGTCTGGACGATCACCTGATTCTGCATCTTGAAGGTGATATCGTAGATGATCCCGAAGAGTCCCATGTTGCCCTGGATGGCCAGCATCACTTCCATTCCATCTTCCTGGATGCTATAATTCCTCAAGACACCACCAGAATCGACAATGCGCATGGCAGTTACGTAATCTGAGACGGTTTTGCAGTCACGACCTACTCCCTGAAACAAATAGCATCTAGTTTAGCTCAGAGTGCATTTCCTACTATGAAGGACCTAACATTCATACAAATACACGTATTATACAGTTGCAAAAGGATTGTGGCCATCGTTTCTTGTGATCATCACAACTATTCAGTCCACTTTGGAGAACTGTACTCAATACTCGCATGACATGCTGGAGACACCACACCACCGCACGTGACGACTTGTAGGACGACGTTGGCGGGGAGGCAAACTCCGTGGCTGACTTCGAAGTCCATCAAATCTCCCGTAGTAACGCTCGTCATCACGGTCACGTGCTTCTCGTTAGGGTCGTCAGGGTTCTGATGATGCGTGAAATACGAATGTGTTCGTATATACATACGCTATCGGAAGATGCTAGTACACACATTTGAAAAATTATTCTATGTAGATATCTGTACATTTCGGTATAATTGTCGGAGAAGGGAGGGGGGGGGTGTTGAAAATGTCTCCGAAGATACCATCAAATAGGTAACTGCCCCTGATGATAGACTTAAATGTTTGGTCGGAATTTTCGTTTTGTTCCCAAAATGTTTGTGGTCGGAATCATATATTGTTATCATCACGACCATGTACCAGCTGCTAGGTGGAACATACACTTCTAAAACTGAGACGCTGTCACAATCTGGTTTTGCTGATAGACTCACAATCGACTCGGTAGCTTTTTGTTTTGATTTGGTACTTGCCATACACCTATTTTGTGTGTGTGTGTGTGTGGGGGGGGGGTGCTTTAGGTTTGTACATTGTTATAAAAAGATGTTGGGCAATTATATACAAAATCCTTCTGACGTACAACTTCATCCCGTTTCTGTGTCTCTCCCCAATTGACGAACTTGTCCAGCGAGATTTTCGGACGGTCGCCGACCTTCTTCTGGAGTTCATCTCTTTTATTTTTCATGTCACCGCCCATGTCTCTTTGCTTTTTATTTTCAATATAAGTTTGGTTTTGATATAATTGATATTTCAATTGAAACGAACTTTTCTCCTGAACTGCATCCGCGATACGATGCGCACGTCTGGATACATTGACTATGTGTGTGAAATAGGAGGCCTAACTTAACGGGCGTGGATCACCATCGTGTGCACTATGGGCTGATTCCAAGATTCACTGTACCATATTTGACTGCGGCGTTATTGATCTCACCCAGTTATTGATCTCACTGCGCCCGGGCTGTAACTATCGACCGAGTATTGCCCAACTACATGAGCGGATAAAATAATTGTGGTGGCTTGCTGCTCCTTCTGTATGGTACATCCTTCAAAGTTTTTTTAGGTTACCGTACCTTTGGTCTGATAACCTATTGCCGTAGCGTTGTGTCCGTCGTCCGTCCGTCCAGGCATACCAGAAGGGTATACGGGGAAAGCTTGGGGGAGATAAGCTGAAAATGCCCCCTAACCATGGTTCAAGCCAAAAGTGCGGTTTTACAGGGATTTTCTGAGGACTTACGGGGAAAGTTAAGATAGGAAATTCAACATTGGGTAAGCTCGTAACGCCCATCCGTCGTCCGTTCACATTTTTTTATTTTTAAAGTTTGTGGTCGAATCTTTCTGGAATTTTGCACAAAAATACCTACAAATATTTTAATGAAAGGTTTTTTTTTAGTTTTCTGATTTTCGCTTAATTTTTTCAAAATGGCGGCCGTTTTCGACGAAAAAGGCCTGATTTTGGACTTTGGCGGCCATTTTCTCAAAATCTGTTCAGTAACTTTTTTCCTTTTTGATACATAACACTCCTCATATGTACTCCTGTGATGTGTATAAGGTTCATTGCGCTTGAATCACTCAAAGTGGGCCATTTTGACCCAAACTTGGCCCAAATAGGACTTTCCCACATTAAATTCTCCTATGCTTTATAATGGGACACATTATTGCTAATATCTCACTTAATATTGTGATCAGAGAATCAATTGTGGACAAATAGGAAATAATATATGCTGAATATCCTCGTGACCTTGAATTTGACCTTTGACCTCATTTTCAAGATCAGAGCACAAAATAGCTAAAATCTCGCTTATTGTCAACTTTACAGCTTACAAATCAATTGGGGGACATTCAAGGTCAGAGAATAAAATGGCTAATATGTCGCTTATTACTGACTTTACAGCTTAGGAATCAATTGTGCACATTTAGAAAATGATATATACTTGAACTTGACCTTTGACCTCATTTTCAAGGTCAGAGCATAAAATGGCTAGTATCTCGCTTATTATCAATTTTACAGCTTAGGAATCAATTGTGAACATATATTAAATGATAAATGCTGAGTATTGCCATGACCTTGGATGTGACCTTTGACCTCATTTTCAAGGTCAAAGCACAAAATGGCTAATATCTCGTTTATTGTCGACCTTACAGCTTTGCAATCAATTGAGCACGTATAGGAAATGACATGTACAGAATATTCTCATGACCTTGAATTTGACCTTTGACCTAAATTTCAAGGTCACAGGACAAAATGAATAATATCTCACTCATTATCGATCTTACAGCTTAGGAATCAGTTGTGAACATATAGAAAATAATATATGCTGAATATTGCCATGACTTTGAATGTGACCTTTGACCTTATTTTCAAGGTCATAGCACAAAATGGCTAATATCTCGCTTATTATCGACTTCATAGCTTAGGAATCCATAGTGAACATATAGGAAATGATATATGCTGAATATTTTGGTGACTTTGAATTTGACCTATAACCTCATTCTCAAGGTCAGATCATAAAATGGCTAATACAGTCAAACCTCCATCAGTAAACACCTCCGGTCAGTGAACAACTCCAGTTGGTGAACACTTTTTCACGCCTATCTTTTAATGAACGCCTATCTTTTAACATTGAGGTGCTCTTCCGATTAGTGAACACCTCTATAAGATGAACAACTCCCTACTGTGAACACTATTTTATAGTCCTGAAAAATATCAATTTGCAATACAAATTACCTCTACTTAGTGAACATAGGCAAATGCACTGTAATCACATAGGACAGAGAAATCTGTCTTCTGGACAACAACAAGGTAATTAACATGTCTCACGCACTGTTGTGCCTGGTTGCCTCTTGGCCTGGCTCCACTGACTGGTGTCTCACACACTGTTACATTGCATCTTACCCAGATTCTACTTGACATAGCATTGTTTTATGGGGCCTGCCCAGTGTAACACGGTGACAATAAATCTATGATACAAGATTACATGTTCGATGTTTTTTTTAATATCTTGATGGTACTTTTTCCGATTAGTGAACACCTCCATATATTGAACATTTTTGCTGGGTCCCAAAGGTGTTCACCAATCAGAGGTTTGACTGTATATCACCTATCATCGACCTTACAGCTTAGGAATCAATTGTGGACATACTAGAAATGATATACGCTGAGCATTCTCGTGACCTTGAATCGACCAATGACCTTATTTTCAAGGTCACAGGACAAAAGGCTAATATCTAAAATATAATTGTCCGGTACCTTTCTTAGCCCTTGGGCTAAATTTTCTCTTCTTCGATTATGATCTTGATGGCAGGGACGTGTCGAGTTTTTATGCACGAACGAAATGACAACAGTTAGTTGCACAAGACCTTTAGTTGGTCTGACTGCCAAAAGGGCACCAGCCTCGTAACGATGAACTGGTGAGATCCATGTGGACCACACGAAGAATCTGGGTCACGGAAGAATGGCTTTTGCCCCGGTGAATTTCAATACATTTGTCATTTATATGCAGTCTGTATATATCGATCAAGGGTATTCCCTGGCTTTTTCTCGGAGATTATACTATGCACTTCCTGAGTCATTACCAATGAATACCTGAACAGATAACCTCCCTAAACAAAATATATCCTTCAATGATGTCCAGTGAACAATTTCAAGACGATCTGAAGACCTAAAACGAATTGATAGGTAAAAGCAGAGGGGGTCCATTGTGAATATGAATAGTGAAAGCAATGCGGAAATCGAAAATTTTAAAATTACACCCATAGGGGAGAGCTGCCCTGTTTTCCTGCGCATGTGGCACCTATTATATAGGGGCCTACTAGTATGTATACCAGTAGGCAGGATCAACAACCCGCCTTTGTTCGCTTGTGTCATGGTGATCAACCATCATGCAGTGTATCGTCAAGGCTGCATCAAAATATTGTGATCTATAAGTGGAGCGATCAGCGGATCGATCAGGAAACTGGGTATCTGTAGACCTACTTTTTTTATATCAGCTGGTGATGCTTGGCAGTCATCAAAACAACATCGCGTGTCACAGCGGAATAACGAGGGGCCTCGTGGACACAAACATGCTACCATGCCAACAAGGAGAACACAATGGAGTCACTATCGAGTCCATTATCTAATATCAAGGTCCAAATCGAGGCACAATCGATTTCAGCAAGGTATATAGTAAACCACTGATAGAGTGCCATAGTTTCGCTTTAAAACAGGTAGCCTATGACGTAAAAATCCACAAGTGATCAGCTCGACCATGTATGCTTTGGGAAGTTATTGACGCTGGGCATAGGCGAGGGTCCAGCGTGTTCAAGATACCTTCAATTATTTGAAGCAGGAATTTGGAACCGGAAGTAGTTTATTAAAACAGTGAAATAAAAAGTAAAACCTTGGAAGATATCAAAACCGGGACTGGGAATAATTTAAAAGGGGACTGATAATTGTAGCATAGAAATAAATTATTTGACCGTAAGAAGCCGAGAAATAATCATTGAATCTGGGAATAGATTATTCATCATATACAGACGGGGAAAACATATTGAAACCGGGAATTATGCATGCGAAACATATTTTTGTGACCACAGAAAGAGTCAACTGTTTCAAATACTTCTAGTTATGTAATTTTGTTTGTGTGACGTGAACAACATTGTTGAGTCTTCTTGGTGGCAATGGTTTTTGATAGCGGACCCTTTCACTGACTAGTTTGAACCTGTATGACGTACGCTCTATTTGGACCATCAAGGCGCGGTATTGGACGTTCACCATGGTGATCTAACCCCCCTCATTGGCTAGAAAGGCCCTTAGCACCAACTCAAATATACCATAAATTAATCAGGCCACTTGGACCCGCTCACAAGGATGAAATTTGAAACTCATTTGATGATTTTCAGAATTTCAAACAATCATCAAGATGTTATTAAGTATTAAAAAAACAGAAATTTGTGACGAATATTTGATTCGGGGGCAGATCAAAGTATTCGCCCTTCTTTCACTAGTATCTTACAGTTTTTGTTTGATCTGAAACTCAAAGAGTACCAATCTACTCCAATGTAGAGGCAACTTCTAGCATGTAATTTGGCAAAATATGTTAAAATTGCACAGTGTCATTCACAGTGGAAACAATTGTACGCTGCGATTCACGTCATCTCTTCAATACTTCTGCAGAAACAAATGCAGGAACAAATCAGAATAAAAAAATAATGGTAGCATCCATGATTTACTCTGCCAGGTTATGGAACTCAAACGCCACAGGTCACCGACTTTATGAGCGCAATTAACACAACGGTCGATCTGTTCCTCGTTTACGGTCTACTTATCAGCTTATGGATGTTGATTCTGGTTTATGTGATCGATCGGTCGGTTTACACAATTGAAAGATGCATCGGTTTACGGAATAGGGAGGTAATCGACTTATAGAATATCACTACAATCTCAAGGTTTACGAAAGTGGTCGAGTTATTGATTTCTAAATTTTTTTCATAGGTTGTTGGGCAGTTGTATACTAATACCATCAGGTATACAGGAGAAACAACTACATTAAAACTATAATCACTTTTAGAATTGACAAAATTTATTCATTCTGTGGTAGCTTTATTTTGTCTATAGAATGAGATATCGTACAAATTTGGGTTTGAAAATGTGCATTACGTGCCTAAATTGAGTTGCCAAATCAAGATTCAAATCATTTTTTTCCTCAAAGCGGCCCGCCTAGCGTGCGATTTCTACACACAGTCTCGTGACGTCATTGGTATTTGTGTAGATACTGTGGCAACCGGCAATGTAGGCAGGCCGATCATTATCTATCCAGTGTTTTCATGCACGATTAACAGCAATTTTCTGAGTATCTGTTGTCGAACTGTGCATATTTCCTACATATTCCTGACTCTCTCGAGATGTAGTTTCAAGTTTGCGTGACAAACAAGAACGCTAAATTTGGCTGATTTTAAAATTGATTCCAACTTTAACCACACTGTCTACCCCTGATGATTCCTAATAGCTTACAAGTAATCTACAGAGGATAGAAAAAATACCTGTGTGGTCAGCGAAAATGTTTCGACAGTTTGAAAAAATGTGTGTGTGATTTTTGTTTGATGGCCATATGGACCTATCCTGTATCGGAAACGAAACGAAACTTCGGACGGATATCTCAGAGGTGGACGTGTATGGTTGGCCAATGGGGTCATACCCCAAAAAATGATTAGGACGTAACGCCGTTGTGTAAAATCCAATAACGATGTTACGTCGTAGCCTAAATTGACCCCCCAAATTTGCTTACGGCGCAACACCGTACTCTAAATTACATAATCGGCAATCGGCAAATTTCTCACATCCACCTCATTTTGACATGGTACATATCGAAATTGGTAAATTTGACATGAAATCAAACTTAAGTTTATGGGCCGATAAGCTATTGTCGTGATTTTTCGTCCGTCGCCTGTCCGACAAAAATTTTTTTCTTGCCCTGATGAATTTTTCTGAAAATGTACTAAAACATTCCTTGGGCTAATCCCCTAATCTTAATTTTTTTTTAAAATTACAATTTTATTTTCAGAAGCGTACATATACAATCCTGATACAAGTCAACATCACATTGTGCAAAAATTTACATACAAATTCATTCAACGACAAAGCCGGTCTCCGTGTGGCAGCCATTTTGAATTTTTGACGGGTCGGCGGAAAAAAATTAGTTTTGCCTCAAATCGCATTACTATCCATTTTGGGTCATTTCTAGGCAAAATTTTTTTTTCACCCTATGAGAAAAATTTTCGACTTTTTTCCTTCATAATGGGAGCTGCCAGGACTGTACTCATAGAATGCTTGAAGATAGAGCTTAGATATTGGCACTTTCAAATAGGAAGTCATATATGGCGACTTGGGAGGTGACCTTGAATTTGACCTTTGATGACCTTAAAAGGTCAAAACAGCCATTTTTGGGTAAAAAAATTTGCCTCTACAGATGAAATGCATGTAGATAGAGCTTCTGTTTGCACTATGAACATATAGTATATAGGAAGTCATATATGGAACAACTAATGATGACCTTGATTTTGACCTCGGATGACCTTGAGTGCTAAATGTCTGGCTTGAAATCTTGAAAGTGACCTCTGAAGCTTAAACTTTTGCACATATAGGTTAGGATTGTGTATGAGCCTATAAGAAGTCATGTATAAATGGCACATCTGTTGGTGACCTTGAACTTGACCTTAAACGACCTTGAAGGGCAAATCTAAAAATCTTAAATTGGCCTCTACAAACGAAACACTTGTTGATAAAGCTTATGTTTGTATTATGAACATATATGAAGTCATATGCAGCATACCTAATGGAGACATTGAAATTCACAAAGATGACCTTGACTGGTAAATCTCAAAATCATATGTCACCTACAATGCTTAAAACCAAAATTGTCCGGTAATCTATCTTAGCCCTTGGGCTAATTTTTATAAGTGCCCTCGTGAACTTCAAGATTCGCCGCCACGTGGGGCTATCAGGGCTGTCATGTTATTCCTTTACAGAAACATCACAAGTAACCTACAGTGGAGAGAATTATTTTTGTGGCCAGCGGAAATATCTTGAGATGTGAAAATTTGTGTGATTAATTACTTTAATTTAATTGATTAAATCGCTTATTATTCTCCATATAATAAACAAAGAAGAACATAGCCATAGACGTATATCCGAGTACAGACATTCAATTGTTTTAATGTTGCCAAATGTTTTGGATCAAATTGATAGCTTACGCGTCTATTTTGGTGTAAAAACATAATTTTCATCACATTTTATCATTTTTTATGTCGGAAACTATACAAGTTGGCACTCTGTCGTTCTGCCAACATCATAAATTTAGCTCGATATTTTTGTTGCGCTACTGTATGCGTATGTATTATGGTAAATCAACAAATATCGCCAAAGCTCTCACAGTATTTGCGTTTATTCAGAAGATTAAAATGTGAAACCTCATTGAAACAATCAGAAACATTATGTTTGAGAGTGATGTGATCCTTTTGTTGAGATTACTATATTTAATATAAATTAGAGCGTCATAGCAGGACCGGGGCCGCCCATGGCTACCTTCCGTGGGTCTGTTTTTACCCAAACTTAGACAAGTAACCTACAGTGGAGAGATATATTTTTGTGGCCAGCGGAAATATGTTGGGATGGGAAAGTTTATGTGATTAATAACCTTAATTTATTGATTAAATTGCTCATTATTCTAAATATAATAAATAAGAAGAACATATCTACAGATGTATATCAGGGCACAGACATTCAATGATTCAATGTTCTGGATCAAATTGATAGTTTACAGTATGCGTCTATTTTGGCGTAAAAAAAATATTTTTCATCACATTTTATCACTTTTATATCGTAAACTATAAAAGTTGGCAACCTTTGGTAATTGTTCTGTCAACATCAGAAATTTAGCTCAATATTTTTGTTGCGCTACGGTATGCGTATGTATTACGGTAAATCAACAAATATCGCAAAGCTCTCACTGTATTTGCGTACATACTCACAAGATTAAAATGTAAAACCTCATGGAAACAATCAGAGATATTATTTTTGAAAGTGCTGTGATCCTTTGTTGAGATTACTATATTTAACAAATGATAGCAGGACCGGGCCCACTCATATCTACCCTCCGTGGGTCTCATTTTAGGCAAACTTAGAAGACCAGCGCGAAGCGCTGGCCAATGACCAGCGCGACGCGCTGGCCAACCAAAGATACACAAAGGCTGCTTCTTTTAATCATAATGTCCCCATAATATAGGTGCCTTCATGAACATTGAAAGTCACATTTTTGCCCACTGAGTTTCACGGGTGTTCATTAACGAGGTTGAGGAAATATGTATTGAGGCTGACCAAATTCTGGTTAACATAACTTTTTAGGTTACCGGACCTATGGTCCGATAACCTATTGGCATGGCATTGCGTCCGTTGTCCGTCAGCGTCATCATCGGTGTCGGCGTCGTCCTCCACATTTTTATCTTTAAAGTTTACGGATGAATCTTTCTGAAATTTTGCACAAATATGCCTAAAAATATTTTGGAAAGGGGTTATTTTTTTTGTTTTCTGATTTTCGCATTTTTTTTTTTCAAAATGGCGGCCATTTTCGACGAAAAATGGCCAATTACTGACTTTGTCTGTGATGTGTATAAGTTTCGTTGCCCCTGAATCGCCGGTCTGCGTGTGGCGGCCATTTTCACTTTCTTGACGGGTCCCAAATGGGAATTTTCCACGTTAAATTCTCCAATGCTTTATAATGAGACACATTATGTCTGATATCTCACATAATATTGAGATTAGAGACTATGAATCAATTGTGGACACATAGAAAATGATATATGCTGATTATTGTCATGACCTCGAATTTGACCTTTGACCTCATTTTCAAAGTCAGAGCACAAAATGGCTAAAATCTCGCTTATTATCGACTTTACAGCTCAGGAATCAATTGTGCACATATAGGAAATGATATAGTCCGAATATTCTGATGACCTTGAATTTGACTTTTGACCTCATTTTCAAGGTCAATGAACAAAATGGCTAATATCTCGCTCATTATCAACATTACAGCTTGGGACTAAATTGCGGACATATAGGGAATGATGTATGCCGAATATTTTGATGATTTTGAATTTGACCTATCGTCAGACACAAAATGGCTAATATCTCGCTTATTATCAACTTTACGGCTTAGGAAGTAATTGTGGACATATAGAAAATGATATATGCTGAATATTTTCGTGACCTTGAATTTGACCTTTGACCTCATTGTCAAGGTCTCACGGGACAAAATGGCTAATATCTTGTTTATTATCAACTTTACAACTTGGAAATCTGTATAGTGGGCATGCAGCAAATGATATATGCCGAATATTCTGTAGACCTTCAAGTTGTCTTTAGATTTCATTTTCAAGGTCACAGGACATTTATTGACTAATAGTCCTCTTATTATTGAATTTACAGCTTAGTAATCAATTGTGAACATATAGGAAGTTCTGAATACTCTCGTGACTTTGAATTTGACCAGTGACCTCATTTTCAAGGCCTCGGGACAAAATAGCCATTATATATTGTCCTGTAACCTTTCTTAGCCCTTGGGCAAATTTTTCGAATAATTATCGTCCTTATCGACTGGATTCACTCTTTAATTAACTTAAATCCAACATGTCGATCCATCTATCAAGGGAAAAACAATATATACAAGTATATGTTTTCTAAAAAAATAAAAATGAAATAAGTTGTGTCTTCAGCTCATGCCGTTGGTGTTTTTACGGCTATTCTCCAAAAATACACTTGTACCCATTGACGGTCCCTACTTATAAGAAAAAAAACTTCGCCTGTTTTGTGAATGTACGTGTCCTTCTTTGGCGGTGGGTTTATTTCGCATGGTGCATACGCTACACTGTGTAAACTAAATTTGATTTTTACGGCCATGTCCTCTACTCCCCTTTATGGTCGATTTTGAGTACTCGCGTTGAAGATGTGTAATATACAGTACGGTATATTCTTTATTTACCACACGCCTATTTACAAGCCACGCCCAACCACCCGAACCTCCCCCCCCCCATCTCTCTCTCTCTCTCTCTCTCTCTCTCTCTCTCTCTCTCTCTCTCTCATATTTTTGCATGAAGAAAATATTACACCAACAATATAGAAATAACCCCCAGTTGAACCCCCATTTATGTTTGACACATTGTGTTCTACAAGCACAAGAAAATCCTGGCCACACCCTCCGCTCACTAATTGGCTTCTACACGCCTGGTATTTTCTCTCATGATTTCTCTACTTGTATCCAAGCTCAAAAGACCGTGAACGTTTTCATTCACATTCTAGGCCATGTGTGCGAGTGAAATCCCATAATATCTAGTACTGGCAATGAAGTCGCCACACGTTCTAACACAGATCTAGCTTTTGTTTTGGATGGAAAGATTATGGTGTAAGTATATTTTTTGCAAATTATAGTGCTAATTCTTTCATGTATAGAATAAACAATATTATTCTGTGGAGGCAGGAACTAGAAAATACAACAATGGGTCTCCGCATACGCTTGTAATATTTATTTATGTAGTATTTTACCAAAGAATCAATATGTTGAGTTTGAATGTCCTAATAAATTATTCGTGAGAACAAAATGTATAAGAATTTGTATGAATATCAGGCTCTTGGGCTGCCGCCATCTACGAAACAGACGGAGAATATGCTGTCGATGTTTTCCATTGTCTCTCATATTTGCGGCCTCGACGCTAGGGATAATGTGGTACACGCCTCTAAACCACGATTTTCAACCACCTCAAAGAGAGGTGGAGGGTAGGAATAAAGTCTTAGCCAACGCAGTGAGAGCTCCATCATCTCCCAATGATGAACCAATGCGTTCAAATGAGAGTGAAGAAGGAGCTGTCCACTCTGCAAAGCCCTGGATTTGTTTACACCCTTCGCTAGTTCCGTCGATTATTCTGACCAAGGCCAACTGTTCCAGAATATACATTGGAACTTCCATGGGCGGTCGCCTAGGTAACCTGATGTTCATCTACGCAGCTACCCTGGGAATTTCTTACCTGCGCAAAGCGACCCCCGTTACAGTCAACACCAATGAGATCCTGGTTTACTTCCAGGCTAGCATGGAGACCGTGCGTCTGGATAAAATCACTTCGGACTGGAGGGAGATGGATGAGAAACATGCAATGGTATATGATGGTAGAGTGGAGACATTATCCGCTGGGGATTTGCACTTGACTGGATACTTTCAATCGTGGAAATATTTTAACCATCCGGATATAATGAAACTGATAGCGGAAGAGTTCCAGTTCAAGTTCCATGTACTCCGCCGAGCGCAAGATTTCACACAACGGACATTGAACATGATGTCCGCCTCTAATGGTGGATCACAAGAAGGCATTCGTCTAGTTGGAGTGCACATACGTAGGGGTGATTTCATTGATGGAACCCAGAGAGGATTGAACGCGGCACCAATCGGCTACATTGAGAACGCTATTCGCTATTTTCTAGATAAATACAGCGCGAAAGTCGCTTTTGTTGTGTCGACTGACTCTAAGAAGTGGGTCAACGATAACATCATGATCAATGGCTCTTCGGGGACCATTCGCCACATGCTAGAGGCTCACAATTCACGAATATTTATGTCGGATGCTCGTAACTATTCTACCGACTTAGCCATTCTCACGCTCTGTGGAGATGTGATAATTACAGTAGGAACATTTGGATGGTGGGCAGGTTGGCTAAGTACCGGTGATACGGTGTATTACAAGGGATACCCGCACCCTCAATCTGAGATATATACGGAGTTCAAAAGTGAAGACTATTACCCGTCCTCGTGGATCGGTCTAACTTGACCGTCGTATGTTTTATGCATATGCACATATGTCGGGAATGACAATTGCTTTTACTGGGTGTGTACTACAGTGGCTGATATATGCCATAGTTTTATTCTTTAGTTTTTATTTATATACGATATTTTCCAAATGGATGTAATACACGTACTTAATGTTTAAATATGCGTACTTAATAATAAATACACGTACATAATACTAAATACGCGTATATAATATTAACTACGTGTACTTAATATTAAATATGCATACTTGATATTAAATACGCATACTTAATATTAAATACGCATACTTAATATTAAATACACATAACATTAAATACGTGTATTCAATGTTAAATACACGTACTTAATGTTGAATACCAGGCAGTTAGATATTTTATTCTTTTTTGCAGCGCCATGTTGCTTGGTATTTACCTTGTTTCACGAGGCATACACAGCAACATAACCACATCCATTTCTTGTTAATTTAAGATTATGTACGCGTATTTAACATTAAGTACGTGTATTTAACATTAAGTACGCGTATTTAATATTAAATACACGTATTTAATAGTATATAAGCGTATTCAATAGTAAGTACGTGTATTTAATATTAAATACGTGTATTTAACATTAAGTTCGTGCATTTAATTATTATATTCTCTCTAGAATGTCCTTCTGGAAAAAATAAATAAATGAATTCTGAAAAATAAAAATATAACATATATCAGCCACCGTAGTGTACAGGTTTATTATATATTTATGAGTCACGATCTATAGTATACATTGTAATGAATGATATAAAACTGTATTGAAATGTTCGACATTGTTTTTAACTATTCATAGAAATCTATCTGGGCATTTTATTGCGTGCATGTATTGTATTGTTTTATTCATACCAAAAGTTTCCCATATGGAGCAAATAAAGCATTTATCTATCTATCTAGAAAATGGTAATATTCTTGGACAAACCCAGGTCAGAGGCATGTAATCTATAAGTGATTGTATTCCAGATTTTTATTATCTGAGTTCTTTTCATCACTATCTGGTTGAGAAGTACACACATTCTGACAAACGTGTAGCTTGGTTAGATTTCTTTCGAAATTCTTAACGGTTCACATTGTGACATTCAGAGAATGCTCACTCCTCTCAGATGTCACCACCACTCCTCCTTATATATATGTCGGGTTGAATTTATTGCTATTTCCTTTAATATATTGCCTGACACTGACTCCCTGACACTGGATGAGGAAGTAGGTTCTGATTTCCCGGAAAACTTTATGCTTGGTATTAAAGTCCATTACACATAGATAAAACTTGATCATCACCTCTTGTGTTTTTTTTTCCGAAAAAAAAGGTTTGAAAATTTTCAAACTTCTGAATGAAACATGTCTACATGTTGATCAAATATCACACCCCATACATGTACATGCACAACAATTTGTACCTAGTGCGTGGAGAGAACGTCATGATTTCAGTATTAAGGATGCGAGTGTATGACAGGCTGGTGCTGCCACCTTGCGAACATGATGATGTGATGAATATCTCTAAATGCATTTATATGGTCTGCACCATGATATGATTTTAATTATGTCACATATTGATCCCATCCTTCAATGACTGTCGTCACAGTCTTGTGATATTTGCTTCTTGATGATTTCCGGTGGCCGACGCCCACGTTGGTGTATGCCTTTGATGCCATGTCATCCCTTCTACCGAAATTGATGTTAATTTAACGTATTAAACGGCTGGTTTAGTCACAAAATGTTTAGCCATACAGTAATTGATGGACATCGCGATCTTACGATAAGACTGGATCAGACTTGGAACCTGTAGAGCGTTCACAAGAAAATCTCTACAGCGGCCCCACTATGGACGCAAACCATGCATAGTAAGCCCTTTTCGCCGAACTGTGCTCGGGGAATACAATAATGGTATATGAATTGATGGATAGCTTGGCAGTTTATGAACTAAAATTGTGAGAATGAGGAAAATTTTGAAGAATGTGAACGAAACTGTCTATCGATTCGTACTCGCCTACAAATTTACCTGCCTAGCTACCTACCTTTGTGTATAAGGAAAAGATATGTGTGGGCGTTGAAAAACCACCAATGACGGAATAATTGCGATTATTTCCTGCATACTGATTTTCCTCATCCTCCGCACTTACACCTGACATGCTTTTCCGCCTACTGGCTCGTTCTAAATAACACATTTGACGCATCACTTTGACACTCAACATTTGTAACAGGATCAGGAGGGTGTCATTGAACGTCAAGTATATTGAAAAAAACTTGTACAAACTTTCTTTGTTTAGGTTGCCAGTGTATTATTACTCTTGTGGCTGAATTTTTTTTCAACATGACACATCGTATGTGTTGTGCACATACATTTTTAATTGAATTAAATTTACCGGTTGGTCATTGGGTTTACCACGCTCATGTCCGTGTGCACAAAGTAGGTACGATGTTAGATGAATTTGTCGGCGAGTATGAGTCGAGAGTAAATTTCGTTTGCATTCTCCTGAATTCAACCGTATAAGTTTTTTTCTCATTTCTAGAATTTTAGCTCATAAACTGCCAGCCTATCTATCATTTATATCCATTCATAATACCAGATAAAATCCCAATTTTCATGACAAAAAACATTTCTGATTATGAATAATTTCATAACGGTTTTGTTTAATTACATCAGTGTCTCTCGTGATGTCGGCTGTTGGGATTGAATACATTGCATATTAGTGCATTTATTCAAATTGTGATCACTAAATCATCACCAACTGTCACCACTTACTGATATCCAACCATATATTCTATTCTTATCTCAACTATTCATACCGGACCATAGTATTATCTTCCATTATCTTCCACAACCTACGCCTTTTTTCAGAATCTTTGTGCAATGATACAACTGCAAAACCGAGGGTGTACGATTTTTGCTTTTCAGGACGATGCTTGGCTGGGCGTTTGGAGACTGAATATTCTCACTGCTATCCAAACTTATTTGTCCTTATAAACCTATTTGTCCTTTGATATCATATTTTATTGTACTCCTTATATCTGCCTATTTTGTCGCACCCTTTTATTATGGGTTCATCAGCCCAAAGGACGGTAACCTAAAAATGACAATAAAATTACTTACACATATCAGGTATATACCAAGCATTATTCGACATTTCAGCTCAATAATCCAGCAAAACGATGACGTCAATAGGGCTCATTTTACTGGTACGTAAATATGCAGATATTGCACAAAAACGCAGGGAAAACCAACACCAGCGAAGTAAAGTTAAAACAAAATTCAAACTGACAAGAAGTCTCATAGACAAGGAAGCGATATGTATCCTAAACGAAAGACCCCGTATACGTTATCGTTATGAAGTTTGACTATGAAATACCCAGCGTAAGACACAATCGGCAATTTCAGGAACTACAAAAACCCCCATGTGTAAACGGTCATAAGGAAATTAAAAAATGTAATCACGAAGCTTTCGGTTGTGTATTTTGGGAAGTTTACTCAGCACGGGGAAATCAGCTTTCATGTTTATAGTAATACCCAATCGACAATATGCTTACACTGAAAAGGTCGTATTATACTTCGGATGGAGCTATTCATGGCCAACCGTATCTGTATGCCACATGATCCAGAGAGAACGTCCAGTCATTACCAATCATATATTTTATACCATAATGTCCGAACATGTATATTGTTTTGTCTCGTCGCTAGCATGATGTCCGTGGCGAAGTCTCAACAAGGTAGGGTGTTGATATAACGTTGTGTGTATTGTATAATAGTACACGTATATAGGATAATCAGTCCGGAACCTGATAATATCTAGAACCATTGAAAATTACTCCTAAGTGTATATAACATGGAAAGTCCGTACCGGCACCAATGAGAAATCATTAACAGGAACATTAGTACCTTCAATTCTTACATATTCTATTCAAGTCGTTGTGTATCCATTTTAATCAATTGGTGGTCTTACAATTTATGTTCTATTCAACACAGATTAAGGCGAAAATACACTATGATCCTGCATACACCTCATGATAAAATTAGCCCAAGGACTAAGAAAGGTTACTGGGGAAATGTGTAGTTTGACGACGATGGTGTGGACTCAGAACTGTTGAGTTTTCCAAAAAATCAATGACGAAAAAAATGCTTTGTGGCTGGAAAAAAATGGCTCAAAACAGATAGTGACTTGATTTTGGCCAAACAAATTTTTAAGTGGCTGCCATGCGCAGACCGCCGATTCAAGAGCAACAAAACTTAAACGTTTCACATAGATATGCCTGAGTGACATTTGCACAGGTCGCCGGCCGATGTCATCAGTGGTATTTACCGATTTTCTGGCCGCCGGGGATAGATTGTTAGGCATCTTTCCCATATCTTTCGAGTGGTCATGAAACCACCAGGCATTGGCGCGTCTTCACTGTGTCTTCAAATTTCAAGAATTTCAAGAAATACTGACTACCAACGATGCCCTACAGAAGACTGCATGGTGACCTACTGACAACTACTTGGTGACCTACTGACAACTACTTGGTGACCGTCTGATATGTACAAATTGGCCGATTATCTTAAGGGCACCTTCCGGACATTCTTCAGTGTACGGGAGGATACCCTGCGGTGTTCGCCTGGTTAGCTATCCACATTGGTCGGCAGAAAAATTTGGTCGATCCCCGCAGCACCTGGTGGGTACCTGAAAGGGCTCCGGCCAGTCACTGGCAGGCATGCTAGCGATTCACTACCAATGTCATTTTTTTCACCTGTCGCCGCAAAAAAATGCCTGCATTATTTTCTTTGATGACTCCACCGACGTGCCTACGATGTCCGATTGTTGCCCGATGGCCACGGAGGATCTTCCCGCGCACGGTGGGTAACCAGCCGAAATGGCCAAATGGCCTTTTCGGACATTGTATCCTCATCGGCGTGGGCATCGGTGCAAATGTGACTTAGGCATTACATAAAAGAAACCTTATGCAAGATTTTGAAAAAAATAGTCAATAATAGTCAAAACATACTTGACTGAAAAAGTGCAAGATTGGTCGTTTTTCAGCAAAAAAGTCGTTTCATTTCGTTTTGAAGGTCAAACTGAAGGTCATCAATAAAACCGCAATATATTATTTCATATTTTATGAATGAATGAATGAATGAATGAATGAATGAATGAATGACTTTGTATTCCCAATTTTTACAACTCATTGTTACACAAAGTGTTCTACTTATACACATACAGTAAAAATGAGCAGACCAAAATAAAATACAAAATGGCACTGTGTTACTTCTGGCCTGAATATACGCGTCTGAAATGTATATAAGGGAACAAAAATCTCAAAACTGTCTGAACAGTGTTTGATAAAATGGCCACTAAAGTCCAAAATTAGCCGTTTTTCGCCAAAAATGGCCGCCATTTTGAAAGAAGCGAAAGTTAAAAAAAAAAAGCACCCCCTTTCGAAAATAATTTCAATAATTTTTGTGCAAAATTTCAGGAAGATTTGAGTGTAGATTGAAGGTAAAAATGTGGACAGACGTCGGAGCACGACTAAGACGAACGACAGAAGCAACGTCATGCCAATAGGTCCGGCAACCTAAAAAATTGTGTGATTATGATGAATTTCCTTTCTGCACAAATGTATTACAACGGCCATTTATGAGAAAGGTAGATGTGGAGTGATGACCATGACTGTATGGTCACCCAGGATATTGTCCGTTGTCCGACATCGATATTGTCCGATGTAGGTACATCTTTTCCAAGAAGCATATTATCGAGATACTAAGTCGATATTATCGAGTTACTAACTCGGGAATTTAAAAAAATAATTTTCCTGGGTGGCCCTTCTACGCTTCCGTAGGTTTTATAAAGAGGAAGTAACCAATAAATTCAGTAGTATACATTTAGTGGGCACTGGGTCCAGAAAGAACGTTCCATTATGACTAGCCATGTACATTGTATGTCACGGAATCCAGGTAGAACTTCGAATCATGACCAGTCGTTCCACATGATCTGACCAAGCATATTGATCTCATCATGACCAACGGTATTTTATATACCTTTATAAGATCCGGATAGAACTTCTCGCAATGACCAGCCGAATATGATATACCCCAGGATTGAGACACCGTGTACATTGGAACGACAACAGTATAAGAACATATATATTGTTCTGTTCATGACTGGCATGATATCTGTGACCCAGTCCCAAAAAGGTAAATTTTGTCGTTAATGTTCATACTCTATTTAATAATCAATTAGTGATTCGAGATTCACATCAGTTTAAGACAATTTATGATGTTATGATGCTAAAAAATATTTTAGGTATGTTTTGGGCAAGAGATATGATGGGACATCAGGGGATACACCCACCCGTTTTATTATCTTTTTTTCGTTCTTGCGACAAACGAGTGTTGAACTGACATGCATGTGTGATCGAAAGGGACTAAAGTAATTATGCCAAACAGGACGTCGATGGTATTGTGTATGTATTAAAACTAAATACAGAACGTTGATATACATTGAATATGCCAAGCGTGTTCTGCCAATCTACAGGCTGTTTGTACTCATCCGGTTCCTCAACTATATTGAATTCGATCAAGCACAAAATCTACCAAGTAACATGCAATGACATACATGTATAATCTAATTGTGCAAGTACTGCTTCACATCTTATTAGTTTCTGCAAAAAACTACCGAAAAACCTACTTCAGTGAATCTATGAACCGATGACGAACAATGATCACATTTTTTATTGAAGGTGGACGTCAGGGTGTGATACCAATCTGACTTCCTATATATTCATAATACAAACCTAAGCCCGGTTATTAAGTCATTTTGGAAAAAATGCCTTTATGGTTTTAGCAGAATTTTTTTTTCTTTCTTTCTTTTCTTTCTTTTTTTTCGCCGTTTTGGTTTCCGATCGATAAGTTTACCTTGATATATCTTCGCCAAATTTTCAGCATTGGTCAGACATATGTGGGAGAACACTATTGAGTTTTCAGCCGGATCCGAGGTCCGTGAGGTCCGTGAGGATGAAATCAATGTTGTTCTTTGGACTTTGTTTCTGCACGATAACTCAAAAAGTATGTAGGCAATGGCTGCAGAACTTTACATGGAGGTTTATATATCAGCAGGGAAGAACCCTATTGATTTTGAGATCAATCCATCGAACGACCTCTGACATAGAGGTCGGAAGAGTTTTCGCCCAGTCATCCTTGAGCTTTCCTGCATATCTTGGAAACGGTGCGTCGTAGAGCGAAACGGACGTTATTTTCGGACTCGTCGCCCTAGACAAGGATGTCTAAGGGGTATTAAGGATGACCTTTGACCTTGACCTTGAATTTTTCTGCCGAGTCGGCATTTTTCGTTTTCATCGATATCTCGGACACGGTGCGTCGTAGAGCGAAACGGACGTTATTTTCGGACTCGTGGCACTAGACAAACATGTCTAAGAGGTATTATGGATGAACTTTGACCTTCAGCTGAAATTTTTCCGCCGAGTCAGCATTTTTCGTTTTCGTCGATATCTAGGAAACGGCGCGTCGTAGAGCGAAACGGATGTTATTTTCAGACTCGTGGCACTAGACAAACATGTCTTAAGGCTACTATGGATGAACTTTGACCTTGACATAAATTTTTTTCGCCGAGTCGGCATTTTTCGTTTTCGTCCATATCTCAGAAACAGTGCATCGTAGAGCGAAACGGACATTATTTTTGGACTCGTGGTACTGGACAAACATGTCTGAGGGGTATTATGGATAACTTTGAACTTGACCTGAATTTTTTTCGCCAAGTCGGCATTTTTCGTTTTCGTCGATATCTCGGAAACAGTGCATCGTAGAGCGAAACGGATGTTATTTTCGGACTCGTGGCACTAGACAAAAATGTCTTAAAGGTATTATGGATGAACTTTGACCTTGACCTGAAATTTTTTCGCTGAGTCGGCATTTTTCGTTTTCGTCGATATCTCTGAAACAGTGCGTCGTAGAGCGAAACTGACGTTATTTCGGATTCGTCGCCCTGAAAAAACATGTCTGAAGGGTATTTAAGGGAATAAGGATGACCCTTGACCTTGACCTTGAATTTTTCTGCCAAGTCGACATTTTTCGTTTTCGTCAATATCTCGGAAACGGTGCGCCGTAGAGCGAAACGGACGTTATTTTCGCACTCGTGGTACTAGACAAACATGTCTAATGGGTTTTATGGATGAACTTTGACCTTGACCTGAAATTTTTTCGCCGATTCGGCATTTTTCGTTTTCATCGATATCTCGGAAACGGTGTGTCGTAGAGCGAAACGGACGTTATTTTCGGACTCGTCTGATGAGTATTAAGAATGAACTTTGACCTTGACCTTGAATTTTTCTGCCGAGTCGGATTTTTTCGTTTTCGTCGATATTTTTTAAACAGTGTGTCGTAGAGCCCATGGGAAAAATGTTATAAATATTATAAATTAGTCTTAAATTAGTCTTAGTCTTTGAAAACAAGCGCGAAAATAAGAACGAACTTAAAAATACCGCCCGCTTGAAATATTCTGGGTATTTTTGTGTATAGTTTCAAAATGTTTTGACTGAAAACCTTTTCAATGTGGACGGACAGACGACGGACAATGAACGGATGGACAACAGCCGCAACGCCACGACAATAGATTATTATACCACAGGTAAGGTAACCTTACATGTGCCCCAGGGAACATGGCTAAAATGACATGAACATGACATGAACTTGTCAAATTGGACAAGATCCACATTCGTGCATTGCGCATAATTACAGGGGCTACCGAGAAATCGTCTACTTCTAAGTTGTATATTGATGCCGGATGGCATACTTTGGCACAAAGACGTAAAATTCATAGGCTTGTTTGGTATTATAAGATACTAAATGGGCTTGTTCCTTCGTACCTAGCTGAGTTGGTCCCTCCAACCACTGCCGAACGTCATGGTTACACACTGCGTAATAACAATGATATTACCCTCTTTGGCATTAATAGTAATCGCTTCAGCAATTCAGTCTTTCCCACAACAACAAGGGATTGGAACCAGCTTCCCCTCGACACCCGGAATGCTCCCTCATTGCACACGTTTTTAAACGCAAAGTGTTGCAGCACATCCAAAGCCCACCTAAAATTCCTTGGTTTGGCGTAGGCGAGCGAGCCTGCGATGTCCATTACACACGCATCCGTCTAGGGTGTAGTGCACTGAAATCGCATCTTTATTTCAACTTGCATGTAGGGGATGACCCTGGTTGTGCGTGTGGACACCTAAATGAAGACGCGCATCATCATTTATTTGACTGCCCATTACATGCATTTGCACGTGAAACCATGCTTTCGGAATTGGCCAGCTTTCATACACTCACCACAGATGTAATTCTCCATGGTAACGCGACCTTGTCGTTTCAAGACAATATGTCGATCGTGACGGCAGTTCATAGTTTCATTAAATTCACAAAACGATTTTGTTGATTGGCTTGGAGCTCGGTGGTCTAATTTCAAAACTGAATAAATTCACGAAAAATATTCTGAAAATATTCACCTATCAAAGGGACCCCGGGATTGACAAATACTGATGCATACCGCATGGGTATAGCAATACACTTCTATAGCGTATGTTATACATATACTAAACCTGGTGATTGGTTAACGGGGGTTGCTCCCACCCGCACCGCATCATCCTCTGGGCACACTTACATACAACACACCAATTATCTTATTGGATCTCATTTTGCTAAACAAATAAAAAAAATGTGAGTGATTAACGGGGGTTTTTCCCACCTGCACCACTCACTGGACACATGATTTAGATGCAGTGTATTCTAATACAAACATCTAACATATCAAAATGCTCTCATCTTGTGAGTGATTAACGGGGGTTGTTCCCACCTGCACCGAATCATTCGCAAGATACATCCACATGCAAAATACTGAGACATCACAGGACTCTTCTTGTGGGTGATTAACGGGGGTTGTTCCCACCTGCACCGAATCATCCATTCGAGTCATCTACATACACCATAAATTATGCGATCACCAATCGGTATGCATCAGTGTATTTTGTGTAAATAGTTACGTACTGTACTGATATTCTCTGAGATTTCGTGATAATGGAAAATTCAGTGTTACAATTATGTCATTATTATAGTTGGAATATTATGTAACTTAAAATCACTTTGTTTAACTTATTGTGATAAGTTTTATTGTCCTATTTATTTTATTTATTACCATCTATCTTTCTAATATTTTTCGTTGTAAATATTGTGTATACTTCTGATGTATATATGTTTCTTTGTATCAATTTTTAAAGCGGACTTATTTTGTGAATATATGCCTATGCACCTTGTAGATTTGCACACACAGAGATCTTGAAATAGGGCTTGCCCTGCTGATCAATGCTAAATTTTTGAATAAATATGATTTAAACTAACATGGCTAACCGGGCACATTGAATGACTTTGAACCACCAACAACACCCCAACCCCATGACGGGGGTATAGGATTTTGGGGAGGGAAGGTCCAAAACCCTTGCACGATATAGCGGCGAAGGAAGCGCCAGACGTGAAGAATTATACATCCCCAATGGTGTGTTCTAGCTAGGACTCTCCTTGGTCCAATTTCCATGGCCGTGGAGAGTTTATGAATGCCTGATCTGGGGTGGATCCAGGGTTCTGAAGGAGGCCGAAGATGTGAAATGTAGTGAAGCGAGGTGGTGAAGGCCTGGGTGATGGTCTGGGGCCTGCTTAAGGGCCCCAGAAGCTGAAGGGATATGCATGCCCATTGATGTGTTTTAGAGGTTTCCTTTGGTCCATTTCCATTCCCCTAAAGAGTTTTTTCATGGCTGATTCGGGGCAGGTCTGGGATTTTGAGGGAAGGCTTTAACCCCTGTCTGCTTTGAGCGGGCCCCGGAAGCACGGTTCGTGTGCCTAATACAGCATTCCAGAGCTCTCCCATGTCTAATTATCAAGCATTACTTTACACCCATAAGTGCATGATCACTGTAGTTGAATTAAAATGTGGCATAATACATTACTTGGTTTTAAACCCCATCAAAGGATTATGTGCATTTGCCCATTCGGTGCTTTCAATTCATTTATAGAAGGTGAAGGCCATAAGGGGCTTTCAATGAGAACAAATGGGTTGGCTGTAGAGCGAGTACACTGCTCGCGACATGGTGCCCCAGAAGCGAAATATCACCAGATTATCTTGTGTCATTGATGAATATGACGTACTTTAATATAGATTGTTCATAATCTGTACTGGTTCCATAAATGTTGCTTTCCTGTCGTTTGCTGGTCGGGCTAGTTTTGTCCATATCTATCTGTTCCCAGCAAAGTATGTCAAAGAATATTGATGTTTGCTGTCATTGATGACAGTGAACATCTATTCTAACCAAATAAATTGAATTCACACAAGGTCCACCTGTTTACTGAACACTCTATCTGTTCCCAGCAAAGTATGTCTAAGAATATTGATGTTTGCTGTCATTGATGACAGTGAACATCTATTCTAACCAAATAAATTGAATTCACACAAGGTCCACCTGTTTACTGAACACTATTATATTATTCCCTGAATATATTATCATATTGGTTTTTAATGCTACATATTTATTTTTAAGCGTTTTATAGCACATGCCAGTGTGGATTTTACGCTATATAAAATGCATGATCACTGTAGTTGAATTAAAATCTGGCATAATACATTACTTGGTTTTAAACCCCATCAAAGGATTATGTGCATTTGCCCATTCGGTGCTTTCAATTCATTTATAGAAGGTGAAGGCCATAAGGGGCTTTCAATGAGAACAAATGGGTTGGCTGTAGAGCGAGTACACTGCTCGCGACATGGTGCCCCAGAAGCCAAAGCTACTCCCCCCCCCCCCCCCGCCTTCCCTCCCCTCTTTTTGCCCCCCTAAACCCGCCCCTGACCCCATACTCACCTACATGCATTCTTTATCCCATTTCGGGCTATCTGAGATGTCCCATGTTAGGATAACAAAACTGATTGGTGAACACATGAACCCAGCAGTGTGACATGGAACTGATCAACCGATCCAGATGCATTGCACTAGATCTATTAATGAAATTCATCACCCATTCTGGATCCAGTCTACTAATAATGTCATTGAACAATCAATCTAGATCCAGTGTACTAATAATAGAATTGATCAAGCAATCAGGATTAGCAGTACTAATCTTGGACATAAATTTATGTGTCATTTAGAAAGTATTTGTATTTGTATTTGAAATACTTTTCAAAGTATTTGTATTTGTATTTAAATACTCTGGTTTGAAAAGTATTTGTATTTGTATTTGTAATTGACTCATTTGGGAGTATTTGTATTTAAATACTTTCCTAAAGTATTTGAACCATGTCTGGCTATCTCACACATAGACATAGATAATGTTCAGAGCAAGCCAGATCAGTGACACATTTGTACCAACAAAATTCACTTAAGCCTATCAAGCGAACTACATGTAAAGGATTATCCTGATCATGCCGAGTCCTATTTGCTATTTCTTCCAAACACCAACTTTCGGCCCAAGTATCATACGCTGCGCCTTAATACTACTCGTCCACTGAAGGCATACCATTTAATCCGTCTCGCACCTTTTTAATCCTTATTTGAATATAGAGGGGAGCGCAGGATGTCATACTTGGGCCCAACTGTCTATACCTCAGCCAATCACAGCACTCTGTAGAACACTAATACGTCCAACCCAACACTCAACCCCCACTACCACTACTATTATATAACAAAGGGATTTCCCTCAAAACTGACGGATCATCATTATCCTAATCAGCAGAGAATATGTGCAAATTGGGATCCAGTACTACGGTTTTCATCGAGAATGTACATACACATGATATCCATTGCCATTAGTAGCCATACATGTGCATGTATTTTAAATCATTGCAGATGTCGAGCTGAATATTACACACTGTAAACTAGTGAAATATATATTAACATTTCAGTATAATAATCTGTTTTCACAAACCTTACAGCTCTATATATTTATATGTACACCCAGTGAAATTCGTTGTCAAATTACTACCAACTGGTATAATCACTGGCCTCGAACTGGACATCCCTCATTGCTGTCAAAAGTTGACTCACTAACACATTTATTCAATATTTCTGAAAACGACAGGTTTCTTGTCTGGGCATGTGTGTATATATGAAGAGTCATATGTATCAATTAGAAATACAAAATATAAATTTTGAGAAAATGGTAGCGCAAGTCACAAAATGGTCGTTTTTTTTTCAACAAAAACATGCCTTTTGACCTCTTAATAGATCTATATGAAGGTTAAATTCAAGGTCACCACTGTAATCACCATACATGACCGGGTGCTTGCTCCATACAGCGTCCATTATCAAGGAAAATTTGAGATGTTTTTCAAGGCCAAATAAATTTTCAATGGCAAAAAAACATGTTCATGGCTCAAAACCTAGTTGTTGTTTTTTGCGACAGACGAGCTTGTAACTTAAAAATGTGCACATGTCATGTAAAAATGCACTTTCGTTTCTAATAGGACAGGTTTTGTTGCTATATAAACGTCAATTACGTGAAAACGGATACGATTGAGCTTAAAATTGACATGCAACATCAAGGACTGGTAATACAAGTCGAAAATCGAGGTATCAAGTTCATTGAGACTACAGTGTACACTTAGTTTGAAGTTTCTAGGGCAATAAGACCCGGAGATATCTTCATTCATGTGTCTACGATGTTTTGCGTGACTTTATCTTTTCTACCAAATTCATCAAAAGTATTCGTAGAGACCTAACACCAAACGAACAGACAGACCGACTGACCAAAATATTTGATGAAATCGAAGATTCAGAAAAGTAATAACTTTTTCAGAAAAGTAATATTTAACGATAATATAAATATACTTACACAGTCAATGTTCATTCTCGTGTATTCATACATCTCAACGTAAAAAAAAAATTCCTGACTTTTCTCTCATTTTTTTTAAAGCAAAACATGTGTAGAATGCAAACGCAGTTTGGAAGGAGTCTTGTGGGACTCCGTTTTTGAAATTATTCAGTGATTATAAAAAAAAACACTTCCTTTCGGCTTAGCCAATCAGACGCGCTGGCACGAAATTTGAAAGTTTGAATCGGCATTTAAACCACCAGGAACATGGATACTGTTTTGGGATCCTTAACTCTACTCACATTCACCTTGACGACTACATGTAAGTTTTATTGTTAATTTTGCAGTATTCACCGTTCTGTCGTGCCAATCAGAATCAAAATACCGCATAACAGCGAGTCTTTGTTAACAATATGCGTGTGCACTGTTGTTATACTCTGAATTTTCCAGCTCGTTTACACCGTGTTTGCGGATATTTTGCAATGCTAAATGGTATCGCATTATAACTATGAATATTTCACCTGAATATAGCGGCAGATAGATGGGATAGATTGGTGGTGGATTCAAGTAGAATCTTGCCGTTTGACTCAAGTTTCTCAAGTGACGTGTGTCAAGTTATAATACAATACCATTTAGCATCGCCAAAATATCAACAAAAATGGTGTAAACGAGTAAGAAAAAACAGAGAATAACTGACTGTTGGCGTAACCATCATCAGTAAATGGCCCATTTGGTACTGTATAATTTTTTTGCAGATAGTATTTTTCATCTGAAATAGCTTGCAAAATCAACTGTCAGGGGCAAATTTATCATCAAGAACAACATTTTCCAAGGACAAACTGGATCGAAGTATCACAAATTCATGTTTGACAGCAATTGGATGACATATGTAAAAACGAATGCGAGAAATATCTCAGATTTTACTAAATTAACTCGAAATATATTAACTGAATTCAATTGTAGACTAGTCAAAAAGATTCAATTGAATGGCTATGAAAGTATCCCATGCGTCTGGCACCTTCATTGAAACATACATACCAAATTTCCAACGCGAAATCTCACCAGATTATCTTGTGTCATTGATGAATATGACGTACTTTAATATAGATTGTTCATAATCTGTACTGGTTCCATAAATGTTGCTTTCCTGTCGTTTGCTGGTCGGGCTATTTTTGTCCATATCTATCTGTTCCCAGCAAAGTATGTCAAAGAATATTGATGTTTGCTGTCATTGATGACAGTGAACATCTATTCTAACCAAATAAATTGAATTCACACAAGGTCCACCTGTTTACTGAACACTCTATCTGTTCCCAGCAAAGTATGTCAAAGAATATTGATGTTTGCTGTCATTGATGACAGTGAACATCTATTCTAACCAAATAAATTGAATTCACACAAGGTCCACCTGTTTACTGAACACTATTATATTATTCCCTGAATATATTATCATATTGGTTTTTAATGCTACATATTTATTTTTAAGCGTTTTATAGCACATGCCAGTGTGGATTTTACGCTATATAAAATGCATTATTATTATTACTATATACCTAAGAAAATATATTCTACTTGTACCAACCAAGCATAATATCCACCATGTCATATTGTCACTGAACAACATAATCCTACTACATCATCCATTACATACTCTCCCGTTTTCAGGGAACACATGCGATATCCAGGATGTATTGTACATCCAACAACGACAAAAGTGGAAATGAAATATCGAATTCAAAATACATGAGTCCGCCACAAGGACGAGTTTGCATAACGTCCAACATTCTTTGTAACACCAATGTCTCTCTATCTCTGCCTTTCCTTTGTACACGTAATACTCAAGTACTCTCCAAAAAAAACACTACACCAGACCACAATTCACTTCATGGCTAAATCAGGTCAAAAACACGGTGGTGTGTTTGTGACATTGGTCCGCTTAGCTGACAGCAGAAATACATAAGAGAGACTCTCTTATGTATTTCTGCTGACAGCATGTCCGTTTTGGGTAGACATGTTGAAGATATTGTCGACATAAATCAAAAATGAAAATTGGCTAAGCCAAGCCAGTTACTAGGCGTGAATTTAACATTAGAATTTTTAACCAGAATGTCCCTCAGCTCCGATAAGCAGAAACATCTGCATGATCACACCCAATGATCCAATACTGTTACAAATATGTAGATCTGCACGCATGCATAAACATCAGAAACCCGTGGGTTTTTGATAAACATATATTAGGGCTCGCTCATCGAAGCAATAGCTGCCCTTATACTCCGATATTTAAACCGTTCTTGAATCGTTTTTCTCTTATATTTGTGCGGTGCTAAATGGTATTGTATCATAGCTTGACATTCTGAGTGACTTTGCCCGGGAACGATGATTTTCTACCCAATTTCATACTTCTATCGAAGTTTGACTGAAAAGCTTGGCAAAGACGACACCATTGTTTTGGGCGAGGATACTCCAAAATTTCTGCCCGTGTGCAGACAGTATGTAGTGCTCCCCTTGCCGAACGTATACCGAAGCCTTATGATCGAGGCAGCTTATGTTATATTTATGTTAGCCTTGCATGTAATGTTTGGATAGTTATATCGACTCGGTGGTATGTACTAGCTATAGGCATATAAGATGTAGGCTACATAGTATTATTAAATTGGCCATTCAACTCAATGTTAAATTATCTTACTTTGACGGTCCATTGCACCTTCCTGAAAAAAAATCCCAGCCTGACCACTATGCTATTTTCGTCAATGTACGTATTGGGCATCGCGTGACAAGCATGAATATATTTGACGACACATGGATTTTTTTGCTATTCTGCCTTGAATGGACCCGGGGTGAAAATACCCAAACTTGAGTGGTGATGGCAAAACCCCTTAGCTTCCCCAGCCTCTGAGAAGAACAATAAAAAGATACTGCCTTGAAAACCAATTCATTATTTCGCAGCAGTGTATTCTTTCAGATGAACATACACCCGTCCAGAAATCTCACATAAAAAAAAATATATGAGGTGATGTTTCACAACAGTTTCTCTTTAAATTGCCTAGGTATGTGAACGCTCGCTGATTGGCTAAGCAGGTAATACCATGTGGCCTGTAGGCCTAGTTCCACGGTGGAAATCAATTTCATGATTCAGTGTGGGACTGCGCATGTGCGTATCCAGGGAAAACATACATTGTATGAACTGAAGCATATCTGTTATATTTCGATTGAAATATGTGAAGTAGCAAAATATATGTATGAAACTGATGTACACCACATAGTGTATTATGTTGACGGACACAGCCATGTGGATATATCAGCATTAGATTAGAATGAAAACATTCCGAAATTGGCGAATACGTGAATTGTTGTTATTTTTGGTATGGACCCACTCGTACTTCACTCAGTGCCAATCACGTGAGTGGATCGAGCTTGTGATTCGATGTTACAATTACTAATGATGCTGTGTAACAGTCATGTAATAGTCAACAAAGCAGACTTTTCCCTTGTTCTCCTACTTGACCTATTTTGAGTTTGTATGTCAATATTTAATGTATCTACCCAGTTTTTATATAAACGAAGTATCTGTCAAACGGTGATTCAAGCAGTCCTCATTTGCACTCAAACCGAAACTAGATAAATTTTCCGGAACTTCTGGCAGACAAACTTCGCTAATTATCAGTGTATTGTTTGCCTTGACTGTTGAAGGTTTCCACAGCTTCTGCATGAATTTACAAATGGTTTCAACAGTATGTCGACTATGTTGGATATATACTTGTCGTTATGTCATTATACCATATTCGATTTTTCGAAGAATTATTATCATTAACTTTTCGATGGTCATATGTTATTTAGGTCATGTCTGATATATCCTGTGTATGTAAATTATGGTTGTATGATATTTATAGGTCCGATTTCCGATAAATCATTTGTATATGCCTACTTAGTCATGTATGGTGTCATTTCGGTATCATGGGGAAGTGGCCTATATAGGGGAAATTGAACTGTAATCATTTTCTCTAAAACAGGAAGAGCTCATCACGAACGACAACGTGTTATTACAAGATGTACTAATTTCGGTCGGTGATGAATCTACTATAATTGAAGGTTCATCATAGCATCATAATCATCAAATTCATCATAATTCGACATTCGTATTTTTTCATTCGTTCTACAAATTTACCATGTGTGATGTGTGACTGCTACTACATGATGATAAATAAGCGCTCACAATAATTGTATGAAAGTCAGAAAGTTATTACTCCTGTGCAACAACTTGATCAATTTATACACACAACACATGTACATCTAATGAAATGAAATTTTAACCGAAATAAAGTAAAAATGTACACAATAATGCACATTTATGGACATTGTTACTCTTATTTATGGGCATAGTGACGAATTACGGAATAATAATTAAACTGGACTCGATTGTGTTTTTGATATTCTGTATTCAGCGAGTGGGGTCCACCTGATGTTTATGAATAGGATTATTCCGTGTGACGTGTTTTAGTTTGCGATACATTGACATGTTCATCAGTTATATAATACTCGTCAGTTGAGAAATTGTGGGAATGAGTCTATTTTATTTCAAATGTGTATCCCACAGTATCGCCTAATCAAAAACAAAACTGATTTGAAGTGAACGAATTTCGTCACACATCTGCTGGCGAATCAGAACTCAAAACTGAGTACGAACCTTCTCAAACGCCCCATAACGATAAACGCCATGAGGCGACCCCACATGTTGTTATCATATGTAAGAGGGCTACGAAGGAGGGCGACGCTAATTTGGGTTGCTAGTGTAACCGCTATCTATTTTTGTTACCGATTTTCGCCCCGTGTGCTCGGAAGTCCATGTGCTGCCAGATGTTGGATATTCGACAATGGCGTTCGATATATACTCTGTTCCATTTAACCTACATATATGTGTAATGTTCACTTTTCTGTTGCAGATGGTGACTGGGTGGTGAATCCACCATCTACGGTGAGTTCCTTCACCGGAGAGGACTTGACTCTGGATTATGAATATAACAAAGACCCGAGCTATGACACCCCGGTCAGGTTCACCATTGGTCACTACGTCCCGGGCCGAACCTACGAGGACCTTCTATTCGAGGGCAACCTTGACCCAGTTACGGGTCACATCGAGGTCAAGCACGAGCTCTACCCAGGCAAGATGAACGTGACGTCATACCTTGGGGGGTTTTCCGTCAGAGTGGGTAATCTCAGAGTCTCGGACAGTGGGCAATATTTGGTTGACTTCAGATTCAACGTATACGACTCTCGACATCACGGAGTGACCCTCAGTGTCTACAATCGTAAGTTTCCATTTTGTTGTACGGAAATTAGCAGTTGACAATATCTTCATGCATAGGCCTATTGAATATTTCCTTTAAACATGAAATTATGTTGTGGGTTTGTCGAATGTCATTGTTTATATGCGAAAGTTGATAAGTTTTCTATTGGAATCATCAAAATCTCGAACTGAAGCTGATGGGTGAGTGCATACCTTTCCCCGCATAGGACCGTATTTCGTGAAAGCGCCAAGTTCAGATGACGTCATTGAGCAGAAGGGCAGCGCCTTCGAAATGCTGTGGACACTCACCGATGTCTCCTCACAGCCAGCCATAGACAACCTCCAAATCAAACACCATACGACAGGAGTCTCTCACACCCTGGTACATCAACAGTTACTAGCCACTGGCCAGTGGAGCATAACGTATCCTGACGAACAACTGCGTTTCAAAGGTCGGCTATCGTACGCTCCTGGACCCAACTTGGAGAGAATTCAAATCAACCTGTGGGAGTTAGAGGTGGAGGACAGTGGTCTCTATACCATTGAGATCGCGTATGTCGGTGGTGTCACCAATCTGAATGATTCTGTGCAGCTGCAGGTTGCTTCCGGTAAAACGTGTTCAATCAATTTAAAATCAATTTCACTGAACCAAGACAAAACATATAAGGGAAACATAAAAGCGGTAATTGAATAATTGTACGAGTGAAAAGATTATTTTACGGCCCTATGTTTCAGGTATTGGGTGGATATCCAAACCTCGTTCAACGACGTGCATCATAAATTCAGCGGCGTACACATTCAACTTCACCGCAGATATCGGCAACAGCACCGTCTTCAACCCAACTTATGAACTTTCGAAATTCACCCACGAGGAAAAGAGAGAAACCCTAGTTTCCCTGTTGACTGGTGATGTCACGTCACATACGTTTGAGTTGAACTGGAATCCTAACTGGAGACTCGAGTACAACAAGTCCACAGACAGCATGCTGGTAACAATTCCAAAAGTCCTTGCGACAGACGGAGGAAATTACGGCATCGTCGTGAAAAGCGTGACTGGCAATATCCTGGCGTACCACCGATTCAGCGTCATTGTTTTCAATGGTAAGTCAATTATCAATACCTATCATCCGTCACTTAAACAGCAATTTTCATACCATGATTTTCTGTCAGGTATTCTTAGGTTCTTTATTTATTAACAGAATCGACATTGACACCGAAGACAGCAATAAAATCCAATGGCAATGCAAGCTCCTTGGAAATTCGATTTGATGAAACGGCTCTTACACCATATATCATAGTATATGGTGAGGAACTCCTTGCCTCTGCTAGAACCAAGACCTTGAACACTTCCATCTCTCGGCCCCAAGAGCTTGTAGTCGTGTTGGTGAAATATGACAGCGATGGACTACATTATGAAAAACGACATACAGTGAACATGTCCCATGCAGCAGCTATTGGCAACGAACATGTGACAGACGGATTCGCGGACAGCGTGACCTCAACAGCATCAACAACAGGGCTTACTTCTATGGATAATGTCCAGAAAAGTGATACGAAATTAAACGTTTTACTTGGCCTACAAACTGTTGTGATTTGTTTGCTGCTCCCCCTTGTGGTGATGTCCCTCTACTATGTACTATACTGGCTGCATCCTCGTATAAAGGCCATTAAGTACAACGTGGATACACCACAAGTATGCCTCACGTCACACACACCAATACAAGAAAACAGTTCTGGTTACAACTCCAACGAAACCTCTCAAAGTGTCTCTCCATGTAATTCTGACAGCGCTGTGGAGATTTCCTGCGAAACAGCACCGGTGGGGTGTAGCCATCCATCGCGGTTCATTGGAAATCAAATTCCTCGGCAATGGGAAGTGGATGCGATGCACCAAAATGGAGATGACGCACCGCACGAAATACTACATGGAGACATCACCAATCACTCAGCATTCATGTCACACTCGCAGGAAGGGCAAGACTCTCCGAGCGAATCGTCTAGGTTCCTACAGAGTCCAGACAACGAGGATCCACCCAGTGGTTGGACATACTTGTCATCCAGTCCAAAAGTTCCCAAGTTTTGACTTGAATGAGTGTTTGTTCGGCTGAGGCTGGTGCGAGAAGTGAGAAATGACTAGCGAGAGAAACCAAGAGAGGAGGTTTGAACGTGATGCTGACTCGGAGTAATACCAAACATAAATAATTACTATGCGACTGTCTCGTGTATTGTACAATATAGATTGTCTCGTGGGTGTGACCCTCGTCGAGGTATAGCCCCACGTTTTTCCCATTTATGGGAAGCCGTTATGTGACACGTGAGAAGACGCAAGCTAGAAGTGGCGTGCCAGGAGGAAAAAACGATATTACTTATTCCTACAACGGGAACATTGGCGGATCCGGAGAGGGGGGTTGGGGAATTAGGCGCCACCCGATATTACAATGCTGCATTTGTATCAAGCTTGATGAAAATCATTCTTCTCCAAGATTCTACAACGCAACAACGCTTAAACTGTAATATATAGGCTTTATCTAGGTACATGAGTATTAAACATGTGGTGTTCAGAGTAACAAGAAGTCATCATGTACATTCACACAATTAATTTATATATTCATTGTCCGGGCCCGGATATACTAAAAACGCACTAATTTCAGCTGGTTCCGTTTTGCGAGGTCTCCCGCAGTGACGGGCAGGGAGTGATTCCACGGTGGACGTTGCGCGCTACGCTGATGTAATAGAATCATATTAGAATCGCACTTAGAATAGGATATAGGCATTTGTGCATAAAAAAAACCTGGAGTGAAGACTCGAGCAGTGGGGAATAATACGCAAGATATTAATTTAATTCATAAATAAATAAGAAAAACAGCAAAACATTTCCGGAAATATTCTTAACACTTTCCATTCCTACTATTCTGTAGCTTGTTCTATGCTTTTCCACAATCGGGTTATCTGTGATATGTGGACGCCGTACTTGCGCGTTGCTGCCGGGGATATTTATTTATCATTTGTTTTCTCATAAAATCTTATGCGTAAATATCATAAATGGTCAATATAAATGACCTACCTAATATTCTCGATTCATGAAAGAACGTTATGATGGACCGTTATAACATACATATCTTCATTTCTACTCCTGATTGCAATATAACGATCACAGGTGTGTCGATGCTTTTTGTTATTATTCCATTTTATTGTGTTGGTTTGTTCAACAATGATTCGTTGTCACTAAATATGCACTACTTTTGTATATTATTTGGCTTTCGTCTACGAACAAACTTAACAAAAACGGGTCTCAAATTGTAACAATTAGGTTTGATTCGATCATTATAATGGTAGTTTAGCAAATTAGCATTGTGAACATCGTTTTTCGTATATATTATACATGTTGTATGTTAGATAATACATTTTGTGACATAATGCTGTGAATCTCATGCGCTGATAACGCACAATAAATTTACCGACAGAAAAAAAGCAATATCATTATCAGTAGCTATTTAAGGTCAATAATTTACATATCGCTTGTAAAAGACTGTTATCATTGCATAACATTTCATGAAAACCAATCTGATGTTTTTTTATGAATGTTGTACATTATCTCCATTTCTCGCTAACTTCAGCGAGTGTGTGATTGTACTATGATTGCTTGCTCAGATTGCAAAAATGTGTTTGTGCGTTTGTAGTGGAAATGCTTATATGTTTGTTATGATTTTAAATGTAATAATGTGCATAGGTTATTTATATTGTATGTCGCTGATGATAGATTGCATGATGAGTATAACAACTTCAAAATGAATGAAGGAAATAGCTTATTCCTACATAGCATAGTGTACACAAAACTATTTAAAAGAGAAATTTTAACCAGATAACGCGTGTATATTTTGAATGATCACATTTCTCAATATTAAATGACTCGGGAATGGTACCTGGTTATGTAGGTAAAGAATCATATGTATGTATGTATGTATGTATGTATGTATGTATGTATGTATTGTTTGGTTTTCATCCTTTCATTTGTATATTAATCATGTCATTTCTTCACTGTCGGTCAATAGCTGAAAAGCTACTATTACCTGTTTTTACTATACCGACGTTAAATAAAGTTTTATTCTATTCTATTCTATTCTATTCTATTCTATTCTATAATATGTTATACAGAATAACAAATGAAGTTAACTGTTGTATGTTTAATGTCGTTTCTAAGTGTATAAATATTTAAAATAAATACATGGAATTGATAATACGTCATATAATTTGGAATTTCTACCAGTGAGCTGATGTCACTGCTGGTGGACGTTGAATACCGATATTGTGCATCATACATTTATTTCATTTGGCACTTGTATATGCAATACAAAAAACAATATTTTTAAACGCTGATACTATTTCGAGGAATGAAGCATTCATCTTTATATTTTGAAGCAATAAACATCACTCTAATCATAATATTAAGTGAGATATTAACAATGACGTGTCCCATTATAAAGCATAAGAGAATTTAGCATGGGAAAGTCCCATTTGGGCCAAATTTGGACAAAAATGGCCCACTTCGAGCAGTTCAAAGACAACAAAACTTATACACATCACATAGGAACAAATGACTATGCATGAATTAGGAGCCTTATGCATGAATTAGAAAGAAAAGCAAGTTGCCAAACATATTTTCAGAAAACGACCGTCAAAGTCCAAAATTGGCCTTTTTCTTCAAAAATGGCCGCCATTTTAATAAAAAAAATCGAAAATAATAAACTAAAAAAAATACTTCTCTCTTGAAAAAATTTAGGTATTTTTGTGCAAAATTCCAGGAGAGTCCGACCATAAAATGTGGACGACGGAAGCAACGCCACGGCAATAGGTTATCGGAACCTAAAAATAGGTAAAAAATACTTAGAATTGTGAATAGATGATTAATACTCAAGGAATTGCCAGCAGATAATAGTATATTTTAGTTAACGCATTATGAAATTGATAATACGCCACTTTTCTACCACTGAACCAGCTGATATCGTGGATGATCATAAAAAAAACATCTGAACAACTTTGTGTAGATTCCCATGCATGGCGTTGTGTCTGTCGTAGGTCGGCGCCGACGTCGTCCGTCTTCATTTTTACCTTTAAAGTTTATCTTTAAACTTTCTGAAATTTCGCACAAATAGAGGGGATTATTCTTTATTATTTCTATTTTGCCTTTTTTCAAATTGGCGGCCTTTGTCGACGAAAAACGGTAAATTTCTGACTTCAGCCACTATTTTTATTTCAAAAGATTACCACATATACCTCTGTATAAGTTTCGTTACCTTTGATTCGTCTGTTTGCGTGTGGCGGCTATTTTCATTTTGTCGATGTATCCCAAATGGGACTTTCCCATGTCAAATTCAACTATGCTTTTATAATGACACACATTATGCCTAATATTTCACTCAATATTGAGATTAGAGACTAGAAATCAATTGTGGACACAGAAAAAATGATATATGCTGAGTATTGTCATGACCTCGAACTTGAAATTTGAATGACTGTCAAGTAAATAATAAGCAACATATCAGCTACTCCGCCTTGTGACCTTGAAATTAGGTCAAAGGTCAAATTCAAGGTCATCAAAATATTCAGCATACATCATTTCCTATACGTCCACAATTTATTGCCAAGCTGTGCAGTCGCTTATAAGCGATATATTAGCCATTTTGTGCTCTGACCTTGAAAACGAGATCAAAGGCCAAATTCGAGGTCATCAGAGTATTCGGACTATATCATTTCATATACTAGTATCTGCACAATTGATTCCTAAGCTGTAAGTCGATAATAAGCGCGATATTAGCCATTTTGTGCGCTGACCTTGAAATTGATGTCCAATATTAAATTAATGGCCATCAAAATATTCCGCATATATCATTTCCTATACATGTACGTCAACAGTGATTCTCAATCTCTAATCTCGACATTAAGTGAGATATTAGCAATTTTGTGTCCTATTATAAAGCATAGGAGAATCTAACATGGAAATTCTTATTTGGGAACCGCGGAAAAAATCAAAATGACCGCCACACGCAGACCGTCGATTACAGGGCAACGAAACTTATACACATCACAAGGGTGTAATGCATTGAAAAGTTTTTTAAGAAGCTCGATATCGGAAAACTAAAAAATACTTCCCTCTCAAAATATTTTTAGGCATATTTGTGAACAATTCAAAAAGATTCGATCTTAGAATTTAAAGATCAAAATGTGGACGGACGACGACGACGGACAACGGACGCAACGCCATGACGATAGATTATCAGACCAAATTTTAGGTAACCAAATAAGTCATCACGCGATGGGGAAATATCGATGAAATACGTAATAGCTTTACACATACAATGGAATAGGTCCCCAAACCACGTTTTGGTTAGTAAATGGTCCGGATCCAGTTTACAGGTCGTTCGTTTATCCCACATCGCCTCCCCGGCTAAGCATACATTCATTCTGCGAGTACCCATTGATTAGTCAGTTGCATCTGGCGTTGGTAGGTGGCGAAAGCACTGTTGTTTTTATTTTTCAGTGTGACATTTTCCTCCCACAAAGTGTTTGTTTCACAACGCTATTCAAGAGCTAGTTGCATAATTATGCACAATGTGTAGCGAAGCACCCAGTGGTCTCTGTATATCGCTGCATAATAATGTTTGATATCAGCCTTCAAAAAATTCTAGGGACATCATCACAATCCGATTGATAAAAATATATATGACACATAATTTATGATGGAGCAATTTTCCGGAATTTATGACGGATGCCACATGTGGGGCAGGAAATTCTCACTCCTTTTGTTACACATAATGGCCATATCGGGGAATTATTGGAGCTCTCCAAAGTTTCCCGATTTTGCCTGAAACTAGACGCTCAAAATTGCACAACGGACTCGGTTTTGAACCGCTCGGATTATTTCATATTAATATTGTTCCTTGTGCAATGACAACTACGTATATTTAATACTTATATATGCTATTTATATTGGAAAGCACCTAAATTAACATTGCTTTTGGGCAAGCCAATCAAATAACTGTGTTTTAAAAAATAAGTAGAGTTGTTACGAAGTCAACACAGTTTTGCTGCTAGATATTTTGCATGGCAATCATACCGTGATCGACATGTATATGCACGCCTTAGGTCCATGAATATTGCAAATATATTCTAATGAACAAATTCATTGCCTTCATTTTTTTACCCGAGCAGTAATTTATTCTGCACAAGTAAATGAGTCATGCACAACATAGTTTACGGTAACGACTTCCTAAGTTACGGACGAAACAGCCTGCAATGTGCAAACTGCATAAATATGGCCCATTAATGGCAATCTCTTCACGCGCACTGTTCTGACTAACAGTTCGTCTTCACATCGGGAAATAAACCATGAGGAGGAAAGTGCCTTATACATTGTGTTCCATTGCTGGTATTTTAACATTAATATGTTCCATCTGGGTAGTAATGTACACGTTACTTCTTGAAGATCAAAAACTGCAAAATAATCATCATTCATTTCCATGGCAAACCAAAAAGAAAGAACAGAGCAGTAAACTGTGTATTGCTATTTTGACTGGCTACCCAAAAGTACCAAGATTGTTCTACCTTCACCGCTTGTTGGGAAAAATTACTCAGGAGGTAGCGCATCCTGAAAGAGGAGTGAAAATTAATGTGTTCTGTCAAGGTCTTTGCGGATATTTGGAAAGAAACTTTTCAGCGCACTATTTCAACTTGAACAAATTACCCGGTGTAAAGTCACCATATGCAAACCTGACTAGTCGGTTGCATCGATATGGACAATTTCTTTGCAAAAATGGATGTGGGATCAGTCCGGAAATTAAGGATTCTGTCGTGTTGGAAAAAGACAAAACCGATATATACCAATCAAATCGATGGATATTCCTCTCCGAAAATTATCTGAAGATGTTTATGTACCTATTTCGCACCGAGAGTTATGAGTACTGTTCTATATTCGAGGATGATCTCATAATTTCAAACGACAGTCTGTTGTATCTAGATGAAGGTGAAAAAGTCATGTCTGAAGACAAATCAATATTCACTGTGTCATTGAACAATGATAACAGTTATTCATTATATTCCTCAAATGAACTTGCATTTCGTCGCGTCAGTCATTTCTCTGGACTGGGTTTTGTTACGTCACGATCTCACTTCTTGCAGTATGTTTTACCCTCGTGGAGACTGAACAGGAACTGGGACACCATTTTTCAAAAAGTTGTCATAAAACACGGGTTGACAGCCATCCAGCCGGAGGTAACGAGATCAGCTCACATCCGGTCACGTGACGTCACTTCCGTGAACAAATTACCGCCACGTGACGTTTTCGAATCACAAATAGTTAGTACTTTATCAAACTCTAACAAAATTAGTTTGACGTCTGTTCTGCAACAAAATTATGACACATATTTGCGGGATTACATTGTAAACGGATTACACATTAGTTTCATCGAAGATGCTCTCTTCTATTCTTCGAATGATACACTCCTCTATACAAACTGTGAGGACGAGGATGACTTAGACGCTATCTTGAAAGAAAGATACTTAGTTGGAGCAGGGAATGGAGGTGTTATTCGTGGGTCATACCATGGATCGTTATTTCTTCGTCTTCTCGGTCGACAGATACTCATTTTATGTAAGTCTTCGTCCATCTATCGTCAGAACAACGTCATTCTTCGATCCAGCACAACACAACAAATCGAGAAAGTAATTGAGATGCAAAAATCAGTCTATTTTTTCGGAATTCACCGACCACATCTTGGTATCGCGTATCGTCTTCGAAGTGACTACAGAATCATAGTTAGCGACTTCAATGCATCCTGTGCTCACACTTGTTCAAACTCCAAGCTACGATGTGACATTGCTGGCTTGTGGCTGTTGAACATCGATTGCAAGGTGATACGGTCCCTACACCCGGAATATCTGGCATGTGGCGGTCAGGCAAGTATACGCCCTTACCGCGGGGATCTACCTGCTCTGGAAGGGAGGAAAGTTACTCTGGGATTTCCTCACTACCTAAACTGTGCCACGTCCTCGACAGGTATACAGAGAATATGTCCTTGTAAGATTTAGGATTAGGTGGTGTTACTATTTGTAGACTGCTTTGTATTAATATTTAATATGTTATTTTGATAAGTGGATGGTATTATTTGGTTGTCATCTACATACACTGCAGTACTAAAAATAAATTCCACAGTTCAAACAGATGTGGTTATTTTATTAATAAAATCGATTATAAGCATCATGTCTCATCTCAGCAAAATTTTCCCATCCACCTCATGTTGACATGGTACATATCGAAATCGTTAAATTTGACATAAAATCAAACAAAAAACAAAACATCTTCACTATTGAGACATGTGTGTCATTACTGTGAATGTTTTATATCATCCTATGGAGCAGATAGTATTAGTGCTATGAAGCAGATAGCAGATGTGATTTTATTCCCAGGTTATGTAATTCATAAATCAATTATACACGCCATAATTCATCCCGCTAAATTATCCATATTCAGGTATTATCGAGATGTCATATACAAAACTTGTGTGAGGAAAAGACTTGTGTAGCAACATGAAAATCAAACTAAAGTTGGTCGGTAATAAAAAAAAAATGCATTGAGACGTACAAAACCCTGAGTATTATATAACCCTACTATTATACTCGTACACAGAGGAACCTAAGTGTTTAGCTGTCGTGTCCAGTCCTAGTTAGATGTGTTACTTTAGAAGCATAGCATACATAATGGACATAATTGTGCCATACATTGTCCCTTCAATACGCCAGGAAGCTGCTGGAGAAGGTGGTGGACATGATGTCGGGCTCGGCATCTGATACCGCTCGCAACGGGTGGAGTCCGCATCGCAAGCCATCAGCTTGTCCGTCTCATCCTTGCCAGAGAGAATCGCACCTTGCATGTAGCCGAAGTAGTCGCGGCTGTAGCCCTCTCCAGCAAAGTAGACACGTCCAACAGGTGCGCGCAGGGCATCAAAAGACGATCCTGGGTACGCAGGTGACCAGTCGCTGTAGGTGCCAAGGAAGAGGGGGTTCGTGTACCAATCGGGAACGAGAATTTCATCCGGATCAGGAATTGAATCACCAAACATCTTCTTCAGAGCAACCATTATTTCCTGCTGGATTTCTGCGTCGGTGTTCCTCGCAAGACGTTTTGCTTCGGGGCCAGACATTTGGAGCTGCAGAATATTGCTGTCGGGTAGAAATTTGTCGAAATTTTGCCACAGTGAGAACAAACCTCTATGCTCTGTACCGTATAAGATGAATTCAGAGGAACCCCAGAAGTTAATCGGGAAATGCAAGTAAATTGGATAGTCTGTGATGTATGTTGAGCCTTGAATGTTGTACCGCTTCCACTCTGGAAGTTCCGGGGTAAAACGCAACTTCTCATTCTTCAGGACGCCCAAGCTACAAGTGATTATGACAAAACTTCCAGTGTAAACAGTCCCGTTTGTGGTTGTAACTTCCACGCCATTGTCATCGTATTTGACGCTCTCGACTACTGCTTCCAGGTGCAAGCGTGGATCTGTCACGCTGAAGCCTGGGATTTCACTGACAAGTGCACCAACGATTTTGGAAAGTCCGCCAGCATTTTGGTCGTACACGATTTCTTCGAGGTATTCTCCACTGGTAGGAATGTACCCAAACCTAGTGCTCGCTGTCTCCGGAGGCTGCCCGTAAGTGAAGTCCATATCGAAGTATTCTATGGCATAGTCGACGCCCGTCTCCGGTCGCCATTGGTAGAACGATAGGGCGTCTCTTTGGGAGAGGTCAGGCAATTGGGTATCCTCGACTTCTAGACGGTTCGACAGCTCATAGAAATTACCAAGAGCTTCAGAGAAATCTTCCCATCTGTCATCCAAGGTATCTAAAAAGCAATACATATTCAATTGCCTTTTGGTCAAGTATTTTTGAGAGAAAATTGTTTACTTTCCGTGAGGCTTCACAAGTACATAAAGTGCTTATACCAAACTGTTCAAAGGTATGAATCAATTGTATGATTACTGAAGTAGGCCTACCTGTCACTTCTGTGCCTGTTTCGTCATAGACGACAACATCATCGTAGTCTG
Organism: Terebella lapidaria; assembly: GCA_949152475.1. Taxonomy (NCBI): domain Eukaryota; kingdom Metazoa; phylum Annelida; class Polychaeta; order Terebellida; family Terebellidae; genus Terebella; species Terebella lapidaria. The sequence goes on along the minus strand of OX424563.1, from coordinate 21,797,590 downwards.
ACGCCTGGACTTGCAGTTGTACTTTATCAGCCAACTCGAAGACGACGTCCCCGCTTGCTCCCTGCAGCCACTGGGACCCCAGCTGGACAGTATGTCCACCGATCTGTCCATGCTTTACTCGTCCTCCGATCCTATTGGCTCCTTCCAATATGATGAAGTCAGTCTCGTTGTTGATGGCCAAGTTCTTCGCAGCGGAGAGACCAGCTAATCCGCCACCAATGATGATGTACTTGGCGTGATCTGGAAAGAAAAACCGGCTGCTCAGGATTTTTTTCGCACGGTGCTTGATGAAAATAGCGTATATCGCACTTTGATGTATTTCATATTGCCGCTAATTTTCCGCTAATTCATGTGTATCCTTCAATATCATTATATTATACAGCGATGAAGTTAACCAGACCCACTCTCATTTTGCTGTGTATTCTGGCAGGAACCGTAGTGAACCAGCAATACGATGACGCCACACGCTAGAATCATTTTGCTCTTTCCAGGTTGGTATGTCATCTTGGTCTGTATAGGAAGATAGTCGATTTAGCACACATAGTATTAAACAACATACATGTGTTCATGTCTAGTTTATTCTTATGCCAAAAAATTAATAAAAGAAGGTGACTATTATCGGTGTGTTATGCTGGTCAGTTCAGTACTGTTTTTCATCCGCGAATAAATTTGCTTCTATTTTCGCAGTAATATTGTACTGCCAAATATGACACTACGATTTAATGAACCGATGATTAAATAGATAATATTGTGTGATGATATTGTGTGATTTTATTGCACTAGAATGCATTCCATGTATTAAAACCAGACCAGTTTATCTGCATTGTACTTTTTTTATGGTTTATCATCACCAATATCATGCTGGTATACATGTAATTAATTAATGTAACCCTCCCCCTCGAATCACAATAACCTATGTTTAACGAATATCACCAGAGCACAAATTGCCGACTGAAAGTTTATGTGTACAGAGTTCTTATATAGTAGTAGAATGTTATTGTATTTTCGTGACATATAGGTCTTTTTTTCCATAGCGGCTGCAAAGAAATGTCAAAAGAAGGGTCGCATGAAAAAAGGTGTCCTTTGTCGTTCTCGTATATGAAGCCTATTCATCTACAAAAACTCGACTCCCACACACCTTCTAAATATAGGACATTTAACTTTTAGTTGGCGTTCCAAATTATTGTCATACAAGTACACTGTTTACAGTATTTATATTTGCATCGTTTGCAGAATATCACATTTATGTATATGATATTACAATAGTGTTAGGTGGTCGACAAATGCTTAGTGTATTTGCTATGGACAAATAAATGTCCAACGTTATTGTCCTATGGCAAATACCGCATGTAAGCTGATCAAAACTTTCTAGGTTTCTGGGCTTTTCGTCCGATCGTATTCATGAATATGCATGACTTGCATGTAATTGGCCATAAAATATGCATATAATTTACACATTATGTATAAATGCACATTTCATGCACATTTCATCGTGTGTAGATAAACACACGTTACATGTATACCAGTTTATGGGGGTCAGACAACGTAAAAATTGTAGGCCTATGACCCGTAGGCCTATGAGACATTGACAAAATGGTGAAGAGTGGTGGAAATACTCTCGCCGCAGGCCACTCTTTATATTTGAAATATTATTCAAATCAACGTCATTCTATGTGTAAATTGGCGATGCTATACTTACCTGAAAACGTAAATAATCCAAGTCACGTTGGCGCTATCAGTGTTCTAGTATCAGTTGCCGGCGTGTTCTACCTGTTCATATAGCGACGTTTATATGTGGGTTGCTGTGACGTCACATGTTGATATGCTCGGCTGCATTCGGCCGAATTTTTTTCCTTTTCTCTCTAGACTTGTTTTGCGCGGTGTCATACGAGTTCAAAGCGCAAGGATAGGGTTAAATCACCCACTTTTTATACCATTTGCTGGCCAATATTTCACAGTCCAAGGTGAAAAAAGAGAACTTTACAGATCGAAAAAATACGTACGCCCGCGACTTGCGTAGATGAGAATTCTACGTGTTCGTTTCGTCTTTCTAGTACGTTTCGGGGTCATTCGTTGGCTTTACATGTATATTCTTATACATGGAATGATGGAATTATTCGCTCATTATTTATGCGTATAAATTATACTGACGTAATTACATATATGTAATTAGTTCCCAAATAAATTGTACTGCATGGGTGTTTGATATCAGATGTAAACATACTTTAGTCACGAGCGGAATAATTATACTACGAAATTAAAGGCGCCTACTTGTAGATATTCAATAGAAAGAAAAAACGACTGTGTTGTGTACTTACGATATCATTGTTTTATGTGGAGCTATTTATAAATAATGCCATAACGTCATATTACCTAAATTATTTATTTTTCATGCGGAATACACGGAAATGCCCGATGCTGCAATCGGTACACAATTCAATTCATTGGTTTACAAAAGTAGGTTTTCATGCCCATACACTATTGATGATGATTGATGATCGAATAAGATATTGATGTGATATTGATGTGAATAAACAATTTGTGACGAGAAAGAGGTATCAAAAATACTAATGCATAATTTTCTGAGAATAGGCATGTTGAAGAGCATCCTGTCCCCCCCCCCCCCCCCCCTCAAACAATATATACAACAGTTTGTTTGGGTGCATTTTTCACTTTAGATAAATGGACCTTTTCACAGAGGCCTCTCGGATACAATGAATATTCGGCAATCGTCGAGTTATTCCGTCAATTCAAACTAACCACTGAAGACTGCTCGCTCGCACGTGTGTGTCATGTCAACCTAGAACCACGTTCGTGAAACTCCGTGGCTTATGACCACCCTTTGAACCCCTACCACCGTAAAGAAGGCTTTACCGTCACGCAACCGTCATGGTGAGAAGACAATCCAACATTGTTTCTCTGGAATTAAGCTAACCAGGCCAGCATAAATATGTTGGAAGAAGAAAGAAATAACCGGATTTTTTTTTTGGTATTTGTATTCAGGAGACAAATGAAAAAAAAATTACTTATCAGAAAAGCTATTCTAATTAAAATTGAAGGCTGATATAATATAGTGCTTTTTTCCAGATCTAATATAGTGCTTGTACGTCATAATACTAAATTTTGATGATGACAATAAAACAAAACATTTTGGTAACATAAACGAGGCCTTTTGAAATACACACATACTGCCGTCGTTGGGGAAAGATATAGATCAAAATATAGTGGTTGTTTTTATTGTATACCTGGTTTGATTGGCACACAACTACCCAACAACTGATTTAAACGATTGGAAAAACCAAAACGAACCCTACGCAATAGGCGTAAGACGAGTACATTCAAGTACCAAATCACAAGCCAGAAGGCGAATGAGTCTATGGTTCAAAGTTCAGAACAAATCACTTCAAACTCATCCTTTTTTTCATATACGTATGGCCTATATTATATCATCCCGGAAATAAGTTGACTAGCAGTTTGTGCCATACCACGAATCCACCAGGAACATGCTTGAATTCACGAAACACTCCTAAAGATTAAGTTGCCCTGGAATGGACCTTTTCATAGACTTTCCCGCCAAAATTTCCCGAATGCTGTGATTTTCTGACCAATCACAAGTGCTCGTATTCGAGTCATTTAACGATCGTAAACAAAATCTTTGTAGCGGAAATAAAGCCGATTTTCACATCAAAATGTACGAACGATGAAGTATTTTCATAAGTAGAGTCATCATATAGGCGGTTTGTGTTTATTTTATCAATCAGACACGAAAATAGTACGCATTTCGTGAGGCGGGTTTAAGCGGTCGTTTGACATAATGCTAAAACCATGTGCGTCTGGCGCGTGCAATATTGAGAAGAAACTGGTCAACAGGCTACCCTCCGTGGAACCCAATTACCGTAATGCAGCATCTCTAACGGTAATAGTCAGCACGATATATGTTTGCAAGTTATATATCGTAAATTACGATGGAGCTAGTTTTTCACGTTAAAAATGTACAATATTCCACATGGCGTGAGACAGCGCATGAGAAAGGTTACTCTGGCAATGATCGGTTCGGGTTGTACCACAGATTCATTCACGCTATCATTACATAGATCTTTATCGGACATAAAATTTACTTACTTTAGCATAGATAGGCTATTCAAGATATTACAGTATGAATCAAGTGAATATACAATGAAATAAAAATATTCACAAATAAATATTATAGTCTCTTTGTTTATTTTTGAGAGTTTGCTAGACAAAATAACTATATTTACGGCAACAGTGTACATAAATTTTCCTGCTATGTTTTCACGTCATTATTCACGAAAAAGCAGGAAATACACGAAAAAAAAAGAGAAACAAATAGGCTAGTATCAGGATAGAACATTAAGTCTGCTGTGTAATGATGATTTGTAGCCTATTTTCCACACGTGAACGAATGAGAAGGCTTATTCGAGGTTACGGAGCATTGTAATGAATGTTTTAAAATCAGTATCATTAAAAATTTGATACACAATAGATGCACTTGATTTACAAATTTTCATGCCAAAACATCTACCACGCTAATTATATAACATATGTCTCATGTGTACTAGGCGCGGGTTCGATCCCCGGCCTCGGCTGTATGTGTAGAGGTAAGTGGCCGTTTTTATATCAAGCAGGTGGGATTCCACTCTGCCCTCTAGATTCTTCAGACCTATGGACCCACATGGCGAGATCCGAGCTGACAAAATAGGTAGAAATAATTATGTTTGTCTAACTTCATCAACTGTAAAAATTGTCAATTGCACTTGGAAATTAGTTTATCATATAAATACAATACAATATGAACATAAATTTTACACTACAATTAATTTAACATATGCCCAATATCCCATCATCAAGGCATGCACAGGTCCTTTTAATTATTTCGGAACATTTTAAACGTCGTAACAGCATATGACCAGGCAGTATTACAGTATCAATAAGATCCGAGAGAAAACCGATAAAGGTGCGATGACAGATCACATTGTCTCATACGAGTTCACAGATAGGCTATACAATTCATCTTTAATAAACAAACCCAGATTTTCACACACACATACAAACTGTTCGGCGAAGCGAACACCATCCCTCAAATCAACATCCAACTGTGTGAATGAACGGTCCATAAAATACCTCCCACTCATCCATAAATATATTGGTTACCGTGCATGAAAAGATTTAATCGATCACCCCACTGAATAATAGCAATCACCTTGTATGGCGCGAAGTCAACTCGTTGTCTCACCCGCATAATAACTTACACCCGTGGGGGTCTATCGACGTGAAAATACGATACTTTCTCTATAACATCCGCGCTAAAATGCACGAATAAGTGGAAAGAGATACAAAGGAATGGCTTGGTTCAATGACACACGCCGTTAAGCCATTGAACCCGATATTACCCCGAGGGATACTGTCAATACATGTGTAAGGTGCTACAATTTCGTGGCAATTCTCCGGACCCAATCAGCCGGGTAATACCACGGGTTTAATTATTCGATTGGCGACCTGAAATCCCCCCTACAACCAGGGTAGGTGAAGCCTGTAACCGAATCAGACGTACATTTTTCACGAGCCGTTCATCATGGCCTTTCATTTTTGCGTAGACAATTTGTAGCCACCAGGAGTTGGCCAAAATCTGGACGAGTTTTACACCTTTGTTGCTTTTTGGTCGTGAAACCTTTGGATGTTCAACTGTCACGCAAAGGTGAGCTTTCATTTCCATTCTGACTCATGATCACAATAGTGCAGGTTCTTAACTCATAATTTTGGACGAATTGTTCACATTGTGATAAAAGCATGAAACTTTGCAGAGGGGTAGAGTATCACTCACTGATCAATATAAGCTAGGGAGCCATTTTCAATATGGCCTGTGGCGGATATGGCAGCCATTTTTCTTTTTGCAGTAAATCAACCTAAAACGGCCTGTTTGAGAAATTGGTTATTTCTACCTGTGCATGTCAAATATTATCCAATATCAACAAAATTGGTATCAAACTGACCGGAATGACAAGACCAACCCATTTATAACAGAAAAAGATAATTATATTGAACATTCTACAGCTATATGTCCAAAAAACAGTTTTTTTGCTTGAATTTCGATAAGTTTCCCATGGATCTCGTAGTCGGACATGTACAATAGGTGTGCCTGCACCCCCTCACCGCATGATCATCTGAAATAAATTTTTTAGTTAGATTTCATCATATTATTGATTATGAGGGAGAAGAGACCTACCACTGGCGAAAATGGTTGCTTTTGGGCCTTTTTCAAAATGGCCACCACCGAAAATGTCGAAATCATGTTTTGGGCCATAACTCGGCTTCTATTGTAGGTAGAGACATGGTTGTGGTGTCTATACCCATGTTTTTGATACTGAAAAATCCAATTCTGTCATTGCTGAGTACCTGTGTCTGTTGGTTGCTTCAGAATTGAAAATGTCTGACAAGGTGCGAATGATATGTGTAGAAACCCTGAGGGGGGACCAGATTGATAGTGAAAGCAGTTCCATTCCCACATAAGAAGCTCAGAAGATAAGAATCAATTCACAGAAATAGGGCCAAGGTGAATTCTTTTGAATTCCTGGACACATGATTTGATGATGAATGCGACGCTCGCTTGTAGTCATTAAAAAGAGTGCAGTTTTCGGTCATTTGGCCTGGTAAGAAAGTCAAAAATGCACATAAACCAGTATTTGGGGTCGGCAGAAGCCATCTTTATTAGTTGTACATATAATGCAACACTTTTTAACTTCACGGAAAACAAGGGAAATCCAAGATGGCTACCAAAGCCAACAGATTATTTTTAAGCAAGGTCTCTGCATAAGAATTATCAGTATTGGAACTGAACAATCCAATAATAGACTATTACAATTTCCCTTCCCTGTAATTTCCCTTCTATTGCATTGTAATCATGGCACAATCAAATGCCAGTAAAGTTCCCTATCATTCTTTGATCGCTTTATCAGCTGTCATGAACATGGGAAGGGTCCCTGCCTCAACACCCACCAGTTTTGTTCTGCGTGGCAAATGAAGCATGGTCATTGTTGAAAAGCTTTCCTGTTGACACAGTAGCATAATCGTGCTGATGTGTTTAATACAATAAAAATGATTACCCCTTATGTATGGCACAGAAATATGTGTATTTTTTTGTGCAGCACGGTATGACAGTGAACTGAAAACAATGCAGTAGCTCCCGACAAATTATATGACAATCCTACCTCTAGTCTCGAGAACAATTACATAGCAAATAGGCAATGGCATACATGTTCATTCCAACTTGGATCTTCTGGATTCGCAAGGTGAACTATATTTTGTGCAGTGGCATTTGACACAAAGGTCAAAGACCTACTTGACAAAAGGCATTATGGTCTAGATGGGAACCATCTTTGTTGTCTGTTTTAGTCCATCCATGGTCTGTGGTGTTTTGAACAGCCCCTACTGGTTAATGGGCTCTAGTTCGTGTCCTTAATTGGAGGTCTTCTGATATGTTGTTCTAGCACATCACTTGTTTCAGAAATTCATTACATATGACTGATCTTGTGAAAGAGAAGCTTCATCCCGACAAGGGCAACGTTGATGTCATCAGTGATAAATTCATGATCCTATTTCATGCATTCACTGGATCTGACAGCGCGTCCTCCTTCATATGTTAGTATCATCTGAGCTGAGACGATGCAATTGGTCTGTGATGATGCAATTGGTCTGTGGGCTGTCTTTCATTGAATCTATTTATTTATGATATCAACATTTATTTATGATATCAACATGAACCTCGTAACCTCGTAAACACAAGGACTGGAGAGCCCATTAACTACTAGGGGTTGTTCAAAACCCTACAGGGCATGGATGGAATGGGAAAGACGACAAAGACGACATTTCCCATATTAACCACAATATCTTGTGTCAGGGATGTCTTTGTTCTTGATGTCAAATGTCATTGCACAAACCCTTGTTAATTTTGCGAATGCAAAATGGTCTAACTTGGAATGTATACATGTAAATGCCATTCCAAATTTGCTGTGTAGTCATTATTGAGATTAGATTTCAAAACTATCATTGGCATAGAACATTTATCTTGAGCTACTGCATTGTTTTCAGGTAACTGTCATATCGTTCCGGACAAACAAATCACATGTCATTACTGTATCATACATAAGGGGCAACTTAAATCAACAATGAACATGCTCCGTTTGCCAAACAGAACAAAACTGATGCATCGTTGTTGAGGCAGAGGTATTTCCCATGTTAATGGCAGCTGATAAGATCAACAAAGACGTGGTAGAAGTGACCTTAAATGGCATTCTATGGTGCCTTGATTCCAATGCAGTAGAAGGGAAATTACAGGATCCGTACTGGTCTATTATTGGATTGTTTAGTTTTATCATTACTGGTAATTTGTATGCAGAGGCCTTGCTTAAAGTAAGAAATTATCTGTTGGCCGTGAGGGCCATCTTGGATTTGATTTCTATGAAGTAAAAATGTTGCATTCCATGCACAACTGATAAATGATGGCTTCTGCAGACTCTAAATACTAGTATTTTTCACCATCTAATGCCAGGAAAATGCAATATTTTCCAGAGACCACAAACGAGCTTCGCATTCATCATCGAGTCATGTATCCAGAAATTCAAAAGAATCCACCTTGGCATTAATTCTGTAAACTGATTCTTATCTTTTGAGCTTGATATGTGGGAATGGAACTGCTTTTACTATCAATCTGGCCTCTTTTAGGATTTCTACTCATATCAGTCGCACCATGGTTGGAAATGTACTTTTCGCCAGTTTCATTGTCAGCCATTCGTAATTCTGAAGCAATAAACAGTCACAGGTACTCAGCATTGATAAAACTGGATTCCCCAGTATCAAAAACATAGGTATAGAAACCAGAACCATGTCTCTACCTGCAACAGAAGCTGAGATATAGCCCAAAACATGATTTCAGAGTTTTCAATGGCGGCCATTTTGAAAACGGCGCAGAAAACCATATTTGCCAGCGATGGGTCTCTAGAAACAGTATTAATAATCAGTAATATGTTCGAAAATAACTGAAAAAAATAAATTCAGAAAATCATCGGGGGAAGGGGGAGGAGAGGATGCAGACACACCTATAGTACATGTCCGACTACGAGATCCATAGATAACTTGTCGAAATTCAAGCAAAAAAGTGTTTTTTGGACATGTAGCTGTAGAATGTTCGAAATAATTATCTTTTTCTGTTATAAGTGGGTTGGTCTTGTTATTCCGGTCAGTTTGATACCAATTTTGTTGATATTGGATAATATTTGACATGCACAGGTAGAAATATCCAATTTCTCAAACAGGCCGTTTCAGGTTGATTTACTGCGAAAAGAAAAATGGCTGCCATATTCGCCACAGGCCATATTGAAAATGGCTCCCTAGCTTATATTGATCAGTGAGTGATACTCTACTCCTCTGCAAAGTTTCATGCTTTTATCACAAAGTGAACAATTTTTTTGCTAAGAACCTGCACTACAAAGTTAATATGTGTTTTAGAATATGAATACCAAATATATTTTTTGATAATTGTGGAAGGGGAAAAAAGACAACGAGCACTGATTTGAAATTTTAGTCGTTTCTTTCCCCTCAAATTCCGTTGTTTCGAAATCAATTTACCATTAAGACATACTAGGACTTTATTTATGTACACACATTCCGGATAGCAAATATTGAGGTGAAATACACCACAGTGAATTTATCCGAACAAAACGAACGGAAGTATACACATAGTCATATATATCGGAACGATTTCTGATACATGACCACATAATCGTCTTGTTATACAGTAATACATCGAGTAACTGATCCAATCTACACATGAGTCGACATACTATCAATTATAATAGTATTTGGATTAATACAACCTTTTATATGCAGGTATGTCTAATACCAACAGCGCATTGACAATCTCATTGTGTCAGTTTGCATGTAGCTCTAAATCTACACGAAGTTTGATGTTCTATCGATAAGAAACAGCATCTGATCACCAATACATTTTCTCTGATACATGCATCTATTGAACAGGTTCCATAATGATTGTTGAAAGAAATCGATCGTTCAGCAACCGTTATAGGGCAATGTGCGTGAAGGTGTGCACGTAAATGTAATCAGTTACTCGAAGGTAAACGTGTTTGATTTATCAGATAAAACGCCGATCCCTGATTTTCCAAAACTCAGTTGACTGTAATTTCAGTAGACATGCAACGGATTGGGTTTACCACTGAAAAATCCCCTCTGCATTAGTATCTAATTAATTGTTTGACTTGAGAGTGGAAGGGGCTGGGGGGGGGGGACCTAGACGTTTAAAGTTGCAGCGTGTACGAGAATAAATTTGCTCTAAAGTGGACCCTTGTAAAGTGATGAATTTGGACCCCCAGCGCTGAAAGTGGCCAAACTAATCTCAACGAGACAGCAAACACGCGAGGTGTTTGAGTTCAGTTCAGGGTTTTAAATTGCATGATCGTCTATATAAGTATGCATCACAGCACTCGGAAGTGGCTCAGATTATTACACATCGAGAATAATTATTAGTCTCTGGATATTTCCACGTGAGTGTTATTTCAGTTAATTGTATTCAGTGATAGATCCGTTTGTATATTTATTGGGGTTTGCATTCAAATTAGAAACATGGGAGAATACCACATTTGAAGAAGATGAATGACAAAAAAAAAACATCTCCTTTTGGAAACTAGATGTCACCTTTTCCCGGATTTCAATTGACCAAATTCCAAATAATCCAACAATGGATACGGTACTGACATACAGGCTATGCCATTGATTTTATGTGGCCTTTATTTCAGATTGGGAACTCTCCTTATTCACATGCAAATGAGATTTGATCAAACGTTTGAACGATCTCCACACTTTGAAAGGATATAATCACACTATCTCATTGACCCTGCCATATTTATTGATTTCTTTCAATACTGTATTGATTTGTGGTGAATGGAGAGCTATGGGCATGTATCGATGACATTCGACATTTTGTATGGTTTCTTTTACACAAATCTTCGCGATTGGTCAAGTGCACCGAATAGGCCTACATAGGCTTCCTATGTCATTACATATACGCCGAATTGAACCGAAAATGTTTTTCATTTCCGACGCGTCACCTTCGAGTTTTCACAGAATAACTACGTTAAATTTAATTAGATGTCACCTGCCTATTCCATTAAAGCTGGTCTTCAGAAACATCCCATTAGACCCTCGTTTCTCAGTCGATGCAGAAAGATTGGAACCAAAAACATCAATACCCTATACTGATACATTGCTGTGAATTATAACAATTTTTATTACCACCGGAGTATCTAATTGTTTACAAGTACCAATTTCTCACCCGTCGAGTGGGCATTCGAATCACAACAACATTGGAGTACATAAAGGTCAGCAAATTTGTCGTAAACACTTATTCTCACCGGGAAACGAACGACAGTTGGAGATCGAAAACAAAACGTGACTGATTTGAACATAAATCATGCAATTGATTAGTACATTCACATCGCATGAACGGTTATTGTAAACACTCGTTGCGAGGATATTGTCTAGCTGCTGGTAAACTAATATGCAGGTTCTATAGAAAGCAAACTAAAGAATGATGTCGAATAACTCAAAGGAAGAATTACTCTTTTTTCTCGTAGATCCTGCATAGATTTCTAGGACGACGCACATCTAATCCAAGAAATTACCACCGGACAATCGGACACATCATCATCAGGAAACTCGGTTCTCTGGATACATATGGTAGAACATGGCGGAGAATCCGGAGTTACACCTCCCAGCAATCAGCCAATCAGTGGGCAAGAAACTCTCAATGGCACAGGCATCGAAGTTGCATTCTCACCCAGAACGCACGAGCCCGTTGAGTTCAGTCACAAGTTCGCCACGTATCAACGGCTCAACGCAGAGCAAATTGTTACTGCACATGCCACATCTGCAATCGGATAATACCGAGTTATCGCCCACACAGTCACCACGTACGCATAGACGGATACAAGCCTTATTATCACCCAGTGTGTCACGTAAAAAGCTGCTGAAGAACGTCGATTGGAGAAAGTCTCAATCCACGTCTAATCTGTACATACCACGTGAGCTTGCCGTGGAATTCAAATCGAACCTGGATAGGAATGTCTCGAAATCTCATTCCACGCCACGCCTTCTTCATCGAGATCTTGTGCTGACGTCGCGTACAAGCTCCCCAACGTCACATGGTTCTGGCTCGCATCCGAAATCCGGAAGTAGCGACCACGTGACAATCACTAGCAATCGCCGTCAGAAATCTGACATCTCCATTCACAAAACTTGGAAAAGCAGAGAGAAAATCAACGCTGAGAGAACTCTCATAGACTACCAAAGTAGACTTCACAATCACGAAGATGCGAGACTCTCCGACGACCACACCCACACCTCAGAACGAAACCGAAACCACAACACGCACCAGGCGTCTTCCAATGCACATGGACAGAGCACGGACAATAGAGTTGTGAACGAAAGTGAACTAATCTGGGAAGAAAGCCCGGAATATGCGAAGCAGTTGTTCAACAAATGCCAGAATTGGCTTGCGGGAGTCGAAGAGGCCAAAGAACACCACAGTTTGGAGAAGGTGATAGAACCGCCTGTCACGTGGGCTGATTAAATCGACTCTCTTTTAATATGACATCGTAAAATCAGGAATCAGGAATAGTGACATACCTGTGTGAACGAACTTAATTGTGTAAGATGTCCATTTGTTATCGATATGTTATCGATATGTTATATAGGTGAATGATGTACGGAAGAATAAAATATGGTTAAATGTTGAAATCTACCCGTTTTAATACACAACGAAAGTAACCATGATAACGTTAAACAGGACGAACGCTCATACTTATATTGTCCAAAGTGGTAGAACTAGATCACTGAACTAGACCCTCGGGTCCAGTAATCTAGTCAGCTGAGGATAATTTAAGGTATCGAAACGTACTATTTGACCTAATACATGTATATTCTGACAATATTTATGCTCATGTTTTTTGCTTGGTTTTTTATTTGTGTTTTTTTTTTTGTTGGGGGGATGGGAGGGGAGTCTCCTGGTACCATAAGAATCACCATATATCCATACAATATACATACAATAGGGCCTACAAACTGTCTATAAATTCAGAAACACGTGGGTATCGAAAAAACCACGTTCACTTCTTATCTAGACTTTTTATTAGACAGACAAAAACAAGAGATAAAGTTGCTGACGGACATCTATCTTTAATAACACCTCCTAGCTTCAAACTGATTTGATTCTTTCTTCTTTCTTTCTTTCTTTCTTTTATTCGCCTCAACAGGAGCATTTGTCTGCGATCACGCATCAACACAGCAGGCATTTGTGTGTGTAAGGACATGTCTACATGGTAAACGGCATATGCACCTCAGCCCATTTAGACGGTGTTATGTTTGAGCGGGTATACTCTCGTCTCGTTCGCTCATAACGAATAGTAACACTTTTTATCGTCCCACGAATGGTGGTCTTCCATACTGCCCCAGTCGCCCTGAACAAAACAAGGTACACGGTGTCAGGTACTCAACATGAACAAAACTGGGTACTTGGTGTGTCAAACGTGTCTATGGCAATCACTACAGATCTATGCGACGTGTGTAATATACTTTTTCACAAAAAAAAATCAAAGTCATGCGTACCTTTTTCACTCATTTCTGAAAAACCCTTTTGAAAATTTAGTAGTTATGTAACATTCAGCGAATGCATATGACCTGAACGATATGAATAAATAACACATACGATACGTCTTTCTTTCTATTTGAAGTTAAAACTTCAACTTTGCGGGACTCGGGCTCTATCGAAGAAGCAGATTATGATCACAACGTCCACATTCTACTTGATTCAATATATAATTTTCAACCTTTCTGCCCATTTGTCATAGAAAGTATCGTGGTTCGTCTTGATTCTATGGACGTCATCACGATCTGGTTGATAAGTACATGCACACAGACTCGGCATGAAAACATGCAGCAGGACTTGTTTGCTTTTTTGTTTGGAATTCACGATGGGTGCCACATGAGGGATAAGATATGCTCAATCTTTCTCGAACACTGATTTCACCTCCGTATGACCATATATGGGGCTTCATGAAGTTTCTTGAAATTTCCCGGTTTTGCTTGACACGACTGTGGACTGGAGATAGGTTAATGAAATATTCTGACTTGTCGAGCATTGAATACAAAAAATAAAACCACGACCGAATGGACCATGGGCAAACATTCAAATTGCCAGAAACGATTATCATGACCATGTCAATCCAGGCTTCGGTTTTGTGTTATCACGAATTACATACAATTTGTTCACATCGTTATTCTTTTCGGTATGTTCAACATTACTGCGGAACACATAGCTGATGTATCGAAACACATCAGTCGTTTCTTGTAGACAGTTTATATGAGGAAATGTGATAATCGTAAATATCATGCCAACATATGAGAAGGCTACAAATCGCTTTATCTCATGCTCGAGGACTTCCAGTGCGATCGAAGAACATGCGTTTTGAATAACTAACAAGTATATGAATAAATAAAGTAGGAAATCTACATAATCATTAACGTATGAACATTATTTAATCTACAATATTCCTCTGTGAACCTAGTAATCTGGTCAGCAATGCAATGATGCCACTCGATTCCTCTAAATACAAAGCCACCCTCCTATGATAACCGATATTCGGTTCTGGTAATCAAAATATTATTCAAATATAGTCAAAATATTATCTGACATATTCCTGATATCATTATCACATCGTCAATCAAATTATTGATATTTTAGAATAAATTGACATCTTATCCCGAGTTTCATATACTCTTTTTCCAATTGTCAATAGGCATGGGCCTACTGCTATAATCAAATAAAACTACTTGGTTTTCTTGTGGTTTTCTCATAAAGAGTGGATGAGGCACGTGCGGAGGAATATGTCACAGGCCAAAAATGACACGCGACAAAACATAAGTGATACAATAAGAAAGAATAATAATTATGTCAGTCATTACTAAAAATGACGAGCGATTGTTAGTGTTCAGTGTTTCTTGGAGCTAGCATCATTTGTTTCAAGTCTGCCATGTCACTCTGGGCGTAGCACAAGGGTTTCAGCTCACTCCAAGCATAGCGCAAGGGCTTCAGCTCACTCCAAGCGTAGCACAAGGGCTTCAGCTCACTCCAAGCATAGCACAAGGGCTTCAGATAGCGCAAGGGCTTCAGCTCACTCCGAGCTAACAGCTTCAGCTCAATCCGACCATGGCGCAAGGGCTTCAGCTCACTCCGAGCTAACAGCTTCAGCTCACTACGACCATAGCGCAAGGGCTTCAGCTCACTCCGAGCTAACAGCTTCAGCTCACTCCGACCATAGCGCAAGGGCTTCAGCTCACTCCGAGCTAACAGCTTCAGCTCACTACGACCATAACACAAGGGCTTCAGCTCATTTTGAGCATAGCACAAGGGCTTAAGCTCCCTCTGAGCATAACGCAAGGGCTTCAGCTCAGTCAGAGCATAGTGCGAGGGCTTCAGCTCAGTCCGAGCATAGTGCAAGGGCTCCAGCTCACTCCAAGCATAGCGCAAGGGCTTCAGCTCACTCCAAGCATAGTGCAAGGGCTTGAGCTCACTCCAAGCATAGCACAAGGGCTTCAGCTCATTCCAAGCATAGCAATAGTGCAAGGGCATCAACTCACTCCAAGCATAGCACAAGGGTTTCAGCTCATTCCAAGCATAGCACAAGGGCTTCAGCTCACTTCGAGCATAGCACAAGGGCTTCAGCTCACTCCAAGCATAGCACACGGGCTTCAACTCACTCCAAGCATAGCACAATTGCTTCAGCGCACTTTGAACATAGCACAAGGGCTTCAGCTCACTCCAAGCATAGCGCAAGGGCTTCACATCACCCCAAGCATAGCACAAGGGCTTCAGCTCACTCCGAGCATAACACAAGGGCTTCAGCTCACTCCGAGCATAGTGCAAGGGCTCCAGCTCACTCCAAGCATAGCGCAAGGGCTTCAGCTCACTCCGAGCGTAATGTAAGGGCTTCAGCACACTCCAAGCATGAGCTTCAGCTCACTCCAAACATAGCACAAGGGCTCCACCTCACTTCGAGCGTAATGCAAGGGCTTCAGCTCACTCCGAGCATAGTGCAAGGGCTTCAGCACACTCCAAGCATAGCGCAAAGGATTCAGCCCACTCCAAGCATAGCACAAGGGCTTCAGCTCACTCCAAGCATAGCACAAGGGCTTCAGCTCACTCCAAGCATAGGGCTTCAGCAATGGCTTCAGCTCAGTCTGAGCATAGTGCAAGGGCTTCAGCTCACTCCAAGCATAGCGCAAGGGCTTCAGCTCACTCCAAGCATATCAAAAAGGCTTCATCTCATTCCGAGCATAGCACAAGGGCTTCAGCTCACTCCGAGCATAGCACAAGGTCTTCAGCTCACTCCGAGCGTAATGCAAGGGCTTCAGCTCACTCCAAGTGTAATACAAGGGTTTCAGTTCACTCCTTGCATAGCACAATTGCTTCGGCTCACTTTGAACATAGCACAAGGGCTTCAGCTCCCTTCAAGCATCGCACAAGAGCTTCAGCTCACTCCAAGCATAGCACAAGGGCTTCAGCTCACTCCAAGCATAGCACAAGGGCTTCAGCTCACTCTGAGCATAGTGCAAGTGCTCAGCTCACTCCGAGCATAGCACAAGGGCTTCAGCTCAATCCATGCATAGTACAAGGGCTTCAGCTCACTTCGAGCATAGCACAAGGGCTTCAGCTCACTCCATGCATAACGCAAGCATTTCAGCTCACTCCGAGCCTACAGTTTCAGCTCACCCCGAGCATACAGCTTCAGCTCACTTTGAGCATAGAACAAGGGCTTCAGCTCACTTTGAGCATAGTACAAGGGCTTCAGCTCACTCCAAGCGTAACACAAGGGCTTTTCTTTTTTTTTTTCCTTTTTCTTTTTTTTCTCGATTGTCACTTCTCGCACCAGAGACAGCTGAGCAAAATTTGTTTTACTTCAAGAGTTTGGAATTCTTGGACTGGCTGAAAAGTATGTCCAATCAGCAGGCGGGATGGGGTAATCATTGGACGGGTCCTCGTTGTCACTCCAAGCATAGCACAAGGGCTTTAGTCACTCCGAGCATAGCACAAGGGCTTCAGCTCACTGCAAGCATAGCACAAGGGCTTCAGCTCACTCCGAGTAGAATGCAAGGGCTTCAGCTCACTCCTAGCATAGCACAAGGGCTTCAGCTCACTCCAAGCATAGCACAAAGGCTTCAGCTCACTCCGAGCATCGCACAAGGGCTTCAGCTCACTCCGAGCATAGCACAAGGGCTTCAGCTCACTCTTAGCATAGCACAAGGGCTTCAGCTCACTCCTAGCATAGCACAAGGGCTTCAGCTCACTCCAAGCATAACACGAGGGCTTCAGCTCACTCCAAGCATAGCACAAAGGCTTCAGCTCACTCCAAGCATAGCACAAGGGATTCAGCACACTCCTAGCATAGCACAAGGGCTTCAGCTCACTCCAAGCATAACACAAGGGCTTCAGCTCACTCCAAGCATAGCACAAGGGCTTCAGCTCACTCCTAGCATAGCACGAGGGCTTCAGCTCACTCCAAGCATAGCACAAGGGTTTCAGCTCACTCCAAACATAGCACAAGGGCTTCAGCTCACTCCGAGTAGAGTGCAAGGGCTTCAGCTCACTCCGAGCATAGCACAAGGCTCAGCTCACTCCAAGCATAGCACAAGGGCTTCAGCTCACTCCTAGCATAGCACAAGGGCTTCATCTCACTCCAAGCATAACATAAGGGCTTCAGCTCACTCCAAGCATAGCACAAGGGCTTCAGCTCACTCCAAGCATAGCACAAGGGCTTCAGCTCACTCCAAGCATAGCACAAGGGTTTCAGCTCACTCCAAGCATAGCACAAGGGCTTCAGCTCACTCCGAGTAGGGTGCAAGGGCTTCAGCTCACTCCGAGCATAGCACAAGGCTTCAGCTCACTCCAAGCATAGCACAAGGGCTTCAGCTCACTCCTAGCATAGCACAAGGGCTTCAGCTAACTCCAAGCATAGCACAAGGGCTTCAGCTCACTCCGAGCATAGTGCAAGGGCTTCAGCTCACTCCAAGCGTAGCATATGGGCTTCAGCTCACTTCAAGCATAGCACAAGGGCTTCAGCTCACTCCTAGCATAGCACAAGGGCTTCAGCTCACTCCAAGCATAGCACAAGGACTTCAGCTCACTCTGAGCATAGTGCAAGGGCTTCAGCTCACTCCAAGCGTAGCACATGGGCTTCAGCTCACTTCGGGCATAGCACAAGGGCTTCAGCTTACTCCTAGCATAGCACAAGGGCTTCAGCTCACTCCGAGCATAGCACAAGGGCTTCAGCTCACTCCAAGCATAGCACAAGGGCTTCAGCTCACCCCAAGTCTACAGCTTCAGCTCACTTCGGGCATAGCACAAGGGCTTCAGCTTACTCCTAGCATAGCACAAGGGCTTCAGCTCACCCCAAGTCTACAGCTTCAGCTCACTTCGGGCATAGCACAAGGGCTTCAGCTTACTCCTAGCATAGCACAAGGGCTTCAGCTCACCCCAAGTCTACAGCTTCAGCTCACTGCGGGCGTAGCACAAGGGCTTCAGCTTACTCCTAGCATAGCACAAGGGCTTCAGCTCACTCCAAGCATAGCACAAGGGCTTCAGCTCACCCCAAGTCTACAGCTTCAGCTCACTTCGGGCATAGCACAAGGGCTTCAGCTTACTCCTAGCATAGCACAAGGGCTTCAGCTCACTCCGAGCATAGCACAAGGGCTTCAGCTCACTCAAGCATAGCGCAAGGGCTTCAGCTCACTCTGAGCATAGCACAGGGGTTTCAGCTCACTCAGAGCATATCGCAAGGGCTTTTCATTTTTTCCCCTTCTCATTTTTCTCTTGATTGTCACATCTCGCACCAGACGCAGCTGAGCAAAAATTGTTTTACTTCAAAAGTGTGGAATTTTTGGACTGGCTGATAAGTATGTCCAATCAGCAGGGGGGTAACCATTGGACGGGTCCTCGTTGTCAGGACTCTGGAGGAACCAGGATGATTCACTTGTTGTATCATGCTCTTCTTGCAAGTGTGACATTGTTGCTGAGGGATTGGTAATGTATCCATGTAACATTTGGTGTGACGATTCATTTGGAGTGTCTTGATCTTCTTGTGAGTGTGATATGGATGCTGAGCAATTGGTAATGTCTTTATTTACTATTTGTTGTGGTTCGTCATTTCCACTATGGTGCATCTTTTCCTGCTCATATTGTGGATGGTCTGCTCGAGAACCATAACGAGAGGGTTCGTAAGTGTTGTAGCCAGAAGTTCCTAACACTTCCGTGAAGCTTTCTGCAGGACGCACGTCCAACTTGGTGCGTTTTATGTGAGGATGTATCCAATATATTATGTAATAGAGGCACATCAGCACGAGGGAGATTGACATACTAACTGACACTATTTCCAAGGAGAATAGTACATGATAGTTCACACAAGACAATACCTCATCAGGTATGACACATGTTATTGCTGTTTGATAAGTGGACCTGTTGGTGAGTCCTTCAGAGTGTGTCACATGGTCGCTTCCATCATCCGTTATATCCACTAGGTGTCGTTTAATGTACTGCATGTCTTCGCTGTCATATTTCACCAACACAACCACATGCTCTTGAGGCCGAGAGATCGAAGTGTTCAAGGTGTTGGTTCTAGCGGAAGCGTGTGGCTCCTCAGTGTTGTCACCGTATACTATAATATATGGTTTAGGAACCAGTTCATCAACTCGTATTTCCAAGGTGATTGCTTGACCATTAACGATTTTGTTTATCTTCGGGTTCAAGGTAGCTTCTGTTGATACAGAAAAAAAAATCGTCAACAGAAAATCACGAGTGTGAGAAATGATTTCAGTCGTGCTGGCCAAGGAGAATTGACATACCGTTGATAACAATGACACTGAATCGGTGGTACGCCAGGATATTTTCAGTTTCGCTTTTCAGGGCGATTGTGTAGTTCCCTTCGTCTGTTGCCAGGACATTTGGAACTTGTACTAGCATGCTGTGAGTGGACCTGTTGTATTGAAGTCTCCAACCGGAATTCCAGCTCGAGTAAGACTTCTGTGACGTGGAATCACCAGTTATCAGCAAGGAAACTAGTGTCTCTCTCTTGTCTTCACATGTGAGTTTCGACAGTTCATAAGTTGTATTGATGACGGTGCTGTTGCCGGAATCTGCGCTGAAGTAGAATGTGTGCGCGGACGATTCTATGATATACGTCGTAGAACGAGGAGCTGATATCCAGCCAAACCCTGACAGAAGAGACCGCAAAAACATCTTATATATCAATTTTGCTTTACTCGTGTTTGTTATCATTATGTCAAGGGTGATTTGAACATGCCTTACCAGAGGCAACATGCAGCTGCACAGAGTCAGTCAGATTGATCAACCCGTCGATATACGCGATATTAATGCTATACACACCAGTGTCCTCCACTTGTAACTTCCTCAGGTTGAGATCAACTCGTTCCAAGTTGGGACCTGGAGCGTACGATAGCCGACCTTTAAAATGCAACTTCTCATCAGGATACGTTATGCCCCACTGACCAATGTTCAGTGATTGTTGATGTATTAGAGTGTGGAAGACTCCTGCCGTTTGGTGTTTGATTTGGAGACTGTCTATGGCGGGTTGTGAGGAGACATCGGCGAGTGTCCACTGCATGATGAAGTCGCTGTCCTTCTGTGCAATGACGTCATCAGAACTTGGCGTGTTAGAGAAATACGGACCTGTGTGAAAAGGGGGGTATGTATGCATTACCAATTGATACCAATAAAAAACCTAAAAGCTGAGTCTAATAAAACATATTTCTATGTAATGTGACACATGTACATGTATGTAAATCATTCATGGTCTGTGAACTCACATTTATACACGTTTAAATCTAATATTATGTATTTGATTCACAATTAATTCGTTTCAATTTAGTTTTCTGACAGAAAAAAATATCGCCCATTCGTCATTAAAATTGTGTTGCAACAAAATGGAAACTTACGATTGTAGACAGTGAGGGTCACTCCGTGATGTCGAGAGTCGTATACGTTGAATTTGAAGTCAGTTAAATACTGCCCACTGTCCGAGACGCTCAGATTACCCACTCTGATGGAAAACCCCCCAAGGTATGACGTCACGTTGATCTTGTTTGGCTCATAATTGTGCTTGACCTCGATATGGCCCGTAATTGGGTCAAGGTTGCCCTCGAATAGTATGTCTTCATAGGTTCGACCTGGAACGTAGTGACCAATAGTGAACCCGACCGGGGTGTCATAGCTCGGGTCTTTGCTGTATCCATATACCAGGGTCAAGTTATCTCCCGTTAAGGATATCAACTTAGTCGGAGGCGCTGCCACCCAGTCACCATCTGTAAAATGGTGAAAAGGTGTAGAGTACACACCATGCCAGCACAGTATATATGAAATACATATACAAATGTGGAATGGTCAAACTCTACCAGTTTAAGCATATTATATGGCTTTCATTCAGCTATGACGATAGCTTTCGTCATTCCAGCTTTTTTGGTTAAGACACATAGAGAGTTGCCTGGTGAATATTGTGGGCAAAGCTAATTTCCTACAGTTGCGCTATCACACTGCGGTTGTTGTTTTCGGCTGCATTATTAATTTTGTTACACTCCTGAACTCATCAATTTCACTAATTACCACAGTACATTCTTTATGATTCTTTATGCCCCGAATAGATTTGTAGGCCATATCCATACATTCTAAAAATGTATGAAATAGAACTCTGGCGAATTCCCTCAAATTATCACCTACATTCCGTTCCACTTAATGAATACCCACCATAGTACGACTGGGTGGTTTTCGCAAAGGTTGCCCACATTCATGCTCATTTGAATACGAGGTAGGATATATACCTCAGACCATTGCAAACTCGCTTAACACTGTTGATTATATCGAGGCATTTGAGTACGTCCGAGTTCTAATTCGCTACAAGAGCCTATGCGACATATTCTGTTCACCTTTTTCGGGAATTCATTTTTCGAAATTCAACTAGGAGGTTTTACACACATAAATAATTATATCAATGGCCGTACAGCTGTGATTTATATGCACACATTACAAGTATATTACAATATACTTGCGAATTTTGGCTGAACCGTTCTTGATGAATGCTGACTGAATAAGACAAAAACATATTGAGTCAAGATGAATAATTATCAATTCGTTACTTGATCATCAAGTGAATTACGATATCCTTGAACGTTCACTTACTGATATGGTTCAGCAGAATGCATGGTATATGTAGAATCGCCATCCACCAGGAACGATACATCTTGCTACAAGTGTTCACGATGTTCAGTCTAATATTATTTTAACCATTTTGTGGTTAGTTTTCCCATTTCCCAGTTGCAGTATATCGACTCATCGTACCACCTCCATATATACTCCAGAGACCATACATGATTTTCTTTTATTGCTAACTGTGTCAACGTTGTTTTGTTAACCGGGCGCATGAAAAGACAATGTAAATAACTGTAACATATATATTTTTATTTTTATATTTTTTTTTATTCTTGCACTATGTACTATGTGCACAATCTATCTTGCACCGTAATCTACCGTAAAACGAGGAATTGTAGAGAGACTCCATTATTGTCGGTAATATATTCAAAAGGGCTCATTTGCGACGCGTACAGCCAGAGGGCTCTGGGTAGGCCTACTGTAGTTGTATACATCTGAACTCAGGGGCGCCGGAAGCAAACTTCAAGGGCGGGGACAGCTTCCATCAGAAGGGCATTATAGTTTCCTTAATAATAAATCGAAAATTACGAAATGAACCTAAAGGGTATATGGTAACCCCCATGAGGTTGCTCACAGACGTGTATTCCTGTTTATTAAACATTACTCGTTGTCCAAAATATCAGTATCCTACTTTATCATACCTTACCTATCTACTAGGGTTCGCCACTTTATACTTGTGTCAAATAAATCGATAATTTGCTTTCACTAAAATCGATGCGTAGACGATCAATTATATTTATTGAAGGTCAAATTCAAGCTCATCAAACGATTGCCCCTTTGCCGCGGAGAGTTTACACGCTCAGGCCCTCACTGGACCTAACATGACCACTCAAGGACATGTTAGGTCCAGTTCAAGCCGGGAGTCCAAGGTCACCAAAAATGTCCAATATATGACTTTAGTCTTACTCCATGCTCATGATACATACACAGGCAGTATCTACATGCGTTTTGTCTCCAGCTTGAGCCATTTGAGCCTGCATCATGGACACTTCGAGCAATTTACATGAAATATTCTATCTTCATAAACAAGCCAAGTAGTTAAAAAAAGTCGTGCATATGTAGACTTAGAGAATAAGATAATGAATATCTTCTGATATCCAGCAAATTGCCATGAAGTGGATTTACAGAATTTTTTTGCCCCCGTGGTTCCAGCGCCCCTGTCTGAACTGACATCTATCAGCACAGAGCATTTCGTAGGAAATGTATTATGATCACCCCTATATCATATCCAATTATATATTCTGCTCTTATCCCAACCATTCATACCCAAACATGTATTCTATTCCGATCCTACCCTCGGCCCATATTTTCTTCACAATCGTTGTGCAGTGATAACCTACAGCAGCAAATGCTCGTAAGTATTTTTGGAAAGTGGATTTTCAAACCGCCATCCATGATTACTTGTCCTCTCATATCAGATTTTGTTGTACTCCTCAATCTGCCTATTTAGCTGCACTCACTAATAATAAGTCTATCCATTGTGTTGCTTGTAGTAATTAGATATACCATATAGCAATGTGATATACCATCACGTATACTGCTGTGCATGTAGTAAACAGATCAGGGAACAGTACAATAAGATATACCATATGGCAATCTGATATGCCATCACGTATAACAGGTCAGGATAGCAGCATAGACAGTAGTCCATAATATATTTTCAGGAATAAAATATCCTGCCGATCAAAACATCCATTGCCAAAAACGTCCGGGCCAAAACCCTTTACATTTATCAGAACTAGCTGTTTCAGTTGATAATTTGTTTATATGATTTCAATAATAAAGAAAATCAGTGCACAGTGTATGCACTCATCATATGAATTATTGATTATGTTCCGAAGTTTCTTCCAACGTTTCCAAAAGAAATTGGAAAAACTGGTTATGAAAACTTCTTCCATCGTCCTGGAAGAAATATTTTTCTTCTAGGAGCAAACCCAAACCTGGTTGTAATATCTTGATAAAATATGTATTTGACGTCGTGTGATGAGTATGAATATAAGGCAGGACACATGGGATTTTTTGCCATTTTGACCTAAATGGACCAGGGATAGAAGTACAATGATTTGATCATACTGCCACTTTCTCAACACCCATTTGCATATCCAGCTCTTCAGGCATTACTCCATGCAGATATTGCTTTGCAAACCTGGTCATACCCCCAAGACTGTTTTATGTAACAGGAATATATACTCATCCGGACATCTCAAACAAACAAACAGAAGTGTCAGGTGTTTCAAGGTTATGGCCTTAATGAACGCTTGCTGATTTACTAATATTTGGATTGTTTTGGGACTATTAAGCAATCATCAATATGGTATTTAAACACAATATCTTGGATTGCCGATTCTAATCAATGTGATAATATGAGTAATTTTAACCTCAAAATACATATCAAATGCGTCATTTTTGGCCATTTTCACAAATATAAATTTTTAATGAAAAAGACCAGACAGATTTTCCTGAAATTGTGTGTATTCATCAACGACTGGTGTGCATGTTTTTTTTTATTTGTTTCGTACAGTGGCAGATAAGTGACATTGTAAAAAAAATTAGCCCAAGGGCTAAGAAAGGTTACCGGACAACATATATTTTAGATATTGGTATTTTGTTCCGTGACCTTGAAAATAAAGTCATTGGACACGATAATATTCGGCATATGTCATTTCTAGTATGTCCACAACTAAATCATAAGCTGTAATGTCAATAATAAGCGAGATATTAGCCATTATGTCCTGTGACCTTGAAAATGAGGTCAAAGGCCGAATTCAAGGTCATAGCAATATTCAGCATATATCATTTCCAATATGTTCATAATTGATTCTTCAGCTGTAAAGTCGATAAAAGCAAGCTATTAGCCATTTTGTCCTGTGACCTTGAAAATTAGGTCGAAGGTGAAGTTCAAGGTCATGACAATGTTCAGAATATATCATTTTCTATATGTCCGCAATTGATTGCTAAGCTGTGAAGTCGATAAAAAGCGAGATATTAGCCATTTCGTTCTCTGACCTTGAAAATGAGGCCAAAGGTCAAATTCAAGGTCATAGCAATATTCAGCATATATCATTTCCTATATATGTTCATAATTGATTCCTAAATTTTGTCCTGTGACCTTGAAAATGAGGTCAAAGGTCAAATTCAAGGTTATCAGAATATTCGGCATATATCATTGCCTATATGTCCACAATTGATTCCTAAGCTGTAAAGTCGATAATAAGCGAGATATTAGTCATTTTGTGCTCTGACCTTGAAACTAAGTCAGAGGTCAAATTCAAAGTCACGAGAATATTCAGCATATATCATTTCCTATATGGTCACAATTGATCCCTAAGCTGTAAAATCGATAATAAGTGAGATATTAGCCATTTTGTCCTATGACCTTGAAAATGAGGTCAAAGGTCAAATTCAAGGTCATCAGTATAGTCAGCATATATCATTTCCTATATGTCCACAATTGATTCCTAAGCTGTAAAGTCGATAATGAGCGAGATATTAGACATTTTGTGCTCTGACCTTGAAACCGAGGTCAGAGGTCAAATTCAAGGTCACGAGGATATTCAGCATATATCATTTCCTATATGTCCACAATTGATTCCTAGTCTCTAATCTCAATATTAAGTGAGATATTAGTCATAATGTGTCCCATTATAAAGCATAGGAGAATTTAACATGGAAAAGTCCCATTTGGGACCCGTCGAGAAAAAGAAAATGGCCGCTCGCGCCGACCGGCGATTCAGGGGCGACGAAACCTATACACATCACAGAGGTATGTGAGAGCAATCTTTTGAAATAAAAATCTCAAAACTGTCTGAACAGTTTTTGAGAAAATGGCCGCCAAAGTCAGAAATTGACCGTTTTTCGACGAAAATGGCCGCCATTTTGAAAAAAATGCGAAAATCGAAAAACAAAAAAATAACCCCCTCTTGAAATATTTTTAAGTATTTTTGTGCAAAATTTCAGAAAGATCTGATTGTAAACTTTAAAGATAAAAATGTGGACGAACGACGCCGCCGATGGACGACGGACGCAACGCCATGCCAATAGGTTATCGGACCAAAGGGCCGGTAACCTAAAAACTTATTTATTTCTCGAAGTAATCCTGACTGATACATTATTAACAAAATTTATGCGGAAATAACATTTCTTACTCGGAAATAAGTTTTTTACACGGAAATAACGTTATTTACATGGAAATAACATGATTTACTTCTGCCTTCTGATAACCAAATACTGCCTACACGTGCTTCTATCTTTCTCTTGGTCGATGGGGGTAAATAACGTTATTTCCGCGTAAATAATGTTATTTCCGCATAAATAATGTTATTTACGTGTAAATAATGTTATTTACGCATAAGTGACGTTTTTTGCGGTTAGAAGGTTTTTACACAGAAATATCGTTATTTACGTGGAAATAACAGTACTTCCTCCTGTCCTGTACTAACCAAATACTGTCTACAAATGTTTCATCTTTCCCTTGGTCTTTTGGGGTAAATAATGTTATTTCTGCGTAAATGACGTTATTTCTATAAACCGTTACTTACGCGTAAATGATTATGGACAAGTCAAGATTACTCTGAAAAATAAATAAGTTTTTTTTTCGCAGTGTCACTTATCAGCCTTATCAGCGCAGTGTCATTTGTCTGTCTCCCTGTCTCCCTGTCTGTCTGTCTCCCTCCCCGTCTCCCTGTATGTTTGTTCGTCTGTCCGCGCGCATAACGCTGATACAAATGGTCTGATCGATGTGAAATTTAAAGGAATGTAGCGGTATGGCAGTGGCTCGGTCCTCCTCAAATTTTGTCGAAATTGGATAGAAACGTTGCCATGGCAACGGAAAGAGTGAAAATCACATAATTGGCTGTAACCCCGGTTCTACTCCATATCAATTTTTCAAAATATTTTTGTGTTTTTATTTGGCCAATTCCCGATCGTATGGTCGTACGACGAAAATTCTCCACTATCGCCGGATATCGGAAAACTGGGGGTTCACGATTTCGGTTATTTTTGTCAGCGACGTTTCATTGCAAATGTCTGCGTATATAACTCAAAGACAAACGGTCCTATCAAGCTGAATGGGACGGAAGCGCTATAAGTGTGGCTCGGTCTCCTTCAAATTTTGTCAACATCGAGTGAAAACGGTTGCCATGGCAATGGAAAAAGTGAAAATCACATATTAATTGGCCATAACTCCAGTTCTACTTGATATTAATTCTTCAAACTATTTTTGTGTTTTTCTTTGGCCGATTTCGGATCGTATGGTGTACGGCCGATGGTCATGCGACGAAAATTCTTCATTATCACCCGATGTCGAAAAATTGGGGGTTCACGATTTCGGTTATTTTTTTGCCAGCGACGTTTCAGTGCAAATGTCTGCGCTAATAACTACAAACGGTCCTGCCGATCTGAAAATTATAGGACTAACGCGCTATGGTGGTGGCTCGGTCTCCCGTCAAGTTTTGTCAAAATCGAATCAAAACGATTGCCATGGCAACGGAAAAAGTGAAAATCACATAATCACATTTTTGTATTCTTCTCTGTCCAATTCCCGATTGTATGGTGTACGGCCGATGGTCGTTCGTCGAAAACTCTCCATTATCGCCCGATGTCGAAAAAAAATTAGGGGTCACGAACACCTTTGAGTGTTTTGAGACTCAAGGGCATATTGTTAAGGCCATATCAATCGTTTTAACCCTTTTTCGTTCAGCAGATGTGCCTGGATAATAGAAACAATACTGTGAAATTTTACAGCTCAATATTGGACGACAAAGTCAAGGTCAGAGAAAAGATCAAAATCGGAAAGTTGCAATGACTCTGTTACTGTTAATCATTAAATTCCCTTATTAGTTTCGTATTTTTCTGTACTAATTCCCATCATTTGTTGTATGACCGATAGTCTTATGATAAAAATCCCCCATTATCGCCCGAGGTAAAAAAAATGTAAGGATCATCAGCTGAATTCACTGAATCATGGTATTTTCAAGTAATGGTAATTCCTAAACCATTGACCATATTCAATAGAATATTGAATTAAAGTATGCAGTATAAATTTACGAGAGCTGGCGAAGTTTGGGTTGTCAGTATCAGGAATTCAGGTCGTGGTCGACAGGTCGAGAATATGTTCAAGATAGAAAAATCGCAAGAACTCTACTTTTATTAGTGGTTATATCTTAAGAGTCAACTTCAATAGATATACAAAGTGAACCATTGGCGAACCTTCAAATTACCAGAAGAGGTGGCCATGCCAATCTAGGCTCTTGTATTGTGTTATTTCGAATTATAAACAATTTGTTCACATCGTTATTCTTTTGGGATTGTTCAACATTCCTGCAGTATCGTCAGGGCATAACTTGGAGGACCTTTCACTTTTAGGTAATCAAATAGATGAAATCCAAATCAAATAATTGTTCACAAACCCAACAATTTGATACGAAAATATGTACTGAACAGTTTCATACATATAAACAAATCAGGACATGTATTTATTCACAACAAAGGACTGGTGACACGTAATACAATAAGAACTTGAATATTTCTTCTATCAAAACTTTATATTTTGGAGTCATCTGGTGAGCATCTGGTGAGCGCCCTCTCTTCAAACAAAATACAACTATCAAAACATATCAGATGGCTCTTGTAGATAACTTGGAGTAAATGTGGGATACATATGCACTTGAGAACATTATGCTCACATACACTGCTCAAAACATTATAAGGATATTTTCCTAGATATGCGAATTACGTGACTCACAATCAAGCAACTACGGTTGTGACATATATTCATTAGTACCGGACATTATATCAAATAACGATTAACAAAGTGCAATACAAAAGTATTTATGTGACAGAAATGGCCTGCTGAACACAACATGTTTAGCGAAAATAAATGACAAATTTATGTCAAGACCGTCAAAACGTCAATGATGGGTATGTGAAACCCTCGCTGCAATCACTGCCTCCGTGCAGTGAAATTTAATGTAGATGCAGAGTTCTATGACGTGCGTCGTGGAACGAGGTTTAGATATCCACCCAATACCTGAAACATAAGGCCGTGCATAAAAATCATTTCTCTCATTCAATCATTTAATCGGTGCTATCTCCCACTTTTGTTTTGTTTTCGTTAAATGAAATTGATTTCAAATTGATGGAACATGGTTTACCGGAAGCAACATGCAGCTGCACAGAATTTAGAGACCACTGTCCTCCACTTCTAATTCCCACAGGTTGAGTTCAATTCTCTCCAAGTATGGTCCATGAGCGTACGATAGTCGACCTTTGAGGCGCAACTGTTCATCAGGATAAGTTATGCCCCATTGGCCATTGGATAGTGCCTGTTGTTGAACCAGGGTGTGAGAGATTCCTGCCGTATGGTGTTTGATTTGGAGGTTGTCTATGGCTGGTTGTGAGGGAATTTCGGGCAATGTCCATTGCATGCTAAAAGCACCATCCTTCTGCACAATGACTTCATCAGAAATTGGCGTTTTCAAGACATACGGTCCTGTGTAAAAACTCTATGGACTCATTACAAATAATTGCCAATATAAAACCTATAACCAATAGCATTCGGAACTTACACTGTGACAAAAGAGTTCTAGATTTTGTCTGATTTCAATAAAAAATACATATGTAATATGATATTTAGAACATTCATGGAGTGTTAACAATACCTTCTTGTGAGTTATACACAACATAATTTCTCGTGTTAATGAAAAATATTATGAATTCGGAATTTTTTATTCAATCGTTTTTGCCGATTTGGTGGCCATTTTCGGAATTTGATGGCCATTTTCTCAAAAACTGTCTGATCAGTTTTGAGATTTTTGTTTTAAAACATTCTCCTCATGTACGTCTATGATGTGTATAAGTTTCGTTGCCCTTGAATCGCCGGTCTGCGTGTGGCGGCCATTTTGATTTTTTTTGTCCCAAATCTTTTTTTTTTTTTATAAACGATATTTATTAGGATTAACCAACAGGACATGCCTATACAAAGGTCTTTCCAGTGAGAGGGACAAAAGTGTGCAAAGCATATGTAAAATAATCAAACTATTATATACAAATGAACAACAACAAAAAACACTGCTGATACAGCCCTCCACCAACGGCCATCGAAACAAAAGTAACAAAACAACGTATTTATACACAAATAGCAAATGGCAACGGATAAGATTCCAGAACCATGTTCTGTATTTACACCACGGATATATACACGGAAATAGATAGACCATACGCAAGCTACACAGGACAAAAAGAAAGACACTCATTGATACTCATCTAGTAAATCAGTGTTAGCATTTCTCGTCTGAGTGAACAAAGCGACGGGAATCTTTGATGTAATCCTGTACTGCTAGTGATATTATAATATTATCAGATATTGATAGATTTTCATCTCCGAAGAGTAATAACTCAACATTTAACGGAATGAAATCATTTAACTTACGGAACAAACTAGATCTAATGACTCGGTATTGGGCACATTCTAACAG
Source organism: Terebella lapidaria (assembly GCA_949152475.1). Classification (NCBI taxonomy): domain Eukaryota; kingdom Metazoa; phylum Annelida; class Polychaeta; order Terebellida; family Terebellidae; genus Terebella; species Terebella lapidaria. Next base: position 21,766,759 of record OX424563.1, on the reverse strand, counting down.
ATAATGTTTAGGATTCTCATAAGGCCACCCACAATTACAATTTGGCTTTTCAATGACATGCAGATTGTGACACAAATGAGCATTCAAAAAGCTGCAACCGAAATCAAGTCACTATTCGTTTTGAGCCATTCCCAGAAAAAAATTTTGGAACTTGGAAAATTTCACCCAATTTTTGCTTGATAATGGGAGCTGTGTGGAGTAAACTCATAGAACACTTCAAGACACAGCCTAAGTATTGGCACATCCAAATGGGAAATCATATATTGCGGTTTGAGTGATGACCTTGGGAGGTCAAAACGACCTTTTTTGTCGAAAAACGATGAATTTGGTGGCCATTTCCTCAAAATGTTTTCAGACAATTTTGTTCAAAATAATGTACAAGATTCTCTTTATGTACCTTAAGTTTTGTTGCCTTTAAAATGACTGCGTGGGCGGCCATTTTGAATTGTTTGACAGGTAGGCGAAACAAAATTGTTCTGTCCGAAATCAAGTCATTATTCGTTTTGAGCCATTTCCAGCAAAAAAAAAATGTTTTTGAACTTGGAAAAATTCACCCAAGTTTTCAGTTATAATGGGAGCTTTGCGGGGTAAACTCCTAGAACACTTCAACATAGAGCCTAAGTATTGGCACATTCAAATGGGAAGTCATATATTGCGGTTTGAATGGTGATTTTCAGTATGACCTTGAATGACCTTGGAAGGTCAAAACGACCTTTTTTGTCGGAAGAAACAAAGATTTTTGTCTTTGGAGGCCATTTTCTCAAAATCTATTCAGACAATTTTCCTCAAAATGCCTACGATTCTCCCTATGTACCTTGGTGATGTGTAAAAGTTTTGTTGCCTTTGAATCGACAGTCTGTGAATATATGTCATTAACGAAAAAAAATCTTTCAAGATGTAACTTGATTTCGTATTATAGTCCATACAGGAAATGTGTTTCCGGCAACATTTATGAACATGTTTTGATAATAGAGTTGAAGATCAGTGTAACAATTTATATGTTGGAAAATCAATACTCTGTGATTCCCATGATTGCCGGTAAGCTACAGCACCCTTGGTACTATGTAAAGGATAGGGCCCCAGGTTGAGGCTTTCGGTCAGATAGAGCCCGAGCGCGAAGCGCGAGGGGTCTATCTGACCGAAAGCCGAAACCGCGGGCCATATCCTACATAGAGCATGCACCCACCCCCTCGATCGGGCTTCCAATCTCGATCATACGATGCAACATGCACAGAATCATTCGAGCGTGTCTATTATACTGTAAGCGATCTGGGGATATCCAATTGTCGCTCCCCCCCTCCCCCCCCCCACCGTCTGTAGTGGTATATCCCGCGTTTTTATTCTGTTGTTATGGCTACAGTATACATGGTTCCAGTTGACTAGGCTATGTTTCTGGTGGACTCACACTGTGCCTTTGAGTTGTTTTCTCCCCCTAGTAACGTGATTGTGAGTATTGCTCAAATGGAACCCTATAAAAGCAAAGGCGGCAAATGCGCGCTCACTTTGAAACAGCAAGCTACGTGACATCAACTTTTCGTGATGAAAAAATGCAACACCTGGATAACGCCGCATGCGGATACAAGTGCGTCATAACACGCGTTTGATTGTTGGATACAGTTGCAGAACCTTATTCCTGGGAATGACCACATTACTAAACCGGTGAGTAATATGCCTTATTTCGGCCCATGTAGCCCATCTTACTCTACTAATACTAGTCGCCCACTGAATGTATAGGCCTACCATATTTAATCAGTCGGCACATTTTTAATCTTCATTAAATTTACAAGAAAGTAACCTGCGCTACATGGGGCCTTATTTCTTTGAATTCGAAACCAAATTAGCATTTTCTCTTTCTGCATTATCTGACGGGCTGTACCTGTGTACAAAGAATTGAATCATACTTTTTGTGCGAACAAATATGCTTAACCTCCCGTTATTTCAATATTTGTAAGGAAATAAAAACGATTTATCTACATGTATTTACACGCAGAATTCCTCGTAAAATCACTACGACCGATTCTAGAGATGGATCCAGGACTCCCATGACTCAACGTACGACTCGTAAGTAAAAGTTTTTTTTAAAACTTTTGTGCTATTGCATTGTATGGCCATGTGAAAGTTCTGTTCAAATCTTTGCCATAATACATATGCTGAATAGCTATCATCTACATTTTGAAAGGAAAAAATGAAACATTCATGTCTGTATATATTCCATTCATGTTTGCAGGAAAATTACGCTATGCGTGATCTCTGGAGGCTTTTCTAAGATCCCGGTACAGCTGCGGATATATATGTATGTGGACTATCGCAGGATTATTATCAAAACCTCCGGAATTCCAAGGATATTGTGGATATATACGTTTTCACTGGATTTCTTGAAGGCGGATGATTTCATGAAGAAAATATCAAAATGTAAACCAAAAACTGTTCGAGACCAATGGATTAAGCTCACGCACCATAAACGCAACGATTAGCTGTCCACGATTAGTTCATGTATATCGAGTAATATAATCATATTACAGTGTAGTGATGAATGTGTATGGTGAAAATTTGACGTTTAACATGTAATAAACTACTCTACTGTATCGGTTGTAAATTTCTTTCATAGGTCCCTATCTGAGATAGAAACCTATCTAGAGGTCCCTATCTAGAGACCTCTCTGGGAGGTTACTATCTTAGATAGAGACCTCACAACAGGTAGAATAGAATCATGCTCTATGTTTTAAGTCTGCGATGTCACTGCGAGCGTGCGCAAGGGCTCCAGCCATCCCGAGCATACCACAAGGGCTTCAGCTCACTCCGAGCATAGCACAAGGGCTTCACCTCACTCTGAGCATAGCGCAACGGCTTCAGCTCACGCCGAGCGTAGCACAACGGCTTCAGCTCACTCTGAGCATAGTGCAATGGCTTCAGCCCACTCTGAGCATAGCACAAGAGCTTCAGCTCACTCTGAGCATAATGCATGAGCTCCAGCTCATTCCGAGCATAGCGCAACGGCTTCAGCTCACTCCGAGCATAGCGCAAGGTCTTCAGCTCAGCAAGAAACTGTTCCTGTTGCAAAAAGTCAATAATAGACCTACGTCCAACCATCAGGGCTCTAACCAGCATCACTTCTCAAACCCCCTTTTCATTTTTTTTCTCGCTTGTCACTTCTGGCACGAGACTCAGCTGACCAAAGCATGTTTTACTTCAAAAGTTGGGAACTTTTGGACTGGCTGATAGGTATGTCCAAGCAGCCGGCGGGTAACCACTGGGTCGATCCTCGTTGTCTGGACTCTGTAGGAACCTGGACGATTCACTTGGAGTGTCTTGATCTTCTTGTGAGTGTGATATGGATGCTGAGCAATTGGTAATGTCTTTATTTACTATTTGTTGTGGTTCGTTATCTCCACAGTGGTGCTTCTTGTCCATCCCATATTGTGCATGGTCTGTTCGAGAACCATATCGAGAGGGTTCATAAGTGTTATAGCCAGAAGTTTCCAACACTTCGGTGAAGCTTTCTGCAGGACGCACGTCCAACTTGGTGCGTTTTATGTGAGGATGTATCCAATATGTTATGTGTGAAATAATACACTGTTACTGAGGCGATATACACGATATCATGCCGAGCGTCAGCGAGGCGTGATGATCGTGTATATCGCCGAGGGGTGACAGTGTATTATTTGTCATACATACCGAGTAAAACCGATTGTTTTTATTGCCAAAAACGACCAGAACCTCCCCAAATAATGTGGAATGGTCCTCATATCGCCCCTAGAGCGGGATATGAACAATGGACTCGCCCGTCTCGCTTCACTTCAGCAAGGCCTGTACATGTGAGACATACGTCTGCTCTACACGTAAGAGCAATACATAACCTTGACTAGGTGGCGCCAGTGTTACCTGGTATCGACACCATTTTTATGTTCTATATCCTGGCTATGATAAAGGAATGAATTTCGATTGTTGACACAACTCCTAGTAATGCCATACAAGGCTATAAACGTTAAATTTGTCGTGCGCCTTCTACTTGCAAATGATAGATTGAATACATCTAGACTGATCATTGATTGGTCATTCCAATCATACACCAGTATCATTGAAAATTATACTTATATCACCAACCCTCCTGTTTGGTCGCTGCTTTGACACCTATCGTCAAATGGATATGGGTTCAGTATGAACACCACAAACATATTGCAACATGGTATCTATATAATTCTGCCTCGACCCACAGTGTGTGCCGTCAACCGAATTAACTTTCGGCAATGATGACAATGACTCAAGCAAACAAACACGTGTTGTTGTTGTTTTGGCATACACAGTTTGTACACTTGTTGTTGGCTGGTTCCACGCATGAAGGCGCGATATCGCCTCGTGGGATTTTTCATATAACACACTCTCTCTAGGTATGTATGTAATAGAGGCACATCAGCACGAGGGCGAGTGACATACTAATTGACACTATTTCCAAGGAGAATAGTACACGATAGTCCATACAAGACAATACTTCATCAGGAATAACACATGTTTTTGGTGCTTGAGAAGTGAAGCTGTTGGTGAGTCCTTCAGGGTATATCACATGGTCGCTCCCAGCATCTGATATATTCACCAGGTGTCGTTTCATATAATGTATGTCTTCGCTGTCATATTTCACCAACACAATTACATGCTCTTGCGGCCGAGAGATGGAAGTGTTCAAAGTGTTGGTTCTAGCAGAGACATGAGGTTCCTCAGTGTTGTCACCGTATACTATGATATATGGTTTGAGAACCAATTCATCAACTCGTATTTCCAAGGTGATTGCATAACCATTAGAGGTTTTGTTTATCTTCGGGTTTAAGGTAGTTTCTGTTGATAGGAGAAAAAAAATCATGAATGTGAGAAATGATTCCCAGTCCAGTCGTACAGGCCAAGGAGAATTGACTTACCATTAATAACGATGACATTGAATCGATGGTACGCCAGGATATTTCCAGTCTCGCTTTTCAGGGCGATTGTGTAGTTTCCTGCGTCTATCACGAGAACTTTTGGAATGTCTATCAGCATGCTGTCGGTGGACCTATTGTATTGAAGTCTCCAGTCGGGATTCCAGCTAGAGTGAGACTTCTGTGACGTGTCATCACCAGTGATCAACAGGGAAACCAGTGTTTCTCTCTTGTCTTCATAAGTGAGTTTTGACAGCTCGAAAGTGGGGTTCATGACGGTGCTCTTGCCAAAATCTGCGGTGTAGTTGAATGTGTGCACGGATAATTCTATGATATACGTCGTTGAACGAGGTATAGATATCCATTCAATACCTGGAATATTAGGCCGTGAAATATTGAAATTACTCATTCAATCAACAGTTTTATATATCAATTATGTTTTGGTTTGGCTCAATGAAATTGATTTCAAATTGATTGAACGTGATTTACCGGAAGCAACATGCAGCTGCAAAGAATCAGTTAGAATGATCACCCCGTCAATATACGCGATCTCAATGGTATAAAGACCACTGTCCTCCACTTCTAACTCCCACAGGTTGAGTTCAACTCTCTCCAAGTTGGAACGGTGAGTATCCGATAGCCGACCTTTGAGGCACAGCTGTCCTTCAGGATAAGTTATGCCCCATTGGCCATTGGATAGTGCCTGTTGTTGAACTAGGGTGTGAGAGATTCCTGTTGTATGGTGTTTGATTTGAAGGTTGTCTGTGGCTGGTTGTGAGGGAACATCGTGCAGTGTCCATTGCATGCAAAAAAGCACCATCCTTCTGCACAGTGACTTCATCAGAACTTGGCGTTTTCAAGAAATACGGTCCTGTGTAAAAACTCTATGGACTCATTACAAATAATTGCCAATATAAAACCTATAACCAATAGCATTCGGAACTTACACTGTGACAAAAGAGTTCTAGATTTTGTCTGATTTCAATAAAAAATACATATGTAATATGATATTTAGAACATTTATGGAGTGTTAACAATACCTTCTTGTGAGTTATACACAACATAATTTCTCGTGTTAATGAAAAATATTATGAATTCGGATTTTTTATTCAATCATTTTTGCCGATTTGGTGGCCATTTTCGGAATTTGATGGCCATTTTCTCAAAAACTGTCTGATCAGTTTTGAGATTTTTGTTTTAAAACATTCTCCTCATGTACGTCTATGATGTGTATAAGTTTCATTGCCCTTGAATCGCCGGTCTGCGTGTGGCGGCCATTTTGATTTTTTTGTCCCAAATCTTTTTTTTTTCCATAAAAGATATTCATTAGGATTAACCAACAGGACATGCCTATACAAAGGTCTTTCCAGTGAGAGGGACAAAAGTGTGCAAAGTATATGTAAAATAAACAAACTATTATATACAAATGAACAACAACAAAAAACACTGCTGATACAGCCCTCCACCGACGGCCATCGAAACAAAAGTAACAAAACAACGTATTTACACACAAAAAATGGCAACCGATAAGATTCCAGAACCATGTTCTGTATTTACACCACGGATATATACACGGAAATAGATAGACCATACGCAAGATACACAGGACAAAAAGAAAGACACTCATTGATACTCATCTAGTAAATCAGCGTTAGCATTTCTCGTCTGAGTGAACAAAGCGACGGGAATCTTTGATGTAATCCTGTACTGCTAGTGATATTATAATATTATCAGATATTGATAGATTTTCATCTCCGAAGAGTAATAACTCAACATTTAACGGAATGAAATCATTTAACTTACGGAACAAACTAGATCTAATGACTCGGTATTGGGCACATCCTCACAGATAATGTTTAGGATTCTCATAAGGCCACCCACAATTACAATTTGGCTTTTCAATGACATGCAGATTGTGACACAAATGCGCATTCAAAAAGCTGCAACCGAAATCAAGTCACTATTCGTTTTGAGCCATTCCCAGAAAAAAGTTTTGGAACTTGGAAAATTTCACCCAATTTTTGCTTGATAATGGGAGCTGTGTGGAGTAAACTCATAGAACACTTCAAGACACAGCCTAAGTATTGGCACATCCAAATAGGAAATCATATATTGCGGTTTGAGTGATGACCTTGGGAGGTCAAACGACCTTTTTTGTCGAAAAACGATGAATTTGGTGGCCATTTTCTCAAAATGTTTTCAGACAATTTTGTTCAAAATAATGTACATGATTCTCTTTATGTACCTTAAGTTTTGTTGCCTTTAAAATGACTGCGTGGGCGGCCATTTTGAATTGTGTGACAGGTAGGCGAAACAAAATCGTTTGTCCGAAATCAAGTCATTATTCGTTTTGAGCCATTTCCAGCAAAAAAGAAAATGTTTTTGAACTTGGAAAAAATCACCCAAGTTTTCAGTTATAATGGGAGCTTTGCGGGGTAAACTCCTAGAACACTTCAACATAGAGCCTAAGTATTGGCACATTCAAATGGGAAGTCATATATTGCGGTTTGAACGGTGATTTTGAGTATGACCTTGAATGACCTTGGAAGGTCAAAACGACCTTTTTTGTCGGAAGAAACAAAGATTTTTGTCTTTGGAGGCCATTTTCTCAAAATCTATTCAGACAATTTTCCTCAAAATGCCTACGATTCTCCCTATGTACCGTTGTGATGTGTAAAAGTTTTGTTGCCTTTGAATCGACAGTCTGTGAATATTTGTCATTAACAAAAAAAAATTTCAAGATGTAACTTGATTTCGTATTATAGTCCATACAGGAAATGTGTTTCCGGCAACTTTTATGAACATGTTTTGATAATAGAGTTGAAGATCAGTGTAACAATTTACATGTTGGAAAATCAATACTCTGTGAATTCCCATGATTGCCGGTAAGCTACAGCACCCTTGGTACTATGTTTTAAGTCTGCGATGTCACTCCGAGCGTGCGCAAGGGCTCCAGCCATCCCGAGCATACCACAAGGGCTTCAGCTCACTCCGAGCATAGCACAAGGGCTTCACCTCACTCTGAGCATAGCGCAACGGCTTCAGCTCACGCCGAGCGTAGCACAATGGCTTCAGCCCACCCTGAGCATAGCACAAGAGCTTCAGCTCAATCTGAGCATAGTGCATGAGCTCCAGCTCATTCCGAGCATAGCGCAACGGCTTCAGCTCACTCTGAGCATAGTGCATGAGCTCCAGCTCATTCCGAGCATAGCGCAACGGCTTCAGCTCACTCCGAGCATAGCGCAAGGTCTTCAGCTCAGCAAGAAACTGTTCCTGTTGCAAAAAGTCAATAATAGACCTACGTCCAACCATCAGGGCTCTAACCAGCATCACTTCTCAAACCCCCTTTTCATTTTTTTTCTCGCTTGTCACTTCTGGCACGAGACTCAGTTGAGCAAAGCATGTTTTACTTCAAAAGTTGGGAACTTTTGGACTGGCTGATAGGTATGTCCAAGCAGCCGGCAAGTGACCACTGGGTCGATCCTCGTTGTCTGAACTCTGTAGGAACATGGACGATTCACTTGGTGTGTCTTGATCTTCTTGTGAGTGTGATATGGATGCTGAGCAATTGGTAATGTCTTTATTTACTATTTGTTGTGGTTCGTTATCTCCACAGTGGTGCTTCTTGTCCATCCCATATTGTGCATGGTCTGTTCGAGAACCATATCGAGAGGGTTCATAAGTGTTATAGCCAGAAGTTTCCAACACTTCGGTGAAGCTTTCTGCAGGACGCACGTCCAACTTGGTGCGTTTTATGTGAGGATGTATCCAATATGTTATGTAATAGAGGCACATCAGCACGAGGGCGAGTGACATACTAATTGACACTATTTCCAAGGAGAATAGTACACGATAGTCCATACAAGACAATACTTCATCAGGAATAACACATGTTTTTGGTGCTTGAGAAGTGAAGCTGTTGGTGAGTCCTTCAGGGTATATCACATGGTCGCTCCCAGCATCTGATATATTCACCAGGTGTCGTTTCATATAATGTATGTCTTCGCTGTCATATTTCACCAACACAATTACATGCTCCTGCGGCCGAGAGATGGAAGTGTTCAAAGTGTTGGTTCTAGCAGAGACATGAGGTTCCTCAGTGTTGTCACCGTATACTATGATATATGGTTTGAGAACCAATTCATCAACTCGTATTTCCAAGGTGATTGCATAACCATTAGAGGTTTTGTTTATCTTCGGGTTTAAGGTAGTTTCTGTTGATAGGAGAAAAAAAATCATGAATGTGAGAAATGATTCCCAGTCCAGTCGTACAGGCCAAGGAGAATTGACTTACCATTAATAACGATGACATTGAATCGATGGTACGCCAGGATATTTCCAGTCTCGCTTTTCAGGGCGATTGTGTAGTTTCCTGCGTCTATCACGAGAACTTTTGGAATGTCTATCAGCATGCTGTCGGTGGACCTATTGTATTGAAGTCTCCAGTCGGGATTCCAGCTAGAGTGAGACTTCTGTGACGTGTCATCACCAGTGATCAATAGGGAAACTAGTGTTTCTCTCTTGTCTTCATAAGTGAGTTTTGACAGTTCGAAAGTGGGGTTCATGACGGTGCTCTTGCCAAAATCTGCGGTGTAGTTGAATGTGTGCACGGATGATTCTATGATATACGTCGTTGAACGAGGTATAGATATCCATTCAATACCTGGAATATTAGGCCGCGAAATATTGAAATTACTCATTCAATCAACAGTTTTATATATCAATTATGTTTTGTTTTGGCTCAATGAAATTGATTTCAAATTGATTGAACGTGATTTACCGGAAGCAACATGCAGCTGCAAAGAATCAGTTAGATTGATCACCCCATCAATATACGCGATCTCAATGGTATAAAGACCACTGTCCTCCACTTCTAACTCCCACAGGTGAAGTTCAACTCTCTCCAAGTTGGGATTGTGAGCATACGATAGCCGACCTTTGAAACGCAGCTGTTCATCAGGATAAGTAATGCCCCATTGGCCATTGGATAGTGCCTGTTGTTGAACTAGGGTGTGAGAGACTCCTGTCGTATGGTGCATGATTTGGAGACTGTTTATGGCTGGTTGTGAGGGAACATCGGGCAATGTCCATTGCATGCTAAAAGCACCATCCTTCTTCACAATGACTTCATCAGAACTTGGCGTTTTCAAAAAATACGGTCCTGTGTAAAAACTCTATGGACTCATTACAAATAATTGCCAATATAAAACCTATAACCAATAGCATTCGGAACTTACACTGTGACAAAAGAGTTCTAGATTTTGTCTGATTTCAATAAAAATACATATGTAATATGATATTTAAAACATTCATGGAGTGTTAACAATAACTTCTTGTGAGTTATACACAACATAATTTTTCGTGTTAATGAAAGATATTATGAATTCGGAATCCAGGGGCCTAGTGCACCAAACCGTCGGTGAAGCGTCGGTGACAACGTCCGTCGTAAAAACACCAACGTCCGTCGTGAATTCTGCGTCGGTGTGAAAGTTGATGTGCACCAAGCTGTCGGTCGTTGAAACTAACGTCCAAACGACGGTTTGGTGCACTAGGCCCCAGTTCAGTGCGATACGGTTTAGTTTGTCTCATGAGCAACACAAAGATCGGCCACGAAAAAAGGGTGTCAATGAAATTATGTTGCAACGAAATGAAAACTCACGATTGTAGACAGTGAGGGTCACTCCATGATGTCGAGAGTCATATACGTTGAATCTAAAGTCAACCAAATACTGCCCACTGTCCGAGACGCTGAGATTACCCACTCTGACGGAAACCCCCCCAAGGTATGACGTCACGTTCATCTTGCCTGGGTAGAGCTCGTGCCTGACCTCGATGTGACCCGTAACTGGGTCAAGGTTACCCTCGAATAGAAGGTCCTCGTAGGTTCGGCCCGGGACGTAGTGACCAATGGTGAACCTGACCGGGGTGTCATAGCTCGGGTCTTTGCTGTATCCATACATCAGGGTCAGGTCATCCCCTGTGAAGGATGTCACCGTAGATGGTGGCGCTAACACCCATTCACCGTCTGTATTGTGGTAAAAAGTTACAATACACATCATGTCAGCACAGTAGAAATACCAGTGTGGAATACTCAGCTGCTATTAGAATAAACGTGTTATATGGTTGTCAGTATATCGATTCCAGCTTTTTATGTTAAAACACACAAAGAGTTACCTGCTGAATATTATAACTAAAGTTAGTTTCTTACGGTCGGATAACCAAATTACAACTGGTTGAAATGCTTTTTTTATGACACTGTGACTTACTGATTGCTGTTGTCATCTGCAATATCGATTTTGATCCACTCATAAACTCGTCAATAGCACTAATTTCCACAGACGAGATCACATAGGATCGCATGCAGTATTCTACATTTCATGCCACTAAATAAATATGAACCAACTTAATATGTCTGATTGTTTTCCTGAATGGTTGCCCGCTGTCATACTTATTTGAATACTAGGTAGATTTCTATACCTACACCATTGTCTTCGGGGTCGCATAGCACTGTCGATTATATTAGGGCATTTGAGTACGTCTGATTTCTGATTCGCCAACAGATATGTGACGTTGTTTGTTCAACCTCTTCGGAGTTTCGGTTTTGAAGTTAGAAACTTTACTAGAATGTATAACACATATAGATTATTCTATCAATGGTCATACTGTTGTGGTGAATATATGAGCACATCACACAAAAACAGACTTGTGAGAATATGCAATAACGTTTACTCACCGATATGATGTAGTAGGTTACATAGTAGACTCGTCATCAACCAAAACGGATACGTCCTGTTAGTGTTCATGGTGTTTAGTCCAATATTACAGTATTCAAACAATTCGGTGGGCTGAGTTCAACTGCACGCCTGTTTCGTTTTACAGATTGTAGACTTTCGAGTGATCACACAACCTCCTTATTCATCCCATTCTCAATTTATATATTCTCATAATATAACTACCAACTGTTCTTCTTATCTGCCGTTTGGAGTGTGTTAACTTTCTGTTTCACTGCCTGGTTGAAAGTTGATTCCTTGCAGTGAAACTCTGAACAGTGCCTTAGTCCGTGGCTTTATTGTACACTGTGGTTGCTAGTGGGCGCCTGGCGAAACAGTTCAAAGAGACCAGCTCCTGAAAATACCCGTTCTAAACTTTCAGCACTTTCGGTCTACATTGTCTACATGAAATCCAGAGACGTCTCCGGTCCCCAGTACGTGATGTTCATCTATTGATCAACACAATGCACATTCCCAGATTGATATAAATTATCTCCTTATCTCATTCTATTAATAACTCGGCCAATGTATCAATGTGATATTGATCTGCCAAGCCTGCCGTTATTGCCAGTATGTCCAGAAAGGTGACTTTTATAAGAAACAGATGGCGTGGTAGTGTGCAATTTCTTAACTATGGTTAGATTACTCATCATAGAACAATAAACGACTGCCTGATTTGATGTTCACCTCGGAATCTGGTGGTGATTTTGTGATCACATTTGCATGTTCTCTTTTACCCCACAGTGAAAATACACGGGGCAAAAGAAATTGATTGTCAGCCATACTAATAACGTCACCAAATTAAAGCAACTGCCTTTGATTGTATGCAATATTTTTTTCAAAACTAAATTTTAGTTCAACTTATCTGATAAAAGATGTGAAAAAAAACATGTGCACCCTGATTTTGACGATTACAGTTTTTGGTGACAAACAAGCATACACCTTTCGTTTTACTTGATTAACTTGAAATGTGAATAGGGTTCTACTCATATTGAACAAAAGGTGTAGGTTTGTTTGTCACCGGAAATCACACCGGGACGACACGTGACTTACCAGCCCCATTCGGTGACATTTTAACTCGTTGTTTTTTTTTCAAATGAAGTATACAACCAAAATTACAACATCTCACACTGGAGTACACCGTTTTCTGAGCTCTGCTGGTATTTCCCGTAAAAAAATTAAATCGATTAACTTATCGCTTCACTGACATGCGACACAATAAACATAGATTACAATACACATACACATTTGCACAGTAACTCGTCATGAATAGACGTGGAATCAATACCCAGTATCAAGTATTCCGAGCAAACAAAACAGGGCCCGTTATCCAATCTCATAGTCCGGGGACAGAAAGTCATATCAGGCATACGAAGCGAGAGAAAACAAAAATGACAGGGAAACTCATGAACCCCCGTAAATGGCCATCAGGAGGTGAAATCAGGTGTTCCGGAAAGAGTGAGCATTTCCTGCCCCACTAGTGGCACCCGTCATGAATTCCCCAAAATTAACATGAAAATAGATCTAGTTGCATGGCAGACATGGATTTGCTGTATTTATCAACCAGATCATGATGACGTCCATAGAATTTCTTAAACGCAGCGATAAGTCTTGGTAAAACATATCCTTGTCGTAGCAGTTTAGAGACTAGCTGGGCACTTCGATAGACAAAGTCCTCATATTTGCAACTAGCTCTGGAATAGCGTATAAGTTGAGAAACAAACACACCATATGCCGGTGACATAGGAATGTTGCTGCTTAGAAAAGGGAAATTGACTATGGAAAAATTGAAATCATCACGTTTGTCATATAATCTAGTTGACAGGTTAGAATCATTATCAATCTCCAACCTCAGGTCTAGATAGTTGGAAAAATTAGCGGATTCTGTAGTATCCTTAATTTCAAGTTCCTTAGGATATATGACATCCAAATAATCACCAAACTTGGGATTAAATTGATATCGATGAAAATCGTAAATCAAACTCTGGGTTGATTGATGACAAATTTGTACACTACACGTAGGTTAGTGTAGTTCACCAACATGCAGCAAGATCTTTTTGCATGTTGATGTTTTAGAATTCGTGCCTCATGTGGGGCAGAAAATGCTCACTCATTCCAGTATCGCACGACAAATAATGTCGTATGCATTTCCTCGTACAACTGGAGTACTTACAAGTGTTGAAACTGATCAAAACACGGGAACACCTAATTTCACCTGCTTATATGCTTATAATAGAGGTTCATGAAGTCCCATGCTTTTTTATTGATTTTGCCTGACACTGGACTTTGAGATTGGATAATGGACTTCCTTTTGTTCGCTCAGAATACCTTGTATTTGGGTATTGGTGCCATGAAATTACATCCTGCAAGACTGTGTTACGCTACGCAAGTTACATTTTTACAAGTGATATTCGACTGCATATATGTAATTACTAGAGTATTATTGTTTGTCAGTCATTTTCACAGTTTGCCAACCATTCTGATTATATACAAAATATACTTTCAGTTTCATACATTTTCAATTTTTTAAAATGTGTTGAAAAGCGGCAGAGATATAGGCTAAGCTATACTGTATATGCGTTGAATATCCACTTTATCCACTTAAACAGGGAAATCATTCAATATCTTTAAACGTATGTGTGGAAATGTAGCAAATATACCTTCAACGATATGTATGGATTTGTATGACAAATGTATTGGGCCAATTGTAACTCATGGAGCAGAACTATGAGGAACAAAAAAGAGAGACTATAGAAATTGTGCACAGGAAATATTGTAAATTTACACTAAGACTGTCGTATTGTACATCAAATGCAGCCGCCTTGGGAGAATAAGCCGTCTCCCTCCAGATGCAATATATAAGTACAAATGCAAACAATTCTGGTTGAAAATAGTCCACAATTTGGAACATGTGAAAATTAGGAATTCCTGGTATAAAATGTTACGAACATTTGATGAATATGGAAAACACAACTGGGTATCCGAAGTTAAACATTTGTTATACTCCTATGGTTTTGGTGATATATGGTTACAGTTGGGAGTGGGTAATGTTGAGTTATTTTATGTGGTTTTAAAACAAATACTAACTGATATTCCACCACAAGTTTGGCAAAATGATTTGAACTCAAGCCTGAGGTTAAATGTTTGCTCCACAAACAAGTACTGGCTAGAGTATGAACATTATCTTTCTGAAATATCAAGTGTAAGAGCTGCCCTCACAAATTTTGATGGGGAAGTCAGAGACTTGAAAACTCCATGATGTTTCAGCATTCCGATAAACAGGAAACAACTCAACAAAAAACGTTGTAGAGGGTGAATTACAATTTCTATTGATCTATCCATGTACGAAACTATCAGACTGACTTATTTGGGAAAAAAATCATTATTGTAAAAAAACTTCACAAGTGAGCAAGAATGTCACATATAATGTCAAACAAACAGTGTGTAAAGACATATCAATTTATTTACATAATGCTATGAATGTACACAGCACATATCACAAGGTATCATAACGTATACATCATAATGTACCGAAATATCAGTTATGTTCTCATGCGTGTACTTGTTTGCGATTGACACCGTATATATTCATCACATTGTACTATCCTGTATTGTGGGCCGCTGACCTTACATGAATAGAGCTGCATCGTCATCGTTACTGTATCATACATATGTTAAAATGACCACACAGACACCGAGCACAATAGTGACTGGCATACAGTCATTGACATATTGTTCTTCTCTGGCGACCAATAACCAACGGTCTGACACATACATTGTGACCGGGGTGAGTGTTCATATGTAAGCGGATGTTCTCTACATAATACACTCACCCATACTTCATATTATTTCTGAGGTCATCTGAAGAATTTCCTCATATTGTTATTAAAACATTTTCTACAATATACATGAACTATTGTATTGTAATACAATATGGCTACTTCGTAATGAGGAATTTCATTTATCGAACATGTATTGGATTTACATTAGGTACATGTATACACTTCTTGCATATGCTGAGATATGTGATAATTGAAACTTTGATTATCATATGTGGTTCGCAATTGTGTTAGTATGAAAAAAAAATTATTTGCAGACCATTTGCGCTATGATGGTTGTCCATCACCGCAGTTTATACTTGAGGACTTCCCGTAGATTTGGAGGTTTTATGCAAAATAAAACCTCCAAATATGAATACCTAGTAATGTATACATGTGAAGTAGTTACATAGTCATTAATCTCATATAAGTATGACATTTAGTTTGAGAATACTCAAGAAGTATCTGCATGTCGAAGATGCAATCCTAATATTTATCATAATACAAAAATAAGAATACTTGTATGAACATTTTGTGTAACTTGAAATCATAATCCTTCATTATGTCTGGGTCCATCCACTCGCCAATATAGAACAAAATATGAAATAATATCTAATTATACACGCTCACATCATAATACTTATTATGGACATTTTATACATGCTGAAATCATAATACTTGTATGCCATTTTATACACTCTAAATTCATAATAAACTGGAATGGGCATTTTATACACGCTAAAATCGTATTTTTTGTGGGCATTTTATACACGCTAAAATCATAATACGTGTATGCCATTTTATACACTCTAAAATCATAAAAGAAAACTCGAATGGGCATTTCATACACGCTAAGATCATAATTTTCGTGTGGGCATTTCATATATACTAAAATCAGGATACTTGTATGGGCATTTTATACAGGATAAAATCATAATAAACTTGAATGGGCATTTTATACACGCTAAAATCATAATATTTGAAATTTTATGTACATGCTAAACTCATAATACTCGTAAGGGCATTTTATACACCCTAAAGCATACTAAACCTCAATACTTGCATGAACAATTTGTGTACGCTAACATTATAATTTTTTTTGTGCTTTTTATACCTCCAGTCACGTGACTCAAATTCCCGTTGCAAAATGTTGAGAAATTGGGGGCTAATTTCAGAAGTCGTTAATAGGCCTAGATCCAAGCAGCGGGGCACTGACCAGCATCACATCTTACAAAACTGAGCAAAACCTGTTTTACTTCGAAAGTTGGGAACTTTTGGACTGGCTGATAAGTATGCGTAACCGTTGAAAGGGTCATCGTTGTCTGGACTCTTCAGAAATCTTGACGATTCGCTTGGAGTGTCTTGATATTCCTGCGAGTGTCTGCGGTCTGCAGTGATTGCGACAGAACCATGTCGGGAGGGTTCGTTGGTGTTGTAACCAGAAGTTCCCATGTGTTCGTTGGTGTTGTAATCAGAAGTTCTCAGCTGTATCGGGAAGCTTCCTGTTGGAACCTCGTCCGATTTAGCGCGTTTTATATGAGGATGTATCCAGTTCTTTGTGTAATAGAGGTACATCACTGCGAGGGCGAGTGACGTACTAATTGCCACTACTTCCAAGAATATTATAACACGGTAGTACACATAAGGCACTACTTCATCAGGAATAACACATGTTGGTGATGTTTGTGATGTGAAGTTGTCAGTGAATCCTCCAGAGAATGTTACCTGTTCGCGTCCAACATCCGTTATTTCCACCAGGTGTCGTTTCATATAATGTATGTCTTCGCTGTCATATTTCACCAATACGACTAGATGCTCTTGAGGCCGGGAGATGGAAGTGTTCAAGGTGTTGGTTCTAGCAGAGGCATACGGTTCCTCAGTGTTGCCACCGTACACTATGATATATGGTTTGAGAACCAAATCATCAACTCGTATTTCCAATGTGATTGCATGACCATTAGAGGTTGTGTTTATCTTCGGGTTCAAAGTAGTTTCTGTCAATCGGGAAAAAAGAATCCTTGAGAATGACTAGAATCCTTGGAGGCCTTTCAGTGTGAAGCACAAAATGCTGATTCACGAGAAACATGATGAAGGGCGGAAACAGTCTGTTGTAAACGAACCTTATTTTCAGACCCGTCCATCTAACGAAACATTCTTCGGGGCCTTATGAGTATTTGGGATGACCTTTGATCTTGACCTGAATTTTTTTTAGCTGGCATTTTCTAGTTCCAGTGATATCTCAGAAATGATGCTTCGTAGAGCGTCTTCGTAGGGCGTGCCTGAAAATAATGTTCGTTTAACTCTACAACAGACTGTTTCCGAGATATGGACCAAAATGAGAGATGCTGACTCCTAGATATCAACGAAAGTGAAAAATGCTGATACGGAAAAAAATAAAAGTCAAGGTCAAAGTTCATTCTTAATACCTCTTAGACATGTTTCTCTAGAGGAAAAATGGGGAAAAAATTGGCAAAACCATAAAGGCATTCTGCTGAAATGCCTTAATTAACAGGAGATCATGAATGTGACAAGTTATTCCTAGTTAAGGTAGTCCGCTCCAAACAGTGAGGGGAGGGGGTCAAAGAGTTTTTTAAAATAAATAACTGTGTCAACATAATCTAGAGCTTCAAAATGATATATGTTATAGAGTAACTGTTCAGCATCCTAAAATTTAAAAGAAAATAGGAGATCACCGTATCCGTTCTCATGGAAAACACGATGCAAGATGTGAATATGGACGAAAAAATGCGCAAAAAGGCCAGAATTTATGTCATTTTAGGTAAATATGTGTGATTTTGATCGAATATGTAGAAGAAACGAGCACGGTGACCCCCTATTTTCTTTTCAGTATTAGGATGCTTAAATATCTATAAAATAATGTCATTTTGAGGAGATAATATTCAAAAAATGACTTTTAAATTTTGACTCTCCGTTACCTCCATGTTCGTAGCGGACTACGTTAATTAGTGTTACTCAAAGATAAATTACTTACCATTAATAACAATGACGCTGAATTGATGGTACGCCAGAATGTTGTCAGTTTCGCTTTTCATGGCGATTGTGTAGTTCCCTGCGTCTGTTGCAAGGACATTTGGAACTTGTACTAGCATGCTGTGAGTGGACTTGTTGTATTGAAGTCTCCAACCGGAATTCCAGCTCAACTCGAACTTGTATGATGTGGTATCACCAGTTATCAGAAGGGAAACTAAAGTTTCTCTCTTTTCCTCATATGTGAGTTTCGACAGTTCATAAATGGGGTTGATGACGGTGCTGTTACCGGCTGTGAAGTTGAATGTGTGCGCTGATGATTCTATGATATACGTCGTTGAACGAGGAATAGATACCCACTCAATACCTAAAACATAATGCCACAAAAATCATTTCACTCATAAAATCATTTAACCATCAGTTTTATATTTCATTTATGTTTAGCTTTGACTGAATGAAATATGTATTAAATTGATTGAACGTGCTTTACCGTAAGCAACATGCAGCTGCACAGAATCAGTTAGAATGATCACTCCGTCAATATATGTGATCTCAATGGTATAAAGACCACTGTCCTCCACTTCTAACTCCCACAGGTAGAGTTCAACTCTCTCCAAGTTGCGACCAGGAGCGTACGATAGCCGACCTTTGAAACGCACTTGTTCGTCAGGATACGTTATGCCCCACTGGCCCTTGGTTAGCGACTGTTGATGTACCAAAGTGTGAGAGACTCTTGCCGTATGGTGTTTGATTTGGAGGTTGTCTATGGCTGGTTGTGAGGAGACATCGGTGAGTGTCCATTGCATGGTAGAGGTGCTGCCCTTCTGCGCAATGACGTCATCTGAGCTCGGCGTTTTCACGAAACACGGTCCTATTTGGGAGAAAGATGTATTGTCACATCACCAATAAATGCCAATAGAAAAACATAAAATCAATGAAAATTGGAACCGACAGTCTGAAAAAAAGAGCTTTATATTTTAGCTGAGTTCAATGAAAAATTTGACTCAAGTATATAATGTAATATGTAAAACATTCACGCATTGTAAACAGTAGCTTCTTGTGAGCTGAATTCAGAATAGTAAAAAAATATATAATTCTGCTTGAAAATGGAATATTGTGAATTTGAATTCCAGTTCAATTTGACTCAGTTTGGTTTGGTATGTAACATGCACGAAAATCGCCCATGAAATATGATGTGTTTTAAGAGTTAAGTGATTAACATTATGTTGCAATAAAACGAGAACTCACGATTGTAGACAGTGAGCATCACTCCACGGTGTCGGTAGTCATATACGGTGAATCTAAAGTCAACCAAATACTGCCCACTGTCCGAGACGCTGAGGTTATCCACTCTGATGGAAAACCCCTCAAGGTATGACGTCACGTTGATCTTGCTTGGCTCATAATTGTGTTTGACCTCGATATGGCCCGTAACTGGGTCAAGGCTGCCCTCGAATAGAAGGTCCTCGTATGTTCTTCCCGAGACGTAGTGACCAATGGTGAACCTGACCGGGGTGTCATAGCTCGGGTCTTTGCTGTATCCATACACCAGGGTCAGGTCATCTCCGGTGAAGGATGTCATTGTAGACGGTGGCGCCGCCACCCAGTCATCTTCTTTAACAGAGTAAAACATAACATATGACATATCTGCAACGAATCTCATACACGTGAGAAGGATACATATATGGGAGTTTGAAGATATTCAAATAAACGTCGAAGATGAAAAATGGAGAAAGGGCGGACGATGGACAACGACAACATCACTATCAGAATAGGTTACACATGTAGAACAATAGGCCAGCTAACCAAAGATTGTACCCGTTATTTGTAATTTGATCCTTACGCTCATGGATAAAACTGACATACATTTCATACATTTCAGGATTTTTTTTATGATAAATGATTGATTCACTCCAAGATACCATGGATATAACATAACCATTCTTCCTGATACTGGTGAGTGCAACATAATTATTATTCCATGAATTTTTATATATGAGGAATCGATTGGTAAATAAGATGGAAAATGATGGAATATGTTCCATATCATCAATAGTATTGAATCATGTAGTTTTCTGACAAACAAATTATAGAATAACTAAGCACCAAAAGTTCAGGTTCAGCATGCGAGCGACATCCGGACTCAGAATTGGTCAGCTCAATGTCGTCCTCGAGCTTCTCACACCGCCCAGACTCTGCACCACAAGTTCCTGACAAGATCCAGAGAACTTCCAGAAAAGTGTCTTGGATAATTCTTGCCTATTTTTCACACAGACATGTTTCTAGAGCTGCCAGAGTGTCTGAAAGCCTCTATAACACCATCGAAACAAGGTGGGAGATAGAATTTAGATTGAGTTCATATCTGGACTTTAAACT
Source organism: Terebella lapidaria (assembly GCA_949152475.1). NCBI lineage: Eukaryota > Metazoa > Annelida > Polychaeta > Terebellida > Terebellidae > Terebella > Terebella lapidaria. Next base: position 21,745,900 of record OX424563.1, on the reverse strand, counting down.
GACCACTTAATGAGTCCAGATGTCTCTTACATTTTGAACCTAAACTTTTGGTGCTTAGTGTATATGGTTAACATTACCGAAAATCAAGTTTTCAACAGATGAATCACCACAAAGAATACCGACCAGGAAGTAACACTTGATGGCATGCATTGGGTGGTGTTGTGTTTTTAAGTGTAAACACACAAGTGTAAATAATCGAGACAGATTTAGTCGATCGAAAACTTAGCAACTTGTTTATTTCACGCCGCGAACCGCGTACCGACAATAACATCCGTTACCGAGAACTGAATCATAATGTCATGATCATAACGTGATACAACATTTTCCCCTCGTTAAACCAGGAGTTACAATTTACATGGTTTACGTGTCAGATAACAAGAATTATAACTGAAGGTACATTCACAAAGTCTACACAATAGAATTAACACATTGACAAAGCTCTGTCAGGTTCAATGATCAATACGCCAGACTCAGTTACGAACAACGAAGTCTTCCATCCATACCGGCCGTCTTTTTTGGCGTTTAGGGCGATTCATTGGAGCATCGACCAGTTCAGGACCTTCGCCATTGAGTTCACCATCCAGCGGAAAGAACACATTATGGTCTACTTCGGTAGGTTGACTTTGACGTTACTTCAGCAGTTTGCGGACGTTCCAGCGTGATCCATCACTGAGCTGATACGAGGCCAGTCCAAGCCGCTTCTCTATCTGTTTTGGTTGAGACCAGGATGTAGCCAACTTGTGACTTGCAGATGGACGCTTTGTCCTCACCCAATCACCAGGATTCAAGTTTGGAACCTTCGCATGTCTCCTCTGGTCAGTGTATGACTTGGTTCTGGCTTGAGCTTTGGAGATACTCTCAGTTTGTCGTTGAATGCTGAGGGTAGGTTTTGGCTGTGGAGCTAGCTTCTCGAGTGGAAAGCTCAGTTTCCGGTTTATCATCAGTTCAGCTGGAGTTTGCTTCGTTAGGGCATGTGGAGTGGATCGATAAGTTCGTAGCGTGGTCTGTACGGCTTCGTGGAAGGTTTTCCCCTCCATCAAGTTAGTTTTCAGGCTTTCTTTGATCACACGGTTGAGCCGTTCAACCCCGCCGTTTGATTGAGGGTTATAGCGACTAGCAAGGCGGTGAGTTATGTTCAGCTTCTTCAGGTACTGTTCAAACTCATACGAAACGAACTGCGGACCATTGTCACTGATCAGGACCTTCGGATGTCCCCAGCGTGTGAACAGGTCTTCCAGAACACGAATTACGGTTGTAGAGGTTACTGTACCCACAGTAGCTATTTCTGGCCACTTCGAGTGTAGATCATGAATGACGATCAAGAATCTCTGGTGCTGTGGGGCTGCTTGCACTTCTCCAAATATGTCGATTTCGATTTGCTCCCAAGGATTTTGTGGCCATGGGATAGGTTGTAGAGGAGGTTGAGAGGGTTTCGTCGACTTCGCACTGACCGCACATGCCTCACAGTCACGAACATGCTCCTCCACGTCGTGATCAATTTTGGGCCACCAGACTGACTCACGACAACGTTGTTTCATCCGAACCATCCCAGGATGTCCATCATGTGCCATCTGCAGCACACGTTGGCGCAGTTTCTGTGGTATTATCACCCGAGTACCCCTCGTCAGGCAGTATTTGTTCCACACAGCGAGTTCATGCCTAAGTTTCCAGTATGGCTTCAGAGCTTCAGACACGGTCGTGGGCCAGCCAACCTGTGTGTACTGGCAAACCTCTTGGATTACCACATCGTCTTGTGATGTGCTTCTGAGTTCAGTGGGTGTCACCAGATCCAGATTAATCTGCAATATCTCGGCTTCTTCAGCTATGTCCATATCATCATAAACATCGATGGCCATCACAAGGCGACTCAACATATCTGGTACAAAGTTCTTGTGGCCAGCTACATACTGAACATCAAAGTTGTACTGCTGTAGTCTGTCAGACCAACGGTAGATGCGTAGTGGTCTGTGTCCAGAACCTGATGTCGCCAGCAGTGTTGTCAAGGCCTGGTGATCTGTACGGAGTGTAAATTTCCAGCCGTACAGGAACATATGCCAATGTTCACAGGCTCTAATGCATGCCAGGGCCTCGCGTTCACCAGCAGAGTATTTTCGTTCTGTCGGGGTGAGGACCTTTGAAGAAAAAGCGATTGGCTTCTCCTGTCCATGGATAACTTGGGATAGTACTGCTCCCCATGCAACACCAGATGCATCAGCCGAAACAAAGGTTGGGGCGTCAGGGTCGAAATGAGCGAGTACTGGTGGAGAGGCTATCTGCTGTTTCAGCGAGTTGAAGGCTTTTCGGTGTGTGTCTGTCCATGTCCATGGTACTCCGGTGCGGAGCAGTTTGCGGAGTGGCTCAGCAATGTCAGCATAGTGTGGAACAAACTTCAAGTAAAAGTTAGTCGTGCCCAGGAAAGATGACAAGCTTTTCAGGTCAGCAGGTTCAGGGAGATCCATGATAGCTTGAACATTTGACTGCAGGGGCAGGATTCCAGCTGCTGAGACCCGGTAACCAAGGAAATCAACGTCACCAAGGAAATCAAGAGACATTTCTGAGCGTTCAGAGTTACATTGGCATCAGTGAGTTTCGCCAAGACAGCTTGAAGTCTCTCATCGTGCTGTTGCTGATTCTCACCATGGATAATGATGTAATCAAGTAGATTGAGTGCTCCTCGACATCCGGCCAAGATGGAGGTCACGATCTTTTGGAAGGCACTAGGTGCAGATGACAAACCGTACGGCAATCTATGGTACTGGAATATACCATCATGGGTGATGAATGCTGTAAGTTTCTTGCTGTCTTCAGCCAGAGGAACTTGCAGGTAGCTCCTTCTTAGATCCAGCTTGGAGAACACAGTTGAGCCATGGAACTCCGTGGACAGTTCCTCCATAGTTGGTAATGGATACTTGTCTGGGATGACGGCTTTATTGACTGCTTTCAAGTCAAGGCACAGCCGAATCTCTCCGGTCTTACGTCTAGCGATCACCAGATTAGAGATCCAGGGTGAGGAATCTGTCTTCTCGATGATTCCTTGATTTTCTAAGCGGTGAAGTTCCTTGGAGACCTCGTCTCTCACAGACAGCGGTAGACACGCAATTTCTGTGATACTGGTGGGACTGAGGGGTCGATCCTGGGCTTGTGAGCATATTTCTTCATTTCACCAAACCCTGTGAACACTTGGGGATACTGGGAAATGATGTCATCGTTGACAGACTGGATCTTGGTGTTGTGGTGAGTTAGCTCGAACCCCAGCTCATCAAACAGGTCAATTCCCATCAGACTGGAACCTCTGGTTGTTACGTAGAACCTGAAGTTTGGTATGTATTGACCAGAGAACCGGACAGGCAGTGACAGTGTACCTAACACATCAATGTTACCATCATTATATGTAGTGAGTTTTCTACACGTAGGTGTAAGTGGATAATTCTTGTAACACTTATTGTACAATTGCTCTGAAATTATCGACACTTTCGAACCAATATCAATAGTTAGGCAAACATCAACATCAGCAATGCATAGTGAGCAAGTTTTGTACTCATTGTCACCAACTGAACACACAGTATACACAGTAATAGGTTCATCATCATGATCATCATCATCATAGGTTTCATGCACATATTTAACAGTGTGTGGTTTAGAACGACAGCAGGAAGCAAAATGGTTCTTTTTATGGCAAGCGCCACACTTCTTCCCGTTTGCTGGACAGTCCTTGTCATAGGCCACGTGACCTGGGCGATCACAGTTTGCACAGTTCTTTGTATGCTGTGACTTGGATCCAGAAACCTCTCGTGGACTTGGCTGAGTTTGCCTGGGCTTGAAACGCCTGCGCCTGGGTTTGTTGATCTGTTGGACATTGTTCACGTCAGCAGATTCCTGCCTGGGTGTATGGTTTACCCTAGTGGGAGTGCGACTAGTGGTACCATTGTTTATCACACTGGAGTCAGCTAGAGCAGTCTCAATCTGGGCTCCTAGCATCACTGCACGTTCGAGTGTCATTGTGTCAGCTTCCATCAACAATCTCTCACGAACACGAGATATATTAGTTTTTTCGATCAGTTGATCCCTGATTAGTTCATCAGTTAGTGCACCATAATTACAGTTGGCTGCAAGCTCACGTAGGGCAGTGGCATACTGACGTACCGTTTCCCCTGACGAGCGCGTTGCCTAAACAGGTGACGTTCAATGATGACAGATTTTCGTGGAGCAAAATACCTGCCGAGAGCAGTCACAGCCTCGTCATACGTAGCAGTTTGGGGCAGTGTTTTGAACAGTCTTTGTCCTTCTGTACCGAGACAGTGGATCAGCAGGGCCCGTTTTCTGGCAGCGGCCACGCCATCCAGACCTGACGCGAGTAAATATGTTTTGAAGCTGTCAATCCACTGACGCCAGGCAACTGTTGGTTCTCCCGGAGTTGGCAGGAATGCAGGGCATGGAGTTAAGAGAGCTTCAGCCATTCTCGTCGCCAATATGTTGTGTTTTTAAGTGTAAACACACAAGTGTAAATAATCGAGACAGATTTAGTCGATCGAAAACTTAGCAACTTGTTTATTTCACGCCGCGAACCGCGTACCGACAATAACATCCGTTACCGAGAACTGAATCATAATGTCATGATCATAACGTGATACAACAGGTGGGCTCCCTATATGTAGATTCTGACAGTTCATCATAGTCACACTGTAATCAACATTTACTTCCAGTGTCATGAAACTAAGGAAAATCCCAGTAATGACAGTTGGGATTTTGTAGGGGGTCAACATACATACATACATACATTAACACTTGTATAGCGCTCATTTATACATATATATATGCAATCAGCGGCGCTGAACAATGAAATAAAAAGAAATATGGAGTACAAAAAAACCAGACACAATGAAATTATTGGAATGCTTTGGCAAAGTAATGCGTTTTGAGACATTTTTTAAACGAGGAATAGTCATCTATGCTGCAAATGTTGGCCGGAAGATCATTCCAGACTGTTGGTGCTGCCACGGAGAAGGACCGGTCTGCAAAAGTCTTGCGGATACTTCGCGGGACGACTAATACATACGCACCATCCGAGTGAGCCCGGGTAGTGCGAGGTGGGATTCGGACTTGGACCAGTTCTCTGATATACTCCGGAGCATCCTGGTGAAGAGCACAATGTACAATGCAAGCTATTTTGAACCTGCAGCGGAATTCAACTGGCAGCCAGTGAAGTGTCTCGAGGGCATCTGTTGAGCTTTCACTGCGCTTGCGGTTGAGTACAAGTTTGGCTGCCCTGTGTTGGATTCGACGTAACGGAGCTGTTGTCACTGCCGGGAGACCATACAATAAAGAATTGGCATAGTCCAAATGGGATATGACCAATGACTGGACGAGCTGCTTGCACGTGTCAACAGTTATGTAGCTGCGTATTTGCCTGATACTGTACAGAGCATTGGACGCGATTTTACATTTTCTGGCAACATGAAGTTTGAAGGACATGGCTTCATCAAACGCTACTCCCAGGTACTTGATTGACGGGGAGCGTGGAACAACTGTCGAACACACGTCGATAGAGAGGACGTCAGTTTTGACCAGTTGGCTTCTATGGCCGAATATAATAAATTCAGTTTTATTGGTGTTCATTTTGAGCCTATTTTTGTCCATCCACTCACGCACGGCAATCAAACAAGACTCAATGGTTTGAATAGCGGTAGGTGGGTTACTGCTGCCACTGGGATCAAATGACGTATAAAGTGAATGATCGTCAGCATATCCCAAGATTGACACATCAAGGTCGCTGATATAACAACCCAGAGTGCTAGCGTATATATTGTAGAGTACCGGTCCACATATGCTCCCTTGTGGTACTGAAAAGGGTAAGGGTACCGGTTCTGAGAAGTCATTGTTCACTGAGACTTTTGTTGACCTTGGACGGAGATAGCTATCAAACCATGACAAAGCGTCCCCAGCTACTCCAAACTTGTTCCTCATGACTTCCAATAGGACGTCATGATCGACTGTGTCGAACGCGGCCGAGAGATCTATGCTCACTAGTGGGGTAAGGCGTTGGTGTTCCATGTTACACAAGACATCGTTAGCTAGTTTGACCAGTGCTGTCTCCGTGCTGAAGCCTTTCCTGTAGGCAGACTGATACTGAGGAAGTAGGGTATGTTCCTCCAAATAGGCCATAAACTGGTGGAGACATGCTCTCTCGACAATTTTGGAGAGAAATGGCAAATTGCTCACTGGACGGTAGTTCTTAAGAACACAGTCAATGCCATTTTTCTTTAGAAGTGGCTTGATGATTGACGTTTTCCACAAGTCAGCGAAAACACCATTTTGTAGCGAAGAGTTAACAATCCTGGATATCAGAGGAAGGAGAGTGTTCAAGTGTTCCACTACGAGTGAACTAGGGAGCGGATCAGACGCACATGTGGTCGGTTTATTCCGTCTGACAAGTTTTTCAACGTCACACTCCTGAAGAGGCATGAAATGAGAGAATCGAAGGTCCGTAACTGATTCCTGAACGAAGAGAGGACACCTATCAAGGTCATCACGAATTTTGCGAATCTTGGTCATAAAATAAAATAGAAAGTCTTCAGCCATGACCTTAGAGTCTTTGTGTGGTGGGAGAGGATTCGACTTGTCACGACCAATTAGTCCCGAGACGATTTGGAACATTTTCCTGGAGTCCTTGCCAGCAGATTGGATGGCAGTTGTGATAAAATCACGTTTTGTGTTTCGGAGATGGAACCTGTAGATTCTACGGGCTTCCTTGAAGATTGCGCGGTGTTCGGAGGTCGGGTAGCGTCGGTACGACTTCTCTGCTTTTCGAAGCAGATGTTTAAGGTGGTTCGCCTCGTCGTCAAACCATGGTGAGGTTCTACGTGTCGTAACCACCCTCTCCTTGATTGGTGCATGCTTATCCAATAACGCAGATAAGGATGCGTTGTAATGATGAACAAGAGTTCGAACGTCTGAAATGTTGCTTGACTCATCTACAACTGACTGAAGATCGTGTCTAAAGTCAATGCAATTTATGGTCCTCAACTTCCGGAACTTGCGAGATTCTCTGCAACATTTTGGTTTTGGTCTATCAATGTTTGCTTCTATGAAGCAATGATCGCTAATGAAATAGCTATCGTGAGGAGTTGACACACATAATGAGTCATTCTCACGCGTCAGTAATAAGTCCAATGTGTTTCCAGATTGGTGTGTCGGACAGCACACGTGCTGTACCAGGCCGAGATTTTGGAGAGTGTTTTCAAACTGAATGGCATCCCGATCACCACTGGAGTTCACATGGATATTAAAGTCTCCACTGATGAAAACCGACCCATGTAAGGTTAATATGTCTGTCATATAATCAGCGAATTCACTTAGAAACACACTATATAACACCGGGTGTGCTGATGAGGATGGAGGTCGATATATTACGATGAATACCGAGCAGATTGTTGCATGAGCAAGATGCCATTCTGAGTACTCGAATGACGACTTGCAGCCGGCGTTAAGTTTCTTAACTTTGAATTGTTTTTTGCAGATGATGCCGGTACCACCGCCTCGCCTATTCTGACGTGGTTCATCAAAGAATTGATATCCCGATTGGCTCAGCTCGGCACGACATTTGGCATCATTGTCAATGAGCCATGTTTCAGTGATTGTGCAAACATCATAATCGCTGTTATCAACATGGTGAAGAAATTCATCAGTCTTGTTCTTGAGAGAACGAACGTTTACAGTCGCGACACACATATGACTATCATTTTGATGGAATGATTGAGAATGAGGAAGGCTCCGAAGATTACCGTGACAAACACCAGTCCCTTTGGGCCGTTGTTTTCTGCTGCGACCCGCACGCGTCCCTCTGAACGGTTTTCTAATCCCCAGCGTATTGATTAGTTCAAATGTGGCTGTGGGCAGAGACTTGACCGATTGTTGTTGTCGTATGGCATAAAGCACCGAACGTTCGTAGCAAAGGGTTTTGCTTGATTGACCATGATGTCGATTGTCAAGCAATATAGCCTGTTCATTCATAATTAGTGGGTAGTACAAAGTCCAAATCAGTGGCAGTGTGTACATGAAATATCCAAAATATCCACACAGATTTGATCTACACATTGTCATATCCTGATATTTTGGGTATAATACAATATCCGATCGAAATCAAGTAATAATCCAAGAGACATTGAAGAGCAGAGAACAATTACGTGTTGCTGCCTACAACGGCGCAGTTGAATAATCCCAGTAATGACAGTTTGGAAAGTGTAGCTGCTTGATATTGTAAATGTAATATTGGTATATTTTACTTATATAACAAATGCAAATGTAACACAGACAAATGTGGTGAGTATGAGTGCTTTATGATGAATGTATGTCATAGTGCAACCAAGAGGTCAGTTCTTATAGTATCATAATGTAAACATGTAAATCCCTACTGACCAGCCTGATCAACTGGACAGCCTCATTTTGGGGATTTGAGTCAGGTGGCTAAAAGTAATTTCGCACCAGTAGTCCTTTTCAAATAAGTTGTTGGTGGACACACATCGAACACCAGACTGTTTAGTTGGAGTCAGCTTTGTTCCCTAACAAGGTGAGTGTACATTACTAACAATTTCCCTCCAATATCCCCTGGATGGTACAATATGAGTCACTCTGATGACAATTTATTAATTTAGATACCTCAGGGTGGGAACTGTCTTTGTTCTTCAGTGGTATAAAGATAACTTGGGAATAATATTATGTTATCTCTGATTAAATGGTTCACAGAATGTATATAAGGGTTCTGATATTATCAGGTAGTTTGGTACAAATGTATATACTTCATGATCTCTGCACGAGATGCTGTCGAAACTGGGAGGAGTGTATGGCACAGTGGAACTTGGTGATAACCTTCTTGCTGAATTCTACTCAGCATATCAGAAGGACTCAGAAGATGTCTCAGCCTGGAGCTGTCGACTAGAGGGACTGCTTGCCAAGGCAAGAAATCGCGGTCAGGTGTGAGATGAAGAAGTAGATCAGAAACTTCGCTCCATGTTCTGGACAGGACTGAAATCAAAGTTGAAGGACAGATCACGTCACAAGTTTGATTCAGTCAAGGACTTTGACAAACTTCAAGTGGAGATCCGAGCCATTGAACATGAGGCTCAACAGAGTGGTCAAGACGGACGAGCAGCCAAACCAGTACAGCAGCCAAACCAGCACAGCAACAAGCAAAAATGTCTCAATCCCAAGGAGAAATGCAGAATACTCTGAACCAACTGTGTAAGCAGATGAAACAGATGCAAGAGCTCAAGAAGATGAAGGCTTCAGGACACCAGGATTGGCAGCAGCAATCATCGTCACAGGACACATCTGCAAGAGATGACAGATGGAGCCGTCCTTATCGTACTCGGAATGAGTGTTTTCGCTGTCATCGGCGAGGTCACTATGCACGTGACTGTCATGCCCGTACAGACATCACTGAGAATCCTTTAAACGAGTAGAATTCGTTGTCGAAGAGTGGACAATGAAGGACAAAGCCTCTATGGTAAAGTCAATGAAGCTTCTGTACTGTGCAACAACATCACGTTAACAGCACTCTTGGACACTGGATCGACAGTTTCAACAATGAGTCAGCAGTGTTATGAAGAACATTTCAGTGGATTAGACCTGTGTCCAGTTGGGGAGCTTTTGTCGAGAGTGTGCAAATGGTGGATCTCTTCCATATTCTGGCTTCATTGTTGTAGATGTGGCTATAATCGGTCTCGAGGACATTGGAGTGCTTCCCACCCTCCTTTTAGTAGTACCAAACAGCAACTACAACCAGCAAGTACCAGTTCTATTGGGGACAAAATTCCTGTGCCCATTACTTGATCAATGTCGAAATGTTCTGGGGGACCAGTTTTCACAGAAGGTAGTTATTCCTTCATCAGTCAACTTGTCCTTGGAAGTGTATCACCCAGTGCAACAAGGAGCTGGCTCGAGCTGAGGGGCGAATAGCACACATCAAAAATGCAAATCAGAGGAATCTTTTCATTTCACCAAATTGCTCAATCAGCATCCATGGAAAACTGGCCAGAAAGATTGCATTGGTCCCATGTTTTGCAATGATCAACAGAACATATGGTACATACCTTCCAGAAGGAGTTGAAATATCCCCGTCCCTAGTCCAAGTTGATCAGGATACAATGACTGTGTCGGTGGAGTTGTCGAATCACAGCAGTCGACGAGTGAACCTCCCGCCTAGCTGTTTGCTAGCTGAACTGCAGCAGGTCAAGGTCGAAAACCCACATACTCTGTTGTGTAATTCCATGAAACCTGAGGAGCCTGCAGTAGAGGGTGATGATCCACAAACACAGTTTCTGGAGTCTTTCAAGCTGGATGATATGGAAGTTGAGCCCCACCAACAGGAACAGGTTGCATCATTCTTATGGAAGTATCAACATATCTTCTCCCAAGACGAATTGGATATTGGATGTACTTCGGCCGTAAATTATCGTATTGAGGTAACAGATGGTGTGCCTTTCCGTCAACGTCATAGACGCATACCACCATCGATGTTTGAGGAAGTGAAAGAACACTTGCAAATGTTGCTGAAGGCGAATGTGATTAGTGAGTCTGAGAGCCCATGTGCATCACCGGTGGTGCTTGTCAGGAAGAAGAGTGGAGCTCTTAGATTTTGCATCGACTATCGGCAATTAAACCAGTGAACAGTTCGTGACTCTTATGCACTTCCCAGGATTGAAGAGTCACTAGACCTTCTGAGTGGATCATGTCTAGATCTACGGAGTGGGTACTACCAGGTCGAGATCGAGGAAGAACATAAGCAATGCACCGCCTTCACTGTGGGTCCACTGGGATTCTATCAGTTTAATAGAATGACCTTTGAACTCGTATGACGTATGACGAACTAATGTCCTGGCAACATTCCAGAGGTTGATGGTGAAGCTGATGGATGACGCACATCCCAACGAATGCCTGGTCTTCATTTATGATGTTATTGTGTATGGCCGCAGTTTCGACGAGGAGCTAAAACAACTGGAGTCAGTCTTACGGAAACTTGAGCAAAGTGGGCTCAAGCTGAACAGCTCAGAGTGTAGCTTTTTCGAGGGGAAGATCACATAACTGGGACATGTGGTCTCAGAATCCGGGATCGAAACCGATCCTGAGAAGATCTCCAAAGTGAAAGATTGGCCGACACCAAAGAACACCAATGAAGTTCGTCAGTTTCTTGGTTTTGCAGGGTATTATCGCCGTTTTGTGAAGGATTTGGCAAAAGTGGCCAAGCCCCTGAATGATCTGCTGGCTGGACCCATCAAGAAGAAGGGAAGAAAACCCAAGACACCAAAAATCCCATTCAAGTGGACAGAGTCGGAAAAGCAGTCATTTGAAGAACTCTGTAGAAGGCTGACCTCGACACCAATTTTGGCATATGCCAACTACCGTGAACCATTCATCCTGTACGTAGATGCCTGCAGTGAAGGACTGGGTGCGGTTCTCTCTCAGAAGCAGGACGGCACAGAGAGAGTAATAACATATGCCAGTAGAGGTCTCTCCACTTCAGAGCGAAATTATACAGAACATAAGCTGGAATTTCGAGCTCTGAAGTGGCCTGTGACTGACAAATTTCATGACTTTCTTTATGGTCACAAGTTTGAAGTGTTCACCGACAATAATCCACTTACCTATGTCCTGGATTCTGCGAAACTGGATACCACAGGACACCGGTGGGATTTCAGCATCACATATCGCTCGGGTAAAAGTAACACCAAGGCAGACGCCCTCTCAAGATTACCCAAGGTGATGCCAACTGCTATGGTCAGGGCAATCTGCTCAGCTTGCGATGTTGGACCCTCGGTAGGCTCGTTATGTTGTTCATCTCAAGTTATCGAAGACAACACAAGAGAGGAAGATATTCCATTGCTGACCAATCGTGACTGGCGAAAAGCGCAAAGTACAGATTCAAGTATCGGACCACTCTTGCCATTCCTCAGAACGAATGTGCGACCAAGACTGTCACAGTTGCCGAACTATCCAGAAGTTGGCAAGCTGCTCCGGGAGTTCACTTTCAGACGAGGAGTATTGTACCGGAAAACATAACTGGGAGATGATGAGAAGAATCAGCTCGTGCTGCCTATGGTATACGGCAAGAAAGCATTGACTGGCTTGCATGATGATGTGGGGCACATGAGTGTAGAGAGAACTCTCAGCTTGGTCCGGGATCGTTACTACTGGCCAGATGTGGCAGCAGATGTGGAAGAGAGAATTCGGAACTGTCCACGATGTCTACGCCGGAAGTCACCAACCAATAATTGTGCACCCTTGGTGAACATCACTAGTAGTCATACCATGGAAATGATGTGCATTGACTTTCTCACACTGGACATGTCAAAAGGAGGATACCAATATGTTCTGGTCATCACGGACCACTCTACGCGCTTCGCCCAGGCAATCCCAACAAAAAACATGTCGGCAAAAACAACAGCAGAGGTTCTGTTTCAACAGTTCATTGTTCACTATGGATTTCCAGAACGTTTGCATAGCGATCAAGGTGCAAACTTTGAAAGTCGTCTGATCCGTGAGATCTGTGAACTAGCAAACGTCAAGAAAACCAGAACCAGCCCTTACCACCCAATGGGAAACGGCATGTGTGAACGGATCAACCGTACCTTGATGGACATGTTGGGGACACTAAATCCAGAAAAGAAAAGTAACTGGAAGGAACATATCAAATCCATCGTTTATGCATATAATGCAACTAAACACACTTCGACTGGGTACTCCCCATTTTTTCTTATGTTCGGCAGAGATGCGAGGTTACCTATCGATACGTTCTTGGGACTGGCAGAGGAGTCTGGCAGAGCAGATTACCTGAAGTACAGCTTGCAGGAAGCCTTCAAGATTGCGACGAAGGCAGTGAAGAAGGCCCAATCCAGTCAGAAACAGCAATATGACAACAAAGTCCGAGGTGCATCTGTTTCAGTAGGTGACATCGTCCTGGTGAAGAAGCTGGCATTTGAAGGGCGTCCCAAGTTAGAAGACAGGTGGGAAGAAGACCCCTATGTCGTCATCAATCAGCCTGAGGTTGGCAAACCTGTCTTTGGAATGAAGAAGCAGGATGGCAGTGGAAAAGTGAGGACCATAGATCGGAACCATCTTTTACCAATAGGATCAATACCAGGGATGCAGCGGATGAACATGTCAAGCCAGACGAACAAGTCAATCAGGATGAACAACCAGATGATTTGGTGGTGGTCACAGTAACCACAGAACCCAAGGAAAACGCAGACTCCCAGGATGCCATAGTTGATAAAGAGACACCAGATGACCTAGAATTGCCATTGGCACGAACACCTCTAGATCATCCTGGCATAGAAGAACAGACCTTGGACCAGGAGTTGCAAGGTGACAGCTCGGACGTAGATGCCCCGATGGAGTCTCAGTCTGATGATCAGTCCAGTGAAAATCTAATGGATGATGAGGTTGAGTCAGAGGAAGGTCGTGACCCAATTGATCAGGATACTAATGTATCAGAAATAGGCCAAGATGGGGAACAAGGTAAATCTCCTGAGATTGTGAATCAACCTACCCTACTGGTACTGAAGCCAAGACCCAGGTGGGAACGACGTCCTCCCGAGTTCTGGCGGTTTGGGCAAGCTGTTAGTCAAGCAGTGCAAGAATGGGTACAAAGTTCAGAGGCTCCTGGATGGAAACAGAAAGCGCAGTTCATCAATTCCTTGGTCAAAGATCAGCAGTTGTGCACGATGCCAGACAGCCATCCTCCATACTATTTTTCATGCTGAGTAAACTTGTATATAGTATGTAAATGTGTGTATAAATGTCAGGACGACATTTTCCAAAGAGAGGGAAAATGTAATATTGGTATATTTTACTTATATAACAAATGCAAATAAAAATGTGTAAATAATTATTGTGTTCAGCCTTAATATTTTGCCTGGTCTCGAATGCACGGTGCATGAAATCTGAAGGTGTGAAAGCTGGAATGAAAGTAAAGGCCGTACAAGGTTGACTTTATACCTGTACATACATTGACTGTTGACAAACTTCACTTTTACCCGAGACTGGCACTGGTGACTCTCTCCAGACAAGTGCGCGGGGCCGAGGGCCATGTAGGTGGATTTTACCGCCTAGAGCATACGGGGTCGTATGATTGGCTGTATAATTATGTGCTGATCTCATCGAGTTTGTTGGAATTTTCATTTTCGTGTTCTAACATGTCTGGTCACGTGATCTGGGAGCAGGTGTCAGTAATTTTCCATGTGTTAAAGTATATACATGTATGTCAGTGCAGACAGTGCTGGGTGCGCGTGAGCTGTATTGATCGGGGCCGGTGGTTGTGTGTGGTTTTACGTGGTACCGATCGTGTATTGATCATGTAGTGGCCGTGAATGGTGTGCTGTGTCATGTAGCGAGTGGGTGTTATGAAAATGTGGTGTGCGGGAGGGACGGGCCGTTACGGTCGCTAAATATTCTACATTTAACATTCGAATTTACATCTTACAATGGTGTAAAGCCATTATACTTACTTTTAAAAATAAATACCTTGCTGAATTTACTTACCTGAATGGCATTCAGTCGAATAAAACGACAGTAGTAAGAACAATTTGATCATATGATAATATCCAGACGTTTCCATTCTGATCCAAGTCTTACGTGGGTATCGATTCTCTAAATCTGAGTCTTATATCATCCGCTTCAATGTGTATATATACATGTTACACGACAGTGGCGCAAAGTATTTTTGAGTCAATATTTTCCTGTATATATAAAGAATAGGGTAAGAAGAGTGGAGAGGATGAATGAATTCCGGTATAACGATTTTTTGGATCTTCAGACTGCCTATGCTGACACAATGGTAGCTGGCACCGTGCCCCTTTGAAATGACAAAAACCACTGAAATCCGTGCTCTCTCATGTGTGAATAAAATACACAGGCAAAATCTCTTAAGCATTCGAGTTGAATAATAGTCACTCGTTATCAGCCTACCCCTCTAGACACCTTTTTTCCGCAAAATAACGATGACTTTCGGAGAAGAGGAGTTTTTGATAGATTGCAAAAACAGACTCCAGAAGTAAAGTAAATGTGAGGTTGACATACATACCTACCACAAGTAATACAGTGGAGCCTTGTGATATGTCAACAACTCGAGTTGAAAACTCGAAAGTTATGATCAGTTGGCCTTTAAAGAGTTTTACCTGGTTCAAATATGATTCTATCCAGAGAAAATAATCAGTATAATATTGAGTTATTTTAGGTTCTTTAGCGAAAATTTACATTCTGCAAATCGTTCAAATTTGGTTCATTCAAAAGTTTTTCTCAGAGAACCTTTTAATAACTTTATAATCGTTATTGTGGTTATTCGGATAATCCCCAAAGGTTCGAAATTAGATGTATGAATTATTGTTATAGGTTCAAAAGTAGCTCTGAAACTTTAGTCTTGATGATTAACGCAGTAAGTTAAGTTACTTTTTGTCCTTGGCACTTGAAGGACAATGCCATCAGCAAAGCGGAGCTTTCGAACGAAGTGCTCGACAGTCAGCATAGTTCTGATGTAAGCTAGACTCTCGGTGCTCTGAATGTTAAATCTAACACTTTATATTTGATGCCGTAAGCAACTGGCAGCCAGTGAAGTTCCTTCAGAGTCTACACAACATTGGGTCAGCTGAGTTTTGTACGAGCTGTAACTTAGAAATCAGAAAACTTGGGTAGTTCAATTAGCAGAGTTGTGACCTGTCGAAAACTATTGATTGATATGCACTTGTGAATAAACCTTCGTAACACAAAGACTGTGTCCTCTCCAGCCTCCGATCAGCTAGAGCATAATAGGTGCACGGACGTTTTGGCCAGCGGACGTTTTGGGCTGGACGTTTTGGCCACGGACATTTTGGCTCGGACGTTTTGGCCAGCAGTTCCTTCAGGGTAGGACGTTTTGGCCAAGTTTTTTAATCTTATAACAATGTCCGGTGGCCGTACCATATCATATCATTTACATTTGATGTGGTTTTGTACAGTCAGACATTAACTAACATTTTAATAGATGAATATTTTATATTTGATTTATGGGTCATCCAGATACAAGTAAAATGTCTTTTTAAACAGAATTAAATTGTGCCCCTCAATAGGAATCAAAGGAACTTATTTCATTATAATATGACATTAGAAATATCAGAAATGCACAAAAAAAAAATCTTTGGATCTTATTTACTTTAAACGTGATCCACTCAATTGTGGTTAAGCAGATCACTCGTTAGGCAACTGTCATGCATATTGGTGATTGATCTTTTCTACTTGCTGGTTGGTGACAGGCTGGCATGTCAATGACCAGATCAATTCAATTGAACAACTGAGTGAAATCAAAGCCTTGGATATATGATATTTGCTTATGTATGTTCATTGAAAAGACATCAAAGGTCAAAGTTATGATCATACTGGTATTCATTGTAAAAAGTCAACAAAAAGATGGTAAATTGTAAGTTAAAAGAAAAAAATATAGAAACTTGGCCAAAAGTCCTACTCTTGAAAAACTGCTGGCCAAAACGTCCAGGCCAAAACGTCTGGGCCAAAACGTCCGCTGGCCAAAACGTCCTAGATTCGCATAATTCTACATGGTGGCAGCGGTGGGATAAAAATATTGTGAATTGTGGAACCAGTGCCACAAAACAATACGGACACGCAAACAGAAAATGATTCCATTTTGCTCAACGTCACAAGCGGCCACACGAACGGCCTAGAAAAAACACAACAACTCGGCGCCATCTTTAAAAAATTGAAAAAAACTTGAAAACATGCATAAAAGCCATAAAACAGGTGATGTACAGCAGTGCAAGCGTGGCAAATAGTGTCAACAACACAAGTAACTGAACTGTTGTAAATTAAGAAGTCAGAGTGCCCAAGTTAACTCCAAGGTGCTAGTACTGCATACCACTCAGCGACTGTGTGAACAGACTGTCAATCATCATGGCCAAAGCAAGCAGTGTATCAATGCCACACATGGACTGGGCAGCGCCAAACCAACCAGAAGCTTCCAGATTGTTCCGACAACTGTGCAAACTTTACTTCCCAGTCCAAGACATCTACGAAAATAAGGATCTCCTGGACTTTCGAAAATGAGTCTGACAAGACCGACCCAACCAAGTTATGGGAAAAATTTGAAATGTAGGTTGAACTGAAGGGAAACTTCCGTATTGCACGCTTTTACCTGCAGAGACTCACACAAAATGAAAATGAATCAACAGACGGTTTCCTTGCACGCCTGCGTCTGCAGGTACAGAGACGCCAGTTCCGAGATGAAGGAGAGATCAGTGAGAGGCTGATTGAGCAAATCATGACTGGAACACGGCACAAAGAACTCCAAAATAAAACTGCTAGCGAAAAACGAAAAATGTATGCTTCAGAACACAGTCAATGAAGGGATAATCTTCGAAGCCTCAATAACCCATATGCAACAACTGGCAGAAATCAATGGTATGAACACTAGCACACAGGTCAACGCCGTTGAAGCCATGAAGAAACCGAGCGGAAACTGTGGGTGTCAATACTCGCACGTGAAATGGAAGTGCCCAGCAAGGCGTGCAACCTGCCAGAACTGCAAGAGGGCGTATCACTGGACTAGCTGCCATCTGTCCAAAACAGGGAACGTAGCAAGCAAGCCCGAAAAACGAGAACCAAGAGTACAAGACTCACAGAAACGAAAGTTAGGAAAACAGAAACAGCGCCGTGGCAGAGGTAAAAAGCAAAGTGCACAGTGTCGAGACAGACTGTAACCCACTGTACGGCCAGTTTGAGAAACTCACATTTGACATCATCACCTCCAGTGTCGACACAACTGAGGCAGATATTCGCAAGAAAGTGTTCGTCCCGCTCGACGTCATGCTCCCACCGAGCCACGTTGTACACGAGCTGAGGGTAAGGTGGTCATGGGGGCAGAAGGAAACACTCTCCCACTGCGCATCTATCGAAACATGTTCTCAGACAGCGGTGACATCAATATTCTACCACTACAAGGTGCAACACAGGCCCCACACACTACACTAGAATAACCCTACAGCTTTATGAATGACCCTACAACGGGTCATTCATAAAGCACTACGGGACAGTACAGATTCCATGCTCGTACTGCTCAAGTGGCTGGCACCCAACAAGCTTTTTCGTCATTGATTCCGGCGGCCCTGCAATACTTGGATTGCCCAGTCTAAAATCATTGAAGCTGATCACACTACACTGCCACATTGAAGAAAATCTGCCTCCACCAACCATAAACACAACCAGCGAGCTGATCGCTGCCTTCCCAGAGCAGTTTGACAAGGTTGGTGAGTTTGAAGGCACGTATCACATTGTGCTGGATCCAGAAGCACATCCAGTGATACACGCACGTGCCCCATACACATGATTGAGGAAATATACTTAAAAATAAACAACATGGTCGAAGATGGAATCATCCGGAAAGTGAAAGAACTGACGGACTGGGTAAACAGCTTGATGTGCGCCAGGAAAAGTAGCGGCAGAAAAGTAGCAGCAAGCTTCGCCTCTGCTTAGACCCCAGAGACCTCAATAAAGCGATAAAGCGGTGTCACCACAAGACTCCAACGCTCGAAGAATTGACCCACAGATTCAGTAGCGCCAGATTCTTTTCAAAGCTTGATGCAAAGAACGGGATTTGGTCAGTCAAGCTGGATGCAGAGTCGCAACTCCTGACGACATTCAACTCCAAGTTTGGTCTCTACTGCTTCCAGAGGACGCCGTTTGGACTTGTCATGTCGCAGGATGTTTTCCAACAGAAAATGGACCAAATGTTGAAACAGTGCCCTGGGACAGTTAGTATCGATGATGACGTCGTTGTTTATGGACAAACAAGAGCAGAACACGATGCAAACCTCCTCACACTCATGCACAGGGCAAAACAAAATGGTCTGACATTCAACAGCGCCAAAGTCAAATTTTTCGGCGCAGTGTACGACAAACGAGGCGTGCACCCAGACGGTACCAGATATCAAGGAGCTACGCAGCCCTAGGGATGTGACAGAACTACAAGATATACTCGGCATTATCACATACATGGCCTCCTTCTTCCCCAATCTGTCTGACCTGACTGCACCAATGCGTGACCTGAAGAAAAAATAATTCAAGTGGTCTGCAAGTCATGAAAAAGCACTGGAATGGATGAAGGAATCTGTAGAGAGGTGACTCTGACATACTTCCAAGCCTGCCAAACAGACCAAAGTACAGGTGGATGCATCCAACAAGGGCCTTGGGGCTGTCCTAATGCAAGATAGGAAACCAATTGCATTCAACTCCAAGAGTCTCACCCCGACGTCATCAACGAGAGCCTGGCAAGTCGTGACCACCGATCTCTTCCATTTGGATGGCCATGATTACCTGTTAGTCGCTGACTACTACACCAAGTTACCGTACTTTCTTTTTTTTGTATCAAGTCAAGAACATCCTACTTCAAGAGTGGAACAACTAAAGTAGACTTCCAGTTATCCGAAAAGGTTCCACTGGATACAGACACGTTCAGCTTATGGGTGAGCAGTGACAAGAAAACTTGCCTGTGTTCTTAGTTGCAGCTTAGTTGGAATCGGATCTAAGGGGCAACTCGTGACAAACCCCATCACGGTGTGGTAGCACCTGCCTATTCAAAATGGTTCTTTCAGCCATTGAATACTTCCAGGATGTGTCATTTATTTGTTTCATACTGAGATTAGCGTAATTTCTTAGTTTACTGGACCACAATCATGACACAACAGGGATTATGAAGAGACTCCGACTTGATGAATTCACTAGTCTTTTTAGTAAATATAAAAAGTAAATATCGCGGAAACAGCTCAGCCATCACAAAGAACCCCAAAAGAGAGAAGCTGAACCTTATTGGTCCGTTAGTGAACACCCCAGAACCTTTTCTAATATAAAAGTTATTTCTATCAGCTGTCAAACTGCGTAAAGGTCGTAAGATACCCAACTATGTGATCTCTCCTAAATGGACACCCTATCACCCTTGCAGATGCGATCTGAGAATGGCTTTGAATTCGCCATAAGATATGATGATACCTTCAGAAACAGCGACTATCAGGTTTGGGTACATTCCTTCCATTGAGAACCACCTTGGTAAAATCGTGTATGAACGAAATCCAACGCATCCATTGAGATTGGTGGTGTTGTTTTTTTGCGGGCAAATGCACATGGAGGTTTACACGAAGAGTCACTTAAGGTAGTCCGCTCCAAACAGTGAGGGGAGGGGGTCAAAGAGTTTTTTTAAATATATAACTGTAATCAACATAATCTAGAGCTCACTAATCTAGAGTAACTGCTCAGCATCCTAAAACTGAAAAGAAAATAGGGGGTCACTGTTTCCATTCGCATGGAAAACACGATGCAAGATGTGAATATGGACCAAAAAATGTGCAAAAATTTCATAATTTATGTCATATTAGGTGAATGTGTGTGGTTTTAATCGAATATGTAGAAGAAACGAGCACGGTGACACCCAATTTTCTTTTCAGTGTTAGGGTGCTGATCATTTACTCTATAAGATATGTCATTTTGAAGAGATAATATTCTTTACCTCACTGTTTGTAGCCGACTACGTTAATGATCCTGTAGCCAGGGTGTTTTGAAGAACGAGAAGTTGTTTGGTTCATAAGTTTGGGTACATTCCTTCCATTGAGAACCACCTTGGTAAAATCGTGTATGAACGAAATCCAACGCATCCATTGAGATTGGTGGTGTTGTTTTTTGCGGGCAAATGCACATGAAGGTTTACACGAAGAGTCACTTAAGGTAGTCCGCTCCAAACAGTGAGGGGAGGGGGTCAAAGAGTTTTTTTAAATATATAACTGTAATCAACATAATCTAGAGCTCACTAATCTAGAGTAACTGCTCAGCATCCTAAAACTGAAAAGAAAATAGGGGGTCACTGTTTCCATTCGCATGGAAAACACGATGCAAGATGTGAATATGGACCAAAAAATGTGCAAAAATTTCATAATTCATGTCATATTAGGTGAATGTGTGTGGTTTTAATCGAATATGTAGAAGAAACGAGCACGGTGACACCCAATTTTCTTTTCAGTGTTAGGATGCTGATCATTTACTCTATAAGATATGTCATTTTGAAGAGATAATATTCTTTACCTCACTGTTTGTAGCCGACTACGTTAATGATCCTATAGCCAGGGTGTTTTGAAGAACGAGAAGTTGGTCAGCCGCCTTCCCTCCCCCCCCCCCCCCCCCCCTCCCCGGAACTTTCAGGGTGGAAGCTTTGCTAGAGACTATTCAATCTATGCGTGTTTCCCGTGCAACTTCTGCATTTTATCTCTAGTACTGGCCGCTTCGTCAGTGTTTGTGAAGAACTTTCAGGTCACATGACCGCCGCTAGGGCAGTCACATGACAGCGGAAGGCTTGTGGCTGGCGCGGGGGTCGGGCTCGGGTTCAACAGGCGGTTGTAGATCGCTGGGAGCTCATACCCGGTGTTGCGGTTCAGGGCTGATTGGTTTACCCGGATCTCGATGGATTCGCGGATTTTACGGCTCCATAGGTGTTGTTCCCGGGTCAGCACCTCCACATCCGAGGGCTGGATGCACAGGCATTTGAAGACCATTGAATTGACGGTACAATGTGCTGTATATAGCACATTGTACCGTCAATTCAATGGTCTTCAAATGCCTGTGGCTGGATGTCATGATTCTGTTGTTGACGGTGTTCGCCTACGGCCCGGCGTGAGTGGGGTCCTGTTGGCGAGGTGGTCCTTCATCGTCGTGCTGAGGGACCTGCCTGTCTCGCCCACATAGGTGTCATCACATGTGGGGCAGGTAACTTTGTAGACCACGCCACACTTTTTGTTGTCTGGTAGCTTGCCCTTGGGGTGGACTAACCTGGATCTGATGGTGTTTATAGGCTTGTGGTAGGTCGACACCCCATGGTTGCGGAAAATGGTGGAGAGTTTCTCAGACATACGGCAAACACACACTGGGACTGGACTTGGATGGAATGTCCTTGTCCGCTGGGGATCTGGATTTCCTGGATGGTATTTTGAAGATTCAGTCTGGGTAGTTGTTCGATTTGAGGGCTGTGTGTATGTGCTGCATTTCCTGTGTTTTGTCCCTCTCTGTGGTGACAAGCAGTTCAGCTCTGTTGCACAAGTTCCTCACCACCGACCGTTTGTGTTCGAGGTGATGGTTGGACTCGAAATTGAGGTATTGGTCTGTGTGTGTTGGCTTGCGGTAGATCTTGATGGTGGTAGATCCATCATCATGCAGACAGATGTTATTGTCTAGGAACGGAAGACATCCTTCCGTGGCAGACTCCGTTGTGAAGTGGATATTTGGGTCCAGGCTACACAGTTGTTGTGTCAGTTGGCCTTGGGCCAGGGCGCTGACCACTACAAAGGTGTCGTCCACATAGCGATACCATGTATGAGGAGGAGTGGGAGCTGTGGAGATGGCATTTTGCTTGAAGTTCTGCATGTACAATGTGGCAACTATGGGGGACACAGGTGAGCCCATGGCAGCTCCATGGGACTGTGTGTACAGTTGGTCCTTGTAGCTAAAGTAGGTGATGGTCAAGCAGAAAGTCAGAAGTTGCATGATATGGGGCACCGTCAGTGACGTCCATTCCGCGAGCGTCTGGTATTTTCGCCAACTACGACTCTGAAAGGTAAAAATCATTCCCTTGAACATGTTAACGAAGTCCAGTAACAACCTTCATTGTGTATACTTGGGTATTGTTTCCATGATTATTTCATATCAATGCATATGTCCAAGTTCGCATATATTATATATAAACTCCCCACACCCTGGAAGTTGACAGAACCCATCGATATAGATTTGACCAAAATGATAGAATTGAATTTTTCTAACAAATTATCAGCTGCAAAGCATATTATTAAATTTTGTCAATGTCAACAGCTTTCAATTGCTGGAAGGATCACCGTTGTTAAGATGCATATTTTACCGAAATTAATTCATGTCTTGACGACACTACCAACCCCAGCTAAAAGTTACATAACCGAAATAAACAAAATTTTATGATATTTTTTATGGAACAACAAACGTCCTGAAACTTGTTCAGGATTACAAGGAAAATCCTTGGAAAAATCCTTGGAAAATAACTGCTTGTACCATATTTAATACGCTCCACATCAACTATTTGTTAGAAGGATCGCTAAACTATATCTATAAATATTCAGTATCTATCAAAATATTTTCTGGAAACATTTTTGGATGCTTGGATATGTTATCGAGAAAAAAATATATTGTAATTATGACGACCAATATCTTCTTAGTATTGTAATTTGGTGTTCTGATTTTTGCAAAAATGAAAACTTACAAATACGCAAAAATGAGTTTATCTCGAAAGGAGTGATCTATTTCAAAGATGCATATAACTATGAGAAAAGACGTTGGTTACTAGGACTCAGCTCGTTGATAAATATATTATTCATATGAATTATCTTGATTACTTTAGTTTCAGAGAATCAAATCTTAAGCCCATTAATGACATAATTTGAAAAGATCACCTTAAAGTAGACTATAACATAATACAACCTATGACAGAAATATGTGGTCAAAAAAGGTATGCAAATTCTCATATACTAAATTAATCAAATCACTACCGAGAAAAGATTCGTATAAAGATAAATGGTAAGACGAATTATCAGAAATTTATGACAATAATAATTGAGGAAAAAATTTAACACTTGTCCGTGAAATCAGTCAAGACAAGACCATTCAAATCTTTCAGTACAAATTACTACATCGGGTTTTACCTACAAATAATTCACTTTACACCTACAGATTGAGGGATAATCCTTACTGTGATTTTTGCCAAAATATTTAAGATGATGTAGCACATTTCTTTCACACCTGCCCAATAAAGCAAAAAAATATGGCATGGAGTTGCAGTGTGGTTGATGCCAGAAATAGAATTGTTCCCCTATGTGAATACTAAGAATATTTTATTGGAAATTTTTCAAGAAACAAAACCTTGAATGTATGTTTTTTGACATAAGGAAATAAATGAGCTTCGGGGAAAAAACGTTTTGACATAAGGAAATAAATGAGCTTCGGGGAAAAAACGTTAATGTATAGAGTGTGGGCGATATCTCCTATCCGTCAATGTGGCATAGCTTGGATACTTTAGGTTAACGAAACAAAATAGCTATACTGGCAATATCAAATTCAAACCAATGCCAACCAACACCGAAAACGGGAAAACTTTCATTAGCCACCATATGTATAATTTATTTCTTACTAGTGTACATTCACTCACTGCGGTGTAAATTATAAACGGGAAAACTAGTGCAAAAGTGAGTGAATTGTCATTTTCATCAGTTCAAACACTGTTGCCAACATATCTAATGAATAAATTTGTTAACATCGATAGATGTTTTTTTCATATTCCTTGTGTTGTGTTATATTCCTTGTGTTGAACCGGACGTTTGAAGAACTGGTGCACTGTCTCTAATTGGTCATATGTAATTAGCACTTCTCATGCAATCCTAATCTGAATGCATGATGCAGAATACATTGGTGTGTACTTGCCAATCGATAAATGTAAATGTAAATTATCGATTTACAAATTGTATACATGCACGTGCATACACGATTTACCAAGAAGGTACCTAGAACTCCAATTTGATGTTTATTTGGTGCTGAGTGTAGAGCCTACTCTTTATTGTTTTACCCCGTTACAACTGATTAAGAGTCGGGTCATTATGATGTTTGACCATAAAAATTGTAAATGTACACGTGCATACATATATATTGCACATTGTAGAATAATTTCTATTCCGTAAGTTCATTAATTTCAGCTATAACATTTATTTTGGTGGATTTATCATTAGTTCACAAGCATTTACTTTCGAGAATCGAAATTAGGTTGTAAATCGTACATGATAATGATATATAAGAGGAACATTGCCTACCGGGCACTTTGAGTTCAAACACTCATGTCACCTAATTTTTATTTTAAATTCAATGAAAAAAATGCAGCAAATTTGACTTCCTATATGTCCATAATATAATAAAGCTCTACCAGCAAGCGTTTTGTCTCTAATGGCAAATTCACACTTCCTGCCATAACAACACACTGGTACTGGTATTCGAGCACTATGGCTCGTCAATCTAATAGGTTGTGTTTCAAAAATGGTCGTTTTGATTTTTCAATTTTATTAAAGGTCAAGTTCAAGGCCATCATTGAAATTGCCATATATCACTCCTCATTTGAATGTGGCAATGTTGAAGCTTTATCATGAAGTATCTCAAGAATTCAATTTATTCAGCTCCTACTAGGTTATGAGTACAAACAGTGTTCCAACTCCACAAGAAATGTCAAGATAATTTTTTTTTAGGCTGGGGATAGTTCAAAACACATAGGGACTTGATTTCGGTATATCAGACAGACATAACTTTTTTTTCCGCTAACCCTTGACAATATCAAAATGGTCGCCATGTGCACACTGGCGATTCGAGGGCAGAAAAATATATCATGTCAAGAATCATATGAACCAATAGAAAAGAAAATGTCACTGAACAGATTTCGAGAAAACAGCCAACATTTGTTTTCACGAAAATATCCATTTTGAACGTCATTGAATGTCAAATTCAAGATCACCAATGAAATCGTCATGTACGACTTCGAATTTGAATGTGCCAAATTTTGAGCTCTATCTTAAAGTATTCTGGAAGTTTACTTTATACAGCTCCTATTATGAGGAAAACGCGGACACAATTGTCCGTCCAAAACAAACTAAATGGCAAAATTTTAGCTTGAAAATGGCTCAAAGCATTATAGTGGCTTGATTCTGAAGCAATTTTTCCCAACTGGACGTAAATCATAATGATCATATATATGTTAAATCATATATTTGTTAAATCATAACATATATGTATATGGGGAACTCTGTGTAATATTCCTAAACAGACAGATTTTGAGACAGGTTTTGATAAAAGGCCCCTATCCAAACAATAAAAATACCATTTTGAGATATTTTCATAGGAACATGTACACATTATGTCGGAAAATTCGTCATGCATATTTCGAGCCTTTTCGCTAACAGTTGATAAATGCTGAACGCCAACTGACGACATAAGCTTATTGGGTCATATGACCCATTAAGGGAAACAAGAAATACACTGGTTGAAACACTCGGCATTCCAAATGTCACACGAGTTAAACAGCCGATTCATCACCAAGCAGCTTTTGATCTATGGACAAAGTCTGTAGCATGAACTGCATAAACTGGGTTCCCTGCAGCAATGGGATGAAAGTCATGCAGTGCTCAATGTACGTAGGTAATATTTCCCTTGCCTTGTCCGCCATATGTAACTCTAGGCAACATTGTATCCAGATGTGAGAAGCCAATGCCACGCAAGTAATCATAGACACACTTGGTTGTATCAGGGATTGGATGGGAGTCGGGAAGGCAATGGCATTGTATGTATTCAGGTCCACTCTGTTATGACAGTGCTCGTCTATCGATATTTGGTGCGTTGGCAACCAGTCGAGGACACGCTGAACTGTCTGGATCGCCAAATGACGTTGTTCGGTTTTGTAAAGGAACACAGCATAACGACAGTGGAATACCAAGTACTGTATGCCATCGTCTTCTAGTAGTTTATGCGCCATGTCGAACACACCCTGGACAAGCTTTCTCTCAGCAATATATTTGCCGGGCAACATATGGACGAACGAACACCAGGCCACACCAATTGTGCACATGACATTTTGCACGTTGGTAGAGTCAATCGAACTGTCAAAGACTTGAAGATCTCGAATGTACCTCCACAAGAAATTGGGTCGGACGCGACTTGCATCTTCCACGATCTCTGAGAAGTCTCTCTCTCGAAATTCGAACGCTGTCAGTTGCAGTTTACGTCTACAGGATGTGAGGAATTCCAGTTCAAACTCGGACCATTTCATTCGCCTGTCCGCGGTGTGTATGAAATCGTGAAGGACAGTTGATAGAGGTAGGTTAATGGACAAGCTCGCCTGGAATGTGTCGTCAAAAGCGAGGATCTCCTTGATTGGATGTCGCCTGAGGATAATCATCTGTTCGAGAGCGGAACATACCATCTCTCTTGGCTTGTGGCCGATCAGGTTGTTTTCTGGGATGAAATAATGTGGCAGGTTGTGCTCAGCGAAACAGCAAATGAGTTTATCGAGCATGGCCAAAAAGCAGGTGCCTAGACCTGACCACTTGTTTTCCCATACCCTGGGCGGAATCTTGTCTAACGTCCAGAACAAGATATTCTTCAGGCAGTAAGAGCTGATGGCTGTATTTGGTCGTACCTTATTGCACACTATCGTTTTCAAGGCAATATAGCACCGTCGCTGGCCTCTGGTCAAGCTATGGGCGAGTTTCCTTTCTCCAAGAGTAAATGAAAACCGAAACTCAATTTCGGGATGTGCGCTCTTCTTGTGTGGAACTTGTACCAGGAAGCAACCACCATCTGAAATCTCTCGCAGCTTTTCCGTTGACAACCACCCGGACGGTCGTGACTTTGACAGCCATTCCCTAGCAACAAGTGGCCACGTCCTGCATTCAAATGCACACGAAGTATCCACGCTCTGTTCTGTGTCAAGCCAATCATCAAAAACACCCTCCAACGTCACTGCCGGGCCGTTCAGTGTGATTTGCACGTTTGGGTATTTATCTTGCAGCATCTGCGTCATTGAATCGATGTGAAGTTGTTTATTTGTCATTAGTACGTCCGGATTTCTTCAGTATATTCCGACTGTACATCCACCCCATAGTACTGCCTAGGTTCACACGTGATTACCTCTTGTTCCCGTGGAGACAGACGTGGAATATGTTCCACTCGTAGGTATCCAGGCTCGGTTTCTGACGTGGAAAGAACGATATGAGTTCCTGGGTCATCTTCATGTCCAACTGGGCAAGGCAACAGGACATAATTTATGAAATCCTCATCGCTATGCATCTGGAAATCAACATCGTTCGAATATCGGTGGTAAAATGGGAGACTTATACTCAAACGTTCAGCCTCACTGCCAGCAATGAAGAATTTCCTGAGACCAGTGCTGTCCTCTTGTATGGCCTCGAAATCTTTGGGGTCTTTCTGCACTAGACCTATCCTCCATTCTGGTAAAAAGCTGGCCAATACGTGCGATAGATGACAAACTGACACACCACTAACTGTGTCAATCGGCAAAACTGGATCTCCAGACATTTTAGATAGGGCTACTTTGTTTTCACGCCTCACTATGGAGAGAAAGTATCATGGACTACATAGGCCCTGCTGACGAAACACTGAGTGCACAATAAGTGATGACACAACAATGCTTATCGACCACATATCTTTGTTGTGATGTACATGTATGTACACTATCCTACCTTCGGACCGCATGCAATGGCCTAGATAAATTCGCGGTCCGGCGACCGCTGATTATTGGCCAATCAGAGAGCCATGTCACACGGACACACTTTCACATTCAGGGCGTATTGAGTATCGACCACAAAACCATCTCAATCTGCCACGCATATGAAAATTCCGAATACACATGCATAGAAGTGAATGGGTTTCATTTTTCATTCAAAAGATGCAGGCCTACGTTGGATTGTATGTGTCCACGTTTTCCAGAAAAAAAAAATGCTTCAACTCGCCTTTCAACTCAGAATCCATGGAATTATTTCTTTTATTCTAGCCTATACATCCATCAGGCGATAGGTCTTCTGCATGTCCTCGAATCAGTTGGGTAGCGGTCCATTTGCTCCGCTGCGACCTTCTCTGACAGCTCATTGTCCTATCTGGTGAACATGACACAGGGGGTGGTCGTTGCAAATCAAAGTTCAAATCCAATCACTTTGAGATATGGAGTTTCACAAGACTCAGTCCTGGGACCAAAATTCTTCACAATGTGCACCATGCCGCATAATTTGCAACATCATATTATGCAGACGACAGTCAGCTTTACCTGGCTTTCAAGCCAGGTTCAGGAGACGTACATTGAAAACGTCCATTGCGGAGATTCGATTCTGGATGAAAAGAAACAGGTAGTCTGTCTCAGGCTGGAACAATATCACTGAGAATCGAGGATTGAGACATTGCACGGTCGTCATCCATCCTTAACCTAGACGTAGTGTATGATCCAACCATGAGCATGGACAAAACCCAATGTTGCTGTTACATGCTACATGCTGGACATGCTATATGCACCTTGACGTATCTGTTGGGTTCGGCGATACATGTCAACTGATGCCACTAGATTCATAGTAGCTACCACGGTGACATCACGGCTCCATAAATGCAATTGGACTCCTCATCCGCATCAGCAAACAGCTTGGCTCCAAGTAGTAGTGTACGTCTTTCTCTTGATATAAAGCAGTCACTGGTCAATCTCCATTGTACCTCTACAAGCTGTTCTGAATCCACCGAACAATATGTGCACGTAGATCAGGTTCCTCAGCGCTTCAAGACAAATGCATGTGCAACACTCTGGAACATTTTCCCTACCCCCATCCGATAAAAAAAAAACTGTTTCTCAATTTAAAACCATGCTGAAAACCCGTCCTATCAATAACTGAAATGTCATCAAAGCTGCATTGGGCCTCTGGGAAAATGTGGAATGTCGGTGAGATCTGGCCACTTTGTGAACACTTCCGTGAGGAACTAAGTTAGTGGGTACTCATATCCATACATCCCATCCCACGAGACATCAAGTCAACACCCAATGCCTCGCTCTCTGGGAGGGATGAGAAAACGATTTCAGCATCTGAAACACCTGACAAAAGAGGCAAAACTCCACCGAATCGAGACTCTACTCTTTGTCAATCACATGATTCGGTCGAGCGAGAGCTTCTATTACGACGTGTGTCCTGTCTGGTATATGATGTTCCCTTGTGAACAGACAATGGCAAAAGGCGAACCCGATCAGACATTCAGCCTCCAAACTGAGTTCCCTCAATAAAATTCCCCCTGCTTACCTCGACCCTCTCGGGTTGAGACCGTCCTCCAACATAAGAATGCACGTCTCACTACTCGAAGCTACAGGACATTTATACCCATTCCCCATTCCTGCACATTCCACATGCCTGACAGTTCCTGCTTGTCCACATGCCTGCCAGTTCCTGCTTGAACCCCCCCCCCCCCCCCCTTCAACTGTATTTGAAAGATCTGTTTAAAAAAAGTCGGATCTGGCAGAAAGTGGTGTCCCCCTGTCCAAATCGGCTGGTTTCTGCCACCATCTCAAACAATCCGCTGCTGCAAGGCCAACCACCACTGTATGGGTCTGAGGAAGCATCTGCCAATGCTCATCCATAGACGCCATTAAGCATAATTGCCATTGAGGATAGATACTGGCAAGCTGTGATCAAGGGCAGAATCGAGGCCTCTTCGTTCACCACCTCCGCCTTGAGCATTTTCTCGGTCGGAGGAAAAGCTATTCCTTACCTCGAGGACCTCTGAGTGAGTTGACACTTTCCTCAATTTTGAATACACCCTATAATGGTGGCCAAACTAGGAGGAACACAGAATGCTTGATCACATATGAAGGGGTGGTTTTACTTTTAACCAATCATCGATGCAGTAGTTAATTGGATCCCTGTCATCTGATAATTGGCTTCCATGATTTATATGATCTGAATACGGAGCCGTGGTGACCCCAAATGGATGAACCCTTAACTGGTACAAAACTCCATCAAATGCTATTTTCGGTGCCGATGAGCATGATGGATGGGCACGTCCTTGACGTCGATACTCACTCCCCACTTTTCCTGTGATAGGCCATCTTTATGGAAAGCGCCAACCTCATTTTGAACGTTGGAATGATCAGGAATTTGTTGAGGCTCGACAGATCGAACATGCGACACCACCAACCTGTCATTCTCCATACTATGGAGGTCAGCCAATAGAATCCTTGCGCTCCTCCTCTATCACTCGATCACTCTCTTCTTTATTCCACTTTCTGCTGCTAGAGTACTATTAACTGACGGGCACATCGAATAACCATGCTACTGGTCTTAGTAGTGGTTTCAGTGTCCCCCATCGAACAGTGAAACACTCCATCACCCATGCCATGACATTGGTGTTGGAGTTTCTGGAGAATTGCACCAGTCGACCCCCAACACCAACAGGTTGTGGCCTCAGAACTTGAGACCCCACAGACCCTTCGCTTCCCAGCAACTACTTAGTAAACTTGCTCCTGCATTTGAGCGACCTTCTGCCTAGCCACCTCGCCATCTCGCCATAGACAAATCCTGTGAACAGACACCTCCTATGCAACTCAACGCTTCCTATGAATTGACGTCTAGAGTGCGGAAACCAGCATCATGTGCAGTGAAATCCAAGTGTGTACCAAGATTGTGTGCAATATCACGCTTAGCCACCTGCAAAACTCCGGACATAACTCCAAGTGTTGGCACAATACCAGTCGTCAATATATGCCTAATCAATGAATTCCTAAACAAAGATGGTGAGGTGGTCTGCTAAAGAAATATTAAAGGCAAGCCTTCTCCTGATAGGCAGACCAGACTACAACTGATTTCCAGGCAGATGGAGGGTCGGTTCGTCGACCGGGATGGACGTCTGACTGGTGCCGTAGTGAGCTACATTCTCTTTTGCCATAACTGCCCCCATAACCCAAGAGTTGATCTCAGCCATAACCTTGGTCAAATGGAAATGATAATGCTCAATATTCTAGTGACCTTGAATTTGACCTTTGATCTCATTTCAAGGTCAGAGCACAAAATGGCTAATGTCTTTCTTATTATCGACTTTACAGCTTAGGAATCAATCGTGCACATATAGGAAATGATATATGCTGAATATTGTCATGACCTTGAATTTGACCTTTGACCTCATCTTCAGGGTCACGGGACAAAACAACTAATACCGGTATCTAAAGTATAAAGCATAAATTGTCCGGTAACCTTTCTTTGACCTTGGGCTAAATTTTTTACAAGCATATATACAGTAGCATGCTGTTGGGGGTCAACACATAGCCATATGGGCTGTCTTCTTCGTTCTGCCCCTCAGAGAAAAATAAAACCAACAGAAACATGAGAAATGATGGAGAATTTGAATGAAGTGAATGATTCGTACTCCGAGTGCATGAACTCCCAAGTGCGAACCTGTGATTGACGCGACGAACCCCAGCAACACCAAATAGACATCACGGACCATATTCTTTTGCGTTCGACTTTGAGTCCGGTGAAAGTTGAAACCTTCGCTAGGATCATTAGCCTAGTCTTCCGATGAGGAACGGTTGTCGTGAATTTTTTCCAGTTGGCCAACCGATCGCTGAACCTAACAAATCTGATCGGGTTTCTCATTCAGACAAAGAAACACTGACTTTTGTCTGTTTCACTCTTAGATGGATGAGGGGCACCAAATGAAGAAATGAGCACATCAAGCCATACGGTTATCAAGAACAGAAACTTGGTCATAATTATCTGCTCTCTTTCAGCAGAGTTCATTTATTTATTTTGTCAACAGCAAAGAAAAAAGCGATGCCACTTCAGTGTTACATCAAATAATCAACAACAGGATGTTATAACTTTTTTTCCACCTTTTTAACATACAATAACAGATCAAAAGCATGTACACTTATTTATATTTATGCCCATTTCAATACTCGTTGTAGACCTCCCTCCATGCTACATTCTATTCTGGATTTTTTCCAACTCCACTTATAGATATTACACAATTCCAGAACTAGTTAGCACAAGTTTGAAATAGGCATTGGAAAGTACTAATATCGTAGTCATGCAATGTACACATATGAACTTATCATTGATCTCACAACAAAAACATATTTTCAAGCCACCTTATCTCAGATACACTAGATATAGTTACAATGTCATGTACAATATAGATGATTCACCTAGGATGGATAATCATACTTATCTAGACAATAAACATGCCCTTACAATTGAAAAGACGTAACATCAGCAAATACTCGATGGTTCTTTCTTCACAACACTGCCTCACAGACAGACATATCGAGAACATTTCTGTTGATGGTAGATGCTTTTTGTTGCAATATTCCTGCTGTACGGATACAGCACTGAACCTAACAAACCAAAAACAGTGCTATGATGTTCGTAGAAACATTTTTGCGAAAGAATTGCTGTTCACTTTTGATTGTTGGTATTTCTGTTGTTTCTTGTTTGAAGTATGAAGTGTCCGCGGTAATTTATGTTGACATGATGTGTCCTGTTGTTCTGTGTAACCCTTATGGTCTCAAAAAACATTTGATTTTTCAACTGAAATGAGCTGAAAGTGAATGATATGCATACATATAATTATTCCCCACGCAGGAGCCCTTGCTGCATGCCTGTATTCAGTGAGATATTAAAACAATCCGTTTTGATTGATGATGGACTTATTACAAAATGTAAAACATGAAATACTGACAAACTGATTGTAATATTTTTCCCCCGAACGTTACAGACAAACTCTCCACCGGTCTTTAAAATGACTTGAATTTGATTGGGTTAGTTTTATTATTTCGGTCGACTGGTTTTCATATTAACTGAAGGTAAACATCAGAAGATAAACAATATCAAGAGCTAATCATCAGCTCAGTTTTCTAAATAGTAGATACACACCATAAAAGTATCGCAGTCCTAGATCTACATATTAATGCATCGACGTGAATAAGGAATTCCACCATAACAATTATGTACTTAACAGAATTTAAGTGAGTCGATAGAAAAACAAAAAGTGGACCAAATCTTCAACAGTAACAATGAAAAAAACATGCCAACAACCCCATCTCAACATCTCTGCATAGAGACACAATTAGCACAGTTATCGGTACCAATACTTGATGGTAAATCACATGCATCCACCAATATTCATACATGTAGGCAAATCCAATGTGCATTTGTGGATATTAAGTGACTTCGTATTACGATAAATAAATTGAAGTTCCCAGAAAATCGCTAGAAATGCAACGTCACCCATCCTAGTAGAAACCCTTTGAATCGCCATCACCACAAATACGCACACATCAAAATCGTCATCATGAAAAAATAGACTTCTATGCCAGCCTTTACATCAAGTCACTTACAGTGTACAAATCGTGTCTCAAATTTTTGCTCTACAGATTTTCATTTTTTTTTTACTGGAGTGATTTTTTGATATTTTTTTGTACACTTTTTATGCATTTGGATGATTTTTATCTGTTGTATGTACACAATATCTCACAGTGTCACATATTCAGTAGCGTAGCCAGTCACATACACAGTTCTTTGCACTATGACACTCAAAAAACGCAAAACCACAATCTGGTAAACTTATACAAACTATAGAAATATCCACAGAAATGAAACTGTCAGTTTTTCCTCTTCTTCAAATAAGACACACAGTAGTTGCCATGGATGCAGCCAAGTTGCCATGGGGGGAAAGATGCTGTTGCCATGGCAACTGGGTCCAGCCCAGAGTGGCCCAGAGTCTGAGAAGCACAAGATACATAGATGATCACGACACAAACATTTGGGCATTCCACAGTGGTCGTCGTTGCCTTGTTGCCTTGACGACGATAATGTGAGGGCAGAGCGTTTACTGGAAGGTTTGCTCCTTGATTTTGCCCCCGTCGCCCTCGGATACGAAGCGCTTGCGTCCCCTACAAGGCAACAGGAACAAAAGATGACGATATTTGGTGATGATAATTGGTCTACAAGTACAAGATAAGTATATCAAAATATGGAACTCATGTTTGACCGATGATCATGAGTCATTACATATTTGACAATTGACATTGTGACAAGTATAGAATCATTTTCGGGATGAAATGAAAATCATGTTCAAATTTCAGTCATTACTCTAATCTCCCAACACCATATTGTCATTGTAATTCTAATTTTTTCAACAGATTCTTCGCTGATACCTGACTGGCATTTCCTTGAAGAGACACTCGCTCATGATGCCTTCTGCGTGGAGTTTATTGCCGAGCCGCTCGAGAAGACAGTATGCTGCAGGAACGTCCAGACATATGTCCGGCATGTCGTCAAATACACGCTTTGTGCCCTGGAAAAATACCAGAGTGTGTTAGTCTTGAGAGATATAGGACGACAAAAATGGAGTGACTGTTGTAAGTGGAGTTATTTGTTTATTGATGCTGTTTATAATACGAAAAAATAATTTTCACTAGAGTTTGAAACATTCACACTCAAGTTGACCAATTCAAAAAAAGTACACGTAATAAATTTCTAATACAGCTAACTTTTAAGATGTTGACATACAAAGAATTTAATATTTGTTGAATCCTAATGCTAGTTTGTTCGATTATCAACATATAAGCAGAATAAACGGACCTTTTTGAATTGATCTGGGGTGATAATATTTGCTGCCGTAAGAGATTTGAGAAGCAGCACCACTTTCTCCAGGGACCGATCAGTGGATTTCTCAATAGCCATCACAGCCGACTGTCAAGTAAAACACAGCGTACCAAGTATATTCATTTACATGTCGTGATCAGAGTATAGAATGTTATATAATATATGCACACTTGAATACTTATGCCAATGAACATTCCAAAATACATCATTTCACTGAAGTACAACATTAATCGCATACCATGAAATCTGACAAAATACAACACAAATTTTTTACAAGGTAAACTTATTAAACCCCATTTAAAAACTGGCTGCATGGTTGGTTTTAAGCGAAGTTTCTCATCCAAATACATGTAGTATGGCTAGCCGTATACTGACTTGATATACAAGTTCATGGTGGAAGTGCGGAACATCTAGCTCCCTTAAACATCTTGTGGCCTCGGTCACATCCTCGGAGCTCAGGTATTCCTTCAACAGGAGCTGCATCTGCAAACGATCGGACAAGAGCGGACAAGAGAACATTATTACTGGCTTGTTAGTAAGTGGTATGCATGCTTTTTAAGCATAAAAGTACTTTATTTGATACAAGGCCTGGGTGAGGACATAGATAAATTGGATCAGAAAGTTGTAGGAGATCTTCAATAATGTTCACGATATGTTTGAATTTTCCTGATGCGTACCCGGTTTTGAGGTATCTGATATGTATTCACCATGTGTGCAACATATTTATGACAATGCCCTGTTAGTGACATATTTCTGACATGAATTTATAACAATTGATGAGGTATCTGAGATGTGCATGTATTAACAATGTCAGCGTTATATATCGGACATACCTAGGATATACATAATTTACCCTGTTCGTGATATATCTGACATATATTCACCCCGTTGGTGATACATGTATATCTAATGCATATTTACCCTGTTGGTGAGGTATTTGACGGGGCGCAGACCACCCCCTTGGCCCCAGACGTTGTCCAGTTTCGCGATCCCATGGTTCATCGTAAGCAGGACATCGGCCTTCTCAAGGGCATCTCTGTGGGTAGTGAAATTGATTCATTTATAACTTTTTATCGTCATTCCTGCTAAACTCAGCAGGATGGAATCCTGTAGTAACACATATATATAGTGAGCTAAAACTTCTGTTTACTGCAAATCAAGTTACATATTACTGAAAACCTTTAAAACTTTTATTTCCACTGCAAATCATGTAACATACCAGTGAAAACATCGATCAACTTGTACATAAAGTAGGAAGCTGCTTACCGGACATAGCTGGATTCCACTCGGCCCTTGTAAGTGTCAATGAAGTCATTCGGCAGGCAGTCGTCCGCCAACGCTCTTGCGATAAACTGACCCATAAGCTGTAGGTTTACAACAAAAGCGTGGATTTAGCAAAAGTGTAAAAACACCAGAACGCCTCCACAATCAATTTACTTGCCAAAACTCGAGCTTTGATGCAACACAATAAAAAGTTTTACTTTTTTCACTAAACCATTTCCCAAAACATAACACAAACCTCTGGCGCTTCTGGCGTGTCAAGAGTCAAGTCCGACAAGTTGGTGAGCAGGTCATCGAACCCCTTGCCGATGTCGTCCTGGGTGAGTACGTTGCCATGGAGATCAGCGAGGAGTCGGGACATGAGTTCCCGGTGAGGGTCGTGGCGATCCAGAGCGAGGTTTATCGCTCGGTCCACGACCTTGGACGATGTGGAGTTGATGTTGAGAGTACCCAGCTGTGCCTACAGGTCGGGGGAAATAACGAAGAGGGGTTTGATACAGTATATTTACTGCTCATGTTGATTATACTTCACAATGGATACACCAAACTGGGAGAACATGGATCACTCACTCCATAGCTTTGTATCATTAACATGATTAACAAAGTTGACAACAATCAAGGTTTTCAAGTCTGACAACAACCCTGTGTTGGTAATAATTCCATGGAAAAATTGGCCATCCATATACATTTTTTGTATGATGTTACTACACATATATGTGCACTTGCTGCACATGTGAGTCACAAAATTAATTTGCTATCCAAATTGTCTGAGACAGTCTGATCTCCTGTAAGTCCTGAGTTGACACATACCTTGGCCTCAGAGACATCTCCGTTCTCTAAGTATTCGAGCAGTATCGGCTCCACTGCCTTCTCCGTCTCGACTTCCGTCAGCTCCGGCGTCACCTTCTGCACAACGTACGTGCCCTGTAGGGAATACAACAGTGAGACACCCTGTAACTCTGTAAGGAATACAACAGTGAGACACCCTGTAACTCTGTAAATACAACAATGACACACCTTGTAACTTTGTAGGGAACACAACAATGAAACACCCTGAACTCTGTAGGGAATACAACAGTGGTCGGACACTTTAATATGATGAGCTAAACGAATTTCCAGTAGAGATCTGTCGAGCAAGCCAAAACTCGAGCACTCGCTCAGAATTTTGCAGGTTTCGAGCGCTCAAGCCTCAACTCGAATCATCGATTACTTCAACTTATTCATTGTGCTTGGATTTCTATAGCAATCATGAAATTCAGGCCATATTTCGCACTAACAAGGCGCAAACACAATTATTTTCCTTTCGAACTTTGCGAAATCACACTTCCGGTTACAGTTTGGGATGGTGTGGTGCGACCCAGTAGGTTAAATCATCGAGGGACCATTATTTTCACACCAGCATCTGAAGTTGTAAAGCTTGAGCCGCGCTTGATAATCACTCATTTTTTACAACGATTAATTTAGCTTGAAATTTCAAACGATTCCGATCACTAATTTCCTGAATGATCCCATGGATCGAAAAAGGAGAATAGGTCAGACTGATGACGTTCCCTAAGATTATGTTACCTTACTCATTTTCATCACCAGGGCCTTTATTTTGTTTCAAAGGATTGACTGAAAAGTCATAAAACATACCAGATACCTACAAGTAAACCAAACCATTGAGTAAGTACTCTATTTCATTCTAACAGATGACCTCATTCCCCTAAGCCTGCCCTCTATGACGCAGTCGAAAAAGGTCTTGCAAAAAAATTGTTTTGTGCAATTGTTTCATGAAGGTAAATAAATTGACTGGGTGCAGAGTTTCCTTTGATCTGTGCTCCATCCAGCATTCTGTAACCTGCTCAACACATGATGCCACAAAACACTGGAAAAGAATGTACCTGGGCCTTTTTTTTCCCCCGTAAAACTAGGTTTATGGTTCACCAGATTTGGTTTTCATCAGGTTTACTGCACTGCACAATAGTGTATACCTATTTTTATTTGTATATATTGGTGATCGTGGGTTGAAATTCCCATGTGATCCAATATTTGATGGCAATCTTTTTTTCGCTTCACTATCTTGGACAATGAATGGTCCTGTTCAAATTTTTTTGTTCAAGCTTTGATATTCATGATAAACATGATAAAATATCATCTAAAATTTCATCTAGGTATTGTACTATTAATATCAGCAAACTCAACACCCTGTGGACTAGATACACACATACTACTAGTATTTAGAGATAAATACTTATATACCATAGCAGTTTCCGACACTGACTTAGGCTCTAACTAACAAGGTCAGCGGGTCTGTAAGTACAGGTATCAACACTAGTAGAGAAATCTAGGTCATAAACAAACACAACAGCTGGATTCGAGAACAAAACAACTGCAACTTGCATCCTGTATTGCCTAAAATGTCCTAGTTTGGCGAATGTTGATAAATGTACAATTGATGATTTGATATATATTATATATAGAGATGCCAACAATTTTTTAAATTATCTATTGTTATCTGAATACATTCATGTTTGCTATCTGAATACATTCCTATGTGAAGTGCACCACATGTATAAAACAGAAGAATTTTTATTTTTTTATTCATTTTGGCTAGAAATATAATGGTTTTTTTTTCTTACAATAGTATTAATGTAACTATGTGAATCCAAGTTTCTTGAAATAGATCTATACTATCTGTATTTATAGAAGATGGTTAAACATTTATATAAGTACAAGTACCAGTAGTCAGTGAATTGGAAAACCAACCGGAAAACCCAAGTAATAAATCAGCGATAAAACCATCAATATTAGCAGATGTGATTAACATGTATAATACATGAGGGTGTCATGACAACAGATCATGATGAATTTACTGAACAAATCATTTCCTTTGTGAAATGAATTTGCTGACTGATCACATCATTTCCTTTGTGAAATGAATTTGCTGACTGATCACATCATTTCCTTTGTGAAATTCATCTGGAAAACCCAGCGCGCTGAACGTGGAGCTGATGTCATTCCCTTTTACCATAATGATGTTTGTCAGTGAGTATCATTGACTCCATTGTGCAAGCTTCGTATTTATTAACTACCTAGACTGTCCACATTTCTAAAATTCAAGCCACATGAATGTAATAACAACATCCAATTATCCAGGCAGTATCAACCAGGGAAATGATGTTTGCGTTTATTCATAGCAAATGAAAATATTTTCCACCACAAGAAATCTAGTGCTTGACTGTTATTGCATTTAAGATATTTAATACCAGACATATGATCACCCTTTGGAATTGTCTTATTAATATTACCAGTACACTTGTCTCAATCTTGTAAGAAACAAGACTTTGAATATAGAATTTAAACATTTCCAATCAATATTACAACTGTTTGTCAGGTGCCCCATTCGCTATCATGTATTACTATTTTCTCTCTAGAAAGAGCAGGCAGTGACCTAGTCACCCACTAAGCTAGTACCAGCATTAATGAATGAATGCACACGACAGCTAATATTGACTGAAATCAGGGCCATATTGTATGCCAGTCAGATGCAGTTATGGAGTACAGCTATTTTAAACTTCTCTAGGCGAGGATCGATCGTTTCCAAGCGATCCATTCAATCGCAGTACGAGTATGTGGCGGCTAGACACATGCGGGCCCAGAAATGGCCCATATACATGGCAGAATTGATTACCTTGTGGTGAAATTGCTGGTCTGGAATCTTTCATGTATGCATATTCTTATATTATATCATATTTATATCATGTTTTAACAGCCATTTCACCACAAAATGGTTACTGATAGATATATAATGTGATTTATAGGTAATTATTAGCATTCTAATTTCTGGTATTTTTGTAATTTCATGCCAGAATCAGACATTAAACATCAAAGCAAGCATTGTCCATGTAAGTAATGTGTCCTGTCAGACGTTTTACCGATGCAATATACCCTTCTGCCCATTTTTAAACATTTGTGGTTCATTATAATTTATTCTGAATGCTTTTTGCCAATTTATTTTCATTTAAAATACAGTTTATCTCCATATATATTAAACTACTCTTGCCAGACTGGTAAATAAATCATAAAATTCATTTATGCACCATGAGTGACAATCACGAAATCTACATGTAGTTGGCCAAAAACAAGAGGTTTTTTACATAAAAATTTTAGCTGAAGAAAAACATGTCTCTAAAAAAACGTCTCAGGGTTTTTATGAAACACGTGTTCAAGCATGCCTCTTGGGGCATCAGCATATGTTGTCCTGCACTTTCAAGTGGTTATATTTGCATTGAAACCTATAATAACAACAGCACATTACGATGTTTTTACGCTCAAGAGCTCTTGCGTTTATTGAGAATGACTTAAAGACCCATCAGTTTCGTGATGTTGTTTACTTGTTTTTTATCAACGGTAAACACCGGCAAGATTGGTCTTGTTTTACGCCAAACAAGACAGTCCTTTGGTTTCTGCAATCACACATCGCTATTAAGAATTGGGTCAGATTTACTGATATCAATTATGGAAAACTTTCTCTCAGCCGAGCCATCATCACTGTAATAGGTGCAACTGCATTGTCAAATAAAATAGTTGACACTGGACAGATACTTATTGAGTAGGAGAAGCATAATTTCACAGATTCAAGCTTCTAACAAGATTTAGAGAATCTTCATGGTTTCAATGAAAATATTCCATCATAACATTTTTTTGCACATTATTTTTACAAACAACACCACATAAACACAGCAGTATGCTAATGTGATACTCAGTACAAAATCTCACCTCACAATAGCGAAATATTCTCAAAACTCCAGTAGATACAAGATGACCTTTACTCAATTTACTTACACATGTATACCAATTTTTACCGCTTACCTGGCTGTCGGAGTCGTAGTTTGGATCATGGTCGTCCTTGCACTCGGACGTTTCGTACAACTCAGAACCGAGGACGCCCCACGTGCCCTTCCCTCCGGCGCCACCTGTTGGGAAAAGAGGGGGGGCAATGGTATAATCACGACAATACAAGTAATCTCCAGGGCAGGGACTGGTCCTAGCATAAATATATATAGATATTACGTGTTCCTGGTCCTAATAATAGTAGATGTATGACGTACCGTATTGGTCCTAATAGTGGCACGCACCCTAATAGTAGAGCGCCCCCCTCTTTTGCACAAAAATGATCGATTTTTGTAACCTTATGATTCACTTCATATCTTTCCAATAAGATCTTAGAGTGTTCCAATCCGTGTACAGTTATGTTACTTCAATCATAATGAAGGGGATTGAAGGCTATAGGTATACTATTTAGTGATTTTCTTGAATTTGACCTCAAGTTTGACCTCAGTTTTGCGCACGCCACTGCAGGTCTTGCTTTGGCTCGCCGTGCTACTATTAGGACCAATACGGTATGTGTTGTTTAGTATTACTGGTAAATTTGTCTTCATATAATTGTACATACAGCATGCAAATTTGTATCTTTTTGGCTGGTTCATGTGGCTATATAGTTATGTGATAATATTGGTCCTACCTTATGTCGTAATTATGCAGCATACTAGCTAAACATAATTAGCAATAATATCACCTGGAGCTTACACAACTTCAATTATCACATAATTTTCTTACAACATTTAGTAAGGTACAGGTACGGTGAGGTACCTACCCCAGACAGATACTGTTCCTACACAAACACCAGGTGTATTTATATCTAGCACGAGTACAGTACACATGCAATTGTGAGTGATCTACTA
Organism: Terebella lapidaria; assembly: GCA_949152475.1. Lineage (NCBI taxonomy): Eukaryota > Metazoa > Annelida > Polychaeta > Terebellida > Terebellidae > Terebella > Terebella lapidaria. Next base: position 21,703,620 of record OX424563.1, on the reverse strand, counting down.
CACCCTGGGCCTGGGCTCAGTGGGCTGGTAATAATATACTGTGGCTGTGGGCCAAAGTGCGCAACATTGTAGACTAGTCTCGTTCTTGGAAGCAACAATTTCGGAGGGAGGGGAAACTGTAAACACCTTGCATCTGGGGAGTCAATATTCGGGGAGCACAAAATCATCCTTCTTTGCATGTTTCTTGCAGGCCTAAGAGTGCCACAGGCCTCTGTGGGCAAGGGCACGTACCCACTCATCATACATATCAACAAAGACCCCCAATAGTGATATATACATGGAATTAGAAACAACTGCAGCGGTATTGTGTTTAGGGCATCTTACTTTATTAGTTTTAGTTTTGTGACATCGGATTAGAATTCTGATACTAGTAATTTTTCAGACATACCTACCGGTAATATACATTGAAAAGTAATATCAAGTTTGTGAAATTTTCAGCTCTTCAAACAGAAATATTGATTCAGTTAGTATGGATATGTTGCTAAATTTGCATACTTAGTAAGTCGAATATTTACAATACCGTATTTATTCAATTAGTTCGAACAGCTAAAAATAATTAAATTTTGAAATGTTCGAATTATTAGATTCACGATAAAATCGTCCGTCAAAACGAAAAAAAATCCCAAACCCAGATCGATCATGCCATGGCAGATAGGCCTACGCAGACAACTAGCATTTAAAAAAGAATAAATAACTGGCTGCTAAATCGCCGGGTAACTGTAATTTATAATCTCGCATTGGTGCTAGATTCTAGTCATATTGCAAGTGCATTCGAGTCACTCGACTCGAAAAAAATCTTCAATGGCCCGCAAAACGCCTGGCACTATGAGGTCCGCGCTTTCTGTCACATACCCTAGCATTGGAAGGCATAATCGCGATCACTGCCACCTGGCGAATATATCGCAGATTACTCATTTCGTAGTGCTGCCACCTGGCGAGTTGTAAGTTTTGGCAACTGACAAGTTGATTTCGTTCGTTGTTTCAATCGAAATTTCGATCGTAAATTTGACTGTTCGAACTAAACGAGTCAATTTGAAAATTATTTTCTTGAATAATTTTTGGTGTTCGATTTATTAGAGTGTTCGAACTAATTGAATAAATACGGTATGTCAAACACATACATCTGCGGACCGTGGTGTTGGCATGTTTAAGAGGAAATAAGGACAATGTATTGATCTGAACAACAGGTGATCAGCCTAATTGATGTACTTTAAAGCTGAGGAAACAGGCGTTTAAATTTTGAAAACAAATCAATAAACATACATGTCCTTATTTTATTTACTCACTGTTCACTTTCAAAAATAATGGTATGGATCAATATTAGAAGTTGGACCAACCAGTTTGTAAATAGCAACTTGACCTCACTCTCCTCAAAGGAATACAAGTTATACTGGCCTATACAGTATTTTTGGAAGAATTAGTTAATTGATATGTGGTTTGTGGTCTGGTGGAACTCGTGTATATATAATACCTGTAAGCTGTAATTAATGACCTTCTGTATGGTCAAGGCATTCATGCATGTTCAATAATTATCATGTGTTCATCAGAGGTCATTCTGAAGTCAATTAACCCTCTAATTATGCAGAACATGCCCACTAGATCTTTAGAGTCTAATTGCTCAGTAAAGAAAGTGGTTTGAATAGAATATAGATCTACCGGTACATGTAAATGTGTCTAAAGTCAGGAGTGTAGATCTCTACATAACACAACTTATTATCAAAATATAAATATATTAGTCTAGATCTACTTTTATATCAGAGTACACTGTTCTGTGGGCCCCACAGCGTCTGCCGACCATGCGGTGTATTCCCGCCACGTGGTCACGTGGCCTCCGTCAACCAAATGTCGTAGCCTTTGTTTACTCAAATTTCTTTCTCACCGTGGATTTGACGTTTCCATCGTTTCCGACATTTGACAGTTGTCGCATATCACCCCGTTTCGATGACAGTCCCTTCAGTATATCCCTCAAAGCAAAACGTATCGCTGTCATTGTGATTTTTCCAGTGTAAACAAAGCGGCTGCTTACCTTTTTTCGGCATTCCCCGACCTCGGCCATCCCTCGATTTTCGGCTGTTTTTGTCAAAAAGATGTGCCTTGTGGCCGTTGGTTGGGTGCCATGTCACGCCATTGGAATCCCCGTCTTCCTTCTGAGGACTATTTTTAATTGTTCTCTTCGCCTTTTTGTACGTGCGCCCCTCTTTAACGGGCATATTTTCGATAGATTCCTGCCCAAATAGGTCGTTCATCCCAGGCGCTGCTTCGGGGCCGCCATCTTGCAGAACTTTCTCCACAGCTGCCCCATGAAAGCCATTTTCCACAGCCATATTTTACAAATTACAAGATATGTACAGCTATGCTCTATATACACAAACGAAGAATAATCAATTAACTTTGAGAATACAACGCTGTTAACGTGCAACAGTCCAGTTAAATGAGTGAAAACGATGAACGAATTGTGACAACAACAAATCCACGTCGGCCGATGAAGTCTGTTTTGGTGCGCTGGTTGTTTTGAATCAGACGATCACGTGACCTGTGTACATTCAGATGTATGCAAAAACCCTGGGAGCTCATTTGCATAGAGCTCAAGTGCTGCCGCCCACTGGACAAACGTGGAAACGTGCACGCGTATCCAGGCTAGCACGCGCACGTTTTCAAAGCACGTGTTTACTATTAGCAGGTGTCTGGGGCGGATCCAGAGGGGGTGGGGGAGGTATTCGGGACCACAAAGATCCAGAAACATCGAAGTTTTAAAGAACGCTTTAGAATGCTACGATGGTGCTAGAGGATTGAACATTGTTTATGAAACAAAGCTTATACATAAATAGAATTATATAGGCCCCTAGGCCTATTCCACAGGCCTAACCTCAAAAATGCATGTATATATAGATCTAGACATATGTATTACGAATGTAGGCTAGGGCCTATTAGCCTACTTGCCGCAACCAAAGTAATGTCTACGGCTACCGCGGCATTATAATGTTTCAAATAATTTAAAAGTTGCATATACAAGATTAATATATCTATTTCTTCCATGGTAGAGCTTAACTATTTCCTTGGTAGAGCCCATAGCAACCGTGGTTGATTGGGACTCATGTACCATGAATATTATATTAGTTGATCAGCAAATGTGAAATATTAGGCCTAATGACTTTTATTTAGTAATCTGATACAAAACATTTTAAAACCAATTTTCTATAGGCTGCGAATTAAGCCCTCAGCAACAGCGGATGTTAGGGGTTGTATCGGAGGTACCTAATGATAATTCAAACTTGTAAATAAAAAAACTGTATTTGCTTCAATCTGCTCTTCAATGTATATTTTGAAATTTGAACATCTTTTACGAATTTATCTAGTCTTTTAAGTAAAATCTTGTAACAAAAGTAGGCTACATCTAATTGAGACATTAGAGCACAATACCCACCACAATAACATCTGAAAATCCGACCAAATTTCTTTAAATTCTGTTCTTCAGATACACGCCATTTGATTCAATGGGTGAAGTGTGTCACATTACACCAGCGTACAAACACCTTGTGGCGTCGCTGGACGGTGTGATTGAACAGGCTAGACAAATCCGAATATGTAGGACCTATGGGGTAGTAGGCCTAGGTGTATATAAGCAAAGTCAGATGATATTTTCAGGTCCCAGACAAAATCTCCTCACATGAAAAGATTGAAAGACTTGACATGAAACCACTGAGCTGTTTACAGTCGCAATACATGGGAATTTACAATCAACAACTTGCTCAAATGTGGGGTATATTTACAAATCAACAGACAATGAAGAATCTGATAGACTGAAGCTGGCAGCAGGGTTTCACTTTCACAAAAACACAATGTTTCTTCGAAACATTTATAAGACAATTTCACAACACATCATCACAACAAATATTCAAGCAGGCCACGTGCCTACTCTGCCTCTATATGTAGCATGCGTCATACCCATCCCGCCTCCCCTATGATTTTTAAAATGAAGAAAAAATCTTCATCCTAATGAGGTTTGTGGTAGTTACTTGGAACGATCTTATATTCAGCCAGAATTTTAATAAAACTATAGGGAGTTATTTTTCAGCACTTTTATCGTAACATGTCCTATAGCGTGATTGCATTGCAAACATAACTTTGAAACTTCATATCCTGAACTCTTTCCCTGTTCACAGCCATTTCTTTCACCTATCTGCCGTCAATCTCACAAACTAAACCTCCAAACACGTGGATGAAGAAAAGCAGCAACTGCATAAATTCAATTTTAAGTACTTTTAAACTTCAATGATGATGTTGATGAATCCTGCAATTCAGCTCCTTATCCGTGTAAGCTAACCACGTAGGCTACAATGCAAAAGTTCCGGCCCTGGTCAGCATAAACTTCGACTGGAGTTCCATATCTGGATTCCAGGGTTCCATATCTGGACATGATGGGAGGAACACATCGGTGTCGGTTCGGAAAGGGATACACCTCTAACTATTTGATGAAGTAGTCTACGATCATGTACTGGTACTCTTTTGGGTAGCCATGGTAGAGGTAGCATCATATCAAACACCTCCCATTCTGTCTACTGATTCGTCCCATACTTTTTCATTTGTGTCCGTTTGTTGACAGAAATACCTTCTTTATCGTAATCATCATCTACCCCGAGATGTTCTCCGGTGATGAATTCGTGAGCTTACCGAGAGATCTCTTTCTGGACGGAGGTGAAATCAGTTGTTTTCGCTCCATACCATCCCCTGCCTCCATCTTCGGTACAGGACTCCATCCAAAAAGTGGAGCTGTTTTCTCATGATGAAATAAAATGTTATCTGTTTTAGACATCTCTGAGAATATAAGAGTATATTCTACTCTCTGGACAGTTTCATGAATCTTGCCATGTTCCCAATCAATCTTCTCACACTAGGCACACAAATCTTGGAAGAGTGTTTCTGGACTGTGTTGGCTTCTCTCCAGTTGGTTTCGAATATCACAATCAAATTCACTCAAGGCTCCCGAACTAGCTCCTTGTCATTTGGGCTCTTTGGAAGTCATCTGCCAAGTTAGGCTATCAAGGTCGGTCCAGATAAGGAGCCTATTGCTTTAGGTAATGCTTCCTTTACCATTAGGTACTCAATACCCCCTTCTTTCTTTTGTCAGGCTCCTGCTCATGTACACCAGGAGATCTCCTGGTCACGTTCTTCCTGGGAGGAAACAATTCCAACGCTGGTGTCACTGGCATCCATATCCACGGCTAAAATGATTCTTTCCTGGTCCCTGGGGGAGCCTAGGATGGGTAAGAAAGTCCTTCAAATGGTCAAATGATCCTCGTTGCTCCAGCCCCCAATTGAATGGTAATTTCTTCTTATTCACCTCGGAAAAGGAAATCGCCATCTCGACTTTACCTCTCGCAAACTTTCTGTGATATATAAAAAGACATGGGAAGCTTCAGACGTCTCTGCTAGTCTGTGGACGAGCCCATGTCTGGGCCTCATCTGTCTTGGCTGGAATGGTCTGAATTCCCCTTCTGCCCATGCTGTGCCCCAGGAGTGGAACTTTGTATTTGAACAGGTTCCATTTACTTGGTTTCAGATTGATTATGTGGTCTGTGAAGTCGGTGAACTTCTTTTGTGGAGGTAATGCTTCCTTTACCATTGGGTACTCAATACCCCTTCTTTCTTTTGTCAAGCGCCTGCTCATGTACACCAGGACATCTCCTGGCCACTTTCAGGAGTGGAGTAGAGGATCTAGATCGTCAACAAAGGTCTGACCATACAACATCATCTAGGTGCAGGAAGTAAGACTTCCAGGAAAGGTGAGCTAGGACTCTCATCATGTGCTCAAGGCTAACGGGGGCATTACACAGCCCAAAGCTCATTACGTGGATTTGGTACACGCCATCTGAAGTGCAGATGATGGACTCCGCCCTGGCTTCAGTCATACCTGCCAGTAGGTGTCGGTCAGCTCCAAGGTAAAAAAAAATGTGTACCTTTAAAGACTGCACTGGTGTCATTGGTCCGGGCAGGAGATAGCCATATTTCATTATGACTGCATTAAATTTTCTATAGTAAGCGCAGAAACAGAGACTCCCATCTTTCTTCTTGACCAGGACTTTCGAAGACACACGGAACTATAACTGTTATAGATTGTCATTTTTCTGCCAAGTTGTCCAGATTGGTACATACTATGCTCCATTGTCGCTGAACGTGGCTTTGTCTCTTTACAGGAATTAACAGGAATTGTCTTTCTTCGTACTCCAGGTCCACTCTAATGTTGTCTACTGATTGGCACTGATTCTCATATCATGGAATATTCTCATTTGACATGCAGGGTGCCCAGAAATTTTTCCTCTTCTCACCAAAACTTTGTACTGCTGTACAGGGTTCACCCTACAAGTCAGGGCCTTCGGAGCAGACGAATTTGTTGCATTACCAGTGTAAAGTTTCAACTTCTCCAATCACAGTTGGAGTCTCCATATCTGAATCCAGGTGATCCAGTTCATTAGGTTTGCCATGCTACTCGTTTCCAGTATCGTCTAGATTTAGATTGTGTGCAGCAACTTTTCCTGGCATACACATTTCTCTCCTGGGATCATGGCCCTACACAAGTTGGCGAATGGCAATCACATAGGTTTATTTTCTTCGGGTTATGTATTCTCCTGTGAACAAAACCTCCATTATGCGATGAATGTCTCTCCCTCTTGCTATTGGGACAATAGAAAGAACATTATAGAAATACCGTCCCTTCTCATTGCAGTTGTAGTATTGGCAGGACAACACGGTGTTGTTTTCAGAGCTAGCCAATCTTTCCAGTTGCTATCTGTTGGCAACCATTGCAGAAGAGGATGTCCTTCATGTTCTTTAGTTCCTCTTGTGTCACCTCCTTGAAGACGGTCAGCTCTGTTTGTCAGTTAGCAGCCGGGTAGTGATGACCAGCCCTGGTATGTCTTATCTTATGCCATCATCACTTATTCGATGCTCTGTTTTCATAATGCTCTCATACTCATTTGCATAGACCTGTATCTGTGAACAATGAAGTCTCAATATTGGGCTGGGGCGAGTCCAAGCAGAAATAACCCCCTGCCCCCCTTGATTTAAAGTAAAAACAAAATCTTGACCATAATGATGTTTTTGGTAGTTAATTCGAACTATCTCATGTAATTCAACAAGAATTTTAATAAAATTGCAGGGAGTTATTTTTCAGCACTTTTATCATAACATGTCCTATAGCGTGATTGCATTGCAAACATAGCTTTGGAACTTCATATCCTGAATTGTTTCCCTGTTCACAGCCATTTCTTTCACCTACCTGCCATCAATCTCACAAACTTAACTTCCAAACACATGAATGAAGAAGAGCATCAATTTCATAAATTCAATTTTAACTACTTTTTAACTTCATTGATGATGTTGATGAATCCTGCATTTCACCTCCTTATTCATATAGCTAACCATGTAGGCTACAATGCAGAAGTTCCGGCCCTGGTCAGCATGAACTTCGACTGGAGTTCCATATCTGGATTCCAGAATTCCATATCTGGACATGATTAGAGGAATACATCGGTTTCGGTTCGGGAAGGGATTCAGCTCTAACTATTTGATGAAGTAGTCTACGATCATGTACTGGTACTCTTTTGGGTAGCTATGGTAAAGGTAGCATCACATCAAACACCTCCCATTCTGTCTACTGATTCGTCCCGTACTTTTTCATCTGTGTCCACTTGTTGACAGAAATACCTTCTTTATCGTGGTCATCATCTGTCCTGCCCCGAGATGTTCTCCGGTGATGAATTCGTGAGCTTACCGAGAGATCTCTTTCTGGACTGAGGTGAATAAAATCAGTTGTTTTTGCTCCATACCATACCCTGTCTCCATCTTCGGTACAGGACTCCATCCAAAAAGTGGAGCTGTTTTCTCATGATGAAATGAAATGTTATCTGTTTTAGACATCTCTGAGAATATAAGAGTATATTCTACTCCCTGGACAGTTTCATCAATCTTGCCATGTTCCCAATCAATCTTCTCACACTGGGCACACAGAAGAGTGTTCTGGACTATGTTGGCTTCTCTGCAGTTAGTTTCGAATATCAATCAAATTCACTCAAGGCTCTCGAACTGGCTCCTTGTCATTTGGGCTCTTTGGAGGTCATCTGCCAAGTACGAAGTTCATCAGCCAAGTTAGGCTATCAAGGTCGGTCCAGATAAGGAGCCTATTGCTTTAGGTAATGCTTCCTTTACCATTAGGTACTCAATACCCCCCTTCTTTCTTTTGTCAGGCTCCTGCTCATGTACACCAGGACATCTCCTGGCCACTTTCTTCTTAGGAGGAAACAATTCCAACGCTGGTGACACTGGCATCCATATCCATGGCTAAAATGATTCTTTCTTGGTCCCTGGGGGAGCCTAGGATGGGTAAGAAAGTCCTTCAAATGGTCAAATGATCCTCGTTGCTCCAGCCCCCAATTGAATGGTTATTTCTTCTGATTCACCTGGGAACAGGAACTGGCTATCTATCTTTACCTCTTGCAAACTTTCTGTGATATATAAAGAGACTTGGGAAGCTTCAGACGTCCGTGTTAGTCTGTGGATGAGCCCATGTCTGGGCCTCATCTGTCTTGGCTGGAATGGTCTGAATTCCCCTTCTGCCCATGCTGTGCCTCAGGAATGGAACTTTGTGTTTGAACAGGTTCCATTTACTTGGTTTCAGATTGATCATGTGGTCTTTAGTCAGTGAACTTCTCTTGTGGAGGTAATGCTTCCTTTACCATTAGGTACTCAATACCCCCTTCTTTCTTTTGTCAAGCTCCTGCTCATTTACACCAGGACATCTCCTGGCCACTTTCAGGAGTGGAGTGGAGGATCTAGATTGTTAACAAAGGTCTGACCAAACAACATCATCTAGGTACAGGAAGTAAGACTTCCAGGAAAGGTGAGCTAGGACTCTCATCATTAGCTCAAGGCTAACGGGGGCATTACACAGCCCAAAGCTCATTACGTGGATTTGGTACACGCCATCTGAAGTGCAGATGATGGACTCCGCCCTGGCTTCAGGCATACCTGCAAGTGGGTGTCGGTCAGCTCCAAGGAAAAAAAAATGTGTACCTTTAAAGACTGTACTGGTGTCATTGGTCTGGGCAGGAGATAGCCATATTTCATTATGACTGCATTTAATTTTTTATAGAAAGCGCAGAAACAGAGACTCCCATCTTTCTCCTTGACCAGGACTTTCAAAGACACACGGAACTATAACTGTTATAGATACTCACTTTTCTGCCATGTTGTCCAGATTGATACATACTATGCTCCATTGTCGCTGAACGTGGCCTTGTCGCTTTACAGTAATTGTCTATTTCCATATTCCAGGTCCACTCTAGTGTTGTCTACTGATTGGCACTGATTCTCATATCATGGAATGTGCTTCTCATTGGGCATGTAGGGTGCCCAGAAACGTGTCCTCCTCTCATCAGAACTCTGTACTGCTGTACCAGGACTCACGCTACAAGTCAGGGTCTTTGGGAAGGAGGAATTTGTTGTTTTTCCAGTATGATTTCTAGGTGGTTACTCCCAGATCAGGGCATGATTGTTTCAAATCCTGCCAGGTTCTGGGCTTCCTCAAGCAGCCACCAATCGTTTCGTCTGCTCCGACTGCTGGTAAAGGGTAAAAGACGTCTTATGATTGAATATCTTCATAGTCAGCTCCTTGAAATCAAGGTGTTGGACAGAAGGCTAGACGAAGTCCATCCCAAGCAGGATCTGTTCATCACAGTTTGATTTTTGCTTGAAATTTTGGCCTTATATTTGGATGAAGAATTCCTGGCTGCTTGTATGAGTGTGAGGTCAACACAATTCCCTCATCTTTTGACACTCAGACTTTCAACTCCTTCAGTCACATTTCGAGTTTCGATATCTACATCCAAATGATCATCAGGTTTGCCATGCTACCAATTCCCAGTATCGTCTAGAATGGGTTGGTGTCTAGCACCTTTTTCTAGCACCAACATTCCAACTTCTCCCCTTACATTGTTTTAGCCCATCCATAGATGTTTGTATGCTCCTCCAGGTGTTGCTTATATTCTAGCCAGGAGGTTGTTCCTTCATAGGAGTAGCCAGACTGGTGGATCTCGGCTTCTCTTCCCTTGGTGGGGGTGGCTGCCATCCTTTCAAACCTCGGAGCAGGATCCTGTTCTGCTGATCCTCGTGATCATACAGGCGGTCCTCAAGATCGACCAAGGTCCCACGCTGTTCCCGAACCGAACTTTACTGGATTTTAGCAGGATGTTACTCATCACAGGTCCATTGTTTCCACTCTGTCTACTCAGAGCTTCCTCTTTTTCATAACAGTATTCATAATCAGGGAACCCTTCCGACTGAGCCACTGCTGAAAGTTTGGTTGCCAGATCCACCTCCATCATAATGTTTGTGTTAAGACTCAATACTACCAATGTAACTGCTGAGGCTAAAGCTGGGATCCCTGCTGAGTAAATCCTCGATCACTAGTGGTTAAGGTTGAGATCATTGTCATTGTTCGCTCTGAGACTTTCTACTGAGGTCATCGGGAATTCTTTTTCTTTGAAGACTGCATTGGTGTCATTGGTCCGGGGCAGGAGGTAGCCATCTTTCATCATTACTGCATTCAATCTTCTATACTAAGCACAGAAATAGAGACTTCCATCTTTCTTCTTGACTAGGACCTCCGAAGACGCCCAGGACTATACATGTAACTGTTATAGATTGTCACTTTTCTGCCAAGTTGTCCAGATTGGTACATACTACCATTCATTGTCGCTGAACGTGGCTTTGTCTCTTTACATGAATTATCAGGAATTGTCTTTCTTCGTACTCCAGGTCCACTCTAATGTTGTCTACTGATTGGCACTGATTTGTCCTCTTCTCACCAGAACTTTGTACTGCTGTACAGGGCTCACCCTACAAGTCAGGGCCTTTGGGGCAGACGAATTTGTTGCATTACCAGTGTAAAGTTTCAACTTCTTCAATCACAGTTGGAGTCTCCATATCTGCATCCAGGTGATCCAGTTCATTAGGTTTGCCATGCTACTCGTTTCCAGTATCGTCTATATTTAGATTGTGTGCAGCAACTTTTCCTGGGATCATGGCCCTACACAAATTGGCGAATGGCAATCACATAGGTTTCTTTTCTTCGGGTTATGTTTTCTTCTGTGAACAAAACCTCCATAATGCGATGAATGTCTCTCCCTCTTGCTTCTTGGGACAATAGAAAGAACATTTGAGAAATACTGTCCCTTCTCATTGCAGTTGTAGTATTGGCAGGACAACACGGTGTTGTTTTCAGAGCTAGCCAATCTTTCCAGTTGCTATCTGTTGGCAACCATTGTAGAAGAGGATGTCCTTCATGTTCCTTGGTTCCTCTTGGGTCACCTCCTTGAAGACGGTCAGCTCTTTCTGTCAGTTAGCAGCCTGGTAGTGATGATCAGCCCTGGTATGTCTTATCTTATGCCATCATCACTTATTCGATGCTCTGTCTTCATAATGCTCTCATACTCATTTGCATAGGCCTGTATCAAGGTATGGGGGTTGCTTTTTGACACAGACAGTCTCATTCCTGTGTTGATCGGGCTGCTGCAGGAATTATTTCGCATTGGCACCTCTAATCTGTGAACAATGACGTCTCAATATTGGGCTGGGGTGAGTCCGAGCAGAAATCCCAGGCTACTTCCACAAACTCATGCAGAGGAATTCACTTACTCAGACCATCCATACGTGTCTGCGTGCTCCTACGCCTCATATTATAGCCGGGAGGTCCTCCCTCTGTTGGTCAGTAACTGAGCTAATGGAGTAGTTAGACTGGTTAGCCTTGGTTCCTCTTCCTTCGATGGAGATGACTCCCATCCTTCCAAAGCTCGAGGCGGATTTTGTTCTGCTGATTCTCTTGATCATACAGGCGGTCCTCAAAACCTTGCAGGTTACACAGTGGTTCCAACCTGAACTGTTCACTTATTGTTTCAGACCTGCCTACTCAGATTTTCCTCGTTTTTTGTTCCGGTGATCATAATTAGCAAAATCTTCTGACTGATCCTCTGCTGGGAGTTTGGTTGACGGGTCCACCTCCATCATAATGATTGTGTCAAGACTCAATACCACCAATGTAATTGCTGATTCTAAAGTTGGGATCACTGCTGAGTAAATCTTAGATCACCAGTGGTTAAGATTGAGATTGTTCTCATTGTTCGCTCTGAGACTTTCCACTGAGGTCCTCTGAAGTTCTCAGTGTATACTGAAAGTATGGCGCCTGTGAAAATTGTCTTATGAGTCATAAAGTACCAATTGATAAGATCTATAAAATCTGGGACACTTCAGCTGACAATCACACCATCAAAATGACTACGCTACTCCAGAGACAACTTAGGACACAATTGAGTGACAACTGGTGTCTGGTCTTTATGATCTGTCCAAAATTGACACACTTGGAGAATTTCAGCGACACATTTGTGTTGATAAGCCATTGTCCTTTGGTTTCGGCGACGGATAATAATCCAATTCACATAACACTACTAAAGCTGTTATATTCATTATTTAAAATCATCTTCTGTGGTAATCTTTTCTTTCTATCCTATGAAATGAATGAATTTCATTTGGTGGCCTTGAATTTGATGTGAGAAAACCTCAAATCTGTTTAATTCAAACTGTGAGAGTTAGTTGGCCACATAATGTCAAAGATTCGGCTTTGATTCATTGAAAATTTTTGAGATATTTTGGCTTCACAACTAAATCATCAATCATTCTGTAAAGGCAGACGCAGTAAATACAGGCCTCTGAGACAAAACACATGCAACTTTCACAGACAACATACATGTAGAGTTGTAATACGAGCAAAGGAAGACATGATGGTACTAATTTTTACCCTCCAATGAGACCTCCAGTGTTTATAGTACTTTCAAGTGCATATGGCAGATTTATACATGTTTAATTCAACTACCGGACAAATATTTCATAGGAAATCGCTTGCCAGTCTTGCCATGGCCTTGATATTGGGTGTCAACCGTGTCATCCTCTGTCAAAATTTCCTGTACTCATGGAACTCAATGAGAAGAATTATCAAAGAAATCAAATCAAAACGCGAGGACACCTCTAAAACAATATCATTTATTCTTGGCGTATTTTTCACCAGGTGTTCCACAATAAGTCGACGAAAACTCTCACAGACAAAAAAAAATCTTGCACATCATGCTCAAAACAATCTTTTTTTCCTTGCTTTCGCACAAAAAAAAAGACTAATGGCAAACTATTCAAACAAAGATATATTTCTATCAGGCAAATAATACGTTAATATTGACTAAGCTAGTAGCCTCCTACCCACAACCGAATATATCCCAAAAAATACTTTTCCTGTAAGGTGCAATAATATACCTATATACAATACCTCTTTATTTACAGTTGATAAACAGAACAGCACCATTATCAATTTGATATTATGTATACACACAGATATTCACTTTTATTCTTTTTTTTCGGGGGAAAAAAACCTGCAAATCTTCAATCAATAAGATGTTTAGTGCATTATTATTCACAAACAAGTATGAGAATTACAACATATATTGCAAAGACAAGGGTCAGATTTGTGATACCGATACTCAGAAGATTGTACGCCCCTTTATGAAAAACCTTAGCGCTTCCATGGTCTGTAGTAACAGATTCATTTTTTGACGGAGATATTTTCAAAAACATTCAAGAGTGCATGAGATACCTTGTCTTTTGAACAGGCAAACTGCATACATAGCTGTGAAGTGTACTTTAACATTTTAATAGCGCTAAATATGCCAGAGTATGTTTCACACACAGATATATTCACAAATGCATGAAGCTATCCTGTCTTCAGGGTTTCTAGATATAATACATTTCGCTCTTACCTCTAATTTGTAGTGTATACTTATATGATAACAATGCATGCTTTGATACAAGTAATGGATATATATATATATATATATTTATATAGTGCCACCTATGGAATGTCAACAATTCCAATCTCCGTGTGTACAATTATATGACCGTATTTTTGCCTTCCCCCTAAGCTCCGCCCTGTAGTAATAATCATTATTGGTTATAAAACTTTGACAAAAAATAACATCAAAATGGACTGGTAATATATTGATCGATGCTTTGAGATATATTTTAAATTTATGTATATACAAGTAATTCCGTTCTCCATTCCAAGCTTGAAGCATTCTATTAAAACCTATAGATACTGACCATTTTCTTCCGACGACTTTATGTACATATACAATAATTGCATTGAACAGTTTAAAAACTTTCAAATCTCCTCACACACCCAAAAAATTATGAAAACAAAATCGAAACTGCAACGGAGATGAAAGCAAGGCACACAGGGGTCTTAGAGGTACAGATAAATATGTGCAGAAAAAATACGATATTACAGTTTTTATACAAAACAGGTCACATGTGCAAATTAGATTCACATACACGTAGGTCACACATCAAACAAAACGCCTGCAAATATACAGATGTAACACTATATTTACAAAAACAGCTGTAATGATTCGATGATATAAATACACATGCTAACGATGTGATGTCTGCCATGAATTTTGGCAATAGGGACATACAAGTAGGTGGGGAAATAAGTAGAAAAATTAATAAATGAGCTTTCACGATTTAAGTAGGTACTAGATACAAAAGTCTCGCTATAACATGAAATGATGGTATAGTTTTTACACGAGTTACAACAAAGGGTATGTCGTTGGAAATAACGAAATAATAACGCTAGATGTACATGTATATAGAATATACAACCGTGAAAGACTGAGGAACACCGTACACTATTTTGATTTCAGTCAGGTATTTACAGAGGTGAAAATATCACACAGAATTTTGCCAGACGAGTTTTAGCAAAGTGAACCACAAAGCAAGATTAAAGTATACATATGCGGTTATGTAATAAAGTTTGGAACTTCATTTTTGTCTAGTGCAACAAATTAATCAAGCATGGTGAAAAAAAGCAAAAACAAATCCGGACTTTGAATGCAAATTTGACATAATAATGAGATATGTATGGGCTTACAGCAGGATAATGAGATCTAAAGCACTAAAGCAGAAACCACAGAAATGGCCACAACACCATAATCATGATAATAATAATAATAAAAAAAAAATACAAATAAATTTGGTCATACCATGGATATTTTTTCCACTTCATTCACTCGAAACCACAACAGCACATAATAAAATATGAAAGAGTCGTGCTTCTTTTCAAATGATGACAATTAATGAAAAACATTCTCACTAAATTATTCTACTTTACATCGTATATTACAATACTGAAAACACCTCTCTGTTGATACAGGTAAGCATTCATACTGTCACAAATATGGGGGAAAAAAATGAGGCAAATAAGTAGGTGCAGTACTTCTATATTTCTAGTTGTACTAGTTAGCTTAGCACTATGATCCTTAACTAAAGCATTTTCCAAATGGTCGTCTTTTCCCAATAAATATATGACAATATACACAATACAGTCTATGCTAATATATATTCATAGAAATTTTACAGAAATCTGAACCATTTTCTTCGAACAATCTTCACCCGACAAGATGAAGCTAAACAGTAAACACATAGATAAAAGCAAGTGCGAAGACAGCCAATTTCATTGACGGTTCGCGGTTGGTCAGTAGGCATTCAATTGAAGCGGGACGCCGTAAGAAAATCTCTGCAATGGTGCTGGGCAAGCCGATGGAAGGGGAGGGGGGTGCAACACTTGCAATCATTCAGCGATACTCGACGTTTTTGACGGAGGCACGTGTCGATGTCCTTTTTGAGCGCGGGAGGGTGCCGTAGTGGTAAGCCTGTTGGAGGGAGTAGAGAAAATACGACAAAAGTTCAAGTATTTCAGACAATATTGATTTCATTCATTGCAAAAACTGTGAATGCAGTATAATGGTAAGAAAAAATTGCACGGTTAAATATTGATGTGAGTGCATGAAAACTATCATTAAAATATATATATATAGGCTACATATAAGTACAAATAATTTAGAAAGTGCCCATGAAACTGTTTTCATGTTCACATGGTATCTTTGTTGGGATGTATAACATGTATAAGCTACAAAATCCAAGCACTATGTCATATAGGTGTGGTGATATACATTTTTTTTCAGGGTATTCATAAAAATACTAAAATATATCATTGCGATAAGCAAGGTTGGTGATTATTAATTTCTGGGATACTTTGTATTATGTCATTTATGTGCCTTTAAACAAATTTTTGATACAGGCAATTTCTGAATTTATGCGTATAAAAAATAATAAGATTAGTTCAACACCACAAATAATCAACCACATCCAGTAGATACAAAATATTGCATAAAAAAACCAAAAGCCATCGCACAAAAATTCCAGATAAAACATACAGATATTATTATCTGGATATGGTCACAAAACTGAATATAGCCCATGTATTCAGAAGTTGTGATCATATGATTATTTTAAGGAAATTCACAACATATAATGATTTTCAATAAAATATAAGGGACACTCAGGATTAGGGATATGCACAGATTCAAAACATGAAGCATGCTTTTTTGAGTCACAACATTCATTTCTTCTTTTTTTCTCTCCTTCAAAAAGCCAAATATGGACACACACACAAAGCTGCCATAATTACAGCCATGGAAATCAACTGAAGGTGCTCGTGAGAAAAAAATACATCAATCTGTGAACAAACCCTTCAGTCGACATCAAAATAAAAGCAAATCGTTCAGCTGCGTTTGACACCATAGCAATGTACAAATTGTATTGCATGGGCAAGAAAAAGCATTATGCACAAATTTGCAATGTGAACTTCTAAATGGCGATGAGTAAAAAAAAAGCAATGTAACTATGCTGGTTGCTATGGATACAGTGGTGATGCCGTTGCTATGGTTACCATCGGGGTGGTTCACAGGGTACCAGATCTATAAAGTCGGCCTTTCTGTAGGGGGCGAGGGGGTGTTTTCATTTTTTTTTTCAGAAATCAAATCCAAAGTTATAATCCAAAATAAATTTTGTGGATTATCAAGGGATGTTCAGGGAAGTGGGAATGAAAAATGAAAATATTGTAAAATGGCTTGATGAAAGACCTAAATCGTATGGGTAAATACTTAGTGGGTATATGCATAGTAAAAATATCTATGTGCATTGGTTACTTTCCGGTGCAAGGATTAAAGTTCGTTCAACTATAAATGCAAATTTGACTATGTTAGAAATGAATACTGCAATCTGACAGAAATCCGGACTCTGGAAAACCCTAATGAAATGTTGGAAGATGGACCTCAAAGAACCAAATTTCATGACAAAATACAACAAACAGCTAATTCTAAACACCATGACAAACATACATGATACATATGTTCGGCGACCCCACGATAAAGAGGTATACCCCATTACTGGAGTGTCACTGAATTGTCTTATAAACCTGCCAGCATGTTCACGCTATAACCGTGGTGTCACTACTATGTATCCACCACGTCAAAACGCTACAGTGCTTTCCCCTTTCAGAGAGACCTCGTCCCCGAGGTCAGCTATATACGACTGTTGAGCCACATCACCCTGGTCATCAGGGATCAGGAACCTGATATTTACATACATGGCTGTGATGTGAGTCAACAGTGGGGGCCGACCCAGGAACGACGCTGAGAACCCAGTGGTTCGAAAGGTACGGCACCAATGTAAATTTCGGCGACCCCACAATAAAGAGGTATACCCCATTACTGGAGTGTCACCGAATTGTCTTATTAACCTGTCAGCATGTTCACGCTATAACCGTGGTGTCACTACTATGTAGCCACCACTTCACAACGCTACACATAATTTACACAAGTAGATCTATAACAAAATCCAATATCCATGAAAAATGTAGGGAAAAATCAAATATTCAACGATGCAAATAATCATGAAGGGAAAAACTCTAAAGTGCATTCTGTAGAAAGTAAAAGTAGATTCTGTCTAGTAGTGTTTTTTTTCAATCCAAAGTCTAGTTGTGGAGAAAAGAGGAGACATTAGTTGAAACAACATGTGTACACCCTAGTAAATCCATGAAAACTCAAATTTATAAGTTTGTTGAACCTTTATCTGCCTAGTTTCCTGGTGAAAAGTGGCATTCTATTTCTGAAAAACAGAAATTCAGCATATTAATTTTTTTTTTTTTTTGAGGGGGAACAATTTTTTCTTGTGCTATTTCATGCCATAATTTCAAGTCAAAAATATATTGAACAATATTTTTATTCTAAAACAGGGGCAAATACCAAATATGAAGGGACAAAACTTGAAACATATTTGAAAATATCCAAAGGCCCAACAGGGAAGATACATAACATTCCGCAAATGGAATAAAAAGTTGAAAACACCAAACCCATAATCAATGAACGATCCCCCCCCCCCCCCCCCTGTAAAGGCAAAAATGGTCAAAGACCGTCCAAACCGACAATGACACCCTAAGTGGGCCAGATATCCAAAATATCAGCAGAAAACGAACAATTTTAAACTGCTTTATTATTCAAAATGAAAGCATTCAGTGTGATGTCAGTTAAATAAGCACAAACACACAGAAAACTATTCTGAAATTTCACACTTCAGAATTCTACATTCATGACAAATTCAAAGTAAAGTAATTTTCTGGTACACAACCATTTTTTTAATTATTTTTTTAGTAAATTCCACAAAGAAACAACATCGTCATCTCCACATTTAAATGTAAATACACTCTTCAAGCCAAGCAAAGGGGAGGGAAATCATCCAAAAAATCATCTCAGGCCTTGACTAGGGAGTTAAAATGACACTAGGAAATATAATTACTTCTCGGTGAAAAGATGACCAATTTTCCTTATTTCCCACTGTACGAAGAATATGATGTTCGATTTCTCCAGGATGATATAGGCTTGGGCAGAGGCGGTGATGAAGATGATTCAAAACTTGTCGACCGACCATACTTCGAAAACGGGGTGTATCCCGGAAATATCGGGGCGGGGGTGCTGGGCAAAGAGCGACTGGGGGAGGGAGAGGAGGGGGGCGTAACCGCGGAGCTATCGTCGCTCATTAATCTCTGGAGGTGTTGGACGATAACGTGGCCGGGTTGGAAAGATAGAAAAGAAAGAATACCGGTAGATAGGTTTTGGTGACTTCAGCGAGAAAAAATCAAATAAAAGGACAAGTTTCAAAGCATAAAAATACAAGGGCTTCTAATTTATAATAAAATATACCGGTACCAACTCCGATAGTAGAAAATATCATAATAAAGACATTGGCCATGTGAAATCAACTTTGCAATTCTTCCCAGCAAACACCTTAACATATCATACCAAAATTGTTGATTTCACGTAGGAACATACGTATACTGCACTAAATATAACCCAATAAATCTTTCAGGTTTCTCCATTTCACAGTTTAAATTATTCTTATATTGAAATGATAGCCCACAAAATACAGACCTTGAAGACGAAATCCGAACCCTAGCAGTCTAATTTGCATATCAATGAACTATAAATTTTTAGAAATCTAAGAATATTTCAGCAGTAGGTTTCAAAGAAACAAAAAAAAAGTGAAACACTGGTGCACTACATGTATTTAAGTGACTGAAAAATCCAGCACCACAAAGTTACGCTAGATTATCATCGTACATCAGGTATGTATGGTAAATTGTCAACAAAATGTGCACATCAAATCTAGATATGGTAGAAAGGGTCTTGAAAATTTACTATTTAGATTTATATTGCTGGGACAGAACACTTAGCAGCAAACGAATAAAACATTTTGAATGTGTACAAAGTACAAGATTCCAATAATGTTCACGACAAATGACACGAAAAATACTACAATGGAACAGTTATAATTCAGCCGATAGATTTTTACATCGTTACAATGAACCCAAACAGAAATTTGAAAATTTAGAAATTCGCTGGATATGTACAAAGCGAGTTTCTACGACAACGAAAGCTAGACTCGTCATTATAATGGATAATTTCGACATAGTACAAACCTCCTTATGACTGTACGCTTTCTTGGCCTTCCCACGAGAACCGTCCACGTCCTCCTCCTCATGAACGGGCGGAAGATCTCCTAGCAACAGGGGAAAATATGGTCAACATTGTCGAGACCTATTCATATAAGCTATTGCTTGTTTGGGAATCATTGAATAAAGATTATACATAAAAAAAAAATATGGTCAACATAATGAATTCACCCGATGTCAACAGAAGAGTCATCAAATCAAAATTTAACTTTAAAAAAAATCCTCTGTGGACTTTTGATAATCAATTGATTTAATTACAACTACTTGGCTTCAATATTTTAGGAAAAAAAAAACTACCAACTCCGACTCAGATTTTTAGGAATACAATGTACATATTTAGAACCATATAGGCTACAATTTGCCACACTGGGAACTCATTGGTCATCAAACTCATGAGACATCAAAATGAAACATCATAGGCCAGTAAAACAACGGAATACGTCCAGTAACCTGTGTCTTTGGCGCGCACGGAGCGGCGTTTTCTCGCCCCTCGCCCGTCTCCTTCGTCAAACACCTCCTGCATCTCATCCTGGTAACTTTGCTCGATCAGCCGGTTGTCTGTAAAATTATCGTATGGTTCAAATGAAGCAGTATACTTTGTACCCAATATATTAGAAACGTATGAAAATTTAAAAACAGTTAAAATATTATCGTCATGATCAATTTTATCACAAGTGCATTCTTATCCATGGCACAAAGATATATTCTTTGTACAAGACAATATACTATATATTAGTTTTTATATGGAGTACCTTTACAGAGATATGACTCAGTACCCTTTATTTGAGTTTGCACGTTTCACTTTATCGGGACACCCTGTATATGTCTTTTTTTCTAAGATATTGATTTTTCTGACTTGCTATAATAATGATACATGTATCGATAGCAGATATGATGGCTTATTTCAACCTTCATTGCAAAATTAGGAACTTATTAAAAATGATTATCGATGGGTACACAATATTCAAATCTATATACAAGCAGTTTTGATATGTGCAGTATAGAATGAATATATGACACCATGTACATGTCAAATATATTCGTCAAATATATACATTATAAGAAACTTGATTGAGGTAACTGACAAGTAATTTCTTAATAAGAATTTCCTTGTGATAATAACTTTCCTATGTACATGTAGATCGAATTCATTTGGTAATAATGTCAGAAAATAATGCATAATTATAAGAATCATAATACAACACCGATTCAAACCCGCAAATAAAAAACTGAAGACACTGATTTGCCCAGGAGGGCATGTTTAAGAAAATAATGACAAACGTTGCCAAATATATACATGTGTACAAAAGTTCTGCGATAGTTTACCTCGATATTTCACAGGTTTAGGGTAATCTGTTCATGGAAACACTCATTGTTATCAATGATTGTGGCATTTAAAAACCATTATTGTAAATACAGTACATGAAACTGCTAAACGGGGGTGAAATTTTACATCAAATACGTAAACAAATGTTTGAAACAAAACAAAAATTAATTAAAACATCACATATGTATGGATAACATGAAAACAAACAGATTTGAGACATCTACATATATAAGGTACATGTGAGAGAAATCTGACGAAAAACTTACACAAAAGTTTTCCACGGGAAAGGGAAAATCTAACATGCTTTTACATACACATATATTACGGAACCCTCTATCACATCCACATGGGGTAAATACATAATACGCACCTGTCTCGTCGTCCATTTCCGACATATCACTCTCCTGTCGCCTAAATCGCTGCGAGTCGTCCTGGGAGAGGTCGTTGAGACTGTAGCTCTTACGTAGGTGATCAGCAATCTTCGTCTGGCCCTAGATATTCGACAAAAGGTTATGATTTAAGGAGAGAGATTGCTGATGGAATTTCAACTGAATATTTCTACATCCAGCCCTTTTGACAATATTTCTGTGAAATTTCTTTTTCTGTAATAATCATGCACAATTTCCACTAAACCTTTTCAGAATGACTTTTTTTCAGGATTACAACTGAAAGACTGCAAAACAATTGTCGCCGATGATAGTTCAACATTCAGTGACATATACCCTTCTGGTAAATACAGAAAGGACTACTTCCAGAGGCATAGTGATACACTGACCTTCATGGCTGTAGAAAGAACTACATTTGTGGCATAGTTTAACCCCTTGGAGCCAAGGGTGATGAGTGCAGTATATCCCTGGTCACTGGCTTTGGCAATGTATGAGTCTATCTCCTGAAATGTGCAAATTATTCTTGGGGAAAAAACATTATTATTTCAGATACATGTTTAATAATTATTGCCTCAATATGATTCGAAGAGTGTCATCTCAACAATTTGTTTGATTTCATTATTATGATAAAGGTAAGAAGTACATATTTCTGACCACTATTATGTATATTGTAACAAGAAAATTATATAATTTGACAATTAAACAGAAATGAAATAATGAAAAATCAACAAACAAATTTAACTACTATGAATGTAAAAATCAAATGTCATTTAGTCAAACCTTTTCCCTCTTTGTAAGCTGAGGATGGACAAACTTTCTGTACAGGATACTGGAGCCTTTGGTTGCCGGGGACAACAGCCACAACACGAAGATTATCTTCATCTCGTAGTAAAACGGGATCCTGTACAGAAACAAAAATCATATTTCTTTTTTCGAATTTTGTTCACATTGCCATCAATACTTAACTTTATTATCAACTGCTTGCTTTTACAATTCGCGAAATGAAATTGAACATCGCAACGATAAACATCGCAAGATATATTTATTGCATTTATTGTAAATCCCTGGTGTGAAATTAGTACCAGTAAACATGGAACGATAATAGGCAGAAACTCCGAAATAAAACATGCACTTGAAATCTAAGTACTTTGCCAATAAATCCTTGATACATGCATAAATCTGTTGACACTGCTCCATAACATTACGCAGTTTTCACATTTTGTTGGTAGACAGACACAAAATACATAAAGCTGGAGTATTTTTTCTATCGTAAATCTGGACGTGAACATGTATGCTAAACTTCAAAGGCCTAGATCTGTGTGATTTAGTGGTGTAGATTTAGGACCATACATGTATGTTTATTTAATTTGGACTGGCAAACACTCACCATGATACGAAAATGTCCAGAATGGTTTCGGCGCAGGTGAAGAAAGCGAACACAATCCAATACATCATCCATTTTACCTGAAATAAAGTTTTTGTGAGAAATATGTGTGTGCATGGTGATACACAGAAGCATATTCTCAGAAATACACAACGTTATAACCTATAAAGAGCACTATATCAAATGCAATAACAAACTATTCTGAGTATTCTCCCTTCCTTCTTACACATTATGTCTGAAGCACTGTACTCTATGCTATTAGAACATAGATATGCATCTGAAAATCTTTACTTGCATATTGTTCACATGATTATACACATGTTATAAGGAAGCAAAACCATCAAGTTAATTGACATAATTTTGGCGGAAAACGAGTCATGAGTTAAATGCCAATTACCGGTATAATATACTACATGTGTTAAATGATAGTTGGTATTTCTAATGTTTACTTATCATAACTAGACATAAAAGCCTATAGGCTTTGTGGCATCCCCCAATTTTTCTGTTCTTTTCTAATGGTGAAACTTGACTGTTATTATAATACATATACCAGGATTATTGAACACAGGTGGGAGTGAGAGTTCAAATTATAGCAGTTGCTCACTAGACAAATGTCCATCAGATATTTGTTTTAATCTCAATAGGTATTAAATGTACAGACATGACAGACATTCATAATACAAGCAAAAAGGAAATTATTCTGGGTTCTGGCTAAGTAAAACAATGATAATTTGGTCACTGCATGTGAAATACAGCTAGAAAACAAAACAATGCATGTAGTTTCATCCAGATAAACACAGTGCTGTTTTAACTGAATACAATGAACAATTGACCGGCAACCAAGGCCCAGGCAGACCTTCAAAGCTGTTATCTTCAGTTTGGGTCATCATTATATAACCACCTATTGTTTTCTTTAGAAAGGGAAGGAGGGCATTGTTCCAACTTGTTGGTGTTAGTATAGTAAACTGGGGTGAGGGGACAGGAGAGGGGGGGGGGGGGGGAAGAGGGGCAGTGCATACAAGTCACTGATACATTGCTACATTCATATGCAGATTAGACTGGCTGACAGTGGAGGTGGGGGAGGGAGAGGGGGGGGGGGGGGTATTGCCTTATCACAGGCATTACTGAGCAGGGCTCTCATATACTGCACTGGCTGAGAGGGCAGAGCCTAGCCTCATGCTGGACACATGGGACATGCAGGCTGCAGTCAGTGAATACAGTAGCATGGCTCAGTCACAGTATTACATCTGCATGGGGGCAGGCGAGGGAAAAATTCTAAGTCCAAAAAAAAATACACCCAAAAAATTTTTTCCCCCTGGAAATTGCCTGAATCAAATTATGACATTGACAGGAATCGCCCGATTTTTTTTTCCAAAATGGCCGCTGGCGGCCATCTTGGATTTCGGGTCTCGACGAAAAACAATAGGGGTTAGGAGCAAAGTATTTCGGATGAGCTGTGAAAATTTCGGAAAGATAGATTAAGGCGTTCAAGAGTTATGATCCGGAAACCGAACGGCGGAAGAAAAAAAAAAAAAAAAAAAAAAAAAAAAAAAAAGAAAAAAAAAAAAAAAACAGACAAAAACATAAGGCCTCCCGATTTTCAATCGGGATGCCTAATTATACATGAAAGTTGATACACATGATATTGTGAAGGGAATCAATATAACGTACACACATTTTAACACTTTACATCCTTTTTCACTACTACTTGTAGTCATGTACTCACATATTCCTTGACATTTTTGGTCTTGACAGCCTTGTACGACGCGTATGCAGGATATAGTGTCCCGAAGACCAGTCTGAAAGCGTTATACATTTGTACACTCATTGTGAAAGGCTTTGAAACATGTTCCGACAGTTAACAGTGTCTCTATCCTTTTGGCTTTCCACTGGTCAAGAAATCCCGCATTGTTCAATAATTCCTTGGGTAGTACATGTATTGAAACATCACATCTTCAGTGGTGGAAATATTAATATTTTGTGAAAAGTCATCCATGAAATGTCATATAAGCACATTGACGTCATAGTTTTTTCACAGCCTTTTTCGATTCCCATCCTCTGAAAAACAAATCAACTGTAGTTGCAGGTATTTTCTGATAATATTCTTCATAATGAAGTGTTTCGCTTGAATGAAACAACCCAGTGATTATTCACAAATTCACACAGTCCAAACCAATATCTGCAAATATCATTCATATGGCCAATCTTGCCCATCCAATATTGTCCACACAAATACAATCGAGAGACTGAACACTTCTACCTTGCACTATGAAATGTCAGAGCTATAATACAACCGTGCAATGTACAATGTGGCAAGCTGTCTCCCTTATTGCCTGGGAAATCAGGGAAAAACAAAAAGCCGTGCTGCGTAAAAATAGCCGACGACGGACTAACATGATCTTTCTGGAGGTGGCGGATCCCAACCCAGAGGTAACAAATCTTTCAGTGGCGGGCCTTCCGGAATCTGCACGTACAGACTTTTCCATCGGCCTGGCCTAATCTGGCAGTCAGCAGTGCATTTATACATTGACTATGAGTTGGCACTGCCATGCTTGGTGGGGGAAAAAAATGTGCCACACGATTTTAATATTGGGTGAAAAAACATGACATGTTCATGTTAGTAGCTGTTTACCTGTTGGCAATATATATAATTAAGTCTATACAGGTGTAATACCAGGAACTGCAGACTTGTTATTATTGGCATTCTGTCATTTCATATGATAGACATTACTGTATCTGAATATGTGCAAACAATACATATTCCTCAACCTGCCCGTATCCCCACTCTGAGAAATCAAACCATAATGCTATACGGAAAATCCGGAAATTATTGCGTGCAGACACCTATTCACAAGCACCCTGGACTAGACAACTAAATCACGGAATACGACACATTTCTTCTATTAACAAGAATGCAAAAACATTGTCACGAAAATTCTAAAGAATAATTACGCCTCAAACAAAGCTTATTATTTCGCACTTACATGCAACTTTGGGCCACAACTCGGAGTGCCCTTGAATGATATCATGGATATTGATATATATCAAACAATATACTTGGGAGATCTTATCTTTATTATCCTGCTTACCTAACCTCGATAACACTTATCACTTGACAGAGGTGCCGATAAGCACTCAACTTCAGGCATTGAGCTATATCTGACTTCATCACAATCATCTAGCTAATTAATATACACCTCAGGGGTATTATCAAATTTGATAAGAGAATGATGAAATTTTCAGTACTCAATGCGCAATACAGTAGAACAAATTCTGCTACCGAGTACCGGAGTACCAGTCATCCGGCATTGACTGAACTATGACTGAAATACAATACAGTATATACTAAGTTAATTTTTCAAAACATGACTCGAAACATGATGCTTCCGGGTACATGTAACTTCACATACGATGCCATAACAATATTGCACGCATGAAAGCTACGTATCATGTTCTTTGTACGTAAATTGCCACATGTACAACTGGATTTTCGCATTTGAATTTTTTTTGGACCAAGGTCAATAAACTACAAGTGTTCTATATGACAAATATCAATTGATGCTGCAACAAGAACCATGTCAGCAGTATTTAAAGCGAATTATTATAATATAACTAAATGTATACATTTATACAGAGTTAAACTCCCATGATGAATACGTGGTGGTCGGTGAAACTGCAAGCATCATTTCATCAATTAACTGAATGCTCGTAGAAAGTACCTGGTACATGCAGATGTACTGAAATAATCTACGTAGTTCCCTTCTCTAGTCTAGCCCCACGGCCTGAAAACCATGAATTGACAATCTGATATGCAGCATGCTGAATATCAGATTTTTCTCAATTCGTTGTTTTCGGGCCGAGGGGCTACTCTAGTTTTCTACATACAAGAAATATGTACAATAAATTGCACACAATAATAATTCAAACTATTGCAGACAATGACCTCATCAGGTCCTATACCGAAGCTCACCTAAACTGACCTCACATTCCCCCCAGAACAAGCAATAAATCCTCATTGAACAGTTATCGCCAACAGATTGATTTCCTAATTAGCAATCATGCCAGCGATTTATGCAGAATCAGAATTGAGGTCAGAATAGATTATCAACTGGTTAATGAATCCGGCTGGATCACATCTGGCAAACAAATGATTTACCAGGAGCGATTAACTCTTAGGCTGTTGCCATGGTAACCGGCTATCAAATCAACCTCAATATTTCATTTCCGCCATCTCATCTAACAAAACTGAAGACCACCGAGGGAGAACACCCATGGTTTTTCTTTTTAATAAAGATAAAATTCCAATATACATCGTTTTGTTGTTACCATGAGGAAATATAGTTTTCATGTACATGCATATTACTATTGCGCAACACAAAGACTTGATTAATATTGTTTCATCATCTTTTGCGACTAAGGTATTGGTTGGCAAACGATGAAAAATTCTGCTTTTTGAGATCAAAAGCATCAGATAACTCCCAATTTCATGACTCAATATATTCTCAACCTCCATTTAATACACAAGATATTTCACATTGATCGGCTCTTGGCAATATTATCCATCCTTCGATTCAATCAAGCCACTTAACTGTTTCGACCAAATGCACACAACATTTCAAACAAATTACTAGTAATATGGAACAACTTTCCCAGTGATATCATCCGAATATTTAGATTTCTGTGATGTCCATCAACCAAGCAGAAATCACCGACAGTTTTTATTCCTCTCCGATCGTGTGTTGTGCATTATGCCTCTTTCCTCCGAAAAATAGCGACACACATCCACACAACTCTGACTCCATATAGAGCAGTGGAGAAAATGATTCTCGGAAAAATAAAGCATATCTTCTCAAAGATATGAAGGTGTGCGGGTGTGTAGAATTGCTATAAGGGCTGGCTTATCCATTGAAAATCGACAACAAATTAGAAGACAAAGTTGCGATTTCCTCCTCAATACAGTCGGAAAACGATCCCCGATATTCTTGGGCCCACATTGCGAAGTAACACGAACACAAGTCGAAAGGCGAAAAGTACAACTCAGGACTGGCGAGAAAGAAATCTGCTGTACCCCCACATCAGCGGGATGTGGTGAAACCAATCGAGAGGGAAGGGAATAAAGGAAGGAAGATGGATAGAGAGAAGGGGGGGGGGGGGGGGGGGGAATGTTTGTGGAGTAGTCGATTGTACAGGTCCGCTTTGGATATGGGAGATTTTGGGGGTGGGTCCGAAACGATAGGCTGGGATCTACAGACAAACTGTAAAGTAGTGGAACTACAAAATGGTATTGGCATGATCCTTAGACAAGTTCAATGCCAGTTTCTCACTTCTAGATATCTTAGAAAAGACGAAGTTGTCTTTGGCCAGGAGGAACTGCCCAATGTGAAAAGTTCACCAAGGTTATATCTATGTAGGCAAAACAAGGGCTTTGACCGGTCACTTACCAAACGTTGTTGAAAGTTCTCATACATTTACATATGGGAACCACAATGGTTAGGTCTGTTGTTTGTTTACAAATGAAATGGACGAAACTTGGTACTAATAGCACAAAAGCCAAGGACTCCTGCAGCCTATAAATCACACCAACTGTGGGTTCTGAGGTAACTTGGCAGTAGTTACAACAAAGGGACAAAACTGCCTATGGGTTGATGAATGATCACTGTAGTAATACATGTAACATGTCTAAATTGTGTATAACGAGCTCATCTTCACACGGTCCTTTGAACATGTATGGTACTGTACACTTACTTACCACCATCTAACATTTGTCAATGTGTTGCTGCAAACGCAACTGAAATAGTCAGGTCCATGTCCTACATTGCATGTACAGTGTGCATGGTCTGAATAAAAAAACATTCATGACAAAAAATGTGTTTTTTCGGAATAAGGAATTTTTCACAAAATGATAGGAGGAGTTTATTCGAAATAATTACCTGTATCAAGTCGTGAAGAAAATAACAAGTTATGTATATTTATAGTCTAAACACCGATACCAGGACGTTAATAAATGCATTGCCATATTGTGTGTGTCTCATTTGACATAATGGTATGGTACATTAATTTCGAAGTACTGTAACAATGTACATGTATACGGTAGGTAGAAATAGATGCTATCAGCTCTGGTGCAGATAAGCTACTCGTTAAAATTTAAGTGCGCACCAACTGCCTCCAGATTAACGCAGATAATAGCAAACAATATAAATAGTGAGAATAATGGATGGCGATGAACAGGTGGCAAACTACCTGTACGGTCATTAATAACTAACTATGTGAACAAGTGTAGAACTTTTCACAACCCAAAGTTTTTTGATACTTAATTTCATATTTGATCAGAACTGAGCATATCATGTATAATTTGTCAAAAGTTTTCAAAACATGAATTTAGACTGCAGCCAATTCACAGTTAATGCAGCACTATATGCATGAAATGACATGAATACGGGTATAATTTCATCTCCAGATTTGTTCAAGGTGACCTATCATGCGTTGACAGTTCACGGTGGGAAAACAGAAATATTTATGTGTTGGAATTATCAGATTGATCCAACTGACATAGAATGATAGAGCGAACGATTTTCCAATCACAACAAAATTCAAAGAACAGCTGCGTCCAACATGGTCAATATATAATTATTCAATCAAAAGGTGTGTTCATATTGAACGACTTTCATCACAAAGATGTAAAAATGAAAGAAAGACAACATTCAATTTCTCAAATCGCCTAAATCATTGTAATACATGTGTGTTTTGTTATATCACTATTCAATGAAGCCAGCTGTGGATTGCTCAAATTCGAACAAAAAGGGGAAAGCTGAAGCCTCTCAGCAAAAGACCACATTTCAACATCTGGTCTGGAGATCATTGATTCATTTAAGGAAGTTGCTGAGCTGTGGAAATTCTGACAATGAACAAGATTAAAGCAGCACTATCAATCGTGTGTACAATCAAAATGACATGATGCAGAAGATTTCACATAAGTTCTGGTCACAACAATGATGACATAAATTCAGTCCTAGTCACATAACAATAAACAGATATGAGTTCACACCTGTACCACTGTACGCTGCAGCAAAAATAAACTATACAAGACAATGTATTGAAAATGACTACCGGTACATGGCTTACATCAGAAATACATGAGATATCTCTCTTCATGCTATTATGTATTTCTGCTTACAATTGTCATGTAGAATTAAACGGTCAACTTTTGTTGACTTCATTAACATGGTGTGCCTTATTATGGGTACAAATGTGTTATGGTATCAGATGAAAAAATCGCCCAGTTATCCTACATGTGATCCAACTGCAAGGTGTTGATCTGCAAATGAAATGAGTTTTCTGTTGAGAGCAGCATTAATTCTGAAGGAAGAACAAAAGAACAGAAGCAACATATAAAATGTTGACATAATTCACCTTGTTATGTTAGGCAACTTGTGCTTGTTCCTAGGATTTCGAACAAAACTGAGCTCATATTAGTAATTAGAAGAATTTTCTGCAGATGGACAATCTTGTTGCAATAGATCTACAATCACGAGTACATGACCAACTTCACGCCGTAGGTGCGCAGGCCAGATTCACAGAGTGGTAGACATATGCTGACGCTTCCCAGCCTGGGTTCACTCTAGTGACAAATTTTGCTAATCAAAAATTGCTAAAAACTTCAAATTTCTTTTAGCATTTTATAATTTCTTTTAGCAATAATTCTTGCATGCATACCGCATTGTACGAAGGACTATTCAATAACTGACGAAAGTACTTCAATGACCATGATGATTGATAGAAATGCAAGAGTCCGATATTAATTATTATGAAGACAATGCCAATTACACTTTCTCAAATTGTGCGAAAGCAAGCTATTTTTGTTTAGCATTTTGAGCCTTTGATTAGCAAAATGCTACAGTGCGATCAGCTAGAGTGAGCCCATCCAGCCAAACGGGAGTGTGAGGCACACAAACAATCTCCCCTTGTACTGAAAACCCACATATTTTTCGGAGCCACTCTTCAGCTTTATATGTACATGTCATAATTAAAGACAAAACACGCTTATAAATTACGAGTCACTTGTCCTAAATTCAATATCAACTCAATATTATCAGAGCTCAGAAGCCCATTTTGTGGAGAAAAAAACTGCTGGTACGAAGGTTGGATATCAGTCTCGAAGAGTGTAGGGAATGAGTCAGTTCGAGTTGACAGATCGAGATGACAGTTCGAGTTAGAGTTGCCCCATCCCATATTCCTACGCCAATCTGTATGCAAGTCTGTGTGTAACTCTGGTCCTTATGAATCACTCCATCACTAGTCCAACTTATAATTCTAGACTACTTGAACATGTTGAACAATAATAACAGTTTCTCGCAACCTCCTTGTTCGTTGTTCTTCCAAATCGCCTCCGAAGAAAACCTTACTTTCCGGCGCCAAATCTTCCAAATAAACCGAAAGTGATCTCACGTAGACTGTCGCATTCCACGGACTAAAATAGTTCCCGGTTTTGTTTCTGTTTTGGTTTACTGTCTGCGGTTGATGTAAAACACGAAACCACGAATAGCATGATAAATATATCAAAATAAACCTGTAATGGAAAAATTGGGCATTTTAACTTTTTCAACTCAACTGGAACTGTCATCTCGAACTGTCAACTCGAAGTGATGAATCCCCTGGACACTAGGCATGTAACGATAAATCGATGATATCGATGATCGATCGATTGTACTGGGCCGAGCGATGATCGATGTGAAATACTTGGAATCAATTTTTTTCATATCGTAAATTGTTTCGGATATTTTCGTGAGTGGGCAGTTTTGGCCGTGCGCCTTTTTAAAAAAAGCTAGTTCTTGTTTTGTAGCCGCGTATGAATACATCGAGAGAACTCCTACAGCACGTCTATGCAGCCTATGTCAGACCGGTGGGTGCCGACCGTAATGCAAATTGTTTTCCTCACAAATACTAAATTAGTTACATTGTAAACTATAAGATTAGATTACGTAACCGAATTTATGCAGATTTTTCAAAAGGATTAGGCGAAGTATATTGCTTAAATTATGATCTAATCTTGGGGATTGTTGAGGACTATTTTTGCCGCGTATGTGCAATGGCTCCACATTTGATGATTCGAATGAAACTTCTTCAAACATTGCTATTTTTGACTCGGATCATCAATTACCAAACAACTTTTTTGGACTATTATTAAAACCTTATGGTTTATTCATTTATTTCTTCCTGTGCCCTATAATACATGCTAACCCCAGCATCGTATCATGGCACTAGCGCCTCAGTGACCGCGGCGGTTCCAGCCGATATTGCCCATCAACAAGCATGAGTATTGCCGAGTCAAGGGTCAGATTCGAAGATCGATGATCGCTCGGTGGAAGGCAACGATCATCGATTTCAAAATCTCCCACCGATTTACATGCCTACTGGACACAGTCTCGAATGATAGAACTAATTAGTTTCAGTTGCATTACAAGGCCTGAAAACGCTGTTGGCGAATTTTGGAATGTGACAAATTTAGGACGGATCAGATGGCTCTAAGTACTAACAAAAAATAATATACCCAATACCTTTAACAACCGCAAAGTTTAGTTTGAACAAGAAGACGGTCATTATAAACCTTCAACTTTGTAATAAACTACTCCTGAACCAGTATTTTGTTATGAGTCATTGAGTGTGTCCTGTTATTGTTCATTGTTCAACTTCAAAATAAACAACATTATTTAGGCCTAATTTTGATTCGGTGATTTGTAGTGTCTCACCTGGGAATGAAGCTGCCCACGAGATTCAGGAACTGCTCCTTTATTTCTCATAGATCTAGCTAGTTAGGCCCAGAAAATTAATGACAGTTGGTTCCAAATTTTCAATACAACTTTTCATAAACAATAAACACTGAATGTCAGATTTTTCAATCAATCTTGAAGCGATTGACATTTGGATTTTCAAATTACACTTTTGTGTATTGGCAGCTTTGAGAAGTTTGTTGGGTTGATACTCACATAATTACGCGTGAAATGATCAAGGACACCATCGTGCAGGGTCTGGTTCACAAATATCCTGAATAAGCATCAACAAGTCCACAACAATCGTTCACAAACTCGGAGCAAAACACACAGATTCCGTTACAGGGCGGCCATGCTGAATTTTTACGTCACTCAATACAAAGTCACATGACCAGGGTCGTGAAACTATGCCAAAGGTCACAGAGGTCAAATCGTAAACAGCTGATTTCAGAAACAACAATGACAGTGCTGATGTGCGATCAAATATTTTACCAATTCTTCGCTAGATGGTTAGATCGAAGTGATAGAGCACCACTCGTCATCTTATTTTGTGAATATTATCACAGTTTTGTGTGATATATTGTACTTTTAATTGATTGATGTATATAGATTTTCTTCAGGGGGAATTGAATGATGATAGTCCAAAGACAGATGTTGAGAAATATAATCCAGTTTATTGAGTAATCCAGTTGTAATGATGTAATTTAGATAGTCCAAAAATATGAAGTAAGTCACAGACTGATGATGGTGTCTTCAGACCCAGAACTGAACTCCCAACTGATTTGAATTTTAAAATTTTCTCCCAGCTAGAAGCTTGAGGTTAGGTAATATTACAAAACTAACCAATGACAAGACTCTGTTTCCCAGTCAAGTCTGAATGGACCAATCACATTCAAACAGGAGCGTGAGAACCAAAATCTTGTGTGGTTTTAAACTGTAGCCAAAGAACAGTTGTTTGGAATAAGATTAATGTCTTTTTCAAATTTTGAATACTTCTCAGGCTGTGACTTGTACAAAAGTGGAATAGTAAACTAGTTGTTAGATTTGAATTGTATAAGATAAAATAAGACTTTTGTAAATGACTAGTAATTAATATGATACAATAATGATCTTAATATTGAAGTAATCTTCATTAAACATAATTATAATTAAGAATATTAATTATATAAATTATTACAATTAATTAGGTAAATTATTAGAAATATACATTGGTATAAATATACACTTATCAGAGTTATTAATTGATCTCATTAATTAATTAATTTAACACTCTGATATATGCCTCTCAGTTTAAATCGAAAATCTCCTGATTTTCATACAATATACAACACTGGTAAATAAATATGATGAAAGATCTTTCATAAACACAATACAATACATAATAGTAATATAAATGTAAACTTGAATTGCCTATTGGCATATAGTAACGATAGAGTCAGATCATATAGGTGACATTAATATGTATAATAATTGGCACACACATGTGTGGACATACACATCAATGTAAAACATGTGAAATACAATACAATGTAGGATTCAGTGTATGCAACTGATCCAAGTGATCTTCTCAGAGTGCAAAGTCTGAAATTCTTAGGTGTCAAATTACAAAACAAAGTTTGACAGTTCTCTAGCTTTTGAAGTATCAAGAACAGCATAGAAGTCATTCAGTGCAGAATCAGAGATGCAAGAACACAAGAAAAAAAAAATACCTAAAGTTAAATAATTTTGAAATACAATGCCCATTTTCTTACTGAAAATAAAATAAATTTTGCATGTATTCAGTACAAACTCATTATCATACATAGGAATATGGTACCTATTTGCCCTATGTTTAACTGAAAAATACAACCATCAGTTCAGGATAACGCATATAAAGTCACAATGACATGTTCTACTAACTAGGAATGTCAAACTGTAATTGAAGACACATTTCAAACCCTTAATTATTCAACAAACATGTACGTGTATTATACATTTTGAATTGTATTTTGCATATTATATGCATATAATGAGTGACATTATGACACATTATGTTCATGATTATCATGGCTGGTATACAAATGAATAATATATAAGACTTATTTACATGGGTACTTGAGCCTTTTTACGGGCCCTGCCTTTCTGAGTTTTCTTTACGTGAAAATCTCTTACATGTTGATCATCTATTTGATCCTTTAGTACCCACTGCGAGTTCTTCATGCCAGTGTATTTCACTCTGTACCACATTTGTGACTTGTACCTCCGTTATTGTAGTATTTTCTCAATGGACTGTTTTGGTTGTGCTTGTGTGTTTGGTTGTGTAGTGTCTTGTGACTGGGTGTCAGTTTGAGAAGGCTGAGGTGTGTTATCTGGCTGTGTTGGATTCTGTGACTGAGTGGATGTGTGTGGGGATGGAGGTGGTTGTGGATCCACATCCTGGCTTGGAGCTGCAGCTTCGTCCTCAGTGTCATCGGCACTGTCCTCAGCCAGTTCATTTTCAACAGGTGGCGTAATGTCACGAATGTCGGTACTCACGAACCTGGTCAGTCGTTTGGCATGGACTCGGGATCTTCTTTGCTTGTGAGTAGCACAGTCCCTTATCAGGTATGTACTGTTGTCCTCATTCACATCTGTTATATAGAACGGACCAATTTTCTTGGGCTGTAGCTTGGGATTGAGTCCTTTCTGCTTGGTAGTGTTGTTAAGAACAACGAGATCTCCCAAGCAAAATGTGGGCGATTTGGCTTTCCTGTCATGATACTTTTTATTTTGATCCTGCGCTTGCTGGATGTTTTGTTTTGCCAATTCTCTGGTGATCTTAAATTGTTGAGTGATCTCCTGTAGATGATCCAGACTTGAGTGTGGAATGTTGTTGTTGGGGATGAGGTCCACATCAAGCGGTAGTCTCATCTCTTGGCCTAGCAGAATTTTGTAAGGACTGAACAGTGTGGAATTGACGGATGGAGTGGCTCTCCATGCTGCCATTATTGATGGTAATAGTTCTGGCCAGTTGTCCTGGTGATTATTGACATACATGCGGAGACACTGTGCCAATCCTGACATCCGACGCTCTGCTGTGGCGTTTGTTTCAGGATGCCAACTTGATGTTTTCAGTTTTCTGATCTCAAATATTCTGCAGACTTCAGTTACGATCGACGACAAGAAGTTTGTGCCGCGGTCACTGAGTAATGAATGAGGTGCACCCCAGCGACAGATAACTTCGTTGTAGAGTATTCTTGCAATTTCTGCTCCAGATAGTGACTTAACAGGAAAGGCTTCTGGCCATTTGGAAAATGCATCCACAACAAGCAAGATATAACGATAAGACTGAGCTTTGGGGAGAGGCCCAAAAAGATCAATATGGATCCTTCCAAATATACCATCAGTCTGCAGTGGATGAAGTGGCACATTTCGCTTGTGGCTGTCGGCTTTGTTTAATTGGCAGTCCTTGCAAGATTTAACATACTGTTTGATTTCCATGTACATTCGGTCCCAGTAATATTTCAACCGGATGAGATGATAGGTTCTGTCAAAACCCTGGTGACCGGCCATGAGACTGTCGTGGTAAGATAACATGACATCGTTCTTCAGTGATGAAGGTACAACCAGTTGTCGGACGATACGGTTTGCTCGGAGTCCCTTGCCACGTGGATAATACAGGTGATACAGTAAGCCGTCATCCGGATCCACTACATACTCATGACTTTGAGCAATGAAGCGACGTTCTGCTTTTTCTGTCATATTCTCTGGCATAATACCGTCTTGGAGATAGTTGAATATGTCAGCCAGTTGTGGATCAGACTGTTGTTTCGTTCTGACATCCGGCTTGTCTGTGTCTGCTACAGCACACAGGTGTCTGATGGACTTCAACTGTGTGTACCTGTTCTCGGTTTCTTGTCTTGCATCTGTGACAGGCAGACAGATTTGAGACACCAGTGGAGACAGATCTGTTGACTCTGTAGCATTGGATACCCATGTACATGGAGGAGACGTGGTGGGTGGGTACTCTCTTCTGCTTAGAGTGTCAGCATTCCCGTTCTTCGAACCCTTACGATACTGTATGGTGTACCTGTACTGTTGAAGGAACAGTGACCATCTGCTCAGGCGTCCAGTTGTTAGTTTGCAGTCCTGAATATATTGTAGTGCAGAATGGTCAGTGACAATTGTGAAGGGTATATCAGCAAGATATACATGATACTGACGGATCCCCTCGACAATAGCGAGTCCTTCCAGCTCAGATATACCCCAGTTCCGTTCAGAAGACCTCAGTGATCTTCCACCATAAGCTATCACAACATCTCGATTCTTGTCATCCTTTTGACCGAGAATATAACCAATAGCTGACGTGCTGGCATCTGTGTAGAGAATAAACTCTTTGTCGAAATTAGGAAATGCCAAGATTGGTGGGCTTGTCAGGACTCCTTTCATCTGTTGAAATGCTGTCTGGCACACGTTATCCCAATGGAACTTCGCTTCCTTCTGGAGCAGTTTATTCAGTGGTGCTGTTATATGTGAGAAGTCCTTTACAAATCTCCTGTAGTATTGGCAAATTCCAAGAAACGTTCTCAGCTGTGTCTGAGTCTCAGGCACAGGAAATGTTGTGATAGCTGACGTCTTCTTGGGGTCTACAGACAATCCATGCTTGGAGATGACATGTCCCAGGAAGGTGACTTCTGCCTTGGCAAAATGACACTTTGTAGGGCGTAACTTTAAGTTAGCCTCTCTGAGCTTTTGAAATACATTCGAAAGGTGTTGCAGATGATGCGCGAAATTCTCAGAATATAGCAAAATGTCATCGGCATAGACAATGGCATAGACATACAAAAACTTACTAAGCACCTGTGTCATGACAGCGCTGAAAACTGCTGGAGAATTTGACAAACCATATGGCAGTTTGTTAAATTCAAACACTCCATGGTGTGTTATGAAGGCAGTCTTGTGTTTAGTAAGTGGGTCCAGAGGAACCTGTAGAAATGCTTGGGCCAAGTCCAGAGTGGAAAATATAGTCGCCTTGGATTGTCCAAGAGCGTCCACTACATCCTCGTTCCTTGGAAGAGGGAAATAGACTGGCTTCACAAGCTTGTTTAGGGCCCTATAGTCGACTACCATTCTCCATGTGCCATTGGCTTTCTTCACCAGTATCACAGGTGACA
The DNA here is from genome assembly GCA_949152475.1 of Terebella lapidaria. Taxonomy (NCBI): domain Eukaryota; kingdom Metazoa; phylum Annelida; class Polychaeta; order Terebellida; family Terebellidae; genus Terebella; species Terebella lapidaria. The sequence continues at coordinate 21,665,622 of OX424563.1, read as the reverse complement.
TCCAGTTGCTTGTCGAGCGTTGTATTATACCACAGCTAAGCAAGTCATTCACCTGCCTCTCAATCTCAGTTTTGTGAGCAGGGGAGGTTCTGTAGAATCTTGACTTCACAGGTGGATGGTCTCCTGTGTCGATGACGTGATGATAGCTGTCATATGTCCCCAGTTCAGATGTACTCACAGCAAAGACATCACGATTCCTGCCAATCAACTCCAGTATATCATCTCTCTGACTTTCTGAGATGGCATCCAATGGAATGTCTACATTCATGGCCTTAGCCACCTGAATGAAATACTGGCGATCACGAATGGGGTCAGAATTGTGATCTGGAGTGTGGCAGCCTTTGGTGTGCTCTACCTGATGAGGATCACTTCCACCTGTCATGTGTATGGTGTTGATGTTTCTGTTTGTGTTCTCATTGAGCTCTGTGTACGACAACAGTGTATTGACATGAGCAGATACAGGTGTTGTACTGTCAATGGTAATGTCTGTAGTGTGCTTCTCACTTGAGCTTGGATGGAGTTCTGGAGGCATGTCCTCCATGTGAACAAGCTGTGTGTCATCGGTTATTGGTGAATATGTCCCTAAAATGTGATTACTGGGAATGTGTGTGTCAGTCGGTAAAGGGTTTAACAATCTATATACACATCGACCAGTGTCAGGTTGTACAGCACAACTCGGTCCTGTGACGAAGAACTTTTTGTTCAGCTGTGCAGTGGGTTGTATTACACCAGCTTTAGGTATACACCCTTTAGAATCAGATTTAGACTTTGACACCTTAACATTCAAAAGTATTTCACTATTACCAGGAACAATCACATCCTCAGTAGTTCTTATGAAACACACTCTGTTCTTCACGTGATCTCTGGAATCTGTTAGGTTAATTGTTACCATACCTTGTTGTAAAGTCAAAGTATTAGTGCCAAAATCCCAGTTAGCTTGCTGAGAGCGTAAAAATGTCTCTCCTAGAATGATCTGTGGGTCAGCAGATCCTGGCAGGACGAGAAAGTCTTGCCACAATTTCAGGTCATTTATGACAACAGGTAAGGTAACAGTACCTAACACATTGATTTTATGTCCACCTACACCTATGATGTGTCCTACAGGTGAACACTGTAGTGGGAAGCACTTGTTACTATTTGTATACCTATACATGTGATTAGAAATGCAACTGACATTTGCACCAGTATCTAGTAGTGCATTTACACCTTTCCCATTTATACAACAATTTAACATATTGGGCCTGTTTGATTTAGTGATATAGACTTTTGGTACAATACCTATATCATCGCTGTTAGGAGTGGCTTCTGCACTATGCCTGTCCCGCGCATGTGAGACAGGCACGAGTCCCTAGTGCTGATCATTCGCTTGGGGCTTGTCTGTGCTGGTAACTGTGCTGCGCGATGTTTTGCAGAGCCTCGCGTAGTGGTTGGCTTTTCCACAGTTACTGCATGTAGTGCCGTAGGCGGGGCAGTTGCGGTAGCGATGTTTTTCACCACACTTCCAGCAGGCTGGGGAATTGCGTCGCGGGCGAGGAGGAGGGTATCCGCGGTGAGACGACTCCACATCTTTCTTCTCGGCCATGGCGTCAACTTTCTTCCTCAGCTCCGAGATCTCGCTGCATAGTGCTGACAGCTCAGACGACTGTTGGGGTTGTCGTCCACTCCGTCCAGTGTCACATGCCATGACAGCATGATCCGGCGCTGGAGTTGTGCTGGTAACATTTTCCACCAGGAGGGCGATGCGTCGCACATCAGCTAGGCTTTCTGGCTCCTTCAGCAGGACCTGGCACTTGGTCTTGGGCAACAGTCCTTGTATGGCTATTTCCATCTCCTGTTCTGGAGATCTGACCAGCTCGCGACATTCTCTTGACACGGCTAGGAGATAGTCGTCAACACTCTCTGTTGGTAACTGTTTTCTTGTTGCTAACTTGTCTAAACGAGCCAACATCTGTGTTTTCGTGAGTTTGAACTCGTTGATGAATGCAGAAGAGAACTGTTTGTATGTCTCAAATGGTGGATCCTTGTTCAGGAACCAGAACAATGCTGTGTCCTGCAGAAACAGGGACACAGACATTAGTTTGGTTGTGTCCGTCCATCCTTTCAACTGGCAATATCTGTCATACGTCTGCAGCCAGAATTGGGGATTCCCCGATGACTGGCCCCCAAAACATGAAACACTTTTCTCGAGTGCCTTACAGTTGTTGATTTGTAAGGCACTGTCAGTCCTTTTCACAGGAATTTCTGATGACGATAGGACGTCTGGGTCAGAGTCCAGTTCTGCATGTTCTGTGCTCTGTTGGTTTGTATTTCTAGCTTTTCTCGTCTTTGGCATGTTGTTGGCTTCTCTCTTTCTTTCTTTTTTTTCTTTTTAGTCCTTGATGTTGGTAGGCACTCCCGTGATGTACTCCACCAAATATCACTGTTTTGTGTGATATATTGTACTTTTAATTGATTGATGTATATAGATTTTCTTCAGGGGGAATTGAATCCAAAGACAGATGTTGAGAAATATAATCCAGTTTATTGAGTAATCCAGTTGTAATGATGTAATTTAGATAGTCCAAAAATATGAAGTAAGTCACAGACTGATGATGGTGTCTTCAGACCCAGAACTGAACTCCCAACTGATTTGAATTTTAAAATTTTCTCCCAGCTAGAAGCTTGAGGTTAGGTAATATTACAAAACTAACCAATGACAAGACTCTGTTTCCCAGTCAAGTCTGAATGGACCAATCACATTCAAACAGGAGCGTGAGAACCAAAATCTTGTGTGGTTTTAAACTGTAGCCAAAGAACAGTTGTTTGGAATAAGATTAATGTCTTTTTCAAATTTTGAATACTTCTCAGGCTGTGACTTGTACAAAAGTGGAATAGTAAACTAGTTGTTAGATTTGAATTGTATAAGATAAAATAAGACTTTTGTAAATGACTAGTAATTAATATGATACAATAATGATCTTAATATTGAAGTAATCTTCATTAAACATAATTATAATTAAGAATATTAATTATATAAATTATTACAATTAATTAGGTAAATTATTAGAAATATACATTGGTATAAATATACACTTATCAGAGTTATTAATTGATCTCATTAATTAATTAATTTAACACTCTGATAATATGCATCTAACTTATAGCCTTTTTCACTCCGAGAAGTTCACATCAATGAAATTAATAATTTGACAGCTCGTCCATTTGTCACACGTGTCAAATCAAAACAAACTCTGAATAGGTTCTTCACATGGTTCTTTCATCCTTGAAACAGTTTATATTCTTGAAAATATGTGCTTGAATAGCATGTTGACGGGAAGAAAATGCATGAAAACAAACAAAATCACACGGACTATATTCTTGCTACGCGGATGCGGACGTGTATAACTTTTTGACCCCGTGACCCAGTGAGTTCATGTTGTATTCATACGCCAGTACAGATGGTCGAGAGAGTTTCAGGGAGTTGGATTCCAACTGCATTTTGGGCGATAAAATCACAAATTATGAACATTATGGATACCTGATGTGTACAATGGATAACAAATACCGCCGTGAGATAGTTGGGAAGCGGTTTTTGTCCGTGAAAAGCCAGGGACGACTGAAATTGAGCAGAATTTCGGAGTGGGGATGGCGTTCTGGTCACAACAATGATGACATAAATTCAGTCCTAGTCACATAACAATAAACAGATATGAGTTCACACCTGTACCACTGTACGCTGCAGCAAAAATAAACTATACAAGACAATGTATTGAAAATGACTACTGGTACATGGCTTACATCAGAAATACATGAGATATCTCTCTTCATGCTATTATGTATTTCTGCTTACAATTGTCATGTAGAATTAAACGGTCAACTTTTGTTGACTTCATTAACATGGTGTGCCTTATTATGGGTACAAATGTGTTATGGTATCAGATGAAAAAATCGCCCAGTTATCCTACATGTGATCCAACTGCAAGGTGTTGATCTGCAAATGAAATGAGTTTTCTGTTGAGAGCAGCATTAATTCTGAAGGAAGAACAAAAGAACAGAAGCAACATATAAAATGTTGACATAATTCACCTTGTTATGTTAGGCAACTTGTGCTTGTTCCTAGGATTTCGAACAAAACTGAGCTCATATTAGTAATTAGAAGAATTTTCTGCAGATGGACAATCTTGTTGCAATAGATCTACAATCACGAGTACATGACCAACTTCACGCCGTAGGTGCGCAGGCCAGATTCACAGAGTGGTAGACATATGCTGACGCTTCCCAGCCTGGGTTCACTCTAGTGACAAATTTTGCTAATCAAAAATTGCTAAAAACTTCAAATTTCTTTTAGCATTTTATAATTTCTTTTAGCAATAATTCTTGCATGCATACCGCATTGTACGAAGGACTATTCAATAACTGACGAAAGTACTTCAATGACCATGATGATTGATAGAAATGCAAGAGTCCGATATTAATTATTATGAAGACAATGCCAATTACACTTTCTCAAATTGTGCGAAAGCAAGCTATTTTTGTTTAGCATTTTGAGCCTTTGATTAGCAAAATGCTACAGTGCGATCAGCTAGAGTGAGCCCATCCAGCCAAACGGGAGTGTGAGGCACACAAACAATCTCCCCTTGTACTGAAAACCCACATATTTTTCGGAGCCACTCTTCAGCTTTATATGTACATGTCATAATTAAAGACAAAACACGCTTATAAATTACGAGTCACTTGTCCTAAATTCAATATCAACTCAATATTATCAGAGCTCAGAAGCCCATTTTGTGGAGAAAAAAACTGCTGGTACGAAGGTTGGATATCAGTCTCGAAGAGTGTAGGGAATGAGTCAGTTCGAGTTGACAGATCGAGATGACAGTTCGAGTTAGAGTTGCCCCATCCCATATTCCTACGCCAATCTGTATGCAAGTCTGTGTGTAACTCTGGTCCTTATGAATCACTCCATCACTAGTCCAACTTATAATTCTAGACTACTTGAACATGTTGAACAATAATAACAGTTTCTCGCAACCTCCTTGTTCGTTGTTCTTCCAAATCGCCTCCGAAGAAAACCTTACTTTCCGGCGCCAAATCTTCCAAATAAACCGAAAGTGATCTCACGGAGACTGTCGCATTCCACGGACTAAAATAGTTCCCGGTTTTGTTTCTGTTTTGGTTTACTGTCTGCGGTTGATGTAAAACACGAAACCACGAATAGCATGATAAATATATCAAAATAAACCTGTAATGGAAAAATTGGGCATTTTAACTTTTTCAACTCAACTGGAACTGTCATCTCGAACTGTCAACTCGAAGTGATGAATCCCCTGGACACTAGGCATGTAACGATAAATCGATGATATCGATGATCGATCGATTGTACTGGGCCGAGCGATGATCGATGTGAAATACTTGGAATCAATTTTTTTCATATCGTAAATTGTTTCGGATATTTTCGTGAGTGGGCAGTTTTGGCCGTGCGCCTTTTTAAAAAAAGCTAGTTCTTGTTTTGTAGCCGCGTATGAATACATCGAGAGAACTCCTACAGCACGTCTATGCAGCCTATGTCAGACCGGTGGCCGGTGGGTGCCGACCGTAATGCAAATTGTTTTCCTCACAAATACTAAATTAGTTACATTGTAAACTATAAGATTAGATTACGTAACCGAATTTATGCAGATTTTTCAAAAGGATTAGGCGAAGTATATTGCTTAAATTATGATCTAATCTTGGGGATTGTTGAGGACTATTTTTGCCGCGTATGTGCAATGGCTCCACATTTGATGATTCGAATGAAACTTCTTCAAACATTGCTATTTTTGACTCGGATCATCAATTACCAAACAACTTTTTTGGACTATTATTAAAACCTTATGGTTTATTCATTTATTTCTTCCTGTGCCCTATAATACATGCTAACCCCAGCATCGTATCATGGCACTAGCGCCTCAGTGACCGCGGCGGTTCCAGCCGATATTGCCCATCAACAAGCATGAGTATTGCCGAGTCAAGGGTCAGATTCGAAGATCGATGATCGCTCGGTGGAAGGCAACGATCATCGATTTCAAAATCTCCCACCGATTTACATGCCTACTGGACAGTCTCGAATGATAGAACTAATTAGTTTCAGTTGCATTACAAGGCCTGAAAACGCTGTTGGCGAATTTTGGAATGTGACAAATTTAGGACGGATCAGATGGCTCTAAGTACTAAGTAGTAACAAAAAATAATATACCCAATACCTTTAACAACCGCAAAGTTTAGTTTGAACAAGAAGACGGTCATTATAAACCTTCAACTTTGTAATAAACTACTCCTGAACCAGTATTTTGTTATGAGTCATTGAGTGTGTCCTGTTATTGTTCATTGTTCAACTTCAAAATAAACAACATTATTTAGGCCTAATTTTGATTCGGTGATTTGTAGTGTCTCACCTGGGAATGAAGCTGCCCACGAGATTCAGGAACTGCTCCTTTATTTCTCATAGATCTAGCTAGTTAGGCCCAGAAAATTAATGACAGTTGGTTCCAAATTTTCAATACAACTTTTCATAAACAATAAACACTGAATGTCAGATTTTTCAATCAATCTTGAAGCGATTGACATTTGGATTTTCAAATTACACTTTTGTGTATTGGCAGCTTTGAGAAGTTTGTTGGGTTGATACTCACATAATTACGCGTGAAATGATCAAGGACACCATCGTGCAGGGTCTGGTTCACAAATATCCTGAATAAGCATCAACAAGTCCACAACAATCGTTCACAAACTCGGAGCAAAACACACAGATTCCGTTACAGGGCGGCCATGCTGAATTTTTACGTCACTCAATACAAAGTCACATGACCAGGGTCGTGAAACTATGCCAAAGGTCACAGAGGTCAAATCGTAAACAGCTGATTTCAGAAACAACAATGACAGTGCTGATGTGCGATCAAATATTTTACCAATTCTTCGCTAGATGGTTAGATCGAAGTGATAGAGCACCACTCGTCATCTTATTTTGTGAATATGCATCCAACTTATAGCCTTTTTCACTCCGAGAAGTTCACATCAATGAAATTAATAATTTGACAGCTCGTCCATTTGTCACACGTGTCAAATCAAAACAAACTCTGAATAGGTTCTTCACATGGTTCTTTCATCCTTGAAACAGTTTATATGTTGATATTCTTGAAAATATGTGCTTGAATAGCATGTTGACGGGAAGAAAATGCATGAAAACAAACAAAATCACACGGACTATATTCTTGCTACGCGGATGCGGACGTGTATAACTTTTTGACCCCGTGACCCAGTGAGTTCATGTTGTATTCATACGCCAGTACAGATGGTCGAGAGAGTTTCAGGGAGTTGGATTCCAACTGCATTTTGGGCGATAAAATCACAAATTATGAACATTATGGATACCTGATGTGTACAATGGATTACAAATACCGCCGTGAGATAGTTGGGAAGCGGTTTTTGTCCGTGAAAAGCCAGGGACGACTGAAATTGAGCAGAATTTCGGAGTGGGGATGGCGGGCAGGGATCGTTCGCTCGTGCACCGAACAGGACTTCAGCAATCCAGACATTTCGGTGAGTTTTTGGAAATTCCCCTTCCCTTCTGTCCCACTTTAAATTGGAATAATCTCCAGAAACACCGTGTAAATCACACCAGCAATTCAAATTTGTAGAACTGTGGACTCTCTGTCTTCTATGCGGCTTTATTTTATAATAACATGGGCACATTTTTGGGTCTGTCAGGCTTGTCCGTGTTGTTTCATGTTTGTGGGGGCAGAGCACAGGCTTGATGATGGTGTGGGCAGAACTTCAACGTGATGTTCTTGAAACTTCAAACGTGGGTGGAGCACATGGCGGTCTGGCCGTGCTATCACACATATCATGGCATTGAGTGTGTATAGTGCCCAGTCAAAGTCAGGTGGACCTCGGTACAGTGCACCAGTCACGACATGATCCGTGGAATTCACTACACCTGCATCTCAACAAAGAAATGTCACCCAGTGCATTCACCTAGGTTTTTTTTGTGTATAGCCTAGGCTTAGCCGGTAGCACAGGACTATTGATCTTACAAATGGTTACCATGTGGGGTTCACGTTTTGGTGAAGAGAAATTATTTGGATTCATTCAAATCATCATCTTTTAACACTGGAATCAGGTTCAAGTCAAACGTGATTGTGATTCTACGAATGAGCTTTAGTACTGCTTTACTTTACCTTGTCAGGGTTTTGAAATGGAAAAGAAAGAGATAATCATTGGGAACTGATATCAAACTCATCCATGATATAATCAACCTTTAGTCTCTTACGCAGGTTGACTCCTGCCCTGATTAGGTTCCGTTTATTTGTTATTGTGTAATTGCAATTTAACAATCCACTTGGTTCAGCTCCAAGTTCATCATGCTTCTCAACTCATTGCCATTTTACCAGTATTAAATTGAACTTATTATTGGTCTTGCAAGATGCTGAAAGTTGAACCCAGAAGGTCATGGCTGTTCAGCTTTTTTTTTTTTTAAATTTGTTCGCCAGGGAATGACATTTTCTGGTCGAACAAGCTGTCAGACAGTATGTTGTTTAGTTTAGAATAGTAATATCTCATACAAGTGTTGTATTTGTGTAAGAATAACATATTAAATTAAAAGCAAAAAAGCATTTGAGGATGTTTCAGTTTATTTGCAATCACAAATTCACAATAATACAGTTTATCAAAATGAATACGTGAAGTCAACATGAAAGGACAAAATTTGTATGGAGATTGCTGGAATGGTGTAGCCAAGGGCGGTCTTACCACCATCCCAGAAAGTGTTTAAATATAATTTGAAAACTATACAATTTAGTTTTATCAATAAAAATTTGTTTACAGCGTGAGAAATCAACAAAATGGATGTGATACGAATGTAGTTGACAAAATGGATGTGATAGTTGCGCCTAGTATGTTGTCTAGTTAGTTACCTGTTTACATTTAATAGAGCCTCTGCCAGACTCTAGATTTGAAATTGTAAAAAAAAATTGCCTTTCAATGGCCACATCTATTCCCATTTGCGGGAAAAAAGTTAGAAAAAAAATTCTTTGTCTCTGCCATCCCTGAGGTACAATTTGAATATTTGGGTTGTGTTTTCTCGGCCATTAATTTTTGCAGGCCAATTCAGACAGGGGAAGATATGGATTTTCCAAATAGCCTTTTGGATTGGATGTTGATTTTTCTAGGAGCAATTCGGTGCAGATTTATTAAGGGGCCATGTTGGCTGCCTTTTTTCCAGCTTCTATCAAGATAAATGATGGAATTAAATTAGAAAATGACACTGGACCACGACTTTGAATACAATGAACCTTGTTGTTTTAGCGTCGGAGAATAAAAATCTGTGATTTATTGTGATTACTGACAGAAACTGTAGCAGTTTCAGTGTGTTGATAGTGTTTCTGGACCCTGTATACCTTCATTCTTTTGTCCACTCAACATGCTCAATAGATTTCCGTTTTATTAAAAATGAAAAACGTTCTGGAAATTCAATTCCATTTATCTGTAATTTGTATACTAGTATATGTTCATTGTTGACTTCCGTACCTGTCAACAAGGGGCATGGATAATGCTGAATTACATTGTCCGGTTAATTCAATGGATTCACATTGGCCAGTAAATTACTTTGAAACAACAGGTGTTCCTCATCATGAGGTTTATTGCACCTGTGGCTTTATGAAATTTCCTCATACTCAGGATTTTATCGTGTTCCTTTGTTATATCACTCGAATGAAAACATCTCCAAGGATTCAGTTGGTCTACATGTTCCTTTTACCACATGCACTAACCTAAGGACATGCCACAATAATCGCAACATTCCTACGGTATGGCCATGGAAAAATCTTCACTAATACCGCGGCCAAACCTTCACACTGGAATGTCAACAGTGGGCGAAGGTTTTGTCCACAAATGCTCGGCTATCAGATATTGTCATCCAACAGTCATTGACTTGGATGGACGGACGGACATTAGCGGACAGGGGCCTGCTGGACATTGCCTCCCGTGAATGCTATCTTTATAGGTACAGCTTGGCCTGAGAGGTGACCTGGTCAGCTAAGGTCAGTGGCACTCAGCAGTGGGCAACAATCACAGAGATCTAGGGATGGGTTCTCATTATTGATTTCCAATTGCATGTACAACATGGTTGGGTCTGCATTGGGTACATGATGTACTGGCGTACCGTATTCATGCACGAATGCACCCTTGCAAATCTTAATACCACATTTCTGGAATTAAATACCACATTTCTGGAGTGCCCACAGGCTGGAGTCCTACTGTATATATCAATTTAGACAAACTGCATCAACTAAAGATACATACATGCACTCTTAGGGCCTTCTTTAGAAGAAAACAAGTTACTAATTAATGCCAACTTGACGAATGACACTTGATCATATCGAGTTCCCAGTATTGTATCACATGGTGCCCTATAGCCAGTGTCAAACTAACTTGTAGTACAGACTGTGTCTTCCCTTCAACATACAGATGTATACACACAGCCATGTGATTCAGACAGTTCCCAGGTTCAATTTAGAATTGATACCGTTTGAAATTAGGAATTTGATATCTTATTATACTCACTAATAGCCTAATAGTGACAAATACCAAATAAATCATTGACAGGAAAGGTCATAGCAAAATTTAAACATGTAAAATGTAAACTGTGCTCGTATAGAGTCTACTTCGAAATATATGCTGTACATTGTATGTATGCTAGTGAAGCCTGGTGTGGGTCGTTGGCCCCAGTTACTGTAAACGTATAAAATTTCGCGTGTATCAATGTTCGCGTTTTCAACATCTCAACAGGTTCGCGTGGATTTAAGTTCGCGTTTTTATGTTGGGTGTGGGATCAGGTATTTAAAATTGGTAAATAATTGTACCAATTTAATACACAAGGCCCAAATATTATTGATCACAGATGTATGTTTGCCATAAACTGCAGATGATCAGTAGTACAATACTAGTACTTGTACAGTATGTTCACGTTATACTAGCACTAGTATGTTGCTATACTAGCATACTAGTATGTTCAGACAGTCAACAAAACACAAACGATCAATACTCAATAAATCTGCTCATTGTTTATTTCTGCCAGAGCACATGAAGTAACAGTGGCGACATCAACCAAGGAAGGCATTTGTGAGACAATTATCACATGAGTTGTTCTGCCGGCTGGTCATTTTCCCGACGAACTACACTAACAAAGTGCTGTTGGTCAGAGAAGTATCCAGTGTCAGAGTGACACGTGACATCTTCAGCGACCTATGGGCGATAATTGTCTCACAAATGCCTTTTTTGGTGAGCGACAGCACGGATGGAACACATTAAATCTTTGATAAGATTTCAAGCGTGATGTGGTCTGCATATGTATTTATTTTCGCCATATTTTCGCGTGTATTTATTTTCGCGTTTTTTTTTCAAACGCGAAATTAGCGAAATTAATACATCGTGAAATTTTGTAAGTTTACAGTATCATATTTGTGTCGAAACAAGTTGAGTTTTTTCTGAAAAGTCTGGGCTAAAGAATTAATGCTCCTTCATATTTATGTTGAAATATAAAAGAACTACGTTTTAATGAAGTATGGTACCAATATCCAGCAAGTTATGCACTGTACTTGCATGACGCATGTATGAGTACAATGGTGACATGCTGGTGAATATTTGCATGAGCTCGGACGATGGACAGCAGTGTAAAACCTACATTCTAAACCTACAAGTTTAGACGTTGTCCTGTATGTGTCTTCACACAATTTTTGATGCCAGCCGTTTAATAACATCATTCCTATCAATTAACTTTCCATATAATGTACTGTTTTGCAAGACATGCCATAAACACATAAATTCACAACATTACTAGTATGTATAATGTAGTTTGCACAAGACATGTATGATACTCACAACATTTCAACTTTGCCGTCCGTTTTCACTACAGGTTACATGTATACAACCCCCCCTCCCCTCCAGCTGGCCCGACTAGACAATGACCTTGAACGAGGCAATTCACCGTGTCATCCTCAGTAATAAATAGCCCCAGCTATGGGCGAATGGGCTGATACCAGTCGTTTTGCCATGGTATTCATGGGCGAGCATAGACCATCTAGGAATGGAGGAAATCTCCCAACCATTCCATGTGGGTCATTGTTTTTTCTTTGCTGGGCAGCCCCAGGGTGGGATGGGCAGCACAGCGATAAAGGTCAAGGTCGCACGAGGCTAATGTAAATCCATAAACAACGGTTTAGATTGCCACGATGTCTGGCATGCCTGGGTTGTCTCGCCTCGTGTCTGTCGCCAAATATCTACAATGCATGGTACAAGTAGATGGTTATCACATATAGAAATTTGCAAAAAGAAAATTGTTTTGAAAATCCATATCGCTCACTACATGTATATCATTTCCATTTCCGACGGCCTAGTGATTTAGTATCAAAATGAAAAATAATTTATCTATATTTGATTGGATTTCTTTCATGTGAACAGTTTATCTGTACATACAGTTCCATGCAAGATGTAAATACATGTAACTTGGAATTTATGGTGATTCACAGAGGAGATGTACAAATTTGAATGCTGAATACACCTTAGATGCCGGTATTGACGTGTTAAATTACCAATAATCCTACACCCTAAGCTTGAGATCTAGTCCGTAGAATTAGGTGAGTCCTGAATTCTAATGTGCACTTGTTCTAAAAAAAAAAATTTATTAGAAGTTAGGTCCAACGTTGATTGAATTTTCATGCAATTAGCTGGCATATTATGTACACGTATATTGCAGGAATATATCCAGGGTTGTATTTTACATGTATATTGTGCAGTCATTCAGTTCATTCAAATATAATACAGCTAATATTCCACCGCCATTTTTGCCTTGTGGATATTTCCTTTTCATCATGTTCATGTGGACCAGAATGTCATAATAGATCATGTAGATAAACATGGCAAATGTATGTGGTACGTTTTTCAAATGAAATGACATTCGTGTCATGAAGCAGATTCGTGAGCGACATATACTGTCCTCAGAAATTTATCGTACATAATAACCATGATAACTATGATTTTGGATGCATTCAGAATTTAAGTTTTGCGGCAGCACACATTAATTCACCACGTGCAGCGGTCTGCCGTTCAGGTTCAGATGTGACCATGGATTTCTAAATTACATTAATAAAAAGCTTGCATCATTTTTTTTGCAGCAGCCTCAATTCTTCCCAAGCACTTATCTCACGAAACCAGTTTCATGCAATGCCGCACACATTCAGCCTGTGTCAACAAAAGGGGTATACCAGTATGCCGCAATAGACGTTTACTCTGCGAAAATCCGGAGATGTTTTGAGCCTTCCCCCTCCCCTCCCCTTTCGACCCTCGTTGCATGGTGGAAGGTGCAGGCAAGACAAAGGATAGAATTCTGGGTTTTGGGATGGAAGGAAAAGAGACACCTTTTTTGTTTCGCTAATTCCATATTTATGCAACCAAGTCAATCAGTTCTGATTCATTGATTGTTTCTTTTCTAGACGCTAAACCCAAGAGCACAATTTTCCCACTCTGCTGCTTTTGGTTCGGGCAGCGTTCGTTTCAGCGATGTCAGCAAAATTGGTAACTTTTGAAAAAAAGTGTCTCCAGCTGTCAGGTTCCTAAATCAACGCTCGTGGTGAAGAGATAATTTATTTCTTTCATAAAAGCTACATATACGTAGATGAGGTATAAATTTCTATTCACTGTATTTTTCAACCTTCCTTAACACATCAAGACTTCGGCATGTGGTGATGTTCTACTAGTATATAAATGTAAATCTTCTTTCACTAGCATCAGACAATTGCATGCAGCTTGAATTTCCAATACAATTAAATTGGGATGTCAGTCACTTTCAAGCCTCTATCATGACAATTTCGCATCTATGAAAGCATTGCAAAATTCAATGTTTTTGATCGAACACAGTTTTTTCCCCTCATGTTCAACTGGAACATCTGGTAACAACTGCTGTAGAACATAATGGCACAGGTGTCGCCCATGGATGGCTGTGAGATGTGTAGACCTGCAAAACGCAGCACATGTGTACAAATATATGTCAATACGAGCCCCGTGTTCTGTGGATTGTCATCGTGGCACATGCTGTGTAGCATGCATTCATCTGTCACTCCCAGTGTGGTACTTACACCATCAGAGTGTCTCGCAGTGACACTGCTACTACTGCTGATAATGTACATGTAGACTTCCTGTTGTTAGCTACATGTAAAACCAAAATTTAATTTGAATTATGAATATTTACCAGTACCTGACTTCAAATTTTCCATGAAATTTTCTGCTGGCTGAATATAATATATTCCACATACCGGTACTTTGTACATTAAAACTTGAATACAATAGAATAAATAAATTATTCATATTACCTCACCGTAATACACTACATACTAGTAATAGTCGAGTGTTGGAAATGCCTTTTGCTTCTCACAAACTTCATTTCATGAAATAGTCTCACTGTGGGTACATGGCATACACAACACAATTGCACATGTACATCAACATTGTAAACGAGGCAATTACAAATCGCAAGAATCCAGACTCTTGTATTTTTTCTTTGCATTATTCTGTGGATTTCTGAAATTATACTTTTCCTAATCAGTGGTCAAGCCATGCAGCTAAACCCCCTCACTAGCCTCCTATCATCCTTTTGAGAACAAAACAAAAGTCTACATTTAGGTGAAGGAATGAACGTCATCAGGTTTGTCCTGAGTTACCTAATGTTCACCTTGTACATGTAACTAAGCCAAGCATTCCTGCAGAACAGGGTCAGTAGAAATCTGTTTGTATCTGAGGACAACATCCTCCACAGTTCCAGGGTTTTGGCCCCTAGATTTCCGCCCTTGGCGCGTTGGGTTCCTGTATTGACGCAATATGTACCCTATGCATCCCTCCTCCCCTTCCCCTCCTGTATGGGGTAGAGATTACATGTATGTACATGTAGACTGGAGTCTGCTCCATTTACATTAAATACAATTACATGAATGCATAGGCCTACATGTTTCAATGTTTCAATGATACCCTTAGGTATGAACATATTAGCATAATATGTGGACAACATTCTGTGAAGAAAGCCATTGTTTCATACTTCAGACAGGTTTTCATGCAGTATGTCTCCACCATGGACCAAATTCACCCCCCCCCCCCTCCCCCTTGAAGATACTTCATTAGTGAGACTACCCTATAGGTCAGCTCAGGTGATGGTCAAGCGCTGAATGAGGCGTCATCAAGCTATGCTATAGTAGCTGTGTGATAGATAGAGCAAGGCCGCTCCCAGTGCACCCGCTGTGTAGCAAATGGACACCAGCTAATATCTGCATAGATAGGCATATAAAATGCCTGATTGGTTTACCACAATGTACCATATGCCCCCCCCCCCCATCATTTTGTAATGGTCAGTGTACTGTTATTGACTTTCATGAGCACTACTATATTTCGATCAATATGCATCAAGTTGACACACACACATCAATAATGTTTAGACATTTATGATGAAGGCATTATCACCACAGACAGTGAACTCTGTGATGGACATTTTACAGAACTCTGATATAGATCTACCTCATAAACTGACAAAATATTCAATATTTCAATTTGTTAATTGCCATACCAGTATATTCATTACATGTACATTGTCACATACATAACTATTATACTACATCCTGAATATTATCCAAAAAAAAAACTTGCATGATACAGTAATTTGCATGTCACAAGTTTGAAAACCTTCTCTGTTTCCCATATAAATTGATGAAAAATATGATGAAACACGTAAAATGATATTCTGGCTGTAATACTATTGCATGTTGTTGTCGAGTGTAGACTCACGTCTCACGTCTGGACACATAATATCAATGACAGGACCGAGGCTACTGTAATGTCACCACTGTCATCCAAACTAATCAGCTTGAGACCAGACCACTAGGCTGTCTGACATTTCAGACAAATTGCCCGGCTTTTCATTAGATAAACATGTACAGTGATAATGTACATTTTTAGGAAGTCGCTGGTCGTATTTTGGCATGTGTCTGGCGAATCTGAAATATGACAAGTTCTGAGATCTATAACTTTTGTATTTTACTGGTAAATTGTGACAAATTAGTTGCCTGCGAAATGATAATATTTATATGGAAATATGAGCCTGAAGTGATAACAAATATTATCTGTTATAGTTTGAGGATAAATTTATATTGGTTGCAGCTTATAAATCCGAAAATAACACCGATCTGTCGAGTTGCTGAAACAGCTCAGATCTTCACACAACAAGCTTGAGAAATTTTGGTCAATTTATAAAATGATCAGTGCCACATTCCCCTCGCTTTTGTTTCAAAGTGGTGTGACCCACTGACCTTCAGGCCAGTAAACTGCCCATACCAAGTTTGACATGATCCATTGACCATTGGATACATTAATTATGTCCAATTTGGTTGAAATAATTACAGCGTGCATGCCTCGGCCACAGGCAGAAAGACGATGGGGGGGAGGGGGGGGGGGGTGGAATTGAGAAATTTCTGGGCTGGTCAGTTAATGATACATTGTATATAGTCTGTAGGTATAGAGATACCCACTCAGCTTGGATGCAGAGTATAAAGAATGTAACAGAAAACGTGTAATGAGTGAGCAGGTTTGTTGGGCGCCTTCAGCTATAACTGATCAGCTGACCGGGCATTGAACGAACGAACGTTGTCTCTCTACGGTATAATGTTGGCGGGACTCATGCATGAGCATGGCACGCAATTACTGTGATGCCAATGGCTGACTGACTGCAGTATCACCTCTAAAGTGCAGCAATCAAGTTCGTTCCATTGCACATGCATGTTGAATGGATGCAAAATACAGCAAGGACAAGATATTAATGATTTATTGCTCTGATTACTATTGGTAACATTGCCTGTCAGAACTTGTATATTTTCTGTCTGTAGACATGTCACAAGAGTTCATTTTCCTACTATCAGTTGGTCACACTTGTCTAAATGCAAATGATGGACATGATGAATAAATTACACAGATATATACAGAACTTGTCATTCAAAGTCATAATGAATCAGTAATGACATTTCAAAATGGTGGTGGATGGTCTTGTTGTGAAGTTTGAATTTGGAATTTTACAGGCACTTTTACTGGTAAACTGCAAACTTGAAATGGACCAAATTTGAGTAGCTTTCAGAATTACTTTACTCTAAAAATTTCTTACAATGTTGATGAATGTTGCTATGGACCCGTCTACATGTAGTAGTACACATAGGACCCATTGAACCCAAAAGAACCCAAAAGAATCGATACACCTTCAAACTCAAACATCATGAGAAACCATGACCTTGAACACCCATCTGCTGACATGTGCATCAACTATTCAACAGATTTGTCTGATATGAACATTGGGTAGAGAAAAACACAAAGTTAGCCACATACATGTACATGACTGTAGAATAATTCACTGTCCATGGCCAATACACTGTATAGGAAAAAAAAACTTCCTAAAATGTTAGCTTACAACAGACTGTCAGTGTCACACCTGGAAAGGGTTACCGTGACCGTGCGTGGGTGGTTACCATGCATGGTTACCGTGGTGACTGTCACGGAAGTGGTTACGATCAAATTACGGGCCAGACCACATTCTACGTGCGGGTAATCCGTCTTTTCCTCTGGAACGCTCTAGCAACCTCACAGATGAAATCATGAAAGAAACTTTTCGAAAGGTGTTTATTCTTCTCTTCTTGTGGCTGACAGCATGAGACACAGGAAAACACATTTCTTGCTTCTGAACATCTTCTGAACAACATACGTACAAAATGTGCTTGGGTGGGGGTCGGGATGAAGGGGGGGGGGGGGTGGGGTGGGGGGGGGGATGGGAGAAAAGTGGAGAGTTCAGGAGAATGGCATCTCTTGTTGCAAGAAAAGCTAACTGACATATTCTGATTATGTCAGTGCCAATGGCCATAATGTACAAAACAGAATGCCACTGATTTCCAATTGAATTGATCTTCTTCAATGTCCACAATATCAAAACTCAAACTCACTTGAACTTGGTGTTATTGTCCCATGATCATGATAAGTAGTGACACTTGGAGGTTCAAGTGCGTTTGACTTTCTGTGTCAGTCAGTCCAGTGTTGACTCCCATAGAAATAATTCAGCAGTCATGATTTCTTCACCAGTAATGATATAGTTATTCTAGTTCCTAAAAACTATAATCAGGTTATACATAATGTACAATCATATTGGCATCTGGCAACAATGTCTATCTTTTTTGCAAGACAAAATTTCAGGTAAGGTCGAAAAAAGCTAAATATCCAATTTCATCCCAGAAGCTGGTGTCATATTTGCACATTCAGAAGACAAAAAAGAGACAATTTGATAGCGTCTTGTATGTTTGAAACTAATCAGTTATATTATATGAAATAAAATGCATCACTTTAATATCATAAATTAAAATGATATCAATTTGCTTGCCTTGCAGGTACTTGTGGAATTCGACGATGCAGACTGGCAACAGAGAGAGTGGATCAAAATCCACGAGGCCTTTCTCGTGTTCATCGTCGAGAAAACGATGGTCTGGGCAACGCGACAGCTTCCTGACAGCGACGACGTCGACGGCAACGGCAACAGCAGTGATCAAAGTGTACCATGGCCTGCTTTAGTGAGTTCGTTGAGTGCATTCATAGAGAAATTTAAGCAAATTGCATAATGTTTCACATTTCGACTTCCCAGCACGGATGGGTTTTTGTTTTCGCGGCCGGGGTACATGTAATTCTATCTCTACTTGAGTTTTTAAGTGTGTGTGGGAATTTCAGTGGGTGTTGGATTTTAACCCAGGTTTCTAGCGCGTCTCGTCTGAAAGTCAAATTTGATTCTCACTGAGTAGGCGCTGCGCTGGAACACTGAAATTCATAGGGGCTTGAACAGAAAAACCTTGTGAAGTGTTATTCTCTCATTGCAAAAACTGCCTATAGCTGCATTTCGCCAAGTAACTGATTTACAAGTACAAGTAGTTTCCCTTGTTGCCTGATGGCAAACATTATTGAATTTTGTGGGGTTTGAACATTTTTGAGATCTGTTTTGAAAAATAAATAGCATTTCAAATACAAGGAAATGAATATCGGATTATCTCGCAATGCACCAGACCCCAGTATTACTACTAGTACCCCTGTATATAGTATTTTTGTGGTGTACATGTACAAAACTGTATGTACATGATTATGAAGTGCTGTTGTTGTGACGAATACCTGATACTGTATAATACATGACAATGTAACAGAAGAAACTGTAGGGATACATGTTAGATTCTCAAGTATACTGTATATTGATTAGAGGTTTCTAGGAGATTAGATTGAGAAAACATTATATTGATTGCGTGTGGTATAACGCTATTTGCCCATTCTCGGAATGGATTCAAAGGGGAATGAACTTACAATGGGGTGCATATAAAAATATCTGAAAAGCGCAAAGCAATTTCATTCATTTCTGATGGGTTCGTGGCCCACATTCGATACTTGCTGTATGTATGGAATATTTACACAGATAACAAAGGGCACTATTGTGACTGCTACTAAAGTGTCTTCAACGTGCATAAATTAATGAAAAATTATGCGGGTTTTCAGAAACAGAAAAAGAAAGTCACTACCCCTCAACAAGGTCACGTAGATAGTATAGTGCAAATTCACTTTCATGAATTCTCTTGCCACTTTATATTAGTAGTATTTGAATAATATGGACCCTTTTTAGCAAACCTAAATAAATTACCATTCGTGATGAACTTCTCACAATTCACATTTTGGTATATATGTGTAGTAACTTATCAATATATCATGCTTACGATGTTCTCAGTCTCTCATACTACAGTACATGGAAATTGCCAAGAAAGAAAGAAAAATTATGTCAGTTACTTTCCCAAGTTGTCCACAAGGTGTCAGCACTGTTTAGTGCAAGCATACTGTAGACGGCGGCCTGCTGCACAGAGATATCGATCGATCAGTTACAGTCGGCATTCCAGGGTTTATGTTCTTTGTCTGGCCGGCCTCCAGTGTAACATTACAAAGCCGATCTCGCCTGGAACAGCACTAGATTGCCCCCTGGTCCGAATTATGTAAATATTTTGATGCGTGGAATACACAAACAGGACCGTTCTGTTTAAAGGTGTTAGATGTGACTGTACAGGCATTT
The DNA here is from genome assembly GCA_949152475.1 of Terebella lapidaria. NCBI lineage: Eukaryota > Metazoa > Annelida > Polychaeta > Terebellida > Terebellidae > Terebella > Terebella lapidaria. The sequence goes on along the minus strand of OX424563.1, from coordinate 21,645,449 downwards.
GCATGTAGATTGTGATAGGGTATTAGATAAAACTAACAGAATATTAATGAGGTGGTGGTATACACACTGTATATGATACAGGAGAACAGAACTAGATTGTATCTAGGCAATAGTCTTGCATGTTTTAGACAATATTTTTATTCTATACTACTCACAGTAACACCATTTGCATCTCTTCTTCACTGCATTCTGGTTTGTAAAATACTAGTATATCACTAATGAATCATGCACTGAAACAAAAAAGTGTTGCCCCAAGCTCTGGTCAAATAGCTCAAGATTTTGCACATTAAAATTGATTGATCTTGCCAAAAGAAAAGTGTGAATATTTACTGACAGATCTAGGGTATGATTAAAGATATTAATCAACTGGAGCAATCCATCACGACTCCAGACTCGCAGGATTCATGAAAATGGGGGCATACTGCCTGCCTACAAGAATTATTACGTTATAAAGAGGGATGTGGGGGGGGGGGGGGTAGGAGGATTTCCTGGGTGGGGGGTTAGGAATGCTGCAATGTTTGTAAAGCAGTCACCACCACCGAGACTTTGATGAATATGGGTTATCGATCACAGCACCTTCTGGAGTGGCAAGGCGCGCTGACGATATTGATGAGCCATTCGCATGTGATAGCTTGGAAATGAAAAATACCCTAATAATAGACGTGGTGATTGGCTGTCGGAGCTATTGGGTTCTCTAAATACTTACTGAAAAATTTGCCCAGGGTGCTTAGTATCCCCCTCCCCTCTCTCCCTCCTATTTTAGAAATTGATAAATCTATTTCTCGTGCTTGGAGATCTTGCTTGAATGCACGTTTTATTCAGAACCCTGGATTCTGGTAGAAAAGAAAACAAAAAATTTGAAAGCTTGGGGTTTGTTCCATGTTTATAGAAGTAAGTGCTCCACATATCCAGCTTGTCATTATTAGCTGCGGAATGGAAATAAATCGATACGATACGTTGTGAGATGTCCAGTGTAATGATGAATAATACTTTCAAAGGGATAATTGCATTCAGGCAGTTTCGTTTTATTGGCAGTAACTATTGTGGACATAATTTGTTTGTGTGTATTTGATAGCGCTCGGCTGTCAGAGTCATTAAAAGACACAAAAATTAAATAGGATTTAGAAGTGTACCTCTTCAGTGGGGTGGTTAAATATAATATATGTACTATCCGTATTGTATTGCCCACCCCCACCCGCACCCCGCATACAAAGTTTGGTGGATATTAAATGGATTTGCGATCGCCATGTAGAGATTTTTTTGTGAACGCTGCAGGCTGCAAATCTGACCTGATTCTGATAATATCTTTGAATAGTATAAGTATTTCTATAATATACATGTACTAGTACTTTCTAAATGACATGTTCATTACGATATTGTACAATTGTTTGACAGAACTTTATGCCGGTGGTGGACAAGATAGGCTTGAAGCCAGCTCCACTGAAACCAGTCGAGTTCTTCCCTCGAAAGACGCTGTCATTCGTGCCAGAGTCCAGCCTTCGAGTTTACAAGGTATGTCGCACCGATAGTAACCATAGTAACACTGTGATGTCTCTATGTAATAAGTATGCGGTTACCATGGTAACTGTATTTCACTAGATCTACACACGATATATCATTTATCATGAATATTGGATTGTTTCAACATTCATAACAAACTAACATTGTTCCAAACAACCAAGTTCACAGGGAAAGCTAAGTGTACTGAAGATAGCATTTTATCGGATTACAATTTTTGCAGCCTTTGCCTCTTCATCTGTAATCTAGGATAATGTAGGTTCCTGCCAAAGCCTTGGTAGGTACTTCATGCTAACTCATCACGAAATTTCATGGCCGCTGCCATATAATGAGGCGGCAGCGTTTTCCTGTAACCTACTGCCACTGCCACTGCCAGCAAGATCTGAGCTATCCTCCAAGATTCTAGGCGGCAGCGTTTTCCCGTAACCTACTGCCACTGCCAGCAATATCTGAAATATCAGCCATGATTCTAGGCGGCAGTGATTTCCCGTAACCTACTGCCACTGCCACTGCCAGCAAGATCTGAGCTATCCTCCAAGATTCTAGGTGGCAGCGTTTTCCCCTAACCTACTGCCACTGCCACTGCCAGCAAGATCTGAGCTATCCCCCAAGATTCTAGGCGGCAGCGTTTTCCCGTAACCTACTGCCACTGCCACTGCCAGCAAGATCTGGAATATCAGCCATGAATCTAGGCGGCAGTGATTTCCCGTAACCTACTGCCACTGCCACTGCCAGCAAGATCTGAGCTATCCTCCAAGATTCTCGGCGGCAGCGGTTTCCCGTAACCTACTGCCACTGCCACTGCCAGCAAGATCTGAAATATCAGCCATGATTCTAGGCGGCAGTGATTTCCCGTAACCTACTGCCACTGCCACTGCCAGCAAGTTCTGAGCTATCCTCCAAGATTCTAGGCGGCAGCGTTTTCCCGTAACCTACTGCCACTGCCACTGCCAGCAAGATCTGGAATATCAGCCAAGATTCTAGGCGGCAGCATTTTCCCGTAACCTACTGCCACTGCCACTGCCAGCAAGATCTGAAATATCTGCCATGATTCTAGGCGGCAGTGATTTCCCGTAACCTACTGCCACTGCCACTGCCAGCAAGATCTGAGCTATCCTCCAAGATTCTAGGCGGCAGCGTTTTCCCGTAACTTACTGCCACTGCCACTGCCAGCAAGATCAGAAGTATCATCCAAGATTCTAGGCGGCAGCGTTTTCTCGTAACCTACTGCCACTGCCACTGCCAGCAAGATCTGAACTATCCTCCAAGATTCTAGGCGGCAGCGTTTTCCCGAAACCTACTGCCACTGCCACTGCCAGCAACACTTGACCATCCTCCAAGATTCTAGGTGGCAGCGTTTTCGAGTAACCTACTGCCACTGCCACTGCCAGCAAGACTGGACTATCATCCAAGATTCTAGGCGGCAGTGATTTCCCGTAACCTACTGCCACTGCCACTGCCAGCAAGACTGAACTATCATCCAAGATTCTAGGCGGCAGTGATTTCCCGTAGCACACTGCCACTGCCAGCAAGATCTGAAATATCAGCCAAGATTCTAGGTGGCAGTGATTTCCCGTAACCTACTGCCACTGCCACTGCCAGCAAGATCTGAGCTATCCTCCAAGATTCTAGGCGGCAGCGTTTTCCCGTAACTTACTGCCACTGCCACTGCCAGCAAGATCTGAAGTATCATCCAAGATTCTAGGCGGCAGCGTTTTCTCGTAACCTACTGCCACTGCCACTGCCAGCAAGATCTGAACTATCATCCAAGATTCTAGGCGGCAGCGTTTTCCCGAAACCTACTGCCACTGCCACTGCCAGCAACACTTGACCATCCTCCAAGATTCTAGGTGGCAGCGTTTTCGGGTAACCTACTGCCACTGCCACTGCCACTGCCAGCAAGACTGGACTATCATCCAAGATTCTAGGCGGCAGTGATTTCCCGTAACCTACTGCCACTGCCACTGCCAGCAAGACTGAACTATCATCCAAGATTCTAGGCGGCAGTGATTTCCCGTAGCACACTGCCACTGCCAGCAAGATCTGAAATATCAGCCAAGATTCTAGGTGGCAGTGATTTCCCCTAACCTACTGCCACTGCCACTGCCAGCAAGATCTGAACTATCATCCAAGATTCTAGGCGGCAGCGTTTTCCCGTAACCTACTGCCACTGCCACTGCCAGCAAGACTGAACTATCATCCAAGATTCTAGGCGGCAGTGATTTCCCGTAGCCCACTGCCACTGCCACTGCCAGCAAGATCTGAAATATCAGCCAAGATTCTAGGTGGCAGTGATTTCCCCTAACCTACTGCCACTGCCACTGCCAGCAAGATCTGAACTATCATCCAAGATTCTAGGCGGCAGCGTTTTCCCGTAACCTACTGCCACTGCCACTGCCAGCAAGATCTGAACTATCAGCCAAGATTCTAGGCGGCAGCGTTTTCCCGTAACCTACTGCCACTGCCACTGCCAGCAACACTTGACCATCCTCCAAGATTCTAGGTGGGAGCGTTTTCGGGTAACCTACTGCCACTGCCACTGCCAGCAAGATCTGAACTATCATCCAAGATTCTAGGCGGCAGCGTTTTCCCGTAACCTACTGATACTGCCACTGCCAGCAAGATCTGAACTATCATCCAAGATTCTAGGCGGCAGCGTTTTTCCGTAACCCACTGCCACTGCCACTGCCAGCAACACTTGACCATCCTCCAAGATTCTAGGTGGCAGCGTTTTCGGGTAACCTACTGCCACTGCCACTGCCAGCAAGATCTGAAATATCAGCCATGATTCTAGGCGGCAGCGTTTTCCCGTAACCTACTGCCACTGCCACTGCCAGCAAGATCTGAACTATCCTCCCAAGATTCTAGGCAGCAGCGTTTTCCCGTAACCTACTGCCACTGCCAGCAAGATCTGAACTATCCTCCAAGATTCTAGGCGGCAGCGTTTTCCCGCAACCTACTGCCACTGCCAGCAAGACCTGAGCTATCCTCCCAAGATTCTAGGCAGCAGCGTTTTCCCGTAACCTACTGCCACTGCCAGCAAGATCTGAACTATCCTCCAAGATTCTAGGCGGCAGCGCTTTCCCGTAACCTACTGCCACTGCCACTGCCAGCAAGATCTGGAATATCAGCCATGATTCTAGGCGGCAGTGATTTCCCGTAACCTACTGCCACTGCCACTGCCAGCAAGATCTGGAATATCAGCCATGATTCTAGGCGGCAGTGATTTCCAGTAACCTACTGCCACTGCCAGCAAGATCTGGAATATCAGCCAAGATTCTAGGCGGCAGCGTTTTCCCGTAACCTACTGCCACTGCCACTGCCAGCAAGATCTGAAATATCAGCCATGATTCTAGGCGGCAGTGATTTCCCGTAACCTACTGCCACTGCCACTGCCACTGCCAGCAAGATCTGAAATATCAGCCATGATTCTAGGCGGCAGCGATTTCCCGTAACCTACTGCCACTGCCACTGCCAGCAAGATCTGAGCTATCCTCCAAGATTCTAGGCGGCAGCGTTTTCCCGTAACCTACTGCCACTGCCAGCAAGATCTGAACTATCATCCAAGATTCTAGGCGGCAGCGTTTTCCCGTAACCTACTGCCACTGCCACTGCCAGCAAAACACTTGACCATCCTCCAAGATTCTAGGTGGCAGCGTTTTCGGGTAACCTGCTGCCACTGCCACTGCCAGCAAGACTGGACTATCATCCAAGATTCTAGGCGGCAGTGATTTCCCGTAGCCCTTTGCCACTGCCAGCAAGATCTGAAATATCAGCCAAGATTCTAGGTGGCAGTGATTTCCCCTAATCTACTGCCACTGCCACTGCCAGCAAGATCTGAACTATCATCCAAGATTCTAGGCGGCAGCGTTTTCCCGTAATCTACTGCCACTGCCACTGCCAGCAAAACACTTGACCATCCTCCAAGATTCTAGGTGGCAGCGTTTTCGGGTAACCTACTGCCACTGCCACTGCCAGCGAGATCTGAAATATCAGCCATAATTCTAGGCGGGATTGATATCCCGTAACCTACTGCCACTGCCACTGCCAGCAAGATCTGAGCTATCCTCCAAGATTCTAGGCGGCAGCGTTTTCCCGTAACCTACTGCCTCTGCCAGCAAGATCTGAGCTATTCTCCAAGATTCTAGGCGGCAGCGTTTTCCCGTAACCTACTGCCACTGCCACTGCCAGCAAGATCTGGAATATCAGCCATGATTCTAGGCGGCAGCGTTTTCCCGTGACCTACTGCCACTGCCACTGCCAGCAAGATCTGAGCTATCCTCCAAGATTCTAGGTGGCAGCGTTTTCCCGTGACCTACTGCCACTGCCACTGCCAGCAAGATCTGAAATCTCAGCCATGATTCTAGGCGGCAGTGTTTTCCCGTGACCTACTGCCACTGCCACTGCCAGCAAGATCTGAGCTATCCTGCAAGATTCTAGGCGGCAGCGTTTTCCCGTAACCTACTGCCACTGCCACTGCCAGCAAGATCTGGAATATCAGCCAAGATTCTAGGTGGCAGTGATTTCCCCTAATCTACTGCCACTGCCACTGCCAGCAAGATCTGAACTATCATCCAAGATTCTAGGCGGCAGCGTTTTCCCGTAATCTACTGCCACTGCCACTGCCAGCAAAACACTTGACCATCCTCCAAGATTCTAGGTGGCAGCGTTTTCGGGTAACCTACTGCCACTGCCACTGCCAGCGAGATCTGAAATATCAGCCATAATTCTAGGCGGGATTGATATCCCGTAACCTACTGCCACTGCCACTGCCAGCAAGATCTGAGCTATCCTCCAAGATTCTAGGCGGCAGCGTTTTCCCGTAACCTACTGCCTCTGCCAGCAAGATCTGAGCTATTCTCCAAGATTCTAGGCGGCAGCGTTTTCCCGTAACCTACTGCCACTGCCACTGCCAGCAAGATCTGGAATATCAGCCATGATTTTAGGCGGCAGCGTTTTCCCGTGACCTACTGCCACTGCCACTGCCAGCAAGATCTGAACTATCCTCCAAGATTCTAGGTGGCAGCCTTTTCCCGTGACCTACTGCCACTGCCACTGCCAGCAAGATCTGATATCTCAGCCATGATTCTAGGCGGCAGTGTTTTCCCGTGACCTACTGCCACTGCCACTGCCAGCAAGATCTGAGCTATCCTGCAAGATTCTAGGCGGCAGCGTTTTCCCGTAACCTACTGCCACTGCCACTGGCAGCACGATCTGAACTATCATCCAAGATTCTAGGCTGCAGCGTTTTCCCGTAACCTACTGCCACTGCCACCGCCAGCAAGATCTGAACTATCATCCAAGATTCTCGGGGCTGCCACTGCCACTGCCAGCAAGATCTGAACTATCAACCAAGATTCTAGGTGGCAGCGATTTCCCCTAACCTACTGCCACTGCCACTGTCAGCAAGATCTGAAATATCAGCCATGATTCTAGGCGACAGTGATTTCCCGTAACCTACTGCCACTGCCAGCAAGATCTGAACTATCATCCAAGATTCTAGGCAGCAGTGATTTCCCGTAGCCCACTGCCACTGCCAGCAATATCATTCAAGATTCTAGGCGGCAGTGATTTCCCGTAGCCCACTGCCACTGCCAGCAAGATCTGAACTATCATCCAAGATTCTAGGTGGCAGCGATTTCCCGTAGCCCACTGCCACTGCCAGCAAGATCTGAACTATCATCCAAGATTCTAGGTGGCAGCGATTTCCCCTAACCTACTGCCACTGCCACTGCCAGCAAGATCTGAACTATCATCCAAGATTCTAGGCGGCAGCGTTTTCCCATAACCTACTGCCACTGCCACTGCCAGCAAGATCTGAAAGATCTGAATCCTCTAAGATTCTAGGCGGCAGCGTTTTCCCGTAACCTACTGCCACTGCCAGCAAGATCTGAAATATCAGCCATGATTCTACGCAACGTTTTGCCGTGACCTACTACCACTGCCACTGCCCACAAGATCTCAGCTATCTTCCAAGATTCTAGGCGGCAGCGTTTTCCCGTAACCTACTGCCACTGCCAGCAAGATCTGAACTATCATCCAAGATTCTAGGCGGCAGCGTTTTCCCTTAACCTACTGCCACTGCCAGCAAGATCTGAATTATCATCCAAGATTCTAGGCGGCAGCGTTTTCCCGTAACCTACTGCCACTGCCAGCAAGATCTGAACTATCAGCCAAGGTTCTAGGCGGCAGCGTTTTCCCGTAACCTGCTGCCACTGCCAGCAAGATCTGAGCTATCAGCCAAGATTCAGGGCGGCAGTGATTTCCCGTAACCCACTGCCACTGCCAGCAAGGTCTGAACTATCATCCAAGATTCTAGGCGGCAGCGTTTTCTCGTAACCTACTGCCACTGCCACTGCCAGCAAGATCTGAGCTATCCTCCAAGATTCTAGGCGGCAGCATTTTCCCGTGACCTACTGCCACTGCCACTGCCAGCAAGATCTGAACTATCATCCAAGATTCTAGGCGGCAGTGTTTTCCCGTAACCTACTGCCACTGCCACTGCCAGCAAGATCTGGACTTTGAAGCTTTGAACTATCATCAAAGATTCTAGGCGGCAGTGTTTTCTCGTAACATACTGCGACTGCCAGTAAGACAGGGCCATCATGTAAGATTCTAGCTGGCAGCGTTTTGGCGTAACCTACTGCCACTGCCACTGCCAGCAAGATCTGAACTATCATCCAAGATTCTAGGCGGCAGCGTTTTCCCGTAACCTACTGCCACTGCCAGCAAGATCTGAACTATCATCCAAGATTCTAGGCGGCTGCGTTTTCCCGTAACCCACTGCCACTGCCAGCAAGATCTGAACTATCATCGAAGATTCTAGGCGGCAGCGTTTTCCCGTCACCTACTGCCACTGCCACTGCCAGCAAGATCTGAACTATCAGCCAAGATTCTAGGCGGCAGCATTTTCCCGTGACCTACTGCCACTGCCACTGCCAGCAAGATCTGAACTATCATCCAAGATTCTAGGCGGCAGCATTTTCCTGTGACCTACTGCCACTGCCACTGCCAGCAAAACTGGACCATCCTCCAAGATTCTAGGCGGCAGTGTTTTCCCGTGACCTACTGCCACTGCCACTGCCAGCAAGATCTGAGCTATCATCCAAGATTCTAGGCGGCAGCGTTTTCCCTCTTCGCGTAACCTACTGCCACTGCCACTGCCAGCAAGACTGGACAATCCTCCAAGATTCTAGGCGGCAGCATTTTCCCATGACCTACTGCCACTGCCACTGCCAGCAAGACTGGACCATCCTCCAAGATTCTAGGCGGCAGCATTTTCCCGTGACCTACTGCCACTGCCACTGCCAGCAAGATCTGAACTATCATCCAAGATTCTAGGCGGCAGCGTTTTCCCGTAACCTACTGCCACTGCCACTGCCAGCAAGATCTGAACTATCATCCAAGATTCTAGGCGGCAGCCTTTTCCCTTAACCTACTGCCACTGCCAGCAAGATCTGAACTGTCATCCAAGATTCTAGGCGGCAGCGTTTTCCCGTAACCTACTGCCACTGCCAGCAAGATCTGAACTATCAGCCAAGATTCTAGGCGGCAGCATTTTCCCGTGACCTACTGCCACTGCCACTGCCAGCAAGATCTGAACTATCATCCAAGATTCTAGGCGGCAGCATTTTCCTGTGACCTACTGCCACTGCCACTGCCAGCAAAACTGGACCATCCTCCAAGATTCTAGGCGGCAGCGTTTTCCTGTAACCTACTGCCACTGCCACTGCCAGCAAGATCTGAACTATCATCCAAGATTCTAGGCGGCAGCGTTTTCCCTTTTCGCGTAACCTACTGCCACTGCCACTGCCAGCAAGACTGGACAATCCTCCAAGATTCTAGGCGGCAGCATTTTCCCATGACCTACTGCCACTGCCAGCAAGACTGGACCATCCTCCAAGATTCTAGGCGGCAGCATTTTCCTGTGACCTACTGCCACTGCCACTGCCAGCAAGATCTGAACTATCATCCAAGATTCTAGGCTGCAGCATTTTCCCGTAACCTACTGCCACTGCCACTGCCAGCAAGATCTGAGCTATCCTCCAAGATTCTAGGCAGCAGCGTTTTCCCATAACCTACTGCCACTGCCACTGCCAGCAGAACTGAACTATCATCCAAGATTCTAGGCGGCAGCGTTTTCCGGTAACCTACTGCCACTGCCACTGCCAGCAAGATCTGAACTGTCATCCAAGATTCTAGGCGGCAGCGTTTTCCCGTAACCTACTGCCACTGCCACTGCCAGCAAGATCTGAGCTATCCTCCAAGATTCTAGGCGGCAGCGTTTACCCGTAACCTACTGCCACTGCCATTAAGATCTGAAATATCAGCCATGATCTATAGGCGGCAGT